>CM050205.1:16745000-16905000 GCA_027475355.1 Coilia nasus
TGTATGTGTGTATGTGTGTGTGCATGTGTATAGCTGATTGTGACTGATAGTGATTGATTTGTGTTCGTTTACAGGCAGGCACAAGAGGTGTTGGCCCGTCGGCAGGCAGAGGAGAATGCTCGCCTAGAGGCTGAAGCTCAACAGAGATTGGAGGAGGTTAGAAAGA
Organism: Coilia nasus; assembly: GCA_027475355.1. Classification (NCBI taxonomy): domain Eukaryota; kingdom Metazoa; phylum Chordata; class Actinopteri; order Clupeiformes; family Engraulidae; genus Coilia; species Coilia nasus. The sequence continues at coordinate 16,745,167 of CM050205.1, forward strand.
GGGAGGAGTTGGAGCAGAAACAGATGGAAGAGCAGAAAAGGAGGGAGGAAGACCAGAAACAAATTGAGGAAGAAAACATCAAACGGCTGAAGAGACAGGTAAGAAAACAGCAAAAACTACACTGAGGGGTAGTGGTCAGTGATCGGGACTTGAAAAAATAACCTTCAGACAGATGGTCATGAGATCTGTCCCCGGGACTGCTGCCACTGTGCTCCTGAGCTCTTAACCCCAAGGTTGCTTCGGGGAGACTGTCCTTAGTTCACTGTGAGTCACTCTGGTTAAAAGTGTGGACTGTGGTTTTGGACTGTCATCAAAACTGGTACTGCAGTAAGATTGAAAATACTGAAGAAAATACTGTAAAGCACCATTTCCCTCTAGAGGCAAGAGGCAAAACACAAAATGTAATAAATATAGACAAAAACAAAAGGGATTTTAAAGACTGTTCCCTGTTTTGGAGACAGTTTAGAATAGCATTGTATAATCTTCTAAAATGTAGTGGTACCAATGCACACTTCATTCATGTCAGACACTGTACAGTATGTGTCATACTTTAATTTTGTTCATTTTAAAGCTTACTTCAGTATGCACCAATACACATAGACCCACCTTAATAAATACTTCATGAGGCTGTCCTTCTGATTCTGTGACAGAGGGAGGAAGAGCAGGCTCGTCAAAAGGAGGTAGAGCTGAGAAGACAAAGAGACCAGCACTTCCAGAAGGAAGAGGAAGAGCGACAGGAGAGGAAGAAGGTATGGCCATAGATGGGCCTATAGGGCAAAAAGAATGACTGGTTTCTGCGGATATTGACTCCTAATCAATCTTTATTCACTTTTTAAAAGACTTCTTTGCCTAATTCTCTACAATCAGGACCAGTCAAACAACTTTTATAACAACTTTAACTTGGTCATGGCATGATGAGGCATGACACAAATTATGTCAGAGAATGTTCTTCAGATCCTGTAATACACCAGTAACACTTTAACCTTAAATCTGTGCCATATTATAGTACTTTACCATTAAATCTCAGCTATATATATATATATATATATATATATATATATATATATATATATATATATATACATATATATCTACATATATATATCTGCGTGTGTGTGTTTGTATGTAAATATAGAGATATTTTTATGATAGTATCATATATATATATATATATATATGGGAAATATCTAAGGTCATTTTCGGTCATTAAACAAAAGCATTTAATAGTTAGTCCCAATTGTAAAGGCCTCTTTTTCTCTTTCTCCTCAGCGCCTAGAGGAGATAATGAAGAGGACCAGAAAGGCAGAGTCTGCTGAGAGGGTAAAGGCATTTTGTTGGAAGTCTGCCCGAATAAGATGCATGATCAAAAGCAATGCCTCTCCATATATTCCACACCTTCTCCAAACATAAGGCTTTTGGCCAGTGGCTTTTTTCTTTCATAAGCTTTTAGTTTGCATTTTACATAATACGACTGGACATATACATCAGCAAAATATTCAAGATGTAATTCTTCAAGCTGTTCTGTACTACACAGAACCCTGCACCTGCCAGCATTGCTGTGACAGAACCGCAGCCTAAAGAGAACACAGAGCCCGTGGGGAACCATAGGGAGGACGTGATCCTTCTGTCTGGGCCGAGCCCGACCAACAAATTGGACCTGGATTCCAGGGAGGATGTGGTTCCATCGGTGACCTTCAAAGAGCGTCGTTCTCTGCGCACTCTTACAGGTCTGGACCACATACAGTCTCAGCAGAGAGCTGGTGAGTTTCACTCACATTCCTCTGCCAACCTGCAACAACTGGCCAAACCACTACAAGATGTTATCAACTAATTAATTCATTAACTCTTAACTATAATTTTATTTACTGTTTTGTTTATTTACTGTTTGTGGTCTCTGTAGATTTGAGAGTTAATCTTATAACATCTTTGTTACTTTTATTTGACAGAGGTCATCTGAGTACGTGAACCAGAGGTCTAAGAAAACCTTCAACATCCACAACTTATTCCACCAAGGCTGATGCATTTTAAGACCTGCACTTGAAGGAAGCACTTCAGAGATATTTTCCCAATATCACTTGGCAGACCTTCTGGTCAGCTTTAGAGAACTAGTTTGACCCACTTGGTGGACATAACTGCCATTCACAATCTTTTTTGTAAAGGCCTAGATGATAGATTGCTTTGTAAGATTCCTTTCTACATTTCACAATTTATTAAGATTTTGTTATATGACTGTGCTTGAAATTGTTGACTATCACCTTTTGGGATTTTATGTGCAATGCTGCTATTTATGCCTTATCAGTACTAGATTTTGTTATTTTTTTCTTCAGTGCTGGCTTGAGCTTTATCCATAACCTTACTCACTGTAAGTGAGATTCCTTTCACATCTTGCTGCTAATTCATTTCAGTTACCAGTGTGAAAGATTTCTTCCCAGTCTATCACCAAATATTATCTGTATCACTGACTGTTGTATGTAACAAGTAGGAATGTTTTTGATGGTTCCTCAAGTTAGCACCAAGCTACCTTCCCAACTATGTGCCATGAGTTTAGTTTATGCAATACAATCCAGTATAATAATATTGATATGCTGACAAGGTATGTATGCTGTTATGGAAAATCTTTTACGAAACAGAATAAAAACTCTTCAAACTTCCAGCTGTCCCTGTATGTGTAAAAATATTCAAACAAACAAACAAAAACAAACAAACAAACAAACAAATAAATAAATAAATATCCTTAGTGCCAGGGGGACTTTACAAATCTGCCCCACAGTAAAAGAAAAATCCACTTTTTATGCACCCTTGAGATTTAACCAGCTATTTAAAACAAAATAACAAATGGGATAACCTTCTCTGCAACACCCTGAGGTTTCTAGCCTATTTAAAATATCATTCAGTGTTCTGAATAGCAAATAAAAGGCGTTTCATTAATCCTGTTTCTTAGAACAGAATATTTTAATTGCCTACCACAGCGACGTTGTATTCTTGCCCCTCCCTCCTTCAAATCATGCTCTTCCACTCGCCCACATGCTGCATGAAGGCTGGACGTCAGTTGATGTTGTTTGGGGTGAAACCATCGCAACGGTACTTGGCGTTATTGCTGCCACATAGCCAGCTAGGTAGCTACAGGCTAACAAGTTATGAAGAATTTACCGGGTCTTACTCTCAGGTATGTTACATTTAACCTACGGCAAATATGTCTCTAATAGTCAATGGACGTATGCACAGTACTGTATTGGTTTATAATCGAATGTGTTTCCTCATTAGCTGTGTAAGCTACTTATCTTAATTTAGCTATCCTAGCCTAGCGAGCTAGCTAATTTAGATGGCATAAGCTAACTTACTCTCTTCACTTGACGTTTGTTTTTAGCCCAGCCACGTAATTAAAGGTCGGTAGCGGTAGCGTTTGATATTCTATAAACGTGTAACACTGTCTCCTTTGTGTGTATAACTTGTACCAGGCGAAGCGAAATTTACTAGCGGTAAACGCTCACAATAAAGTTTGCCAACAAAGGTCAGCTTGAAACTGTTATAACCCGGTTGATTCTAATAGCATCCAGTATCGGGGATAACGTTGCATGTTCTGCTTTACTCAGCAATACATGCCAACGCTACTTAGACATAGACAGCTAATGTACTATACTTGTTAGGTTCTCTTAAGGATAGTTTGTCCTGAACTTGTGATCAGTTGGCGCGCTGTAGCCTAGAGGGGATAATCACGTCAGAGGTAAACAAAGCTAGCAAGCGGTTAGTATATCGGTGCATTATTCCGGGCAAACATATACTGTCATTATTTCAGGACATGATCTGAGTTATCCATGGTGGTGAGGATATTTGGATTTCGGTGCAGTATGGTTGGCCTTATATTTGAGAATGCCGGGTGGTAAGTGTTGTCATATGGCACTATGATTGTATATTATGTGAAGGGAGATTTAGGGATTTGATATGATAAAGCAGCAACCATATGAGAGGCAGACAGAATTATACAGCATGGTTATAATACTGTAAGCCTGCGTTTCTAATTTTAGTAATTTTGGGTAGTCCCAGGGTGCTTCATCTTTGCTACCTGTAGTATCATTATTAAGCTGATGGCATCAACCTGTATTTACAGCCCTGATTCCTAAAATCTCCCCACTATAGCATTTCATGTCATCAAAAAATGTTGTGTTGTAAGGTATTTAGATACTTGCCAAATGTATTTATTTTATTGAAATTAATTTACTTACATTTTTTAATTTGTTGTGATATCTGAAAGCCTGTTGTTTGAAATAATTGCCCACCTGCTGTAGAGATTGATGTGAAAGGTAGGCTCGATGAAGTCTTGAAGAGGTATGACCTTCCTCCTGTGGTGAAGAAGAAAGTGAAAAGGAAACCAGATGAAAACCAAGAAAACATTGTGGTTGGTTTGTCTTAATGAAATGTTGTCATGCATGTTCTCAACCAACTAGTGGCAGTGTGCCTGAAGTATATGTCCAAAAAACATAGTTCATATAAAAATAATATATTTAGTGTAAAATCTACAAAAAGTAGTACAGTTTTTTAACGATGTGTCTACCTTATTGTTCCAATTTGTCAGCTAGAAACCTTAAAGAAAAACCTTGATTTGACCAAAGACACAGAGGATCATGAGACCATCCTCCATAACACTTACGACCCAGCACAGGGAAGCCCTCGCTTCACCAAGAACAAACGCCGGGAGCGTGAGGTGTCTGAAAAGGCCAACATCAGTAGCAGCAGCACCCCTCAGGATCAGCCCGTCCTCCCCAGAGTCAAGAAGAAGAACAAGAGGAACTTGCCGGCACCTGCTAGCCTTGATGTAGCCCAGGTCAGTGATGACTGGGACGCTGCCAGGTCAGAGGTCAGCGCAGTCCGGGAATACGGTGAGGGCGGCAAGGGGAAGGGCAAACGTGGAAGGAAAGGCAAGTCCCAGGGGGCAGAAGAGGAGCCGAGAGGAGCGACGGACGCAGGCGACGAGCTCCTGCAGGAGTACCAGCAGCAGCTTAGCCAAGAGGAGGCGCTCTCGCTTAGAGGGGCGGCAGGGCCTAGCGTCACCTCCAGAGCAGAGGGCATACTAAACAATGAACTAGGCAGGAAGAAGAAGAAGAAAAAACAGCTGAAGTCCACTGAAGGGGAGATAAGGTGAGGAAAACAATCTGGTGTTTTCCTGAATGTGCACAAATGGGGGAATGTACTGTGGTTATTGGGGGGTAGAGCAGTCACTTCACCTGGCCTCCAAACCAGGTCGTCTCCAGGGCAGTAAGTTGTAATGGCACAGAGCAATCAAGGTGCAGAACTATTACCCTGGAGATCAAGGCCAGGTGGAGTGATTGCCATTTCCCTTGGCCACAGGGACACTGCACGCTGTTATCCATCTGTGCTCGGCAGCACTTCACTGAACTTGTTAATAGCCCTGTTGATGTACTGTGCACAGCTGACGTCACCCTACAAGGCTTTTGTAATTACACAGTATGCAGCTTTCTTACCAACTTTTAAATGCCCATTTTGACCACTTTAATAAGAAATCTTATCTGAAAGTGTTTGCTTTTGGCATAGGCTCTGTCATAGAAATGCAGACACTGATTATTTTTTTGTATATTTGAATTGCTATGAGTGAATGACATGTATTGAATGATCTCCATTAGTATGCTGTAAACAGTGTAAACTGGGGTGTTGGTGGCATTTGCATTTGACAAAAATAGCAAATACTGAGTTTTACTTCAAAACTCTAGTGCTGCTGCTGTTTCTGTTACTCCTGTGGCTCATTTGTTTCAACATTCTGCTCTCATCATTTTCAGACTAAATGCTGTTTAAATGTAGAATGTTGTGCTGAAATGTGCCCTGCTCCACTTTTGATTTCTCCTATAAACAGTGTGCTGCAGGAGGAGACCCAGGAGAAGAGTAAGTCTTGGCAGTCCGACCAGGAGGAGGTGACTGAGGCTGACGCTGAATCGCTCAAGTCCAAAGCGAAGAAAAAGAAGAAGAAAAAAGAAGGTAGAAATTACAGAAAATGAGGACATGGAGAGATGTGTAGAGAAGGGCAGACACAAGTGTAGCAATACCCTGACTCGGGTCTCTGCCTGCAATTTAAAATGTAAGGTGTTAATCAAGTAACGGTCCAGGGAGGTCCTGTGTCCCCCAACATAATGTCTCCATATCTGTGTTTTGGTGTTTCACTTTTGATGTCAGTTTTAAGTGTGAGACTGAGATAATCTCTTTTATTTTGATTAGTACTTCTGACTGAGGAGAGCCAGACAGAGGTAGATCTGCCTGCATGGCCCGTGTTTGACGACAGCCTGGTGTTGGGAGTCTATATCCACCGTTCTGACAGGCTGAAGACTGACCTACTAGTGTCTCACCCTATGGTGAAGGTCCATGTGGTGGATGAAATGACCAACCAGTATGTGAGGAAAGAGGATACGTAAGTCTCTTCTGTAGCTTTGATTAATGGCACTGTAGGCAGCTATGGCCTAATGGTTACGGATTTGGTCTTGAGATCAGAGGGTTGCAGGTTCTAATCCTGTACCAGTAGGAAGAATGTGGGTGGGTGGAGTGAATAAGTGCCCTTAAGCGCAAGGCATCTAACCCCACATTGCTCCAGGGACTGTACCCTGTACCCTCTGGATAAGAGGGTAAGTCAGCTAAGTGTAATGTAATGTAAGTGGTCTAAGCAAATCTGATTTATTGGAACAACCTAGTGCCACTAACTGTTGTGTGTCTGTTAAACCTTGGCTGAATACTTAAATTCTAAATGTATGCTTAAATACTGACTGACATTTAATACCAGTAACCTATATTTTTGAATATAATGTTAGATCACATTTGGATGTAAGATGACATTTGACATGAATTGCCCACTTAATTAATTATAGGACAGTAACACAACTTCACATCAGAGTACAGATACTTTTTTCATTTTTGTACACAGGGTTATGTTGAAGGCATTATCTCTATATGTCCAATATAAAAGCAAGACAGTAGGTTTCTCTCATTTAAAAACAAATTTGTAATGTTTCTTCCATGTGATTTCCTGTTCCAATCTCAACAGTAACCGGCCAGTCTCCTCCTTCTATGAGCGTGACAGTGTCGATCACATTCTGCCCATTATGACGCAGCCCTTTGACTTCAAGAAGCGCAAGTCCACCGTGCCTGAGTGGGAGGAGCAGATCATCTTTAATGAGCGTTTTGGCTATCTGCTCCAGGAAGAGGACGAAGCACCGAGGGTCATTTTGTTTTTTGAGGTACGTCTCACATTCTCTAAGGGGAAAATATTTTGGCCATGGTTTCTAGACACCCGCAGTCAAAGAATGATGAAACAGATATCCTCATAAGTTAGCCTTTTTTTCCTTTCCAAGTTATGTGCATACAATAGTGGATTACCTCTATGCAAAAATACTGCACTGGAATTGCTTAGTTATATGCAACCCCTCTGTAGCCTGGTAAACCCGCCCCTCGTCCTTCATTTCATTTTGAACAGAGGGTCTGGACCGGAATCTCTTGAGGGTCATTTAGCAAGTTCCAGCAAGACCGATCCAGTCAGAGAACAGAGGGTGTGTTCATTAGCCGTGACGTTGACCTTGTGTGCTACATTTGAATTGTAGTGCGTAGGTAGGCTAATTGCATACGTGACGACCAGGCGTTAGCGATTGGGTAAAGGCAGAGTCCACACCTCCAGCAAATCGTTTCCGACGATCTCTGTTCCAGACCCTCTGTACAAAATGAAATGAAGTACGAGGGGCTGGTTTACCAGGCTAATCCCTCTGTACAGCTTGTACCAGAACGGTGAATAGAATACATGCTTAAAATCTTGTGCATGGTGTGTGTTATTCCTCTGCAGTGATCTGTTTTCTCTGTTTTTAGATCTTAGATTTCATGAGCATGGAAGAGGCAAGAGCTCATGCCAGGTCTGACCCTCATGAACGTGGATTTCGAAAGATAGCCTGGGCCTTTCTGAAGGTAATTATTACTGTACATTTTTAGGACTGTCGGACATTCCCCCAGATGTCTCATCGGTGACAGGTAAACTAGCAATGAAACTGTTGCATTTCACTGGACTGGCTGTTCTCCCCCAGCTTGTAGGCACCAATGGAGTCTTGAACATTGACAGCCGACTGAGACTGCAGCTGTACAGTGTCCCACCCAGAGCCAAGAAGATGCCCAGCACCATCGAGGTGGTGGAGTGGTGGAGGAAGTTCCCCCGTACCAGATACGCCTCCACCCTCTACATCACTGTCAAAGGCCTCAAGCTCCCCGAGCATGTATGTAATCCAGAGTCCTGAGGGGTAGACGTGAGCATAAAAGTGTGTCTGAACACATCAAACACACCAAAATAAGGCCCGTTGCACATCAACTTTGACATTATAGCAGCCATTTTTGTAAATACGACAGTCTTGTTTGCCCCTGCACACCAGCTTTGCACATCTCCAAGTGAACGTCATAGTGATTTCATGTACAGTCGTTATGATAAAACAATGGAATTTACTGAATCGTAATGGACACTGGCTTAAGAGTTCTTCGCTGGTGTGCAGGGTGGTATTGAAAACAATGTAATCTAAACAAATAGAATGTCACAAACGAAGTACATCGCACTATGTCGAAGCTAGTATGGAGAGGCCTTTAGACTAATTAACTGTGTGTGTGTGTGTGTGTGTGTTATGTCACAGGTGGACCCCAGTATCCGCTCCATGATGGCCTTGCAGCAGGAGAGGGGCAGCACCTCCTACAGTGAGCTGCAGAGCGAGGTCATGAGGAGGACCAACACCCAGCTGGACAGCAAACGCAGCATCATCAGGTGGAATCGCCTGCCTGGACAGGTGAGGCGTTATGTCATTTTAGGTCTTAAAGGTAAAAAATACTCAATCCAAAATCCAGAGTTAAGGATGGACGTATTTTATGTGATTGACTTTTTATAGGATAATGTTTGCAGGCAGCAGTAAGATTCAGAGCTAAAGATGGGCTTCATCACCTCAAGTCAACTTTAACAGCCCTGCTCTGTTGTCTACACAGTAGATTTTAGGGTTTCTTTCTATTAGGTCTGCACACATAATACCTACAGTTATTCAGACAGTACCTGTTTTTATATTCATAGGTGTGCCGGATTCCCAACAAGCCCATGCTGGCGTTTCGTGGGGGGCAAATGGGCTGCTTTACTCTGCGCTTTTCCCACGACGGCCTCATGCTGGCAGCCGCCTGCGCAGACAAGGATGCCTTTCCTGTCATAGGTGAGGACGCTCTGGTGGAGTTTTTTTTCCGGAGGATTCTTCTTTTAGAACCAAAAGGGCCAGTCGGCGATTGTTGGTGATGTCACTTCTGATGTAATTTGTATCAAACCCCAGACCAAACAGAGAACTGGTTTGCCCCCTCCCTAAAGTTTATTATGGTCTGTGGGCGCACTGTGTTTCTGTGTGTTTGTTTGAAATTCTCAGCGCCCGGGCTGCCTACAGAGAACAAGTTTTTTTTGTTTTTTTTTAACCGCGTAGATATGCTGTGGGCAGCAAGGTGATCACGAAGAGATGTTTGCTGAGCGTGATATCTGTGTACTATTGCTGACTGCAGCTTTAAGGTGCAGGAAGAAAGCAGCTTTAGGCTATTTTTGGAGTGTAAACATCAGGGTGGCAAATAGTTCCCGAGCCCCTGCTGTTTTCAGTTAATAGGTAGCCACTTTTAAAAAGTGCCATATTTTTTGTAAAGCAGGCTGCTAAATGAATTGTTGATTGGAATGACATGCTGTTTTGTGTTTTCATTAGTGTATGAAATTCCCTCTGGCAAAGTACTTGCTTCCTTCAATGGCCACCTGAGTCTTGTGTATGATCTGTGGTGGTCTAAAGATGACTGCAGTCTGCTGTCAACATCCTCTGATGGGACTGTGAGGTATGGTCCTACTCGTATCGACTCACAGATTGTTTACATTACAATGCAGTTATGCAACAACACACTATGTGAGCTCATTTGAGTAAAGTATACTTGCACTGATCTTAAAAGTCCAAAGGCAGAGCAAGTGCCACTTGCTGTTTTTTCTGACCTGAGTGTTGCTAATCTGTGAACATGACCTTCTTAAGTAGTCATGATCCCTCCAGCTTTGAGATGAGCCAATCAGCAGCACCGTCTCCTTTATCCTCGACCAATCACCTGTCTTCTGTTTCAGAATGTGGGAGGTAGACAGGTTTGAGAGTCTGGCGCAGAAGATCCTACCACACCCCTGCTTCCTCTACTGCGCCCAGTTCCACCCCTCTGCACAGCACCTGGTGCTGACCGGCGGCTTTGACTGTGTGCTCAGGGTCTGGGACGTGGACGTGCACGACGTCAACGGTCATCTTCTGAAGGAGTTTGAGGGTCACAAGGCCTTTATCAACTGCCTGTGTTTTGACCAAGAAGGTACTAGGTTGCTACATACCTTTTCTATGAACTCCTTGTGAAATAGGAAGTTTAACAGCTTTGTACTATTCGCTCAATACATACCCTTTGTTTGGAAAAAAATAAAACAATATTGAAGTAGGCACCTTATCTCTGTACTGTCCAGGCTCTCGGATGTTTTCTGGGGACAATGCTGGTGTGATCATAGAGTGGAGTGTAACTGTAGATGACCGCTCCAGCCAGCATGCAACTCACTTCTGGAAGATCGAGAGGGTGAGTCTACTACTGTGGAAATGGCTGCTTCAATGATATGGCATGGTCCTGTGTCACCACACCATGTGGATTTTAATCTTAAGCCGAATCAAGGACCTATGGTTTTAGAGTAAAAAAAGTCAAGGCAGTCTCATTTTTAATGGCTATAGCTGCTAGAATTCAGGACTGTTTGGATGAAGCCTTGCCTTTGTTTTTTTGTAGGAGATGAAAGACGCTGACCTTGAAGGAGTTCCCATCAACTGTCTAGAAGTGCATCCTAACGGTCGCCGCCTCCTTATCCAAGCCAAAGACAGCACCATTCGCATTATGGATTTAAGATTGTATGTAGAAATCTGTTGTGCTCATCTTGTCATTTATTAAGCCTATCAGGCTTGTCCTAAGAGGTTATTTTGTTGATTGACTGGTTTATTGATTCATTTAACTAGATGTAAAGAATGCATAGTACAATCTGATGTTAACCCATTCTCATTTACTAGTATACCATTGTAATTACTCCGTGTTACATTGGTTTCCCTTCCCCCACCAAAGCTAATACAGAAACGTACTACAGTGGATACAGTTTCCTGTTCTCTGTTCACAAACAGTAACATCTGATCTCCAAGTGATGAATCATTATACAAGTCTGTGATATGCTAAATGAGTGAAATTGGTGTAAATTCCCTTGTGTGGCCTCTTGTGTGGTTCTGGTGGCCATCAGACTGGCTGTGAAGAAGTTCACTGGTGCCACCAACTACCGGGAGAGGATCCAGAGCACCCTCACGCCCTGTGGCAGCTTCATCTTCTCCGGGAGCGAGGATGGCCTGGCCTACGTGTGGAACGCTGAGACTGGTGAGCAGGCAGTGTGAGAGTGAAAGAAGGTTGGTCTGCACACTGCACTTTTGCTCCAAAAAATAAACTTTATTTAATTAGAAACATGCAACGTTTCGATGCCCTGAATCATATGCCTGATGAAGATTCAGGGGATCGAAATGTTGCATGTTTTCTAATTAAAGAAAGTTTATTTTTTGGAGCAAAAGTGCAGTGTTGCACTTTTCTTTTCTTTCACTCAAAACCCCCCACAGTACTCAATATGCACCACATTCTCTAGCACACCTCTGCCTCTGTAGGAGCAGTAGTGTCAGGTACACTCCAGGCTGCAGAAATATCAAGTGCCTGTATTCCCACATGCTAGTGTTTGAAATTGTTACATGCTAAGGTGCGATAGCTGAATGTATCATCATGTAACACCATCGAAAATGCAGCTCTCTATGTTAGACTGTGACTGCTTTGAAAATTGGTATGAAGGTAATATCGTAATATTTTTTCTCATCTACAAATGAGGATAGGTTTACATAAAACGGATTTAAATAAAGCTGAGCTTTTACTGTAATTTGTTTTGCTGTTGCTGTCATATACCATTATGTATCATGATGAAATGCCAGAGCCTTCTACAATCATTTCATGTTCACGCTTTATATATTTTCTGTCCAGATACTGTCCAGGTGTAGAGGAGAAAGTCACACTGACCTTTGAACAATGTTACATGAAGTAAATGCTGTTTGTTTGTTTGTGTGTGTGTGTGTGTGTGTGTGTGTGTGTGTGTGTGTGTGTGTGTACAAATGCAGGGGACCAGGTGGCAGTGTACTCTGAGCTCTGTTACCCCACTGCTCTGAGGACTGCTGTTTTTCACCCTCTGGAGAACATGGTCGCCTTCTGTGCCTATGGCCAAAGCCAGCCTATCCATGTCTACCTGTACGACCACAAAGGTAGGCACTGAATACACCATGCTACCTACCTCCGCAAGAGCACAACACACTCCATTCACTGTTGTGAAGGCATCAGTGCACAACCACCAGCCAAGTTAGTGCCTCTGCTCTATGTTAGGGCTGCTCAATTAATCGATTTCTAATCGTGATAACGATTTCAGGGCCAAACGATCTCACAACACATTAAAATCGAGGGAAACAATGTTTTTGTCCTAATTATTTTCTACTGCTTTTGTACATTAGATGTATACATTAGACATTTCTACTGTTTGTACATTAGACATCAAAGGAGATGTTTACGAAGAAAGGTATTAGGGAAAATCCGAAGGTACAAGAATGTTTTTTCGAAATGTTTTTGAATACATTTTCAATAAATGAAGCATGTTACTGAGGAAAACAAAATAATCATTTGAATAATCGTGATTTCAGTTTTGGCCCAAATAATCGTGATTCTAATTTTTTCCATAATCGAGCAGCCTTACTCTATGTTGTATTTCCCTACAGTACTATGTCAGGGAACTCTTATAAGGCTTTGATTTCCCTCAACTACATTTTTTAGCCAACCACTAAGTGAACAGAAATTGAAGTGAGAACCAATTGGATTACATTTCAAACAAAGTGTCCACCCACTGCAAAGGAAATGTATGCCTATGTAGAGTGTCTAGACTCACTTGCACAAAGTGAAAGAGCCTGAATCACCAAGCTGTACAACCACTACATGGAGATATAGTGGCAACAAGTTTAGAGCCAAGAGCACAGCAGCACAGTGGAAATTTCCCCATAACTCAATTTCCCCCCAGTGCAGGGTGACCTCTTGTATTCCCAAACAGTGCCATTGTGATGAGGGGTTGCCAACTTTTTTCAATGGTGTCTGGGCCTTTTGTGTTGGTGCTGTTGTGCAGTGGCCCAGTTAGAGGTGGAGAACATGAAGGCCCTGACCAAAAGCAGCACTGCGGACCCCAGGAGCCTGGCGACGTTCCAGGACCCCAACGCCTCAGCCATGGATCGCTTCGCAAGCGCCGCACGAGTCTCGCTCAGACTGCAGCGTCTACAGGCCACTCTGGACTCTGTGAGGGTACGGCTTCACCACAGCTCCACGTAGACATGCCGTGACTGTCTCCTGTGAAAATCCCATATGTTACTGTACTAACCTCACTGTTCTCTCATGTCATCTATTCACTGTAGGAGCCATATCGAAGCACAGCGAGAGCAGACCTCCACTATAATCAAGGTATGGATAATGTTTGGACATTTGTCATTGCGTTATTGTGTTCTTCCACTCCGGCGCCACTGGACTGCAAGAAATGTTGTCTTGTGTTTTTCTTGCCAAACTGTGAAGCGCTTTGAGCTGGATCTTGTATGAATTGTGCTATACAAGTAAAGATTATTGTTATTATTATATTCAAATGAATTCAGTCTTTAGGAAAATGGTGTCAAAACTGCCCTTTGTTTAAATATTTGTTGTAGAATGTTACTGTAAATTGTTCTCAGGTATAACCTTGTCGGGTCTAGTTTAAAAAAAAAAAAAGGTGGAAGGTTGTTAGTTAAGGACGGGGTCTAGTTTGTTTGCCTTCAGTTTCCTCATGAATGCTCCATTTCGTCCTACAGGAGGGCCGTCCCACGTGGGGAGGAGTCTCACCCAGGAGGCAGGTGTCACCGTTGTCACACTCCTTTTGAATGCAGCAGCTCATACACTGAAATGTCACTAGCACTTCGTGTGCCATCGACTGTGACGCCTATTCTCTTTTAGACAGGGGGACTGAGTTTATTTCCTGTGAAAAAGGCTTTAAAAATCAAAATAGGGTTATTAAATAGAAAAGGTCCTCTTGACATTCCTTTTCAAAATCATTCCTAAAGCAGTTTTGCAGGGGTGTATTAGCTAGTAGTTAAAGGGTTGTAGTGAATGTATTGTGTATGTGAGTATTTGAGTTCTGCAGGGTCCTGCGTTTTTTGCAGGGATATTTTGTAGAACAGGTCCCTTTGACTAGCCTGGTAAACCAGCCCCTCATACTTCATTTCATTTTGTACAGAGGATCTGGCCTTGCTGCGTTGAGAAACGATTTGCTGGCGGTGTGGACTTAGCCTACCTAGGCGCTACAATTCAAATGTTGCACACAAAATCAACGTCATCTCTCACGAACACTCCCTCTGTTCGCTGATTGGGCAGATTTGCTTGGTCCGAATACATGTCAGCGGCAGCAAGGCCAGACCCTCTGGTACCCTTTGACATCCTTTTTAATTATTCCTAAAGAACTTGTACAGGGGTGTATTACCCACTAGTTAAATGGTTGTAGTGAATGTATTGTGTATGTGAGTGCACAATGTATGTGAGTAGTTGAGTTCTGCAGGGTTCTGCGATTTTTGCAGGGATAATCTGTAGAAAGGGTCCCTTTTTAATTCTTTCTAAAGAACTTGTACAGGGGTGTGTATCCAGTAGCGAAAGGAGTGTAGGTGTGTATGTGAGTTGTGTGTATGTGCGTGTGTTGCAGGTTGGTCTGGCTGCGTCCCTCCCCTCTCCCGCTCTCCTCTCACCACACTCCCAGCTGCAGATCTCCGCCCCGCTGGCAGCTCAACTACTCCCTCAAGCAGCCACGGCCACACAGGGACGTGAGTACTACTGACCACACACACACACACACACACACACACACACACAGCTCAACTACTCCCTCGGGCAGCCACGGCCACACAGGGACGTGAGTACTACTGACCACATACAAACACACACACACGTACATATACACACACACACACACACACAGCTCAACTGTGCCACGGCCACACAGGGATGTGAGTACTACTGACCACACACACACACACACACACACGTACATACATACACACACACACACAGCTCAACTACTCCCTCGGTCAGCCACGGCCACACAGGGGCATGAGTACTACTGACCACACACACACACACACACACACACACACACACATACACACACACACACAGCTCAGCTACTACCTCAGGCAGCCACGGCCACACAGGGGCATGAGTACTACTGACCACACACACACACACACACAGCTCTGCTACTACCTCAGGCAGCCACGGCCACACAAGCCCGTGAGTACTACTGACCACACACACATACATACACACACACACACACACGTCTCCACTCTATTTACTGATCCTCTTCACTACTCTGATACAAATGGACGTGCATTTGTGTGACACACGCAGATTCACATACACACAAATTATAATTAAAGGTCTCCACTTACCTTATGGTAATTACTGATCCATCCACTGCTTGTGTATCCGGAACACTCATACAGTTTACCGCCTATGTGCACACACATTTGTACCAGGCAAAAGGAGATGGTAGGTAGCATTGAACAGCATATGTAATGTCAGACTTGATGGCATATAATCTCTCTTGCTAATTGCAGGGGGATTCAGTCCAGTGGGCCCCATCCATAGACACAGTCCGTCTCTGATGTTTACAAGGGTAAGTGAGAACTCCTGTTTCCCAATGGATATGAAATTCTATGAACTTTAAATTAAATTAAAATTAATTAAATTAATCTTAAAGAAACTTTTATTTCCATTGGGGTAAATAAAGCATCCATTCATCCATCCATGCATCTACGTACTTCTACAATAATGTGACCACTATGTTTCATGCTAGTCACCCAGAGCTCACCAAGCCAAGGTACTTAATGAATGCAGCAGAGCAGAGAAAATAACACAGCCTTTTTTTCTCTCCTCAGGGGACCTCTGAATTTCCTGACTCATCAAACGTGTCGGTGGACGCAAATGTTCCTGTCAATCAAACAGTACGGCTTCCATTATCAGATCATTAGAGTACAGTCCATATTCGCTGACATTGCTCTTTCTTTCACCCTGCAGTGGGGTATGTATGTGAGGGAGGCTTGTATGTTGCATGTTACATGTAAGGCTGACTGTACATGTGGGGAGTTAGAAGCTGTCTGTGGTGTTAAAACCCTGTTTGAGTGCTTTGCATTTTCTACCTGCTGCCTGGAAAATACAGTGATATGTAAAAAAAGACTATCCTTATGGGCCGATAAAGAATGTATCTAGTTTGGCTTTAGTGTAGTTTCACCACATGCTGCAGTTTCCTTTAATATGAGAAACATAACCCTCCTCTCTCTTGCTGCAGGTTGTGTCCCTGTACGACTACACGGCGAATCGCTCCGACGAGCTGACGGTGCGGAGGGGCGATGTCATTAATGTGCTGTACAAAGACAACGACAGCTGGTGGTTTGGACAGCTGGCCAGTGGGCAGCAGGGCTACTTCCCTGCTACCTACGTAGTGGACGAGAGTGAGTCACTCTGCTGAGATAAAGTCCAGTTTCTCTGTTCTGTGTTCATACCATTAGCCTATACTACCAACAGGATAACTTTGTGGCTACACCGGGTTCAAAAGCTGTTGCGGACCATGTACTGTAACAATAGATTACGCTATAATCAATTGGGAGTGGCTACACCAGACACGAAAGAGCTGTGTATGTCCTAAAGAAATACAAATAGGCCAGTCTTCTAAGCAGACATTCCTCTCGGCAACTGCTTCCAAATTTGGTGTTGGCTATGGGTAAACTCAATTTATTTTAATATGGTATTGAAAAATAAACATGTGAAGGTAGCTGCTATTACAACAAAAATATTTATTCTCTTACACAAACTGAACCAGTTGGCACATTGATTTCAAAAATCGATATAGTATATTGTGAAAATTAGTATCATGAAATATTGTAATATTGATGTTGAAATCGATGTAGTATATTGTGAAATTTTTTATTTTTGCACACCTCTAGTGACTTCTCACTCTTCTGTACCTCCCTCTGCCCGTTTCTGTACCTCTCTCAGAGAGTTTCCATGAGGAGATGTCCCAGGCTATTGATGCACAGCCTTCATTCCAGCAAGAGGGGGCGCCATCAGAGAGAGCAACCCCAACTAGGGTAAAATGGAGTTAACACAAGTTTGAGCTTGAGATTTTTTGTTTATTTTTTTTTTTTAATGTCCTAAAATGTTACACCAAACTAAACATCGCTCTGATCTCCCTTCCCCTGCTCCGCTCATTTGTCTTACTGTGAACATTAGCCTCCTGGATCCACAGTAAACATTTTCTGTTGCTGAACACAGAAAAGTGCCAACATAATGATAATTATCAAGTATCAAATCAACACCTGCATTATTATTTATGTTCTCATAGTAATACCATACAGTGTAACAACTAATTGTTAGCACATTAAATGTACAGGAAGTGACTATGGTGTCTAAAGTTTCTACATGGCTTCACTCCAGTGTGGTCTGTGATGAATGTAAACGTGTTGCCCCGTCTTCACTGCAGATGTCAGCAGTCATCAGTGGCACAGGAGAGCTGAGGTTCCTGTCTGAGCAGGACACTGAGCCAGAGCAGTCCACTAGCAGGTGAGTTTCCGTAAAATCCTTGCTATTTTCTTTGTGTAATTGGCAATAGACAATCTGTTTACAACAGAAAAAAACCAGTGAGATCATGTAGCAATCCTATTGTCTATTGCACCTGTGGCTGTCATGGGGAGCCTGTTGAAGCAACAGCGAAACATGTCGTTTACCCAAATAAAATGTAAAAATCTGTGATTATTATTACTTATGAGCACTTGGGGTATGTCTGCCATTTTTGACAAGTCTGTTCTGATTTGGTCACATCTGACCTGGTTTGAGGAGGGACAAGACAGTTTGGCTTTGTGATCATGTGAATGCTTGTTTATTGTGTGTATGTGTGTATTAACAAAAGTTGCAATCTGTTCTTCTCAGAATGATGAGCAAGAAGGTGAAAAAGAAGGTGAAAAGGCGAGAGACTGTCACAGCCTCCTCGGATTCCGAGACCCCTCGCACAGGAAGCCGTAAGAAAAGGCCCCTCCCACCACTGGGGAAGGCCAATGACGCTTTTGAATCTGACCGTAAAGCCACAGAGGCGGGGCCATAATAAGGTGATGAATGAGGATGTTACCTCTGATGCAGTATACTTTCAGAAACTATCCTTCCTCTCAGGACATGCTGCACATTTCAATATTCTCTCCCTCATATGCTTCACAGCTTTGTCTTGAAGAATTGGAGCTTGTAGTCAGCACACACTATTATCAATTATAGGTATACATTTTTTTAAGTAATATCATTCAAAGTCATTTCGAGCTTCATTTGCAAACCTGCTGGCCAGTGATACACAGGTTAAAAGATGGAACGAAGCTGCGTAACATTTAGACGAGGATGTTATGCAGGAATGGCATAGATGAAGTGACGGTAGCACGGTTTCTACAGTAACACTGCTGGTCTCCAGCAGGGATGTGGCATTGTGTCTACTGTGGGTAGCGCTGTCTAGTTATGTCTGAGGATTATCATCACCACCAGGGCAGAGCCCAGAGGTTACATGGCTACAAGTGTGTGTTTATTTGTGTGTTTGGGCCAAGTTTAAATTGAATGTATTTTTGTACTTAATTAAGATATTTATGAGTAGTTATTGCCAAGAGATTTGCTTTTTTGCATACATGATTTTTATATAGGATGTATTTTATAAGTGTCCGTGCCCAGTGTTCAATGCTGTTTATGAATACATATCGTTCTAAAGCCATGTTTATGCTTTGTATCCTATGAACATGCACACAATTTGTGTAGTTTACAGTAAATATTCAATAACAGAGTTTACACTAAACCATTTTAACAATGTATTGTTGATGTTTATTGTCATCAGTTATTATGGATTTTAAATTATATGCACACTGGTAAAAATGGTGGGTAAGCTATTCATATCCTTAACAATAGCGATCACAAACACACCAGTGCACTGTGTTTTGTAATTTTAAAAGGTTTATGTGTGTCCACCGTCCACTACACCATTGGTTATCATGAATTTCAGCCCAATATTAGCCAACATCAATTTGCTATCAATACAGATGAACGTGATTGACCTCAGTCTGTATGACAGACATTAAAACTGATATATAATATAATATAATATAATATAATATAATATAATATAATATAATATAATATAATATAAGAGCAGACCACAATAGAGGTAATACATAATCCATAAACTGACTTTATTAACAGATTTCTCTCAGGTACAAAGAATGTAAAAAATAAAATTAAATGTACAGCAGGTAGTAAACACTATTATTTATATTAGCTATAGCATAACAATGTAGAGCATTTAATAGTGTCACTCTGGCATGGGGCAAAGTTTACATAGGTAGCTCCTCCTCCTGCTCCTAGAAGCACCATGGAATTCCACGAGCAGGACTTTCCTGGTAGAGAAGGCCATTTAGAGTTTCTCATGAGGAGTTGGGGGAAGGCAGGAGAGGCGTTCGGTCATTGGCTGGGCCTGGATGTTCAGTCACAGTCCCTTTGGCCTGGGTGGACCTGATAAACGGCAACAAATGTGGATTAGTTCTAGCATATTTACTGTGTACGAAATGACTTTCTGCTTTATTCAGTGCAATGATGGGACACTAGTTTTTACAGGAGGTACACAGTCTTGTTTTTAAAGGCCTAGTAACTACCATCAACTACCAGTATACAGACTCAATCCATCATATGCAATATTTCTCTCTAGTAACAAGCATCCAGCCTCCTGAGTTTTGTAATTGGCAATAAGCGAGACATTGACCACACGTGATTAGGGACATTTCTGATTATTAGATTGATTTAGACCTTTTTTTTGCTGAGCTCCAAGTAAATGGCATGTTTACAGTTAGCCACTGAATCTGAGAGTGACTGTTCCACCGTCCCTAGATATGGACTTTGAAAATCATTTCAGGATTCATCCACTGCTCACATTCACACTATGTAATTCATGACGTGTGTCTGCATCACCAGTCAGTTTTTGATATGGTGAACATGTTTGATTTACCAACCAACATTCGTCTGATGCAGAGGGCAAAATTAGTCACATTTTTCAGATGGTTGCTTCTCTCGTGCACGTCCGCTTTTCATGAGTCGCTGCCTGCACGAATGCAGACTTGTCTTTCTGCATGATTTAAAATGGCCTTAAAACATTACCTTAATTGGCCACCGTAACCAGCTCACATGAGGTAGTGGTGTGACCACAAACCTCTCACTGTATCAGACAGTTAATTGATCATGTGAGTTGTGCGAGGGAACGGCGTACCTCTTTTTATGAACCTCGTAGATGGAGTACATGCCTTGAAGGGCTGCCTGTGGAGAAAAAAAACTTGGTGCTTAGTTAACTACTTTGAGGCCCGTGTATGTCTTCTCGTAATGAGCCATGTGATGACCTGATGCTGGAACTTACTGCCAGGAAGGCAAGTCCACCTTGACAAGCTGAAGCGTACTCAAAATTAGATTTCTGTGTGATGTAGCTGCCAAGCGTAGGGCCCACAAACATTCTGTGGCACACACACATGCAAACACATATATACGCACACACACACACATATAGAAATTAATACCATATGACATACAAGTCACGTTTTCCTTCAACTGTTCCAAGAACAGATTTGACCTTATCTAATTCTGATATTACTGAAGTATTTTTCCCCTCCAGATAACCCCAGTAGGCCGAGTTGTGAGCTAGGTGTTCTTTTGCTTTGGTTTCATCCTTTAAGTGGGAGGACCTCATTTCTTAAAAAGACATACCCGCATGACCAGACAGCAGAGAACAGTCCTGACACTAGTCCCAGTGTGCTCAGCCCCTCCTCGAAGCCATTCTCACTGTCACACACACACAGCAGAAGATGACAATACATATACTTAATGTTAACATTAACATTAATGTTAACGTTAACATTAACTAAATGCTAATAGAATTGATGTTGGAGCGTAGAATGATGGGTCGGGATTAGTGTTTGGGATCACAAATGGCCTATTTGTGACCCCAAACACTAACCCCGACCCTTCATTTGAAATAGGCTGTCATACTTACTGTGCACATACAAGCATCTCAGCAAAGGTGGGGATGGCGGTCATGCACAGAGATAAACCGATGACTACCAACATCAGAATCGTCAGCCAGAGGTGGCTGTCGGCACAGAGACATTGTTGCAGCTTAGCAAATCACAACTGAACCAGAAACTTGTTGCGTAACTAGATGAGAGATTATCTTCAGGTACAAATGGGCATATATGTTGGAAAGGACTAACCTTCAGATAAGAGTTGTTTGAAAGCAGTACGAAGAACGTATCAGATAAGTGACATTGCACCCAGACTTACCTATGCACACCGATGACTGGAATTGGTCCCAGCAGACAGAACCCTGCTGCTGTTGACATTCCTCCAATCACCATCATCCACTTTCGTGCATACTGCAACAAAGTATGTTGCAATTTACTTATCACTTCCTATACCTCTGCCCTAGATTCCACATGCATATTATTTTCAGCATGCAGCTCTAGTCTTTGCTTCAGTGTTCTATAACCATCTACTGTTCTATCTTTTGTATGCTTGCATGCAGTAGAAATTGCAATAAAATTAAAACAATATTCAGATTTAATCCTTAAGCCATGTAATGAACTGAAATGATCCAATATTCAAAATAGCTGTGTAAGTTAATGATCAATAGTCATAAGCAGTTATAAAGTCACTATTGCACATTGTTCAGGATCTTATATACCTAATCAGTTTTGCTCTGTTCATATTCTCTGCACAAATGTTTCCCATTTTACCCTGTAATTACAGCTCAACCTTAAAATAAAAGACTCAACATAGAAATTCTTCCTGTTAACTTTGATTCGTCTGACATTTGGCATTCACAACATACTATTATAAGAGCAGTGATGTCAACTGCTGTGCAAATGGATGAGTTACAGTTGCTATAGTTACCGGGTGCTTATCGCTGAAAAGGCCGAAGATGGGAGAAGCAGCACCATAAGGCAGAGACAGACCGATCATCAGAAGCCCCACTGAGCCTGGAGATAATGAAAACTAAACACACATTACCATTTCACACACGTTAAAACTAAACACACATTACCATTTCTCACACGTTAAAACTAAACACACATCACCATTTCACTCACGTTAAAACTAAACACACATCACCATTTTACACATGTTCAAACCTGGCAATGCTTTCAAAGCTCAGGAGCACTTTCACTTAGATTTGCATAACCTAGGCACAATCTATGTAACATACCATCTGCTTGAGCCTCACACACATTTACCTTTCGTGGGCCCACAAAATATTTAAATAATATATAAATATATAAGTAATATGTATTGTTGCAGTTTGCTGTTCACAAGTTATACAACCCCAATTCCGATGAAGTTGGGACGTTGTGTTAAATGTGAATAAAAAATAAATGCTATACAGGTACTACTGGGAAAATTGGAATATCTTGAAAAAGTGCATACATTTCAGTTGTAACTCAGCTTTAAAGATTAAACGTTTAAAGGCTCAGGACCCTTTTGCAAGTGTTTTGCCTTACTTACCTGATTAGTGTATGACACTTTGGGCCTACAATACTGAAGGTTTTCACAGGATTCTCATTTTCTGAGTTTTTTGGGTTTAAGGTTTTAGTAAGCTGTAAATCATAATCAGCAAAATTACAACAAAAAGCTTGAGATAGCTCACTGCATGTAATGAATCTATAAAATGTATTGGTTTCACCTTTTATGTTGGATTGCCTGAATAAAACAAATTTTACACGATATTCAGATTTTCCGAATAGTACCTGTAATTCTGAAATCATACACGCAATTATGTATTTGAGAATAGTCGAAAGACGAAATATCAGTTATTGAAACTGGATTTTTTTGTTGTTGTATGGGATATTTATGTTCATTTTAAATTGTAGGCCAGCAACATGTCTCAAAAAAGTTGTGATGGTGTGAATAAAAGGCAGGAAAAGTTGAGTAAGACTAAAGAAAAAACAACAGAGTACACTTGACAGTTACCCAACTGGTAGGTGTCTTCTTTATCATGTTTTCCTTTTTATTATGCTTAAAATTTAACAGGTCTGGACAGCACACCGGCCATTTTAGCATCTGGTTGCCCTTATGATGGAGCCACACTGTTGGAATTTTGTATAGAATGCAGTTTGACCTCATTATCCTCATTATCTGGTAATATTTAAGGTCGACCCTCAAAATATAATATTTGAGTGCCATCTTGTGCAGTTCAAAACTTTATATATATATATATCATTCAGCTTGAATTTTAACTCTCCAGATTAATAAGCACACCATAACCAAAGCCCTACTGCACCCCCATACCATCATAGATGCTGTCTTTTAAACTTACCACTAAAACAAGAAGGATGATTTTCCCCTCTCTATCTTGGAAGATGCAAATCTCTATTATTTCAAAATGAATGACAATTTTGTAACACAGTTTTCCATGTCTTCTGGGTCCATCTCATATTTTCAAAAGTGGAAAAAATGTCATTCATTTTGAAGTAATGGAGTCTTGCATCTTCCAAGCTACAGAGGAGACACATCATCCTTCTTGTTTTAGTGGTAAGTTCAAAAGACAGCATCTATGATGGTATGGGGGTGCAGTACTGCCTTGGTTGTGGTGTGCTTATTCATTGTATTCTCAAAAACATATATTGCTTGTATGATTTGAGAATTATAGCATTTCTTTTTTATATACATTTAACAGAACGTCCCAACTTCATTGGAATTGGGGTTGTACTTAAGCACCACAAATTCATTCACTGAAAACAGAAATCAGCATCTTCCAGTGTCATCAAATATGCCTCTGACCTTGTCAATTGCAAATATGGAAAGAGTTGCATCCAGGAAGCCTAGGCCAGAGCTGAGTGTGAGGACCACGAAGCAGATGATTGGAATCTTCACGATGGTGCACAGCCTGAAGAAAGAGTCTCTGGTCGGAACTGCATCTGAAAGAGACATTCTAATGTCCATTTACTTTTCACTGGGCACACAACGGTCCTGCTAGCCAGGTAAACTGGCCCCTCGTACTTCATTTCATTTTGTACAGAGGGGCCTGGCCTTTCTGCATTGAGAAACGATTTCTTTCTGGAGTTGTGGACTCCGCTTAAGTTTAAAACAAGTGGCTGTGCCTTTACCCAATCACTAACATCTGGTCGTCACGTATGCAATTAGCCTGCCTACACACTACAACTCAAATATAGCAGACAAAGTCAACGTCATCGCTGACGAACACGCCCTGTGTTCGCTGATTGGCTAGGATTGGCTTGTACCTAATACAGCAATGTCAATGGCAGCACGGCCAGACCCTCTGTACAAAATGAAATGAAGTACAAGTGGCTGGTTTACCAGACTACACACAACGGTCCTGAGCATGGTAACTTATCATTTACCTCTATCATGCAGGATTACTCACTACAGCTGCAGAGGTGTGGCGTCATACCTTGGCCAGGCAAGAGCCAGATATTGAATGGAACCATCAGGAAGAGCAGACCACCCAGAACAATGAATGGGACTTCATATCCAGAAGCCTGATACAACCATCCACCTATCGGTGGTCCCAGAATGAGACCGAGGCCAGTGAATATCTCCATGCAACCCTGAAAAATGGGAGGGATTTTAGCAAGTGCCATACAAATATCTTTTTTCTCACAAACTCTTTCTCCACTTTGAAGAGTGTCAGGATGTATCAATTTAATAAATTAAATATCAAATTTACAAATAAAGCACCTGCTGAAGGTCAGGTAACTAATGTCTTAAGAGTGTACCTGTAAGCCACTACCTCCTGGAAAACAAATCTCTCTGGGGATATTTATCAGGAATTCCAGAAGTACTCTGTAGAACCACCCTCAACTCACCAGGACAGTAGCTATATTGTTGGGGAATACTTTGGCCAAGATGGCAAAGGATGCTGTCATGGCAGCAGCAAACCCAACTGCATTCACAGAGCGGATGACGAAGCAGAGAATGATGAACTGTGTCCCAGCCTCGGCTCTGTCCAGCAGGCTACAACACAGATTCAGAATATCCAGTGTTGTGATGGCAAACCAGCAACCCAAACACACAATTAACCCTCATTACTGCATGAGAATGTTTGGTATGCAGTCGGTCATTAGGCAAGCATACTACTTCTTTTGAATAATTTTAAGTATCACAACAGTATCCCATATGTCCCATATAATGATCCAAAGATCCGATGCGCATACACGAACCGTCATTTTTCCCACGTTCATTTGTTGTGCCATTTTGTTGTGTTGTTTCTGCCTAGGGGGTTGTGCTAAACATACTGACAGGTCTGCCATGAAATTCCAAATCTCCTAGTTGCATTTTAGATTCCCAGTAAGGGTTAAAAAGGGCTATTTAAGAGCAAACTACTTCTAGTTTCCATGGTTCACTAAATTGTTTCAATTTGAGACCCAGAAATGACCATGATTTCAGTTGAATCTGGACACAATGCAAAACTTACCCAAAGAGAATAGTGCACACAGCCGAAACAAACATTCCTGTAATAATCATCCTCTTTGCCCCAATCTGAACAATCTGTAAATGACAGAAGCAGCTGTTACAGCTAGTAAAGTACTGGGTCTGTGAAATTTGAGACATTTAATGAAGATGAACTTACATATTTACCCAATAGCAATGATCCCACCAGAACACATAAGGCATACCATCCAAATATTAGCCCAATCACTGTTTGACTCACTCCCTTCCTTTTTGCCTTGAAAGAAAGATAATTTAATTAATCAACTGAGTCTTTACATTGGGGTCAACAGAACAGACAGCATTTAATTCATTATGTCAGCAATATGGACAACACAGATATAGACGACATTGTGGAGTAAGTAATACAACCGATGAGGCACTGTAATAGGCGTTCTTTCTCTTCGGTGCATAATGGCATAGTGACAGAACATCTGGCTGGTATTGTCTGACAACATGATGTTTGTGCATGATCACCTTGGGAACTAGAGTTGCAGGCTTGTAGTCGCTTTCTGAGTGGCTGCACACAGACAAAACTCAAACAAGAAGTCTGAATGAAATTAAGTATCTGTTTTGAAAAGGCTGGTGTTCATGTGCAAAGGACCTGGGATCTGTTGCCCAAAAACGACTGATGTTTTGTTCCAAGACTGTTTGACTGTCATAAATTCAGTAGGCCGATGTTAAGCAGCCAACCACAAATTCTGTGATCATACATTACAGTATTAAAAAGCGATCATTAAGATCACTGACGTAAATGACTTTAATGATCCAACAACATTTTGCATCAACTTTTATGGATCTCAACATATCCATAAATGTAGCCAACAGAGACTTTCAGCCATCCACAAACTCAGAGCACTGTCACCTGCTCACCCCGTACAAGAGCTAAGTCCAACACATTCTTCTCTACTGTTTACCTCACTTTTCCAACATGTTAACTGCTGTCAACAGGAATACAGTCTTATGCATTACACACACTGCATCCAACACAATTGGTCTCCTCACTGCAAACTTGTCAGACCTCAACGGTAAAGCCACCAAAAGCAGCACACGGACTACTGCACACGACCTCAGCCACCCCCTTAATGCATATCTCATTCCACGCTGGCTGCTGTGGAAATGGGCGTGCTACGGAAAGTTTTGTGCCCTGTATCACAGCGGCCCCCAATGAAGCATGTGTATTTGTGTATGTGCAGGGCAAGAGCCATCACCCCACCCAGCCTTGAATCTTGGTCTCTGGGGTACATGCACTCAGACGGCAACATTAAAGAGCCAGGTTTTTTGGAATAGCAGTCAGAGCACATCCTCAACTATAGTGATGGCACTCCATCACATTGCCGTACCCTTTGGAAAGCACTTTACACACAGTCAGGTGCCCACTCATCTCCCACCATACTTCTCCCATCCCAGGCTGCCCAACATACTCATGCTTCACACATCACTGGCGACCCTCACACCAGGGTCACCCTAACCTGGGTCCCTCATATGGCTCACACAGTAGGTGTGCCACTGATGGCTATCCCACTTCTGACAGGAATTCTGGTGAGGGGCGAGAGCAGTCATCCCACCTGGCCTTAAACCCAGGTCTCCAGGGTACCAAACATGCACTCTGACCTCAATCCCCAAGAGCCTGGCTCTTTGGAAAGGCAGGCAGAGGGCATCATCAATCGTAGATTGAGGTGATGGCACTCACAGCGTGGTAGACCAGCTCCAGCAGAAACATGTGCCGCTGCATCATGCTCATTCAGTAAGACCCTGTACACTCACTCATTAGCAGCTGCAGCCAGTAAAGATAGGGGCTTCTTTTGTCATGAGCAGACTAAAGATCCTCTTCCAAAGGCTGTCCAAAGGAGCAACAACCAGCAGTGGGAAGTGAAGGTGCTGCTATCAATGCAGATGATTCCAATTGATGTGAAGTATATGTTTATAAGTACTTTTTTGAATAGCTGATTTTTACTGGTTAAAACATTTTCTAAAACATATTAAGTTTACATACACTGTTATGTTCTCTTTTAAACTGTACCTGTGTTACAATATACTTAACAACTTTTTTTAAATCTGTAAAATAATTATAAAAACTATTACAAATTAAAACATGTTCTGTAAACTGTTTTAAATAAAACAATACTAGTACATGCCATATATATGGCGTCCTTTATAGCAAAATATCAAATTCGAGGGGGAACATGGAAATCTTGAGTGCGCCTACCTCATTTGGGAAAAACGGAGCTAATACAGAGTAGCTTATCATAGAACTGAAGTTTATGGATGACATTGCTATCATGGTTAGAATTTGTTGACGGGATAGCCGCTGAGTATGGGCTGGAGGCTCTTCCTTCGCATCACTGCCTGCCAAATGAAAACAAACACCGTTGACAGCCGTTATTTCTGCGTCAAGCTGAGCACCTTTTGCATTAACTCTGTTCAGTTGTTTTCTAATATTGCCATAAGGAAGGACGCCAAGGTCATTCTCGGGGGAAAAAATAAAGGAACACTGTGCTGCATTGGGAATTATACTCCTGGCTTAAAAAGACTTTATAATTTACTAACTGCAAACTCCAAGTAACAAAAACAAATACATTTTCCAACGCCAGTGGCCAAGTTTTACAAACCTGAAAATACACTCTCCAAGTCCGGATCCATATTTCTCAAATTTGTAAGCTCATGGATGGAAAAGGTTCGTGAGAACGAATAGTCAAGCGGATCATTCACGGCAAAGATGGTAGTTAAGCAGAGCAAGATATTTCACTTCTCTTGTCTTACCTTTCATTTACTATAGTCTAACTACCCCGTCTCACAGATCTCTCAGGCAAGAAACTTATGCACTGTACAACACCCACCTAAGCCCGCCCACTTTGGCTAAGGTCCACCCCAGTGTACTCGCATTGCTGAAGTGTTCTGTCTGAAGCAGTTTCTTCAGTGCCGGATAGGGTAAAATCGGACGTTGCTTGTAGTAAGAGCGTGTGCTTGTTCAGTTACAACAGTTTATCTGCACTGAATTAAGATGTTAAGATGTTCAATCACGCTGCTGTGATTGAAAACTATGCTTGAAAAAGTAAAAGAAATAGGTACTATATCAGTAAATGACATTCATAATATATCACAGACAAGTTATATGTTCATTTGTAATTAATATGCCTTTAATGGATTTGATTGGTGTCCAGGTGACAATTCACACCATCATTCTCAGGCTTCTGAAATATATTTAAATGTGTCTGATCTTACTACAAATATTTTTTAATATTTTACAATATTCAAGCCACATAACACAGGTAAGCCTCCCCTCCTGAATGATAAATTGATTTTAATCTCTGCCTCCATCAGGCAGCAAACTATTTAAGGTACTATTTTAACTAAAATTACACAAATTATATTCTAACAATACAGCCTCATGACCTTCCACAGCATCGCTTCACACTGAATAACAAATGTTGGGTTGTTGAGTGAGATACAGTTTGGACGTTCACTTTAAGCTCTTTTCTTACATAAGAAGGGAGGAAAAAGGGCAGATGGTGTTCCCAAAAAACACACCATTAAGCAACAAAACTTGCCATAAGCTGTCGAAAGGTTAGAAAAACAACCACTATGATGAGGGGCTAGTGTGCACCACTCAGATTATCTAAGGATTTCATGCGTTTGCCAACATTTTTAAAAACAAACTTTAAAGCAGCAATCCCGTGGTTACTGAATGTAAACATGTATTTTTCCTAAAAAATAGTATGTTAGAATTAAGTGCATACCATCTAAAGGCAGAATGGCGCAATAAACATGCCCCAAATCTGAATGAGTTTCTGATGACATAAATCATAGGGTATATATATGTCAGTGAGATCACTTCACAGAAGTGATATTTAATGGACTAAATTTTCCAAATGCAGAATTAAATTTTCCATGGTCTACATGGAATGAGTGGATTACTAATGTAGCCATAAGCAAACCCTTGCACACAATCATAGTCTGTTTTTTAACCTGAAGACTCCATTTTCTCTTGCAGCCATCAGAACAGGACATTCAAACACATGTAGCCATTACATGCACATACCGCATATTTACCCAAGATAGCACAAAGCCAGAGAATACTTCCAAAAAAATCAAAACATAGTAATAAATACAACAGAAATGGACAATAAATATTTATCTTCCTGATAAAGCCATATTATTGTTTTGTCTCCTGTGAGCTGTGTTGAGGAATTCTCTTACTGTATTAGGTTGCATTAATGACATAATAGTTAATTATGTGTGTTCATGTGACACTTATCTATATTTATGGAATATGTGTGCTGTTGTTGTTGTTGTTGTTGTTCTCTTAATAGGATTATTTTTTTTAGGAGACTACAAGTTCGCGTTTACCGTACTTTCCATTTTCATTCAGGTTTATGCATAACATGAACTGCAGCTGTTGGGGAATTCATAGGCATTAAACATTATCTGCCACAATGCACAATGAACAATAAATCTCTTTGTGTCCATCCCGATGCCGGACCTTTTCCCCCAGAAAGGCTCCTTATTTGAGCCTCTGAGTGACGTTGGCCAAGGCAACAGCAAACGCCTGGACGGCTGAGAATGGATACTGAAAGTCCAAGATGTAGGCGTTGCCATCAATTCTGCCAAACTGCATTACCTAAAGGGAGACAGAGCGGAGACATGTGATGTAACATAACTGCAGCATTAGAACAGCCCAGCTGATCTCCAGCCGAGCAGGTAAAGTAACATCAAAATAAAATAAAAATATTAAAACAGATATTTTACCACTGGGAGAGCTTATTTCTACTGTAACATGAACTTCTGTATACACTGTAGCATATAATTTACAAATTGTAAAGTGACATCTTTAAGAGACATTTGTGTGTACCCAGGAGAGACATTACCATTAACAGCTATTTTCAGCACGGTAGCAATGCTGACACTGTGATGTCTAGCAAGGTTGCACAGGGATGTTAAAGTAGGATTGGAACTGACATTGTAGCTTAGCAGAGAATGATACTGTATGTTTCTAGGTACAGTAAATCCCAAATAAAAGTGTTCTTAATTTACCAAGTCTCTAATGACCATTAAAATAAACACAGAGTATTTAAAATAGGGTCAGTTTTGTTTTCTGACACATACATAAATAGAGATTATCTATATTAGAAAAAAACACAAGATACTTGCGCACCTAGGAACTGTACCTTTGGGAGAGGAGATTTAAGCCTTCCTGACTACAAACCTTATTGTAGCATACTATTGTTTGGGAGAACACTTAGCACTTTAGGTTTTATTGTTACTATTCTATTATTATGAGTCCTGAGTAAATTGTCCTGTCCTGTCCTGGGTTTGCTTGTTAAGTCGTAGGGTCTAGTTGGTCTGTGAAAATCTCCAATACACTTTATCAGTAGTGCACCTCAGGATCTACGGGTGTTTTAGGCCTTTAGTCACTATACACCCTCCTCTGAGGCGGCCCCGCTTAGGGTGATCAATCCTTAGCATGTGTCCAGTATCCAAATAGTCAATATTGTCTTCTAAGAAGTCCTAATGTGGTGAATGTACATTGGGTAATAGTCTGTACAATAAAGCTAATGCTAAAGCTAATGCTACCCAGTGGTTTTACACCTCTTGTTATCTAATACAGTTTGACAAGTCTTAGCTCTCCCGTATTCCATAGACCACACGACTCCAGGCAGCGGCACTAACTTGACTAGTTGCCTCTCTGTGAAAATTATATAGAGTTTACCTGTCTCCCATCCAGTTCTATCTGAAAGTTTTTGGCTGACTCTTGTGTCACTCTGCCCCCAAAGTCCAGCTGGTACACCTGCGTGGCCTCGTTCCACAACGGCTGTTTGT
Organism: Coilia nasus; assembly: GCA_027475355.1. Taxonomy (NCBI): domain Eukaryota; kingdom Metazoa; phylum Chordata; class Actinopteri; order Clupeiformes; family Engraulidae; genus Coilia; species Coilia nasus. The sequence goes on from CM050205.1 coordinate 16,776,697, forward strand.
TAGCCATGACATAGACAAAGCCTTGGCTGCCAAGACTGTGATCCTCCCTCTCATTTGCCTTGCGGCACTTGATCTCCTCCAGCTCGCTGGCCATGCGCAGGTTGCGCTTGCTCTTCCAGCCCTTTTTGCTGCTCTGGCTCTGGTTCATGAGCTCATCCCCGCTGATGAAGAGCTCTGGTTCACTCTCCGAGCTGTCCTGGAACTCGTTGGTAGTCCTGCTTAGTTTCTTGCCCTTGTTCAGAGACTCCCTCTGGCCTTTGGGCTTCTTCTTCTCCCGCCCACCGAGGCGTGGGCTGGAGATGAGGGAGTTGAAGTCTGACAGAGCACGGCCCTCCTTTTTGGACTTGCCCTCAGACACAGTGGGCATGTTGGCCTCTTCGGCCCGGCTGTCCAGACGCTTACGGTTCTTCTTGAACCGGTCTGTCCCCTGTGGGACGGGGCTCTCGTTGAGGGATGCCTCCCGCTCCTGAAAGCTGTCACTGGCCTCTGCCAAAGCCTTTGATGTGCTTTGGTGACTGATGAGCTCAGCGGGTGGTGGAGGAGGAGGAGGAGGGAGAGGTGGTGGGGGAGGTAGAGGCGGGGGAGGAGGAGCTGGAGGTGGGGACAAGATGGGCTTCTCCAAAACTTGCTGGGACTTGCTAGGCAAGGTGCCAGATGGCTCTTGCATCGGAGGACAGGGACTGTAGGTGTTCCATGGGTGCAAGGCCATTGGGTGCAGCTGCAGGTTGCTGCAAGAACTGGCACCTGGATACATAGGTGGAAGTGGGCAGCAGGCTAAATTAGCAATGTTGGGCGGGTAGCCCGGAGGCAGAACCATGGAGGGATCTTGCACAGAGGCCACCATGTCATTGGGTGTACAGGGCGGTGGAGGATTTTGTAAAGGCTGAAGCTGTGGTCCAACATGGGGCCCTACACCTGGTGGAAAGGGGGAAAGAGAGATCTGGTAGCCAGGAAATGTCATCGTGTTGGGATTAGGGGACAGTTTCGTGGAGAGCACAAAAGGCAAGCGGGTCACGTCCAGCTGTTGTGTTGGACTCAAGAGCAGAGGAGGCTTGTGAGGAGCTGCAGCACCAGCAAGGATACTCTGCTCTTGGGGGAGCCAAATCTGATCGGTGCAGGCAGGGTCCCACTGGTACGGCGGAGGCCGTTTTACTGTCAGACTCACATCCCCTAACGTTAAATGCCTTACAGACTTCTCCAAATGGCACTGCTGGCTGAACGTCTCGTCTTCAGTGAAGGCCGAGTTGACGTACACAGTCCTGTCCCTGCTGTTGTCAACAGGGCTTAGAAGGTTGTAGGAAGACTGAGAGGCCAATGACGAAGCACTTTTTGAGTGCACAATTATGGTGCTGTGCGATGCGCCTTTTCCCGGGGGAAAGTCCTGGCGCACAACAGTTCCGCCAGCGATCCCACTGCTGTTCGTGCCCCCACTGCTCACACTCACACTAGCAGTGCTGCTGTTGCTGCTGCACTGGGTGCAGGTGTACAGAGCAGTGGGAGCCCTTGGCTGATAAGAAAGCGTCTGAAGGCCACTGTTTATCTTGGTCCTAGTGGGCAGGGTGCGAGCTGTGTCCACCATTTGCGAAACCTTCAGGCTAACATCTCTGCGGTCACGGCGCATTGTGGCGTGAATGAGGCTGCTGTCTATCCTTTGTGTGGGAGCCCTTATGGTGTTGATCTGATTAGCTGGGTCGGGGTACGGAGGAGGGTCTCCGCTAGGTATAGTGTACCGCGGCACAGAGAGGCGGCTGAGAGTCGCCGAGCTGTAGGGCAGCTGGACCTTCTTTCCCTCGGAGGAGGTCACCCTGAGTGTGGCTGATCCCAGTCCAGATATATTATAGGCATTCTGGTTCCGTATCAGTCGCCTGCGAGGGCGGCACACCTCCTCTACATTTCCACTGCTGTCGAACGTTGTGATTCTCTCGTAACCAAGAGGAGTTGGGTATGGCAGCGCCACCGGGTGCAGGGAGAACTCATCCTTGCTCAGGCAAGGCTCTGTAGTCAGAGCAGTGGCACCATCACTACTTGCCATGAGGCTTGGTGGTGCTGTGGATGGAGGCGGTGGGGCCGCGGACACCACAGTGCCTGGATATGGGGGGGGTGGGTTCACCTTCCTCATCTGCATCTCCATAGATACATCACCTTCAATAAATGACTGTGGTCGTGAGGAGCTCGTCCTAAGGGTAAGTGTTGGTGGCTGGTCTACTCTGTCGGGCACCTGATTTGATAGCTGGGGCATTGGTGGCATCATCTGCAGCTGGTGGAGGGAGATGGAAGGGTAGCCAGAGGGTGGTGGAGGCAAGGTGATCTGCAACTTCAGCTGCTGCTGCATTTGCTGGTGCTGCCGCTGCAACTGCTGATGCTGCTGCTGGATCTGCTGATGCTGCTGCTGGAGCTGCTGCTGCTGCTGCCTCATCTCTTGGATCTGCTGCCGGATCTGCTGCTGCTGCTGTTGCATCTGCTGTTGCTGTTGCTGCATCTGCTCGTGCTGCAGCTGGATCTGCTGTTGCTGCTGCTGGATCTGCTGCTGATGCTGCACGTGCTGCAGCTGTGGATGTTGCTGCATCTGTTGATGCTGCTGTGGATGTTGCTGCAACTGTTGATGCTGCTGCAATTGCTGATGCTGCTGTTGCTGATGCTGCTGCTGATGGTGCTGGACCTGCTGCGGATGCTGATGCTGTTGGTGGTGGACCTGGAGTTGATGCTGCTGCTGCTGTTGATGTTGCAGTTGTTGGTGATGGTGCGGCTGTTGGATTTGTTGGTGGTGGTGCAAATGCTGTTGCTGGATTTGCTGTTGGTGTTGCTGTATTTGCTGATGCTGCTGTGGGATTTGCTGTTGATGCTGCAGTTGTTGGTGCTGCTGCTGCAGCTGTTGTTGATGCTGTTGGTGCAGCTGCTGTTGTTGATGCTGCAGCTGCTGGTGTTGATGTTGGAGCTGTTGTTGCTGCTGCTGTAGCTGTTGTTGCTGCTGTTGGATTTGCTGCTGTTGGTGGAGGTGCTGTTGGGCTTGTTGTTGATGTTGAAGCTTCAGTGTCTGTGCCTGCTGCTGCTGTTTTGACTGCTGATTGTGATGGTCTTGTTGACGCTGTTGATGACTCTGCTGTGGTAAGTGATGTGGAGGTGGAGGGAGAGTCCCAGTCAGCAGTGAGCTCATCTCCAGACCACTGAACATCACCTGGCCAGGATTGGAGTACCTGGCAGGCAGAGTGTGCGAGCCAATCACTGTCTCCTGACTGTGGTCGGCGGCCGGAACATTGGCAGCTGCCACGGCTGCTGCAGCCGCTGAGGCCGTGGGATTGGTCAGAACATCTAGCTGAATGTTCTGATTGGCCAGAAGGGACTGCACCAGGCCAATGCTCTGTGTTGGAGACATGGCTTGGGCAGGGCTGTGAATAGGGGCAATGGGGATGTTGACTGTGCAAGGAGGGTTGTCTCCGGTCACTTCAGAGGGCCCCATGACTGAACAAAGACACATAGATTATAAGTGCGTTAGGGGACATTACACATACAGTAGATTATACAAGACAGCAGGGGATATTACACATTTTTACTCTAAAGAAGAAACCCACCAGATGCATGGCAATGCATTAAATGGAACTTGTGTAAACATACCTGGTAAATCATCCTCATCCTCACTGAAGACATTTGGATTGAAAACAGGAAGGCTCATGAAGTCGAGGGAGATTTTACGCACTTCTGGGAGGTAAATGGTCATCTGTCTTGGTTGTAAGTGGAGCAAACTGGTCTTGTAGATAACTGCAATACAACAACGTTTTTTTGTATCAGGTAATAAAGGATTTACTATTTATGTGTACTAAACCGTGAAACGCTGATATTTTTGCACATTTATAGAATTATGTGATTTCTTACCAGCACCCAAATTGGCTGGCAAAAATGCTGCAAGTCCCACTATTTTAAACTTTGTCCCCCAAATATTGGAAGTGACTTGAGCCAGATAATTATGCTGTGGATTAGGTAGATTAAATTATGTATATGACATGACATAAAAAGCAATGCAAAAAGGTACTGAAATGCTTAAATCTTAAAAATGATTAAAAAACTCATGACAATGATACCTCACTGATGCTGTCCATGGCAAAATCTCTACGTGTGAGACTGGGAGATCGAATAGGCGGCTTCTTTGGTAATCTGGGTGATCTTGACATCTCCTGGGCAAGCTTTGGGGATTTCCTGGATTCCATATTGATTCTTTCACACAGTTATTTTATCATGAACATACAACCTCATTTGTGCACATTGTACCATCAAAGACAACTTGATGTAACTATTGTACCATGCTACGCAAGCATATCCTTCAATAACCTTGCAAAATCTTACACATCCCTATCCAAACCACAATAGCAAATAGAATTCTACACTACCCTCTTACCCCCTCATATCGTTTAGCTAGCCACAACTTATTTCTCCTACAATGGTTTTATATGACAGAGGAAAGTCATTTACATTCTAATTTGTTGGAGCAGTGTTGTTTCCATTTCCTTAATTTCCTCCCTTTCCTTCCTCCACTCTACTACTATGTTTACCATCTTAACATACCTTGGCAGCTTTGGGGACCTGTTTCCTCTGGATAGTTTTGGGGACTTCCTTCCACCCCACTCATCACTGAGCTCTATGTCACTGGAGTCAGAGCAGTTACAGCTGTCCGTCATGTAAGATGACATCATGCTGTTCACACACACTTCATCTAGAATCCCACACAAAAACAAGAAGTATTCATTCAGCTGGTGATGTAGATTTAACATATGCAGTACACACACATAGCAACTTACGAGCTATACATAGTCTAAAAAGGCTGAACTTGCAAGATTACTTTAGCAAGCAGTGTATGGTGTGTTGCTGTTCCACCAGATAAACACTGACTGTTTTGCTGTGCAATCCAAATTGCAAGCTAGCACGGTTATTTTTTGCAGTGTCATGCCCACCTGCTTTGCTGTCCATTTTGGGGTCCATGATGACAAACTCTGGACGGAGTTTGCTGATGCGGCGTCCCTTCAGAATAGGCACCAGCCCCCCCAGGTGCTCCAGATAGAGGGTGTAGCAGGGCCCCCCCGCCTCAGGCATGTCCTCTGCACGCTTCATGGTGCAATGGAGCCGCTCGTTCCCCGCTGTGGGGTAGCTCACAAAGTCACGGATGTTGTTCGGATCTGGAATCGGTGGCTACAAAAAAATACAGTAGTTAGTGCCGGCATGCTGAGGCGCAAGCGTGTGTGTCGGCTTGCTGTCAGCCCTAGTCAGCTCCTACCTGTCCCAGCACCAGTAAACATCTACACTTTGTACAGCACCTTGGTGAGTTGAAAGCTGTGTTTAAATGTGCCTCGTTTAGATTTTCTTTTGAAATTTTTTTAACTTATTTTACACTACAGAGATAATATGCTGGAAGGGATAGCTCAAACCAGGAATGGAAACTGCCACCAGCCAAATGCTGCTGAAATATGAAAGTGGCTGGTACACGTGGGACACAACATTATTAATTACCTTTGAGTGGCTGGTGAATTTTACTATTTATTTCTCCTTGGCTGGTAAAGGTTCACATTATGCAACATTCATTTCCACCCCTGGTTCAAACATGTGTCCAGCAGGCCCTACCTTGATGGTAGGAATAAAGGCAGAGGTGACGTAGGAGCAGAGCAGCGAGGGCATGTTCAGCTTGCCCACGTCCTTCTCCTCCCGCAGCGCACTGGCTATGCCCTGCTGGCACAGGAGCTGCAGGCTGGCCACCCGGTGCTCCACGCGTACCACATACAGTGCCGGCCCGCAGGCCAGGAAGAGTCGCGAGTCCCGATGTCCCCAGCAGATGGTGCTGATAGGCCGCTGTGGTAACAACACAAAAAATGCCTTGTCAACTGAGAGACCCCACATACAGCAAAGTTGTCATGATCAGCCTTAAGGGTCTTGGCAAGTACAGCCAACATGGTTAAGGTTTTGTAACTTTGATTGTTTTGTTATTCACAATCATGCTGCATTTTAAGCTAAGACTGTTGTAATCTAGTGTAATTTCAGGTAAAAATTTGAACTGGAACTGAGAATATACCACACAAATCACCTACCTACAAACTGCTGCCGATGAAGCCCACTGACACCATTCCCATTCCCTTGTTACTGACCACCAGGTTAGCTCACCTGTGCTGGAGTCTCCAGCGTGTAGATGTGTTCTCCCTGGACATTGTAGAACTTGACAAGGGCATTGCGGGCGACGGGCGCGCAGGCTGTGGCCGAGGGAAGGCCCTGTCGCTCCATGCCCGCCACAGCCAACAGGTCACCCTGGGAGCACCACTGGACTACCACGTCTACAGTGCAGTGCACCATGTTTCTGTTAGTACCTATCTCACACATATCAAGTTACTTAAACTATTCCTCCTCCTACTACTACTACTACTAATAATAATAATATGTAATATGGGGGGGCGGGGTATGTGGTATGTATGTGGGTTAGTGACTAATCCAGCTACATACAAGTTGGACGTAGCTGAGTGCTTGGTGGACATTGTAATAAAAGTGTCGTATGGCTTCATTCGCTTAGCATAATAAAGCCATAGGGCATTTCTACTAGTAGATGTTCCACTTCTTCTGAGTAAACATACCCAGGTTAGTGACTAAACCTGCTTTCTGGAATACCTTCCAGGTAACCACTGTGTAGTACTCAACTCACATCCATACCAACTTAATCATATTACTACTACTGCTACTACTACTACTATCAACTAAGCTAATGATAAAACAGACATTAGACCTTTTTATCATTAAACACAGTCAATATCATCAACATTTACCTTTGAGACCTGAGCGGATAATATGAGGTGAAATGTCATCGTAGTTGTTCATTAGACTGATGTCTCCAGATATGAAGCTTACAGTCAGAAGAGGTTTTAGATTGCGCACTTCAAGATGAAACAAAAAAGGATCATTTTAAGTCAGGACATTCCAAAGTACCAGCTGCCAATAAAATCAATAAGACAGAAGACATTTGTTTGTTGTGTCCATCTTTAAAAATGCACTGTGCTCTGGAAGGGTTTGGGCTCTACCTTGAGCTGTTGCATTATCATCCGTGTCCGTGTCACTCTCTGTGCTGTCCTCCACGAGGAAGTCTGGGCAGTTCCAGGACATGCCCACGATGCCATCGGACTCGTGCAGGAGCACGTGGGCCAGCATCCGACCGTGGCAGTCCATCACAATCACCTGACCATCTGCGGTTCCAAAGAGCACCTGCAAACATTAAAACAGTGTGAACTTGCGAGCAATACCACTGACATAAATCTGATTTGTCCACTTTTAAGTCAGGTATTGAAAGTGAGAATATTTTTGTTCAAGTCGGATCATTAGATCCATTCTGGACGATTTAAAGTGTACATTTATAGCATAATTCCCTTATTTCATCAACAAATTCTACATTAGGTGTCACGACTGCAGTATGGCTACACAAACAGCACAGAATGCGCTCTCTTATGACTCTCTAATATGACTGTGTACCTGTTGATCATCAGGGGTCCATATCCCACAGGTGATCTGACTCTCCAGGTTAATCTCCGAAGACCAGTGCCTCTGGCCACTCACGGATCCAACCAGCACAAAGCCATCACGGTAGGCAATCAGGGCCTGGGTACCATCGTGTGACCAGGTAAAGTCACTTACCTTGAAAAAATGATAAACAAATGCATAAATAGATAAATAAGTAAGTAAAATGTTTAATCCATTATACATATTCTAAGGTAACATGGTGCTCATTAGGCAAAACTACAAATGTTCATATCCTTGTATCATGTGCAGTGGTGTAGTGCTAAAAGTAAAAGTGCATAAATGATGCACACATCAGTAAAAACAGTGTCCGAACTACGCATACCTTTTACATTAGCACTCATAAAAGGCAAGTAAAATTTTTTTTTATATAAAGAAGTGCATAAATGCCAGTTACGTGTGTTTCACTTGCACTACGCCACTGATCGTATGATCAACACTTTTTCCACTGCTTGGTGTTATTACCTGGTCCCCCGTAGGGGATTGACCAGGTGTTGCAATGACCCTTTCCATCTGTGTGTGTGTGTGTCTGTCTGTCTGCCTGTCTGTGTCTGTCCACCCGTATTGCAATGACCCTGTCGGTCCACATGGGGGACCAGGTTGCCATCTCTAATTTGGGCTTATTACATATTTTATTAAGCAAGTATTGTGTCTGCATGAAGAGCTCATTTCGACATGAGCTAGGCAAGAACAGCCTTGGTGATGCAAGCATAGTTACTCACTTGGGCACCGCGATCATTGACCAGCTCCACTGACCATCTGCCCTCGTACTGAATCCACACGAATATCCCTCCCTCCATATCGCACGTCGCCAGCTTCTGAAATGGCTCATTCCAACGCACCAGGACAACCTGAGAGTGGAGGATAATAATAAAACACCTCACCAGCAAAGACGTACACAAACCTGTGTTATCAAACGTATCTTCATGTTTTTTTGCGAAACTGTCAGCAACTCTACATATGCAACAGACATTATAGCAAATTCAAACACAATGAAAAGCAGCCTTATTTTGTCATTCCATCAATGTGTCATTCTATCTAAATACAAATGCAAGTACATCTCTTTAAGCTTCAAGGTTTCATACTAATGTCATCATACAGCTATCCTCTGTTGACAGTATGAGTAATATCGAGACATGATATGAATTTTTACACCATCACATCCAAAATTCTTTCAGATTCTAACCAATCAAAATTCGGGGTAATGTCCGAACCTCGCTGTTGTGCCCACGCAGGTTAAAGTTGATTCTCTGTGGGGTGCTCCTGTCCCGGCGGCAGTGGCTGGAGGTGAAGGTCACCCCCACCACGCCCCTCCCATTCCCCGTGGCCAGCCAGCCCTCCTCGTAGTAGCGCCTCCGGCAGACCGGCTTCTCCTTCTCGCTCTTGGGCACGCGGCCCTTCCAGGAGAGGCACAGGATGTTGGAGTCGCTACAGAGGGTGGGGCCATGCTCCACTGCGGCCAGCATCCCTACTGAGTGACCAGGCTGTACACATGAAAGGGTCAGAAACACGGTCAGGCGTTAAGGTCCTCTTTCGGCCATATCAGCCTGCTCACGCGTGTGATTGGGTTAAATCCAGGTTACAATTTCATTGTGTGCACTGCGTGCTGTGCTGTGTTTTCACAATCACAAATGGGAATCACTTCTACTTTCAATGTAACCCACAGACCCATTATCAGTTAGTCATCTTTTTCACTTTCCTGCTGTTTTCATAAATCCATAGTGAAAACATCTGCTGCATGTTACTGAATAACAAAATGCCAAAAGGTACTCACTTCATAGCTCCTGGACATCATTAGACAGAATTTTGTTTTTGAAGGGCTCCATTTTGTAATTTAGATGGAATGCGGCAGAAGCTGAGTTCCAGAATTGCAGATGTGAGCACGAGAAGGAAGCTGAATGAACATCAGGCCATCACACTGCAAAGCAAGATTACACACGTGGTGAAATTAATTTCATGAGGTTCAGAGTAATGTTGAATTGTAAAATCTGGGAATGATGTATCTGATATAAGTAAATAGTGACATCCTCATAAGTTGGCCCCTATCTTTGATTAACAGTATATCATAGGAGTTAAGTGTTACTAGTACACTGGTCCATCTCCAATATCAATGAACTTCAAAAATACGCTTTCATTTGTTTTAGTACATATTTTATTTACTTTCCTTTGGATGCCAAACAGAATAAAGAAAACTTTTAAAAGCATTTTATTCACACAGAAATAGAAGCTTGGTGTATCATATAAACAAGGCAACTTCACAATAACCAGATAAAATGCTGAACACAACAGAAGCTGTTAATAAGGTGACACTGAAAAAAATAAACATATTCAATATTTGAAATGAAACATACAAGCTTAAGACATGAAATATCTCTATCAGAACAGTTTGTTTAAGAACAGCTGAAAGAGTCGTTCAGGAGTTTAAATGGGAAATTGAACTGGAAAAATAAAAGCGTCTGCACAGGCACATATGTATTTCTCTCCTCTTTAGATTTATTACATTTCCTGCGGAGATGAAATGCTTTAAACGTACGTGTGCACTCATGTCAAAGCCCAAAGTATGGTCGAATCAAATAGGTTTTGCCAAATGCAAAGGGTGCATGCACAGAACCTTGGTACTTCCATAGTTTTTGGCAATTCTACATGGCATCATTTCATAACTATGCTGGTGGCACCACCATCCTTGAGCAAGCCTCTCTAGCCTACCCTCTAACAGGTGAGTACTTGCCGTCGTGTAGGATATTTTTTATAATGCATGACGAGGTCAGAAGGGAGAACGCATATACAACGCCGCCCATAGCCTGAGCGTATTCTGAAGGATGAAGCAAATGTCCCTCTCGTGCACAACGTTAATTCTTTCCAACAATTGTGGGATGTCGGCATTTACATGGGCTCAGTTCCACCTGATGTTTGGGTTTTTCTGACAGAGGCAGAATGCATGCCCATATATGGTAGTAGCCTATTTGCAAGAAACAATTAATATTCAGTTTGTGTTATAAATTCAGTGGTCCACTGTAGGCGTTTTGTACATGGTTTAGTGGGAAGGAATACATGTCAGGAGACATGCCAGACTGCACAGGGAGTCTCCTGAATAGCCTTCCATTCCTTAGGACTTGACATTGGTCTGATCTTACGTCACTGGACGTGCGGAACATCGGTAAAATTACAGCTTTTAATAAATACAAGAGTGATCGGCAAAAGATGCATTTGTGATTTCAGACACATCCTCGAGGTCTGTGGAATGTGCAGTAGCAAATTAAGCAAATAATGGTGCCTCCGTATCTTGGGAAAAACTACCGGTATCTGAACTGTCGTCGTGGCAACAAGAACCATGATTCCTTAACCAAAAATGATACTGTATTTATCAAACCTTAGCGTCGTCAACTTTGTTTTTGCCATTTAAAATCATTGATCAGTCAAGAGCACAGCCTACCTATCGACATCTTGAATTAGGTAATCAGTCCATTTCTGAAATTCTATTTTAGCCTGGGATCAAAAAACGAATTAAATACAACGAACTACTTAGGTGACATGGTAAAAACGCGGTAATTACACAGGATTCAGTCTGAACAAAATCATTCACAATCACTGCGTGTGCCGAGATGGATTCGATAGTTACCTATCCCGTAGTCTGTCCATCCTTGCGCATTTCAGTAAATGAAAGAGGCTGTGTAGGCCAACATTGATGCTCAACATACAACGACACCAAACTCATTTAAATGGGTGATAATGCTGCTGGCATTTCTGCGATTAAGCCAGCAAACTCACCTCTGTCAGATCGCACTTGGTGCGCCTTCGAAGGAGGTTGCCGCATGCGTATAAAAATCCTCCTGAAACGAGGGCGAAAAGCTCCATCAATTTTGTGGACCGTTGTCGCAATGTACATGGACTGTAGGGGGATTTTAAAAAATTGTGTTGGCAACCTTCGCTCTGACGGAACCGATTTGCGTCACGTGACGAACGACCCTATCCAGTGGGTAGACTGTCCGTGCCTCACTGCGGCGCGACAGCTACGGCTCACGCGCCAACTGCCTCCTCCATCATGTTCGCATTCGATATGACATTTCTGTAGAAGTTGTTCTGTCGACAGTTCAATAGAAGAACGTGTGGTTACCAGGATGTCTGAACCATAAAGGTCTACTGCGTCATACAACTTCTGGTTCAGTTACAGCGGTCATCTAATCAAGCCAACAAAAAAGGAAAACTGGAAACTACAGTTAATAATGTGGGGTGTCTAACAATCTTTTAATGGGGAGGCAAAAAAACTGCCTATAGTGTTATTTGGGTTTCATGTGCAGAACATCTTTAAACTACATGGTTTGTTTAAAGTGTGTGGTAGATGATGGTAATACTCTTATGATCTGAGAGTCTAAGGAGTTTACCTAAAGATAGCACTGTAATATTTTAATTTTGTAATGCAAATGATTATTTTAATTATTCACATTCATCATTAAATCAACTCTAAAGACCCATATCCACGACAATGCTCTCCACACATATAATAAGATGATAAGATGATAAACTTAGAAGACATAGTCCCCATATCTGGCTTGTTGCTGCTAAGAAACATCTGGTTATTCATAAAGGACACTTAGCTCACCACACACAGTTCAAGTAAGTCAAACATCATGATATGGAGTTCAGTAGATCCAGTGGTGCACAGCTGTTTCCTCAATCTGTACTGCCTGTTTATGTGGCAGCCGTCTGTACATGCGCAGTGTCTTGTAACTAGCACAATTATGCAGTATTGAATAAGGTAGTATTAAAAACACTCATGTTGCCCAGTGCCGGGCTCAGGTTTGGGTCTCCTGGAAGGCACGAATGACACTGTCATATGCAGGCGGAGGTGTCTGGGTGGGCTGATACCCTTTTAGCCCATTGCTGCCAAGCCAGAAGGACTGCCGCTTGTTCTCAGGGTTTGGAATGGGGCTCCCCTCGCTGGAAGTGGGGGACTCGACATCCTGAGTGCACGGAGAGGATGGTGGACTGCTGTGCCAAGAGCCTCCTTTCTGTGGTGGGTGGAAAGTGGACGCCTTGAAGGGTGCTGTGCCACCCAGCAGCTCGTCTGCGTCCACAGACGTTTGTCGGCGAATGTTTAGGTGGGCAGAGACAAGGCTGTTGTCTCCAAGATGGTGGAAGCCATGGCTCCGGTAAAGACCCATTCGGTTGTGGGCACGGGAGTTGGATTTCTGCTTTGAGGGCCTGGTGATGACCACTGAGGCTCTGTGTCTGGACAGCCATGTAAGGACAATGAAGATCAGCACACCAATCAGGAGCCCGACCAGCATGGACAGGCAGAAGGCCAGGATTAAACTCTCTGTGTACAGGAAAAATACATGTGAGTCTCAATACTAACACAACCAAATAGCTAAAATGACTAAACTGTGACAAAACTAAACTGCTTACATCCTCCAAGGTTACAATAAGCAATGCATACATTAAACAAAGATTTTTTTTGTCTTGCGTTGTATTTTTAAATAATTTATTTAAGAGCACAGCAAGGTATGTTCCTAGAGGTGAGAATGGCTTTGTGACACCAAAAGAATGTTTTTACTTTCTGTTAGAAAAATGTTTTAAAACCAAAGTGTAAGATGACAAAATTAAAATCACTGTATACTGTAAGGTATAGGAAAGGTATGTGTTTTAAATTTAAAGCTGTATAACGTGAGGCCATTGATGATATGACCAAGCCTATGCCTATTTTCAGATATGGTAAAGCAAGCAGTGAAAGCCAGGAATGTTGTCTTACCAATGCCAAAAGATTGCAGAAACTCCAGAATAATGTGAGTCTCATTAGCAGCCATATTCCCCAAACGCCAGCTGAGATCAGGAGGGCAAAACAGCAGAGTAGCCACCCTGACTGCGCAGAGACTCTCTGTACCCAATACCAGGAGTGGCTGTGTGGGCTTTTTTTCCTGCTTGCAAAAACGGAAACTTTTCCGTCATGTTTCCTGACGGTTTCCCCGCTTTTAAAATTAGCATGTGCATAGCTTATCTGTGTGAGCCACAAGCGCTGGGAAACAGAGCCCTTTCCTCTTGCATCATTTCCTCCATTTCACTCAGTGCACAACAATGGCCCTGTGCCCTTATTATATTCACACAAGGTAAGATAATGGTCTCTGGAGAGAGGCTCTATTCCTTTCATTTTGGCAATGCCTTAAGTTCCCTGAATAAACATGCAATTGATTTTGCAAGGGCCAAAATTAAAGGAAGAGGAGAGGCTGTTTTTACAACACCTCCACCTTTACACACGTCTCTAGTGCTACGTTAGAGCCCCGCTAAAGCAGAAGTATGGGAAAGACTATGATCAACTGTGCATCTTTAGTTTATCAAGTAGCCTGTGTCAGATGTTTCCTTTCATTGTCTGTGCTCTCCGGACTGAAGTCCCCCTCCTCAGAGATATGATCCAAAGCGCATGCGCATTGGGTTGACAGCGTGAGAGACAAACTTCTTGTTCTCTCCACTCACATGCGTACAAGAATTTAATAAAGAAGATAATTCCACCAGACACAGAACTAAGTAAAAGTCGAGACTTTTAGAGTCGACCTGTAGATGGAGATATAGGTCAACTAAACCCTCTATCGCCCCCATAGTCACCATAAGGTGCGACTGCATTTCCTGCCGTATGACCAGAGGTTGAAACAGCTGAAATCGCCTATTTGTTATTTGTTACAGGCCTAGGTCTCCCACCTTTGTCTACGAGTACAAAAACGTTCTTTTAATATATGGACTTGTTCTTAAAATGAGCTGCCTGAATGATTTCCTAGCGATTCCCTACTGATTTGCACTTCAAGATAACCTACGTGTCCGGTACAGTTGCAGAGGCATGATGTTGCGCAAAACAAATGACAAGAGACCAGCTTTGCTTATCATTAGTCATTATTATCTCAGGTGTTTGTTCTACACACTAACTTCACACAGCCGATTCATCCGTGTATCAGTCTACTTTTAGGGTAGTTCCAAAAGTTGTGACTTTGATGCAATGCACTTTGCAGCAAGGCGACCGCCGCTATTGGCTGGGGCAGTAATGTTTGACTGTTTCTATTGGCAACGAAAGTAACACACGCGCTTCCTCCTGCAAAGTGGGGTTCCGCATCTGAGACTTCATCTGCAGTATTATTCTACACAAGGTGTCTATGTAAACGCCGACTAGCAACCTTTCCGGCGGTTAAAAAAAAAACGAAGAGACGAACCTAGGAGGACGTGATGCAGGTAGGTTGTAACTGGTGCTATGTAAAGCACATGCATCTTTTCGCCTCGTCACCGTAACGTAGCATTCTTCATACCCATGCTTATTTGCGTACAACTGACTGCAGGCTGTATGTTAAAGTAGTTTGCTAAATAAACTTAGATTATAAAGTTAGAAAAAGAAGATATTTTAAAACATACTTGACTGGCTTACAAGGTCATTCACTTATTTTGTGTGATTTATTTTGTGATTTAGATGAAATGATAAAGTAGAAAAACTATTAAGTGCTACTGATGTTTTTGAAGTGCTCAATTACTCATCACTTTGTCAGTTTATTCCATTGGTCAACATACTTTTACAATCTGCAGGGGAAACACTGACAGACATCCTCTACTTTTGCTTTGCAGTGGACCAAGAGAGAGAGAGGCACTTCTATTGGATAGGAGATGTGCCCAACACAGCATTAAAACTGTGCTCTGATTGGAAGTCCTCTGTCACAGCAGATCAAGTCTTTTGGTCTGTGTGTGCAGAGAGAGAGAGAGAGGGAGAGAGAGTGAGGAAGAGAGAGGGAGAGGGGTAGTGCTGTGTGTGTGCGCAGAGAGAGAGAGTGCGTGACAGAGAAAGAGAGAGAAAGAGAGAGAGCGAGAGAGTGCTGTGTGTGCGCGTGTGCAGGAGGGGTGGTAGGGAATGCCCTACTGTGTGAGAGCGGCGCTGTCCTGACTGCATCAGTGGTCCAGTGATCTGCTCCGGTCATCTGAGTGCCCTGAGGGGGCTCCACCGCTGGACACCATGGCCTCTCTGGGGCTCTTCGGTCGGTCCGGTGCGGACATCATGAACGTGATGCAGAGACTGCAAGGTAGGTGCTTTTCATCTTTTTCCTGCAGCACCCTCTGCCTGTCCTGTCCTGTCTGGACTGGGATATTCCTTTTTTTTGCTGATTCAGAGTGCCATCGTCTGAAGTTTGTCATGTCTCTCTTGTTGCTTCCATATGCTGTATTCACATGTACAGTGCATCGCTTTCTCTCACTCTCCTCCTACCTCTGTCTACCTCTACTCAGTCCCATCTGAGTGTATGTTTGCGAGGATTCTCTCAGTTACTCTGCCTTTCTCTACCGCTCTCCATTTCTCTTTATCTCCCTCCTTTCTATCTCTCTCTCTCTGTCTGTCTGTCTCTCTCTCTCTTTCTCCCTCCGTCCTCTCTCTCTCCCTCATCTCTGTCTCTCTCATTAATAATTAACAATCCCATCTGAAGCATACCATCAAACTCTGCTAATGTATATTATCATCCTCAGTAGGTAATGCTGTTGGTAGTTTACATCAGTGTCAATGTCAATGCATTGTTATCTCCTGTCACCAAATCACCAGGCATAACTGTAATGCGCCTTTTTACCGGACACGACCCCGTGCAATAAGGATTTTTAGTAGGATTACAGAGTCCTGTCTTTGACTCACTGTGGCTGAGGTCCCTTTACGAGCCATGTGAAATGCTGCTGTCGTGGTTTTTTTTTTTTTTTTTGTAAAGGTGATTTAGCTGTGTCTCCTCCAGTAACTTCAGCTCTCTGCACTGCACCACTGTTCGAGCTGCCAGCTGCCAGCCAGCCCTTACTCTACGTTCCACTCTCTGCCTTTGCCTCCACTTTTCTCTTTCTCTCCTCTTTTCCTCCCACCATGCTCTGCCTCTTGTCTCTATTCCCCTGTTTCACCTCTCCCTCTCTTCCTTTTCTCTTTCTCTCTTTCACTCTTCAATCATTTCTTCATCTGTATTACTCACTCTGCTTCCTTAATTATGCTTTTCAATCACCTCTCTACCTCTGTCTTCTTTCTTTCCCTGTCTTTCTGTCTTCTCTTTCTTGCTGTCTTATCTTCTGCTTTATCACTCTCGCTCCCACTCTCCTTCTCTCTTTCCCTCTTTCTCTCTCTCTCTCTCTCTCTCTGCCTCTCTCTCTGGTTTTGCTACTGTCTACCTCCTTTTGCTACTGTCTACCTAGGCTTTCCTCAGCCTCCTCATTTTTTAGATCTTTCTGCTCCCTCCTCTCTGCTTATTAGACAAGTCACTTTCCTCTTCTTCTCTTCCCGAGACCACCTGTCTTCATTTGTGTAAGATATGCGACTCTATCTGTCATCTGACTTCCCCTTCCTTTTTATGCGGACCAGACAGGTGTCCTCTAGAGTCATGGCTGATTTAATTAAAACACAGCCAAGGGGGATGGGTCACAGCAGAGCCCCTTAATAAAATATGGCTGCACACTTGTAAAGGCTCTGTGTGTGTTTACTGTGGCCCAGTTATGTCCTTGTGTTTAAAAGAGCAACCAGTGCTGTTCATGAGCCATCCAGTTATGTTCTAAGAATACATCACAAAAGGCCTCTGTGTGGGCCTGCAGGAAAGGGCCACTGCAGCCTGTCTCTAACTTCACAGCCACGTGTTGCTCACTGCCAGGAGGGGAAGAGGCAAAGATAAGGTTTTCTTCACAGTCTGTGGTTGCCATGACATTGCAGACTGACTTTCTCAGCCCTTCCCGTTATTAGTGAAATGTTGAAGTCCCCTCTTGCCTCAAACGTATCTAGTTTCGATTCACTGCAAACATCCTGACTTGTAATGCGGATGTTACAAATTCCTTTACGATTTTAACTTTTAGCACGTGTCCTCTCCCCGACACCATCTACACACAGTGTCTTTCTTAACACTGTATACAATGGTGAACCACCTCACCTCTTCAGCTCTCACCTGACATCTCTCTCATTGGGTCTTTAGTGTGAAACATCACCATTTAAAGCCACTGTCTCTCTTCTACCTGTCTTCACCCTCATTTCATTCCTCTAATGTTTTGTCTTTTACTTCCCAGTACCTGAGTTTCCACTTGTGGACCACTGCCTCAGGTAGTAGGGCTGCACAGCCTAAATGAGTTCTGCTCAAGCTGTTGTTTTGTGTTTGTGTTTGTGGTTTGTTTTGGCATGTTCCGGTCTCCTTGAATTGGAAAGTGGAATGCAAGACTGGTGTACTTGTATGTGAAGTTGCTGGTGAGCTTGTTTTGTTCATTAATTTCAGCAACTTTAAATGTTGCCAGATTGGCAAAAAGCACACATAAAAGCACTCAGTTACCCACCTACAACCACTCCCTGAAATCATGAAGGGTTTTCCATGTGGAAACACCATTAATAGCTGTCAAGAGACTAAATGGTGACGTCAGTCGCACATACATTGATGTTGCTCTTTTCCTGTTTCAAACAATACAGGTTAACTACTAGTCAGCAGGCAGGAGAGATTAGCCCCTTGCTAACGACCATAGTCAATTTAAGTAACAGCCATGCTTAACCTGCTGAATTGGGTCCAGGCTCCATCAGCCTTTCTTCCCCACAGTAGTATTCTTGTCATGAGGTGAGCGTCTGACAGACGGACAGTAAGCAGCTGAACCTGAGATGCCAGTTGACCTTGGGGTACAGATCAATAACAAACACTCACAGCCTGCCTCAGGTTTGTTCAAATCCATATGGATATGGTTTAAATGAAGTTAGGGGGTTTTGTGTTTAAGTATGATCACATTTTCCAATGCAGCATATTAGTCACGGTCAGTTAGGGATATTGTGACACGATAGCACTAACAATAGAATGCTTTATATGAGAGGTTGTTTTCAGTGCAGCTAAAATAGAGGTGTTATCTTCTAAGCTATGATTTTGTTTTCAAAAAATGTGATAGAAATATAGGTGTGTGTACATTTGTGGATTTACAAAATGACATGCATTCTGTAATTCTATAGACTGTAGGACTGCCATTGTTAGCAACTTAACCTCATTATGTTGCAAGCAAGTTAAAGTGTTATGAAATAAAGAAAATGTCCCTTTAGTGCATTTAATGTTAACATTTGTTGCATAGAAATATTGAGCACTTTTACTGAGACTTTATGATTACGTTTGATTGTTTGGCCTGTTTAAAAGCCACTGAGGCACTTCTAAAATGTGCCACTCTTTGAATACAGAATGAAAAAAAGCAGGAAGCTGCAGATGACAGGAAGGAAGACAAAACCACTGGCTGGTGCCATCACTGTTTCAATTCCATAATTAAAATTGTGAATGCGCAGCTAGTACTAAAGCGTTTCTCTGGTAATTCAGTCTTCCTTTACAGTACATGCAGCTCTGACAGGTTCATTGACATTCAACAGCTTGCGTCTCAAACACAGGCAAAACAAAACTTGCCAGGTTTGCATTCAGTATATTGTTGTTAACACTCAGTTGCCATAGCAGTGGTAGTCAGGGTAAATAAGGACATACATTTCGTGTCGTTGTGGGTTTGACGTTGTGGTTGGTACCGCTCACGCTTACTTTCAGGCTGACTATCACTACCTGTTCTGCTTTCTTCAAAGCCATGCTTTTAAGGATGGGTGTGTGTTGTGAAGGCTGAGGCAATGCATCAGGCAGGGTTTTTCCTTCTTAACATGAGATAGGGTGTGTTGACAAACGTCCGGCCTTTTTTTTGTCTGCCAAGGCCCTGTATCTAGGGTTATGTCAACTGAGCACAAACAACAAAGCCAAAATTGCTAAGTTGCAAATTGGACTTCCTATAGTTTTAAGCAAGCATGGTTTTAGAATTTGTAAATTTGCAAGTTTACCACATTTTTCACAAATCAAATAAACATCCAAATGTGTGCACAACACTGTAGTTTAGGTACTGCTTCAGCTTTAGTAGTATATGTGAGTAAGGAAAAGCTATTGCACAGTACTATTCATGGTTTTGTTGGATATTTTCCTTTATCCTTTCATCCTATTCTGTTGAATAAGTCATTTCATCCCCGATGAAGGTTTGTCAGCCACAAGCATTTAGAACCAACTTCAGTAATGGCAGATATGACGTTTTAGGTCTTCCGATGCAATCACATTCAACTACACTCTCCGTGATCAGGGATCTGAGGCATGGAGGCAAAAGATGCTGCTTCCTGTCCACTGTACATCACCAGAACACTGCTTTCAAGCTCATGTTTTGCTCCGACATGAGATGGCTGCAGCCGTTATGCCAATCTCCCCAGGGGACAGACTGTATACACTGACTGTTGTGCCGTGTCACCTGATCCCTGCCCCCCTACGCTCAGCAGACTGTGTGTGTCCCGATGAAAGGGTGTGTTGTGGTCATTGCTGGCCTCTGTCATGGAGGGAGGGGCCCCACCTTTGGGACCACATGGTTTCCTCTTAGTCCTTCCTGCCTGTGTTTTACCTGCTCTGCTGTGGGCCACTGCGGCTGGCCTCCCCTCGTCACACCCATCTCTTGTTGCAGCCACCGCTGATGGTCTAACCTCGTCTGGGTGATTCTACCTGCTGACTCCACTCTTTTGCCCAGCATTCATGGTTTCAGTAGGCCACTGTGTTTTTTCACGACTGACATCTGTCTACAAATCAGAGGCCATAAGTTTCCTGTGTGTGTGTGAATGCTGATGTGTTGCTTTTTTATGGTATGACAATGTAAGGTCAACATCATTCTCTACCAAACATGCAAGGCTTTTGAAATGAGTTAGGACAGCTTGTTATTCCAGTCCCCTCACTAACATTAGTCAGCAGTCAATCTTGAATCCACAGATTTCTTTGCTGTTTGTGATAAAAATGCTTAAATTTAGGCTAGAAACTAAAAGAGCGATATTACAGTGTAGGTAAGAAATTTGTTCTGTGAAATGTGAATTTAGCAAACTCTAAGGCTTGTTTCTTTACTGTATTACTCTTATATTTAGCACATTACACTTAATTTGTCCCTTTTAGTCATGCTTGGGCTACATGATTAGTTGCTACTGATTTTTTACCCTGACAGTGATGTACCACATCCTACCCACATCCAGTCCTTTTTAGCATTTTACTTAAGTTGTGTAGTTGGCAGATGTTTGACCTACACATAAACAACCATTTACAGCTTAAGCTCCAGTTTTTCTATCTGAGTTGTGATCCTGACCAGTCAGGTGTCTGATTGAGTGATGGTCCATTTTGGATCCAGTGAGTGCGAGTGTTTCTGCACACATCTTAAATTGGCAGAAGCCCGCTGCGGTCTGACAGGTCAGGGTCTTTTCATTACAGATTACATTACACTTAGCAGTCGCTTTTCCTGGTGGGTAGAGGCTCTCTGTGTAGATGGTCGGCAGATTGGGGTTTCTGCCTCTGTGGTTGGTGGGTAGAGGCTCTCTTTGTGTAGATCATGGAGGCATTATAATAACCGGAGAAAGGGAGGAAGTCCCTTTCCCATTCATTTTTGTGGGAAATGCTATGCTAGTGAATTTAGCCAAAATTAAACCAATTTTTTAAGTTTCACGGGGTTCATTTCCGCCCCAATTTTACTTAGCCAATTAAGGGCCACTTCACTCACTGACGTGGGGTAGAGCGGAAAGCTATATTGAGGAAAGGCATTGAATGTTCAAAAATGGATGGTGACGTAGTTTGGGGATGCCCACGTTCATGAGCTGAGAGTGGAGCACCTACCGATCAGCATGGGGGAAACAGGCATGGATATGATGCAATTTCTGGAAAATGTTAATGAGGGAGTGCCCTGCCAAGCTAACCAGCCAAATCCCGACCCCCTGGTGTGGATGGTCTGGCAGGTTGGGGTCTCTGTCTCTGTGATTGGTGGGTAGTGCCATTATGTCAGGTGCAGCTGGCAGTGGAGCTGGAGCAGGAGCAGGAGTGTGTTGGGAGTGCTGCCATCAATACCAGTCTGCCAGCTTCACTGATACTCCAGTTCTTAGCTACTTATAATTCAGTCAATAGAGATGTAGCAGTCCTCTGTTGGGGGTTTTTATGTCTTGTAAAATATACTGTAGGTAAATATGGAATATTTTATGCAGTTATACACATTGAAATAAAAGAACTGTCAGGGTTGTTTA
Organism: Coilia nasus; assembly: GCA_027475355.1. Taxonomy (NCBI): domain Eukaryota; kingdom Metazoa; phylum Chordata; class Actinopteri; order Clupeiformes; family Engraulidae; genus Coilia; species Coilia nasus. The sequence continues at coordinate 16,798,268 of CM050205.1, forward strand.
ATTGAAATTGAATTGAATTGAATTTTGGAAAGATGACTCCAGATAGTTTTTTTTGATTGGGAATACAGTTTCCTAAGTAGAATACAATCAAAATAATGAAGAGGTTAAATCAACTTAATTAACCTATTAACTATTTATTTGAACTCCCTAGGGCACAACAGTTAACTAATCCAGCACAAGATCAGGGTTTGGTTTTCACTGTAACTGTAGGCTGATATATTTAACTTTTTTAGGGAGATAATCCATTGCTGATGATTCTATTTCTGTGCTGAATGTGTCCAATTAAATTACGAAGCAAGTGGAAAGCAACAGAATATATATTAAATTGTTACTTACCAATTATTGCATGAATTGATCAAGCTTTGTTTGAAGTGTTGCAGTTTTATTAGTTAGAGTGTCTGTTGCCGCATACTTAGCAAGAATTTGGCACATTGGTTGTGTGTTGATGTAGTACTTTATTATTTGTTTAATTAACGTCATGGCTATCAAGTAGCATAGCTTTGATGTGTTTACTCTTACTGAGTATCTGTGGAGTTAAAAAAAGACTACAAATGTGTTAGACACTTTATTGCAGGAAGTCACAAGTCAGTCCAGTGGCAACTTCCGCTCATGGTTGCAGTGTCAATTGCTACTGCACACAGTGTACTGCAGTGCCTTGAAGTAACGGTTTTAAAGATAGATTACCAGTAAACACATTCCTGGATAACATTGTATCATTCATTTTGTAAGTTATCTGAACAAGAGGCTCATTTTTGCTTAACATACATGATGAAAAGCTGAATAATGCTGTGCTGTGCTGTGTTGGTCTTTATACCAGAATAGGTGTTCCTGTAGGGCATTGGTGCAAAGACCTGCTAAATGGGCATATCCACAAAAACTTGATGATGAAAGGAGATGACCTCATCTTATTTCGCTCCTCTTGTTTAACACTAGCACTAAACACTAGATGTCACTGGTCTGCATAGTTTATAGCCCTCTCATAGGGAAATGACATAATTTCATGAACAAGTTTGAATTCCAACAGGTAGTGCATTATAAAATAAATTCAGTTTTAGCTTGAGTATATGTACATTGCTATTTTTTTATGCTATTTTTTTAATACTGCCATTTTGGGATTACATTTTAGGATGTAGCTTTGCTAACTCTGTGTTAGCAACCTGCCTCTGTCAGAGCAGCTGATATCTAAAGACAGTTTAATGTTAGCTGTCGGTAATTTATGCAGTTCTCTTGTGACCTATTGTTATCTGATCCATCTAAAATAGCAGCCTACACTATCAAGGGTACCATCTTGCTGGCGTGGGCACAAGGTGCTTTTTATTAAGCCTGTCTTGCCTGGGCAAGTTCCCTTTGCCTAAACTCACAGCCAAAGGGCAAACACCACTCTCTCACTCCCACACTCAGGAAAAGAAAGAAAAAAAAGATTTTCCCTTCATAATTGAATTAGTCTAAAAGCTGTGATTCTCCTCTCCTCTCTTAAACTATTAAAACAAGCATGCAGCATGGAATTTAATTACACCTGATTCAATAATGCACGATGCTAAAAACAATGCATGCCAGAAGAGTTCAAAGCACAAGTGTGGGGATATTCACACCCATCGCCATGGCAACAGAACACCGCGGTGATGACCGCGGAAGACCCCAGTGATGGTGCCTAAGGAGAAGAGGCGGAGAGTCTGTAGCTGGCCTGGCAGTCTGAGGGCCCATCCTAGACACGAGCACTGCGGCCATGTGCTGACAGGGCAGGGCAGGGCGGGGTGGGGTAGTGAAGAGTGGAGTGGAGGGGAGGAGGTGGGGTGGGGTGGGCACGCGGCGAGGAGAGGTGGGGGAGGAGAGGTGTTGCTTGCCTGGGAAGCAGGTGGCCAGCGCCTCCTTCAAGCGTCACATGAATGATTTAAAGGCCAAGGCATTGTATTGGACAAGGGGCACATTCAACACGTTCTGCTGCTCCCTTTCTGGTCATGAGCTAGCACCATCAGAAGATGAGACTGGGGTTGTGGGAGGGAAGTGTGTGTGAGAGCGTGTTTGTGTATGTGTGTGTGTGTTTGTGTGTGTGTGTGTGTGGGTTGTTTGTGTGTCACAGTCATGACATTTAACCCATAAATCCTCCTTGCAACAAACACATAGAAATTGTCTCCAGAAAAAAAAGCTCTCCAGTGAAGTTGATCCCCAAACCCACTGCAATGATTTAATAAGATGCATCTTGTAGAGTGATGCTCTACAGAGCCCTGCACATAACTGTGTGTAAATCCCTCCCCTGTTGTGTGCGTCCAGCTCTGTGTAAATCTGTTTGTGTGTCTTAAGCCCCGGCAGCAGTGGCAGGGGTGGTATTAGCATACAAAAGTCTCATTTGTAATGCAGAAGCACCCCACCCCCTCCCCCTTTTACTCTTGCACACACACACACACACACACACACACACACACATACTTAGTCACTCACTAGCACACTCGTGTGCGCCCTCTTGTGCATAAGCATCGGACTTGCCATGCTGTGACATCATCACTGTTTCCCATTTGCCGATTGGCCGAGTGGAGTCGTGGTGTGTTGCTCCAGACGGATGCTGCTGCTGCTGCTACTGCTACTGCTACTGCAGCAGACACACACACACACACACACACACACACACACACACACACATACACACACACACACACACAAAGAGAGGCACGTTCCAGAGAGAGAAAGAAAGGGAGGGGGGTTCATAAGCCCAGTTCCATTAAGAAGGTTGCTTCACCACCACCGGCTGCACACACCAGATTCTGTGTGTGCGTGCCTGATTGTGTGTGTGTTTGTGTGTGTGTGAAAGGAACAGAGGGAGGGGAAAGGAGGCAGGGGGAGGAGGCGTGGACTGAAAGGGGGAGGAGGGAGGTTCCATCTCCAACCCCCAGCTGCTCTCTGTGTTTGCAGGGGGAAAGCTGCGACCGGCTTGTCTCCACTCAGCTTCCTGGAGGAGGAAAGGAGGAGAGGGACAGACAGCCAGAGTGGAGTGTGTGTGCGTGGATGTACGTGCATGCGTGTGTGTGCGCAGACGCTTGTTTTTTTTGTTTTTTGTTTTTTTTTGTTTTTTGTTGTTAATCCGAGAGATCCCCTCCTCTCTGTGGATGTCATGCTCAGATGTTAGCATGTCGTGCACACGCTGACACAAAAACTGACACACACACACCCACATTTGCACACACACTCACTCACACACACACACACAGAAGCCCTCATGAAGGGCACAGCTAGTGATCGGGGCAGTGGAATAGAGAATGGCCCAGTTTAAGGACGTGCCTCTCAAAAAGACCACCTCCCTCAACTTGGTGACAGGATTCTTTCAGTACCTGCGCGGTAAGTGGGACAGACACTTGCTTGTTCTGCGTCGTAATGTGGGGGTGTATTCCAGCCGGACTCAAAATACACATTTCAGACTGTCTGGTTATGTGTGTGCGAGCACGCGTGTGTGTGGTCAGGTAGTGCTACCGGTCTGTCGTTGTGGATGGGGGAGAGTCAGTGATGAGATGCTCTGCACATCTGGTGCAGTTAACATGGTTAGGGCTGTCATACAGGATGCCGTGCTTTGTAAACATGGATGAATTGCCTGTGGGTGAATGTGTGCATGTTTATTTGTGTGCATGTGTGTATGTGTGTGTTTGTTGTGTGTGTATGTGTGTGTGTGTATGTGTGTGTTCTGATAACATGCTCTTCTGGCTAAATGTTTTTGTGCATGTCATTGGATTAAAGATGGCTCATGCGTGCTGCAACCATGTTGGCATATGTGTGTGTGTGTGCGCCTGTATGTGTGTGTGTATGTGTGTGTGTGTGTGTGTGTGTGTATATGTGTGTGTGTATGTGTGTGTGTGTATCGGTGTGCTGGCAGTGGACCCCACCATGTTTGTTTTATTTGTTAACTGCAGATTGCTGCTGCTCAGTGTCTCAGTAAGCAGCAGTCTTAAGTTAACTCTTCCTCTGGACAATTAAGACCAATGTTACCTCTGACAGTACATCAGGCCAAGCTTTTAATATCTTTTATGTAAACCAGGCTATTCTTATCCCTCTGGTCTATTTCTGTCCGATTTTCTTTATCTTGCTGAAGGGTGTCTCCATCTAAGCGTGGCTGTGTATCTGTGGTCATCTGTACTACATCGCTGTCTTCGAAAGCCACTGCTTTTGTGTGGAACCTGTAGCATCTGATGAATGCAAACCATTAATATTTGACCCTTACTTATTCACCCACCATTATAACACTAACAGTGATGGGTAATTATCTGTCTCATTTTGTTATTATTATTAAATCAGAAAGGTCTACAGACTATGGCTATGACAAATCACCTGAGGCTTCAGTTCTAGCCAGTTGCTTTTTTTTACTCCATGCCTGTCCTACTTCCTGGAGAGCTCTCAAGATTCTGTCAAGGATATTGTTGCGTTCATAATGGGTGTGCTTACTTACTGTGCTTCCTGGTTGACCCCGACACACAAAATCCCTAATACATTTTGGTGTGTTGTGTTGGCATGTATGTTGTCTTTCACACACAATGTGTATACTATATACTACATTGTGCGCTTGTATCTCGTATGGTGATCTGGAATATGTTCACACTTGTGCATTTCTGTGAAGAGCAACATGTCAAAAAAGTTGATGCCTGTCCCAGTTGTGGAAATAAGCTGATATCCCTGCCTGAACCCTGCTTGGCTGGTGCTGCTGCTGATGATGTTTAATCTGCCTCTAGTCCAGGAAATCAAAGTCACATCAGGCCCCGTTCATTACAGCTTTAACAGCTCCAAGGCCTGCTCCATTAATCACACAGCCCATTAGTAGTTAATTAGTGTTGTATTACTTTTTTTGTTGTGGAGTTTCATACTTGTTTTCTGCCACTGCAATTCTTTCTTGAAGTTCTACCTTTTACCTGCACCAGTATGGGGCCTGTAGCACACCAGTGTCCTTCCCATCATACACCTGCTTACCTGTGTCTCCTCATACCTGAATCCCTGCACATCTGTGTTCCTGGTCCATTAACAGTCATCTCTGCCTGAAAACTAATACAATCACTGTTCTCCCAGGAGTGTTGAAAAAGCTACATGTTCGTGAGCGCGCAATCTGGGAGGCAACCCCTGTCTAATAATAGCTGTGTCTTGTCTCTGTTTCAGATGAGCAGGAAGTAGTCCAGAAGAGAACCTTCACAAAGTGGATTAACTCTCACCTGGCGAAGGTAAGACTGCCTGTAGTCTTCTTAACGAGCCTGCGTTTGGGAAAGCAATACAGGAAATCGCATGCACAGAAGTACCCCAAACCATTCTGCTGCTGGTCATCTTATAAAATAACAAAATGACCTACAGTATGCTGTCTCACTCCCACTCATTGCCTGTCACTCTTAATTGGTCACTATCCAAATAAAGGAGAAAAGCTTCAAACTTAAATGACAGGGCTCACTGTATAAAAACACACATTGTATACTAATAGCAGAAACATCTTCAGCAACTTTAGTATCTATATCTGTCTCTTACAACTATAATAATACCTGAGTGGCCCTATACCGTGAATGGGAATGTGACATGTCATGTGTGCTAGTCATTAGATTGAAGCTTAGTTGAGATGTTGCGTATTGTTACTGCATACATGATGAATGCACCTGTGCAGACCATTAGAGTAGAGCTGTTGTGTGGGTAGGACCGGGAGATTCGTATACAGCAAATAAGGTGGTTGTCGACCTTTTGATGTGTAGATGTGAGAGGTGCAGAATCCTGGCTCTTTTTCATTGGTTAGTTATGCAACCAGCCCATCATACTCATTTCATTTTGTACCGAGGATCTGGCAGTGCTGTGTTGAGAAACTATTTTTTCCTGGAGGTGTGTGCTCTGCTGAAGTTTAAAACAAGTAGCTCTGCCTTTATCCAATCGCTACTGTCTGGTCGTCACGTATGCAATTAGCCTGCATACGCACTAAAATTCAAATATATCACACAAAGTCAACATCATTGCTCACGAACACACCCTCTGTTTGCTGATTGGCTAGGATTGGCTGGTACCTAATACAGCAATGTTAATGAAAGCACTGCCAGACCCTCTGTACAAAATGAAATGAAGTACGTGGGACTGGTTTACCAGGCTAGCATGAAATGCTCATGAAGTCCATAAAGCACAGTCTTTTCCATATTTTGTTGAGCTAGCTGTCTGGGTTTTTTTTAAATAGGTCAGGGCCCAGGAAGAACTACCCACTGGTGAAATCAGCTGCATCAGCATGCAGGCTTGGAGGAAACGAGCCCAAAAGGAGCTGAATTCAAATTATACGTTTTATTACTATAGGTGTTCATACACCATGTTAGCCTCAGTGCAAAAGTTAGATAGCCCTATGATGACTAAATCAACTAAGAGTGGGGGTCACTGACTTTGTGCCAGTGGCCTGCTTGATGTTGAGGCTGTGTGTGTATGTGTGTGTGTATGTGTATGTGTATGTGTGTGTGTGTGTATGTGTATGTGTCTGTGTGTATGCGTGCATGTATGTCTGTGCCTCTGTCTATCTGTGTGTTTGTATGTGTGTATGTGTGTGCGTGCAGCATGGTCCCTGAAACGTTATCGTGCCCTGCCTGTCAGCCGTGAAGCGTCTAATGAGCTCACTGACCCGAAGGCATCATGACTGTGCGATGTGTGTGTGGAGCATCGCTGTAATCACTGAAACACATCTACCACACTCACCCACCCCTCACACTTGGGCTGGTGTGTGATATCAACTCCCCTTAGCATTCAGATTATTGAAATGCAGTTAAACCCTTAGCTAATGATAACAGCCCCTCGCTGTGGGCGGGAGTGAATGCTGCATTGTGGTGCCCTCCTACCGCCATAACAAAAAAAAAAGAAAGGTTTCCATTCTGGAGCCGGACTGTGTTATGGTCTGCAGCAGGGGAAAGAGCGCTTGGAAACAAACAGCCACACACAGACTCAGAGGAGTGGGTGGCATATGCCACGGCCCCGTGGTGTTTCGGAGAGATTTTTAATTTCACTGCTTCGCACTGTGTTGTAGCGATGATGAGAGCGAGAGAGTGAGCCAGAGAGAGAGAGAGAGAGAGAGAGAGGAGAGAGAGAGAGAGAGAGAGAGAGAGAGAGAGAGAGAGAGAGAGAGAGAGAGAGAGAGAGAGAGAGAGAGAGAGAGAGAGAGAGAGAGAGAGAGAGAGAGAGAGAGAGAGAGAGAGAGAGAGAGAGAGAGAGAGAGAGAGAGAGAACTTTATGTTTAGTACTGGCACAGCATGGTAAAACAGTGATTATAGCTACTCACTTCAACAGTAGGGAATACCCATTGGCTACTGAGTTAGCATAGCACAGACAGCCGCATGTCATTGTTTTCTTCAATTAGCTGCCTAAGTTGCTGTCTGAGGTATTTTTAATCTGTTTTTATATATGCGCTACATGGGGCATGTTCTGTCTGTAAAATAATAAGGAAACATTACACACAGAGGCAAGGCTGAACTGCTACGAGACAGGTATGAAATGACTGACAGCATTGTCAAACAATGGTGAGATTGCTGTCACTCGGGATATACTGAGGAAAGTTGTATTGGATGGATCTATGTCTGTGTGTGTGTGTGTGTGTGTGTGTGTGTGTGTGTGTGTGTGTGTGTCTGTGTGTGTGTGTGTGTGTGTGTGTGTGTGTGGATTATCTTTGGAAGAGGAGGAGTACATTTGGAGAGGGCAGCCCAGTGCAGATGGACAGAGTGTGTGTGAGGAACACATCCCTGTTGGAAATGTTCTGCTCCTGGGGTACTGGATGCTCGTGCCCAGCTCTTATGAACGACATGCAGGACACTGTCACACAATCCCTCCACATACCATCAGTCATGAATATAATATAATATAATATAATATAATATAATGTAATATAATATAATATAATATAATATAATATAATATAATATAATATAATATAATATAATATAATATAATATAATATAATAGTATAGTATAGTATAGTATAGTATAGTATAATATTATTAGTAGTATAGTATTAGTATAGTATAGTATAGTATAGTATATAATAGTGTAGTATAGTATAGTTTAGCTTAGCATAGAATAGAATACAGTAGAATAGAATACAGTAAGGCTTGAAATACTTAAATATAAAAAGAAATATTACTGCTTTTTTCTGAGAACAGTGATGAGGTAAAACAGCTGACCGCAACAACAGACCCATTTTTAAAAAAACGACCGGTCACGCGGAGAAATGGAAAAACAGGAGACAGGAAATGTGGGAAGAGCATCAGCAGGATTCTCCTCTGTGCAGACTGTGCGCTTTATGAAGCGGCCAGAAGTGTGAAACAAGGCCCCAGGTCCCCACTGACTGCCCAGCAGAGGTGGCGGAAGCTGAGGGATCGAGGGAAATGAGAATGAGGGCAGAAGTATAAGTGTTGAAATTAGAATGGCCTGGCTGGCATGTGCTGGTATTCCAAGAAACAGAGACTGTGACTTCAGAGACTGTGATGGTTAATGGCATTAAGACATCAAGGCATCCTTAGCCAGGCTAGCTCTGCTGTAGTACCTCTGCTCAATACTGTTTCGCTACCGTACTCTGTCAGGCAACTTTACTGAGGCTTTGGTTTGGTTCAACCCAATTTTTGGGTTACCAATTAGTGAACAGAGGGAGTGCTATGTTGCTCAATGAAAGGGCCAAGCTAGGAGATCCTAGCTTTACCATGCCACATATTTGATTCAGCCATTTTCTTAATCAGCTGATCCTAATGAGCACACAAATCATTACACAGGTAGATCAGCTAATTAGTGAAATCACCTGTGTTAAGTGCAGAAGGAATACATGGCAGAGTGTTTACTTTCTAAAGCCTGGATCACCAACTGTAAAAGGCACATGGGGAGAGACTAGGATGTGTGAGTTGGACTGTTGGAAAGAGCGACCTCTAGATGAGTGGGTCATTTTCTTAGGGATTAAAATGGTACGTTCCTCAACCCCTAGAGACTCCTCGCTCTTCGGCCTGTTTGAGAGATGGGCGGCCAGGATGAGATTTTAATCAGTGTGGGCAGGTCGTTGCAGCCAGATAGGGATTTAGTGTGGCTGTGATCAGATAGAACAGCAGATGGGCACATAATCAAGAACTGGGTAGCACTTTAGAATAACTACTTTCTAATAAGCATTTATTTTGCATTTGTTAACTCTTACTTAACACTTTGTTCATCATTTGGTAAGCATTGCTTTCACACTATTTGTCATCCGTAAATCATGTATAAACATACTGACACACATCTGTCTGTATGTCGGTTGGCTATCTGTCTGTATGTCTGACTGTTTGTCTTTTCGAAATCTGCTATCTATCTCTCAGCCTGCTGCCTTTCTGTATGTCTGTCTATCATCGTCTCTGTCTGCTTTAACATTTGTAAATATGTTTATATATGATTTACTGATGAGAAATCATGTAAAAGCAATGGTTACCAAATGACTAACAACGTGTTAAGTAAGAGTTAACAAATGCAAAATAAATGCTTATTAGGAAGTACTTATAAAGTGCTGAAGAGAATTACACACCAGGCTGCAGCAACAGGGGTCTGTCTGTCAGGCAGTGTCAGAGGTAGATGTGTCAACAGTGGTTGCATGTGAGGATTAGTTAAACATGAGGATTTTTCACTGATTTCCTGGAGAAGTGATTTTTCAGTTTGGCACATTTGAACTTTTAAGACTATATTTATAGACTTTTAATGAATGGTATTTAAATCCTTCTGGTAAATGGCATCTGATTGAATCATTGCAGAGCTGTTTTGTCTTTTTATGGGTTTATAGCAGTCTTCTCAGTTTTCTGCTCAGTCATTCTCTGAGTGGAAAACATTTGGTCCTTGTAGCTTGAAATACAGTGATGTTGCCACCCAGTCAATAATAGTTTCATGTTCAGTAGTTTTAGTTGTATTATGCCCCTTAATGGTATCTAACTTAGGCTATTGTGAAAGGGACTCTTGAATTGCACTGCCGCCCTGGTTTTACCTACATCGTCAGGTTTTTTTTTGTAATAGCAAGTTGATCTCTAAGCATGTTCTCCCTGTGTATACAAGTAAATACGTACATTATTTAGCAATCAAATGCATTTTCATGGTTGACTAGTGGAATGCAGCAGTCAGATTTTTTTCAGGCAAAGTCATGCACTTATTCTGTTCATTAAAAAGTAGACTTGTCAAGTAATCTACATTAATACACAGGCCACAACAGTAGTCTCGGTGCATTTACTGGACTCATTCATTTTAGAGGTGTCAGACTCACTATTGGATCAGGAAAACCACATAATAACACCAGAAAAGAAAAGAGTAAGTGTGTTCACACCTGCATATAGAGGTGTGAAACCCTCACTGGATCCCGTAAACCACATGTTAACACCAGGCAGGAATCAGCAACTCAGGTTGCTGATTCACTGTTGTTACTAGGAACTCCCCCCACTGGCCCTAAGTTAATGGATCTGGGGCTTTAAGTATTCCAGTCGCCAGGGGCCTGCCTCACATGCTCTTTTGTTTGTAGTGCCACTGGCGCAGACTCAGAGTTGGTCAGAGCCTGCTAAAAAGTTTGGGAAGAATCTAAGTAATGCAGAGCCGTTCTTTGAACAGGCGGCAGAAAGACATTATTCATGGCTTTACAGACACTGAACTCTCTCAGCATACCAATGGGTCAACAAGGGGGGTGCCTCCACTCTCACTGCCTGTTATCAAAACAAAGCATGGCCCTAACGAGGAAGCGAACGGGAGATAACGCTGCCCAAATACATGTTTCAGAAAGGAAGTCTGGTTCCTTTCAGTCACAGTATTGCTCCCTATGCTTACAATACGTATGCTACACTGGGACAAAGAGATTCTGGATTGCAATTGTTCCTCTTTAGCAGAGCACCCTCATCTCATTTTCTGTCTTTCTGACTCTCTCATCCTCAATTTTATCCCCCTATTTCTTTCCTCCTCTTCCTTTCCTTTTTCATTTTTTTCTCACTCACCCAAAGGGCCTTTGTGTCTGGCTGGTTTAAATGTGCATAAAAGTGCTGGTGATGCCCTCTGCTCCTGACCAGCGTCCCCTGGGTCCGACACCTGGACTCTGCCCACCTAAGATGCTTTATGGGGAGGGGGGGGGGCAGAGTGACTGCAAACATAGATCATATTCCAGGGACACTGATTAGATGCATGTAGGTACAGGCTTGAAATCCCACTCATGAAAAGAGATGATTATCACAGTTGGGGGGGGGGGGGGGGGGGGGCGGTGGTGCACCGAGAAGTTATTTGAGGGTATTTAATGCAGAATCCATTTCTCCATTGTGTCACATAAAACATATGTGAGAAACAGTAAACGGTTTCTCACTTGGTGATCAATGAAAGTAATGAGAAGCTCAGCAATTCCCCCGTTGTCTTTCTCAAAAGTCTATTCCTGACACAGTTCCAAGATCATCAGAGAAGTGCTTCCTGTTGTGGAGATTTGAGTGTGAAATGGTCTGCCTAGAGCTCTTACACAGCAGTGTTCAGTGTTCAAAACAAGCCTGCTTGCCCTTTCAGTCCCTCTGATTGATCAACTAAGAGACCTTCACTAATGACTTTAGCCTTAATAAGCACTATGGGCTAGTGGTGCCTTAATAGATCTTCTACTTGAGAATACACTGCCATGTTCTTCACGGTGTCAGCTATACAACACTATGTATAACACAAACATGTACACCTTTTACTACATAGGACATCTGTCTTTTTTTAAAAACGTTCTATGTTGCCTGAATTATTTAATTGCATTCTCTATCACTTTGTCTAGATACTTAGATATTCCAGTTGTCAGAGCACATGTACCTGAGTGAAACTACAGGGAACAGTTAGTCACACAATTGTCCTATTTTCATTTCCCAACATCCTAGGAATAGATATCGTATGAAAAGTACAAAGCAAGTAGCCATTACAGGGCCAGTTGTGCGGAGTTGGGTCGTAAATACTTCATGGTGAGTGCTATTTTTGCCGACGCTGATAAAATGTGAGGAAAAACTGGTGATATTGGAGTTAAGAAAAAAAAAAACGCAGGAAGCTTTTAGTTCTTTCTCACAGGGGGTATTTCTGGCCTGACTCTGAATAGTTGCTGTTAGCAGTCTTTGTTCTCTTATTCGAATTTCAGACCAACTTGGTTTCAGAGGCCTAGCCAATGTTCAAGGCAAGCACTACTCTGTTTAGGAGCAGCAGACAACACCCAGCCATTATGGTGTGTGCAGACTTGATCAAATCAAACAGAAGCTATAAATGAAGATCCAGCCAGTCAGTCAAATCTTCTGTAGAGGATGCAGATTTATATCCAGTGTGGAAAACTCACTCTCACTCCCAGTCTGTCACTCCATCCTTGTTTTTGAGGAATCCTTATACAGTGTAAATGCTAAACCACCAGCAGCGCTCAGGTCCTCAACGACACACAAGGGGATGACTATGAAGCAGTTCATCTCAGTGGGCCCAGTATGCATTTCTGAGCACCCCGAGTTTACCGGAAAAGTGTAATGTGAGGGAGGAAGGGGAGTCAAGTAAGGGGAAGATAATAACTGGAATTCAACCCTGCGTTGCAGTATGCAGCTTGCATATAGAGGCGTGTGTGAGTACCATTGTGTGTGTGTGTGTGTTAAGGCTGCTCGATTATGAAAAAAATCTGAATCACGATTATTTGGGCCAAAACTGAAATCACGATTATTCAAACGATTATTTTATTTTCCTCAGTAACATGCTTCATTTATTGAAAATGTATTCAAAAACATTTCGAAAAAACATTCTTGTACCTTAGGATTTTCCCTAATACCTTTCGTCGTAAACATTAGTAAGTCTCCTTTGATGTCTAATGTACAAACTGTAGAAATGTCTAATGTATACATCTAATGTTAAGTACAAACAGTAGAAAATAATTAGGACAAAAACATTGTTGCCCTCGATTTTATTTGTTTTGAGATCGTTTGGCCCTGAAATCGTTATCACGATTAGAATTCGATTAATTGAGCAGCCCTAGTGTGTGTGTGTGTGTGTGTGTGTGTTGCTGATAGATGCGATGAGACTGCATGGGTGCTTTATTCAACTCAGCATTTTGAGTACTGATTTTCCCGCATCTATTCCCTATAGTGCAAGCCCCCACATAAGATCAATGATCTGTTTGAGGATATCAAGGATGGGGTGAAGCTTCTGGCTTTGCTGGAGGTGCTGTCAGGACAAAGATTGGTAAGTGTCTGTCTGCCTTCTACTTGCAGTCATCTTTGGCATTTCCTTTAAAAAAACTGTTAATTCTGGCCCTTCAACTATCTATGCAGAGTTTGTTCTAGAATTACAGAGTTTACACACAGTGAAGCCGGGAAAAAAACATAAATAAAGTGGGCTGGGCCAAGTCACCAAGCACTCTGCTTCAGCAGCATAGAACAGAGGCTCTAATTCTACTGACTGATGAGCTAAAATATCAACATATCAATATCACCAGGCTTTCACAATGCCAAAATGAATGCAGTCCTTTTGAAATATTGCTGTAGTTACATAGAGAATGCGGTAGAAGCTTTAAATACTGTATGTGAAACGTGACCCCAGTAATGTGTATTAATGTACAGTAGATGGGCATAGGATGGATTGTCTGTCTCTAGACTTTAATGATGAATGCCAATTATCATGTATTTATTTATTTATTTTATTTATCATGCTATTTATCATGTATATTTATCATTTATTTTTTGAGGAGCAAAAACACAAGGCGTATAATGAGATGTAATAATAAAATAATCTTGAACCTGTGTGAATTTTGAATATGTGTCTCCTCTCAGCCGTGTGAGCAGGGCCGGCAGCTGAAGAGGATCCACTGGGTGTCCAACATCGGCACCGCACTCAAGTTCCTGGAGGGACGGAGGGTAAGGGAGGGGCACGCTGCCCAGCGGCTGTTTCTGTTGGGCCAGAGCTCATTTTTTCTTGCATCTGTTTTTTTTGTTTCTGTGGAAGCATAATAATGAAAGCAAAGCTGTCATGTCTGTTACCCTCTGCGAGATCTGTGTATCTTTATCTTTATCTTGGCCGGTGTAGTCTAGGAAAGCTGCTGAAATCCAAGTGCAAGTGTTTGCTTAATTGTTGCCATTTCTATAAAGTCGCAGCTGCTGCTTTTACATAACTTGAGTGTATTTCTGCACTTTACAGAGCTTGAACTTACAAAGCAAGTGCTTTGCTCACACAGTGTTCATTCTGTAGTCTAGGCTTAAAATTCCTTCCATACAGGTGTGAAGTTTTTTTTTCAGCTCAGCCTGTTCAGAGGGTTTTAAAAGTGTTAAATTGGGTTTATATGAGCTCTGTGCTTACATTTTGTATTGTATTTGCTATTTAACATGGCTGTGCCATGGCCATATTGCCCACTTAGAGGTCGTAGCTGACCACACAGCTTTGACTAATGTTACCTCATTTCCTGTCTTCCTGTAACTCCACCCACTCTCTCACCATGCTTCAGTCAGTGTACAGAGGATCTCCGGTCAGTATTGCTGACATCACGTCCTGTTGTCCGTGCACCTGCTTTCCGATGCTACTAACTGCATCCATCTGAATCAGCTGAAGCATAATTTCAGTTATTAATACATTAACCTTCTAGTGACAGATTGAATGATGTGATTGTGTTGCATTTGACCGAAAGGGCAAAACTGAGTCATGCAGCTGTCCGTCAGGACAATTAATCTTAGTGGTATCATGCTTATGATGCATATTGGCAGATTGCTGAATGGTGAATGATGGGTATGGCTGAATGCTTATGAAACAATGAATGTCTGAATGATTATGAAAGAAAGAATGACTGAATGATTACACTTTAATTTATTGATAATACAGATAGCATTGATTGATAAACATTAAACTTAAACAAATTGCTGAGATTTCTGATATCATCTGTCACATCACTGGTTGACTAAGTCACTAAACAAGCATTAATGAAAGTCTGAATGATTGCATACTAAAATGAACTAAAAAATGCAAAAAAATGCATCTTCTCTGCTGCTACCATCCTAAAGCATACGAATGCATTGGCTCCCATCTCAGCCATACACTGATTGGAGGGCTGCATTACCTACAGCTCTCCTGAATGAGCATGTGGAGACCCTGTCAGAATGATAGAGAAACCCCACAAGCCACTCCATCCTCACGAATAGAGCCAGGAATTGGCAGGAGGTATATACGTTCTGTCGCGGTTGATTTGTTGGCAACAGAAAACAGGTTACTCCGTCTCCTATGCCTTTGCACTTCTTGCCCGGCTTGCTAATGCACTGTCATTGCTAAAATAAGTCACTGGCTTGCTGCACCATACCGCTGGCTGAGATTGCTGCCTGAGAGAGGGGACACCACAGGGGTCAGCAGGGCTTGAGTCACGGGCACTGGAAAGAGGCTGTGATATCTTGTGACTTACGGTGTTGGGACACAGTGCATGCCCGTGAACCTGAATGTTATCCTGTAATTACCATTTACAGTGGTCCCTCGCTATAACGCGGTTCACCTTTCGCGGCCTCGCAGTTTCGCGGATTTTTTTAGTGCATGCTTTTTTTTTTTTTTGTCACAGCGCATTGTGTTCTGCGCCCTGATTGGCTAAGGGACCGTAGAACATTGTCAACCAATCTCCTGTACAGTACAGAATGCGCTCAGCTTGTAAAATTTACATAAATCTTCCATCGCTAGCTGTGTGACTCTGAAGTGCTGTATGTTTGCAAGTTTGAACTTTGAGAGTAGAAGAGAGAAATGTGATAATAATTGTAAAAAAATAAAGCTGACTACTTTGCGCATTTCGCCTATTGTGGGTTATTCTTAGAACGTAACTCCTGCGAATAACGAGGGACCACTGTATCATGTTACATGTTTGCTTTGTTTCATGTCTTTTCTCGCAGATCAAATTAGTCAACATAAATGCCACCGATATTGCTGACGGGAGGCCATCTATTGTCCTGGGCCTGATATGGACCATCATCCTCTATTTCCAGGTGAAGCCTACAAATCCTGAGACTATCACTAACAACAGTGCACTGTACATTTACACCATGCATCTGTAGACCAAAAAGCATTTATGCTCTAAAGCAGGTTTGGGGTGAAGAAAAGAAACTGCTGAGAAGCTCTGAATATTTGCTTTTTCTCAGTGTTACTGTAAACACTGTGTCCAAAAAAAAAAGTATTTATATGCCACAGAAAAATTATTAAAGGGCCGTTTTTTTTGTAGTTCAAGTGTAAAGAGTGCAAGCAAGATATGTTGGTTTTTATAAAAGTGCATTAAATGTACACCTCTATTTTTCCTGACATCGTCTAATGGCTCATGTTTCCTGTTCTCTGCTCAGATTGAGGAGCTGACCAGTAACCTCCCAGCCCTCCAGGCTCTGTCCTCCAGCGCCTCCTCCGTGGAGAGCATGGCCAGCACCGAGGCGGGCAGTCCGCCCATGAAGAGGAAGGTGGTCACCAAGTTCCAGGGCAGTGCCAAGCGGGCCCTGCTGAGATGGGTGCAGTGCACTGCTGCCAAGTATGACCAGAGTGTCAAGAGATAGACAGACTGACACACACACACATGCATGCACACTTAGGCACACACACACTCACACTTTCTCTCTCTCACACATAGACATACACACACACACAGGCACACAAATACACACACACAAACAAAAACTCACTAAGCTGTACACACATTTATCTTCCCATCATACACAACATTGCATGAATGTGTAAACCTTTTAAGGGTTTACTGTTATTATATCATGAATAGGGATGGGTATTAATAAGATTTTTCCGATTCCGATTCCATTTTTGATTCTGCTTAACGGTTCGGTTCTTTATCGATTCTCTTATCGATTCTCATTTGGAAAAAAAGGAGAACAAACAGATCAATTAGCATCAGCTTTGTTTAGTTTAGAAGTAACATGACCTTACAAACCCAACAGTGAGGTCAAAAGAGGCCCACAGTCTAGATAATAATAACAATACAATAAATATTTTTCTACAGAAAATAATAAATATAACAGTTTGGGTGTCATGTTTCCTGCTGACTGCAGGTCGCTACGCACGTTGCGTAACTTGCGTAAGATACATGACGTTAGTCATGCCCGCTGGAACAGATAAGGAAATTGTTCGCAAAACTGGCAAACTATTCCAGGGAATTTAAACACAGGAAACCGGTTCTCAACAAGAACCTGTTTTTGATTCCCATCCCTGATCATGAAGGCTTATGCAGACGCTCATACAAGTGTATATGATGAAGGCCTATGCAGACGCTCATACAAGTGTATATGATGAAGGCCTATGCAGACGCTCATACAAGTGTATATCATGAAGGCCTATGCAGACGCTCATATAAGCATATATCATGAAGGCTTATGCAGACGCTCATATAAGCGTATATCATGAAGGCTTATGCAGACGCTCATATAAGTATATCATGAAGGCCTATGCAGACGCTCATACAAGCGTATATCATGAAGGCCTATGCAGACGCTCATACAAGTGTATATGATGAAGGCTTATGCAGACGCTCATATAAGTATATCATGAAGGCCTATGCAGACGCTCATACAAGCGTATATCATGAAGGCCTATGCAGACGCTCATACAAGTGTATATCATGAAGGCTTATGCAGACGCTCATATAAGTATATCATGAAGGCTTATGCAGACGCTCATACAAGCGTACATCATGAAGGCCTATGCAGACGTTCATACAAGTGTATATCGTGAAGGCTTATGCAGACGCTCATATAAGTATATCATGAAGGCTTATGCAGACGCTCATATAAGTGTATCATGAAGGCTTATGCAGACGCTCATACAAGTGTATATCATGAAGGCCTATGCAGACGCTCATACAAGTGTTTGGTCTCCTGCGCAGCCGCCTAGGTATCGAGGTGAAGGACTTTGGGCCGAGCTGGCGGAGTGGCGCGGCGTTCCACTCGGTCATCTACTCCATCCGGCCCGACCTGGTGAACATGGAGCTGGTGCGCAGGCGGGGGAACCGCGAGAACCTGGAGGAGGCATTCTCACTGGCCGAGTCAGAACTTGGCATCCCACGCCTGCTAGATCCTGAAGGTACAGTGCATCTCCTCCCTCACTCTCCTGTCTGTCCTGTTCTGTGCTTTTTTCCCTTTATTTCTCCTTTTTGTCACTTTTCCTTACCTCTCTCTCTTTTCTTCTCTGCCCTCCTTCTTTTTCTTCCTTTATTTTTTCCCTCGTTTCTGCCACTCTTTCCTATCTCTCTTTCTCTCTGTCCTCTCTACCTTTCTCTCTGTCCCCTTGCTTTCTCTGTTCTTTGTTCTGTCTACCAGAGGAAGCCTCTGTGGTTGGGTTCAAGATATCTGTGTTTATTTGGTAGCACTTTACCCCGTGGTTACGTCTTTCTTGATATGCCAGCCAGGCAGGCAGTGGAAAATCCTGCCCTACATTGGCTGAGCAGAGCAGTCTGCTGCCCTGGTCAGATATGTGAATGGTTTTATTCACTGAATGGCCCCTTGTTTTATTGGCAGAGTGCTTCTGGGAGCTAAAAACATTGCAAGCAGACACTGCACAATTATGTGAAGGATCAAAGTGCTCAGGCCTCATTAGGGCAAGGGAGTGTGTGTGTGTGTGTGTGTGTGTGTGTGTGTGTGTGTGCTTGTGTAAATGCATTTGCTTGTGCACTTGTGTGTGTGTGTACATGTATGTTTGTGTACATGTGTGTGCCTGTGTACGTGTATGTGTTTATTTATATGCATGTGTGTGTGATTGTGTACGTGTGTATGCACGTGTGTGTATTTGTATGTGTGTGTGGTTCACAGTCGCTTTTAGTAGGCCAGTCTGCATGGGGAGCCAGAGCCAGCATGTAGCTGAGCTCTGGCATCCCATAATGAGCACACTGCCATGGCGACTGAGAACCAGGCTGAGTTTAGCCTGTTATGGAACCAGAGGGTCAGCAGCCTCATCAGAAACGTCCCAGGATGGGATTTGTTTGCGCTGGAGCAAAAACCTCAACACGACATCCAGGCCTGTATTCATTACTGCGTCTGTGTTGGAGTCCTTGTGACAGTGGCTATTAGATCAACAGCTTAGCCTGTAGTTGACTGGCAGATTATGGCCGGTTTCACTTTCCCTCCGCTTTAGCAACAAGCCTGTCGCCATGGTAATGATTTGTTGGAGTAACTGCCAGGCTAATGGGTCTGAAATGAACAATAGCTGCAATACATTTATCTGTTCTGCCTCCCTGTTTTTTCAGGCGTTTACTAGATGGCATTTCAGTAATGTCTGTTTGCCTTGGCTCGTACACCTAACTGTTGTCTGTTGCTGTACAAGCATGACATTTTGATCGTGTGTAAAAAAAATGTAGCGCATGTGCTAGCTTCATTTGTTTTGACATGTATTAATAGTTTCGATCATTTTTACCTGAAGGGGTGATCTTCTAGTTTCACAGCACAAGATGATTAGAATTTGTTGAAGGACACAAAGTGACATGCTGGGCCGTTGGTTATTCTTCGTGGCTCTAGTTTCACAGCACAAGATGATTAGAATTTGTTGAAGGACACAAAGTGACATGCTGGGCCGTTGGTTATTCTTCGTGGCCCAATTATGGAACACATTGCCTGTTGCTCTCCATACTGAAAACTCTGAAAGACGTATGTGTATGTCTTAAAGTTAGTTATGTCTTAAATTAAGACTGTGCTACAGTGGGGTGTTTGTAAGCGTGGTTGAAGAACAGAAACATTTATTGTCTTACACTGTGCCCTTTATTCACTCATCTTTATGTAACAGATACTAGGTCTGGTCTAAGCCCATTCTGACCAAACCTGACTTTTCTGTTTCCCTCCATAGACGTGGATGTGGACAAGCCCGATGAGAAATCCATCATGACCTACGTGGCCCAGTTCCTCAAGCACTACCCAGACCCTCACCAATCAGAGACAGATGGTCCACCAGAGGAGGTACCCAGCATCCCCCTCATCCTATTGGCTCTCACCATCTGCCTCTCACCACGCCCCCACTAAAATCCATCAGTGATTTGTCATCACTACGCAGTATGGTGTTCATGATGCTGACAGTATGCTATTACAACCTATTAGTGTATGCTAATTATAGTCCGAATGCATTCCAAATGGAGCAACATCCCTGGGGGAATTTGGTCATTTGATAACCTGTGTTAAGCAATTTTTTCATACAGGGGTGTGTTAACCTTTAAGCTGGGGCATTTTTGAGCACTGTTAAAAACATGTTTTAAAGCAGTGGAGGATTTCACATTAATAATCTATTGACCCCAGTATTCTTTAGAACTATCCTCCCAATATTTCTGTCACACCAGTGTGGTGAACAGCTTAAAGGACAATTTATAGTACAGGCAACAAGTGTCGCGCAACCAAAAAGAAATAAAAAAATGTCAACAGATGTCATAGTGCTGGAAGCTTTTGGGCCAGCCAAAAAAATGATTGTGGTTTCTATGGAAACAAAGTTTAATCTTTAAGTTGCTATCCAATCCAAGGACAAGGCAATGTCTGAACTCTGCACCATTTCACACTGTTTATTGTACTCACCATGCCAGACAGTATTTCGTCCCTTTTGCGTCTTGTTTTGTAGAGCTACACTTGTTGCCTGGGCTTTGAATTGGCCTTAACTCACCCACTTTAAACCACTGCTGAGAAGCAGGCCATTACAGCATATGGATCCCATTGTTTTAGAACCCATGACAACCAACAGACCAAGATGACCACACCAAGTATTATGTACACCACTGCATTCATGTTATTGTGATGTACAGTACTGCACCGATGTGCTGCTCTATGCACTTGCTTTCATGTGCTGATGCTTCGGTTGCTTACGCCAATGTGCCAGTTTCCACTGCCCAGTAATTCCATTGGAGCTAATGATGCTAACTCCAGAGTATGCCGGTTTCATTTTGCAGTACTATGCACCATAGGCGTGGCCATGGGTGGGCAGGGGTGGGCCTGTGCCCACCTGCTTGTCAATCAGGCCCACCCAATCAGAAGGCTGTTTTTGTTTGATTGACTGTTTAAGTAAGAATAGTAACCTATGTGTTTTGGGCAAGGCCCACCTACTTTTTTCTGGGCTCACCCATGTAATGATTTCTTGCTACGCAGTATGCACACTCACGCCATCTGCCATCTCTTTCTCACCCTGTTTCATGTCCATGTTTGTATGTTTGCGTGTGTGTAGCTGGTTCTTCGCGCCATTCCAACTTTCGCTCTTTCTATCCCCACGCTGCAGGTAAGGCCTGTGCTCTATGGAGCCGGCATGAGCTTTGAGTGCTGTGTGCGCCCCCACTTTGCTTCCATGCTACCTAACGCTCCAGCTGCCACCACATCATCGTTACACAAGCCCACAGCAGTAGCGCCACCAGCTCACAGCAGTTCCTCTACCCATTACTCCTCTAGCCTAGTAAACCAGCCCCTCATACTTCATTTCATTTTGTACAGAGGGTCTGGCCTTGCTGCCGTTGACATTCACGTATTTGGACCAAGCGAATCCGCGCCAATCAGCGAACAGAGGGAGTGTTCGTGAGCGATGACGTTGACTTTGTGTGCTATATTTGAATTGTAGTGCGTAGGTAGGCTAATTACATTAGTGACGACCAGACGTTAGCGTTTGTGTAAAGGCAGAGCCACTTGTTTTAAACTTCAGCAGAGCCCACACCTTCAGGAAGAAATTGTTTCTCAATGCAGCAAGGCCAGATCCTCTGTACAAAATGAAATTAAGTATGAGGGGCTGGTTTACCAGGCTATTACTCAGGCTATCCGGAGGCTATATTAATTTAGTGCTTTTATAATTAATCTTGGTAAGTTAACTCAAAGGATGTGGTGAACTTCCTAAAAAAAGTTTTGCTAGGGAGATGAACCCATAAGACCCTTCTCTTATAAGGTTTACCACGTGCTCTGAGTTAACATATTCAGGTAAGAGACTAAATCTGCCCCCTGCCCTACTGTACTTGTTGATGGGATACTGCGGTGAGGTTCTGTGTCCAACCCAAGTAGAAATGCTGTGGCATGCTTGTGTGGTAATGATGTAGCCGGGCAGGTAGGAAAAGACAAACGGTGCTGGTTGCAAAGTGGGTCTGTCATCCTGCCATATTTCATGCAGTTTCTTTCTGCATTATTTCTGACCTTCTCTCTGCTAATATCTGGACTCTTGCTGTTGTTGTTTGCATCTCTCCGTGTGTTGTGCTTTCCCGGACAGTTTGATCCACAGGATATAGAGCTTATGTTTGAGGTATGTCCTTATGTTAATACTGATTTAGGTAAAGGGCTGTGTGAGGGAGCCAAACTACAATAAAACAGAGTTCAGTTACACGTTATTTTACAGACTCTGTCACAGTGTATCTACATCATTATGTAGAGTGTCATAAAATTTGTAAGATTATGTACTTACACTGTACCATAGTGTTACGGTTAAGAGTAGGGTAAGTGTTAGGTATGTATAGTGTACGTACATAATATTACATGTTGTTTCATTTAGATGCACTGTAAAAGGAATAGTAAAATAAAGTGTTATCCAGAGATTTTTTACAACCCACACCCACCACCACCAATACTGCTTTCACTTTAGTTGCGAGTTACCTCAGAGTTGTGTAACCTCATACATATGAAGCCTACTATGCTCCAATGATGACTCACATTGCCAGACATGAAAGTGGAGAGTCACTGTCTATTTACATGTAGGATTCATTAATTTGCAGGCAGTTTGATATCTGTACTCACTTTGTGTGTCTATTTCTATCATTTATAAGCCTCAGTCACAGCACGGCCTCCGTTTTGCCACTTGACTGCTCCTTGTGCTGTGTTTTGATGTGACTGGAGTGGCCCTTGTGTTGTTCAATTAAGAGCATAGCAAAGTGATCGAAAGTGACATCCCTCACCTCTCTTTCTCTCTCAACCCCTCCTCTGCCCCTTTATGTCTCTTTTTCTTTCTCTTTTTCTTATTCTATCTTTCTATCTCTCCCTCTTGCCTTTTCATCTGTCCTTCTCCCTCTTTCCCCCTCTCTTTTCTCATTAGAGAGAGGAGAGGAGGGTTCTTCGGGAGCTGAAGAACTGGCTGGACCAACTAGAGAGGGACATTCTGAGGGTCCAGGGGGCGGAGGGGAGCCTAGCTGATAAGTACCAGGTAAGTCAGACTACTGGAGACTAATTCACCATCCCAGAGGAAAGATTTTTTTAAATGAGTGTTTGAATGTCTCACTTGTTTCTCCTAGACAATAATGAGATCACAGTGATACAAAAATAATACTACTGCCTTTGTCTCCTGCTTCTCAGGTTTGTCTCTGGAGCAAAAAAGTTTTGTTGTTCCCCATAATCTACAAATGGGATCTCAACAATGCTCAATGTTGTATAAGAAAGAACTGTGACAAAAGTAATACTTACGTGAGCCTTAAAAGAGAATCCCAATTTTGTCTTGTGTGCAACAGAAGAGATACAAATCAGAAACAAAATTTTCCTCTAGGATGTGATATTACTGTAAGATACTTTTTCATTGTTAATTTAATATGTAACCATTCATAAAAATTATAAAGTGTTTAATTTGAACTTGACCATTTTAACCTGTGTCCTTGTGAAATTAAAATCCTCAGATGCAGTTGCAGACAGTTTTGCTCCTCTCTGATGTTTGGATGTTGGTTGTGAGTGATTGACAAGCTGTTTGTTTGTTTTTGTTTTTGTGTCCACCATTTTACAGGCGTTTAAGGGTTTCCGTGTGCAGTACGAGATGAAGAAGAGGCAGACGGAGTCGCTGCTGCTGCCTGTGCACAGGGATGGGAAACTGTCTGTGGACCAGGCACTCGTCAAGCAGGCCTGGGAGAGAGTCGCTGTCAGGGTGAGAACTTTTTAAGGATGACAGAAAACACACACACAAACACCCGTCTCGCTCTCATGCGCAGACACACACACACACACACACACACACACACACACACACACACACACACACACACACACACACACACACACACACATACATTCTCTCTCCCTCTCTCTCTCGCTTTCATACAAACACACACACACATTCTCTCTCCTTCTCTCTCTCTTGTTTTCAAACAAACACACACACACATTCTCTCTTTCTCTCTCTCTCTCTCTTTCTCTCTCTCTCTCTCTCTCTCTCTCTCGCTTTCAAACAAACAAACAAACACATACACACAGAAAGAGACAGACAGACAGACAGAGACAGACAGACAGAGACAGAGAGCTCAAGCGAGGAAACAGTCTCGCACATGCTGCCTGCCCATATTGCTAGGTGGCCAGCTAACATGGGGTGACAGAGCAGGGTGTCTATCTGTTTACCCTCGGCTGTGATGTTGATTCGCTGGGGCAGTAGGCTACTGGGGAAGGACAGTTCCATTCTACAAGCCAAGCAGCATTTCATCAAGTTAGACATGAAAAGGCAGGAAACAGAATATAGCAGTGCACTCTATAAATGAATATTGAAGTCACTGAGTAACAAGTGGCGCTCTTTTCTCACCTGTACAGCTGCTGGACTGGCACATCCACCTGGACAAGTCTCTGCCGGGGCTTCTGGGAGTTATAGGGGCGTGGCTCCACCGGGCTGAGATCGCCATGAGGGAGGACATACCCATTCAGCAGGCACATGAGGAGACGGCCAATGTCATACACAGGAAACTGGAACAGCACAGAGTATGTCATAGAGAATATTCTGGAAACAAGTCGATGTCATGGCTGAAATGGCATGAAAATGAAATGAACATTTCTGGTAGTCGTAACTGTTATGCAGAATATATTTTTATTTAAGTATATTTTTGGCCTTTTGTGTCTTTATTAGATAGATTGTTGAAGGTCAGACAGGAAATGACAGGAAATGAGGAGAAATGGAGTTGTGTTGGGAAATGACCGCTGGGTAGACTGTATATAAATTGTTGTGGATTTTTGTGTCTTGATTGTATATGTTTGTTTGTAGGAGGTGTTGAAGAACCTAGAGGGCCACAGACAGGCCTTCCAGCAGATCCACAAGGACCGATCCGTGAATGGCGTCCCTGTACCCCACGAGCAGCTGCAGGACCTGGCCGAGAGGTACGCAGACAACTACAGCTTCACGATGGCCTGTCGAATGACGGAGTAACATGATACAAGGATACATCATCGTGTATGCGTTGTTGTGACATTGCGTTATTGTGTCACGCAAGAGCCCGCATCATTGAGGCATTGCGTCACTGTGTCCTTGCGTCAGTATGTCACTGCATTATTGTGTTCTTCCGCTCCTGTGCCACTGGACTACAAGAAATGTTGTCTTCTGTTTTTCTTGTGAAACTGTGAAGCATCTTTGAGCTGCAAGTAAAGCTTATTATTAAAGAGATTATTATTACAAGGATATTTATTTGTCACATGCATAGACATACTGGGTAGAGTAGGGCATGCAGTGAAACTGCTGTTTGTTAGTCCAAACTGTGCATAGAGAGGGGGGACTAAAGTGCGTAGAATGTAGTTTGGGGGGGGGGGGGGTGTTACCTGATGAAAGGCAGAGGTAGAACAGGTGATGGGGGTGGGATAAAGTGCAGTTGGGGTTGGGAGGGAGGACTGGCTTTTGGTGGCCAATCATGGGCTGTGTGTGTGTGTGTGTGTGGTTGGGAGGAGGGGGGGGGGGGGGGGTTGTAGCGCTGTGTGTGCAGCCGACAGAGCTCAGATGGGGTTGGGGCAAACGTGTGTGAAGAGGGGGTGAGGACGGCATAAGGCAGGGAGCCTCACACTGTGTGCTATGTGTCTGTGTATGTGTGAGGGGGTGCTTAAGAGTGGATATCTGATATACCGGTGCATGTTCTGCTTATCTGTCACAGGTTTAATTATGTGTCCAATTCATCTCACGTGCACGTGATTAAACTGGAGTTTTGGGAGATGAAGTACCGCTTGATGGCCTTCCTGATCCTGGCTGAGTCGAAGCTGAAAACCTGGATCGTGAAGTATGGCCGAAGAGACTCTGTGGAGCTGTTGCTTCAAAATTATATTGTGAGTTTGGCACCGTGACAACCACCTCCCCCACAGAGCTGCTAATAGATCACTGAAAGACTTAGTCACCACCACCACCACCCTGTCACCCGTGTTCTCATGTTTACCAAACAGTCCAAACTGTAGGCTTGACACCTGTGAATGTGTAATGTGTTTAGCAGTATAGATCAATTCAATCAGAACCCTCAGGCCTCTTAAAGGTGTTCTTATTTCATGCTGCTTGTTGCTAGATTTTAACTTGGCTTTACTCACTGTACTTCAAATGAACAATAAAGTGGCCAAAAGATAATTTTTAATGAAGAATAAAAATATTATTGTGGGACTCCACTAATCACACATATATTTGTGATATATTTTTTGCCATGAGTCTTAAGTTAAAGATACGTGCAAACTCAGCTGTAGGCCATGATAAAGGGACTGATGACGTAACTGAGTTCTGGGGTTCTGTGTAAAAATTCCCTCATCTTTCATGCTTGGCCTATCTTGACAGGCGTTCATTGAGGGCCACAAGTTTTTTGAGCAATACGAAACAACATTCAGGTCCTTGAAAAAGGCTGCTGATGTCTACATCAAATCTGACGGAACAGGTAAGCTATCCTCCATTTGCTGTTACAACTAAGGCCTGATTCACACCAAACACTCTGCGTATACAGTGTGTGCCCATTTTCTGTCCATATTCGTTTAGAATGCATGTTAACAAATTAGACTATTCACACCGCACGCGTGATCTGAGCGTATTCTGTCACTATACAAACATATTGTACACAGATACGTGCTGGTGTGAATCAGGCCTAACATGGAGTGAACATGTTTATTAGTGTTTGTTTGAGTGTGTTGCTGATTGTCTGCTGACAGCCAACAAATTGGACTTGTTGCCTTATTTTTAATATGTGAGATAAAATTGTTTTGTTTTTCAGCCACATGTAAGAGACAGGATAAGTGTCTGTTTCATGTTGTAGGCACTAAGAACAGTAGGAGAGGTAAGTTAGCGTAGCACTGCTGTAAACGCATGTAGAATTTAGGGCACCAGTAGTATTTCTGTCCTCGTGGGCTCAGCTCTTCTTCTCAAATCTGTAAGAAAAAGACAATCAATTAATACCACACTTTTTCTCTATGATGACTGCACTTGCTAACAATAGTGATGGGGGTCTCCAACTAAGTGTGTAGGTCAGCTTTAGACTTCTGTGTTGTTTTTTGTGCATGGTGTACATGCTAGCATATAGCTAATGTGCTGTACATAATCCACTGATTTTAGATAAGCTAAAATTGACAACTCATTCAACTTTCGGAAAAGAAGAATGAAAAGCATGAAGGCAAGTGTTGGTAGAATTGATTTAGCAAACTAGAATTGGAAACAGAAGTACAGATTTAGTTTGAGACCTCTTGTCCATGGAACAAATCATATTGCTCAATAGAGACCTCTGTGAGGTTCATTGATGATGTACTGTGTCATATCACACATATATCTAATAAGACACTCTATTCATAGTGATAAAAAACATGAAATAGTTATTGATGCCTTCTCTGACCATAAAATATTTCACAAGTTTAGGTAACGCTCATTCATATTTACTTTCCATTTCAATATGCTTGGATAAGTTCTTGTGTAGCACTTGCCAGAGTTTTTCACATGGACCTTATATATGGACTATAAAACAATAAACAGAATGCTTACATCTAAATGATACCCAGAATGCTGATGTCCATAACTCTCATTTATTTCTGTAGTAGTATTAGTACTCCAGCAGCAATCTTGGCGCATCTCTCGTCTCCCACACACAAAATGACAACATGCCCCTGCTGCCTTGATGAGTGATTAACCTCACCGTGTCTCTCCTCAGCCGAGGAAGGGGAGGGGGTGAACAAGTTTCTGCACGAGGCCACGGCGCAGTGGAGGAACCTGGCAGTGGAGGTGCGCAGCGTACGCAGCATGCTGGAGGAGGTGATCTCCAACTGGGAGAAGTACAGCAGCACAGTGGCCACCCTGCAGGCCTGGCTGGAAGACGGCGAGCAGATGCTCAACCAGTCTGAGGGCCACAAGCGGGTGAGGGCAAAGACTTGGGGGACACGCTGTGACACGATTGGAGACCCTCCAGAAGTGCTTTTTTGGCTTAGTTGGGTAGTTTGTCGAGTAGTATTGCTATAACAACATCACGTCATGTCCCAGTGTGGAAAAGGTTATAATGGTGTTGTGGCCTTCTGTATTTTCCTGTGAGCCACAAACCAGCCCTTTTTACTAATATTATTTTTAGTATGTTTGTAAAATTGTAAAACCTGAGTGGTACAATAGATAGAGTCATCTGAACATTTTGAGTTGTGTGAAGTGCTTTTGTGAAGGTACTGATAATGATAATAGAGTCCAAATACATTAAAAGTGTGTTGTTTTTAGTGTACTGTGCAAATGACACGTCCCTGTCCTGTTTCAATTTTTTTTTAAAGGAATTCTTCCGGAATCTTCCTCACTGGATTCAGCAGCACATGGACATGAATGACGCAGGGAATTTTCTCATCGAGACGTGCGATGAGACAGTCTCCCGGGACCTGAAGCAGCAACTCCTGCTGCTCAACGGAAGATGGAGAGAGCTCTTTGTCAAAGTCAAACACGTACGCACATTTCAACGTTCTGTCAGCTTCCTCATGTTAGGCCTCAGCATGCACATTAATAATCATTTGACAAGACACTCTAAATCAAAGTGACGCTACAAGCAGGTGCTTTATAAACACAAGCATAATGCACAGTACAGTGTTACTATTATACATTAAATTCTTATGATGTGTTTGGACTTAGTAAAATGGGCCAGAGCTATGCAACATGTGGTTGTCTCTTTAGAAGTCAAGTGTTATTTATAATAGGTTGTTTATTTCAAAGAAATACTGGTAGCACAGCTGACTCGTACGTAATATTCATGTGTATTAGAGTTCAGTAACACTGAATAGCCCACTGTTTGGCTGTATAGCATAAAAAGAGTAGTAGTCTTGACCACCATGTTTTTTTTTTGTCCTGCAGTATGCAAGAGTGGATGAGGTGGACAAACTGAGAAAAGACTACGACGAGAGCATCTACATTTTGAAGGCATATGTGGACACAGCCAATGAGAAACTGAATGCTCCAGTTCAAGTGTCCTTCTTGAACATGAGGACATTTCTGCAGGATGTCGAGGTAGTGTAAGCCTCATTAAACTGTAGATTAGGGCACATAATGGGGCATATGGTATGCAATCTCCACTTGCCAGAACTGGAAAGCCTCCAAGTCTGTGTTGTCTGTCCTCGTGACTTTGAAGCAGTAACTGTAAACAGTGCATTATTGCAGAGTGGAATTTTATGGTGGTAAGCATCTTCACAGCAGAAAACACAAACACGTGTGTACACAGATTAAACATTGCTGCCCCCGTTTGTCCATATCCCAATTTCACATTAAGTGTAATGCTTATGGATACATTTCTATTTGTTTCCTGTTGAAAATCGAATTCCCTGAACTATCCAAGCCATGTGACTTGGAGTTTCAGCAACAACCAGCTTTTGTTGTTGTGGCACAAAGAGTCATAGGACCGCTATAATTTATAGCATATTAAGGTTAAGAGCTTCCGGCGTGTGCCTGTCCTGAACAGTGTGAACAGGCACTGGTCACAGATGCATGTGAAAAGCTTATTTACCCCTCCCCCATAGCGCCAGCAAATTGTGCTGACGGTTTTAACAGTCAGCTTGGGTCATAAACTAAGTAAACATATTGTAAAGGATTTGAACCTAGCAACATGGTTTGTAAAACAAAAAGCATTTTCATGAACTGAAGGTTACGTGTCATTGTCAAACAAACGTTATTGGCATCGTTTTGATCAGTTGACGTTGACCTCCTGTTATGGAGGCATGACAAAACGTGTTTTGCTGTTGTGAGGGCAAATATGCACTTTGACTTTGAATGTCTCCTTGTCCATTAACATTCTAAGATGCTCTCTGTTTGTAAGACATACAGTAATAACAAGGCATGGCAGATGCCAGCAGCAAAGCATTGCTAGATTTAGGAGATTTAGGCTTTGCTGTGTGTTCATCTATCCCTGTGTAATTCCTATCTGATGCTGAGTCATCATGGCGATGAGTCAGCTTGATCTCTCGGCCCTGTGTTGGTCCTCTCCACCACAGGACATCAAGCACAAGGCAGCTCCCATGGAGGCGCAGTACAAGAGCGCCACTCGCAAAGCCCAGCAGCTGACCAAAGACACTCCCCAAGAGGAAATCAACCAAATGCTGGCTGCCATGACTGCTCTGAAGGAGCAGCTCTGCCAAGTGAGTGAGGGCACCAGCCATTCCTCTTTTCCCTGGAGAAAAGCAGTCTCTTTTTTTTTCTCTCCAAGGAGCCTATTTATTACTCCCTCTATACTGTATATTCACTACTTACATTTGTCAACCTGTGTATTGTCCAGTTTTTACTAATTTGTTATGGCAGTTATATTCCCACTTACTGATGGAAAGAAGTGCCAAAGCCTATGCCCTCCTCTTGTAGGTCATCAGTTTTTATTGTAGGAAAAGTCACTATGACCTCCTTTTCTGTTACAAAGGAATATACCACCCCCGGTCTGTGTATAGTGTCAGTAGTTGTCTGTTCGTTGTGGAGAGGGAAAGAGAGAAAGAGGGACTGCTCAGAGTACCCTTCCCTTACTTTTACAGGACATAACGGATTTTCATTCATTCCTTCCTCTAACTTTTTTTCTCCTCCATGCGTCCATCCCCAGGTGCGCGAGCGTTCCGTGCCCTTGCTGAAAGAGGGCCAGGTGCTGTTGGCTCCCTTGGAGGAGATGGAGAAGAACATCACAGGGTTCTACCAGGGCCTGGAGAAGGCCAGTCGCATCACGGCTGCCCGAGAGCCCGAGGCAGCCGGGGACTTCAAGCAGAAGTGTCAGGTGAGTGAGCAGAGTCTGAATGAGCGGTACTCATCCTGGAGATTAAAGGGCTGCAGGTCTGGTCCTTTGCTGTTTCTGGGATGCATGTAAATTAAAGCCGTTACGTTCAGTCAGAATAAATTAAATATAAAAGCCTGTAGAGGCCCAGATGCAGTACAGATAAAAGACATTTTTGGGGGGTGGGGTGATTCAATTTTCATCTCCTGATGTGAAGAACCAGGTCTAAATCTGGTGCACATAATGACATGACAGGGTATGCCAGATCCAACCTGACCCACTCACTGGCCCATCACTTTTAGAGGCAAAAAAGCACTCCTGTGCACCCCCAACTGCTAAATAATGAGAAATGCTACTGAAATGTTCAACTCAGATTTACCACTAATCTGACATAAACCTGAAGTAAATAACACAGCACATTATTACTCCCTCTGACTTTAGGAATTGGTGACCTATCAGCAGAGCTGTAAGAAGTGTCTCTCTGTGATCGACAAGAACCATCAGCTCATCCAGAGAGTGCTGGACGGCAGCAAGGCCCTGCGACACCTGGACACCTCCCTGCTGCAGAAGAGGGTGGCCGAGCTGCAGTCCTCTTCTCAGGTATGGGGGCAGAAGAAAGGGGTTATTTTGCTGAATTTCTTCAGGGCTCATGATTGGCGCAGTGGTGGCCTAGCGGTTAAGGTATCTGAGCATGGCACCGTTGTCATGGCTGCCCCCTACTCACGTGTGTGTGATGGGTTAAATGCAGACGTGAATTTCGCCGTGCGCTGTGCTGTGCCATGTGATCACAATGACAAAAATGGGGCTTTCACTAAATGCATTAGATGAGCACTTGTTTCTCTCAGTCGTACCAGAGGCATGATGTGCTTTTTTTGAGTTTATAAATGCAGTGAAGATTTTTTTTTTTTTCGGATTGATAAAGGAAAGCAAAACTGTGTATTTGGTGTTTGAAGGCTGTCAGCTCACTGTCTTTAGGAAAAAAAAAAGTCTTTGAAGGCAGTTGAGTCTTTTTTAGGTTCATCTGGAGTGTGTTTTGCATCACATTGTGTTTGCTGTTACAGAGCTCTCTCGGTTTGTCTTTTTGGGATTCAACAAGTGTGCTGGTGTGCTCTGCTTATATTGTGTATTTTTGTGTGCACCCCTCAGGCTATGATTAAGGAGACCACAGAGTGGAAGAAGCACGTCGAGGCCAACAGCAGCCTGATGAAGCGCTTTGAGGAGTCTCGTGTGGAGCTGGAGAAGGTGCTGAAGATGGCTCGCACCTCTATGACGGAGAGAGGAAACCCAGAGGACCTGCTGAAAAAACACACGGTGAGGGGCACTGTCAGCTGGTGTGCACACCTTAAGGAAGTCTATTTCAGACCAGTGAAACATAATGTAAAATGTATTGTTGTTCATTGTTACAACATTCATTGTTCAATTTTGTCTGCTGATTTCTTGGCTAGTGTTTTATTCAAAACTAGATTTTAATTTAAGTGAGATTTCTTACTTAAGTTAACACAAAGTATGCACATCCAAAACTGTAAACTCTAGGTGCTGGACAGAGGAAAACAGTCAATGAAGAAGAACAGTGTGTTGCATGATGGGTTCATTGTTTTATTGAATTATTTATATGTTCGGTGCAGGAATTCTTTGGGCAGTTGGACCAGAGGATTCTCAACGCCTTCCTGAAGGCATGTGATGAGTTAACAGACATACTGCCTGAGCAAGAACAACAGAGCCTACAGGAGACTGTGCGAAAACTGCACAAGCAGTGGAAGGTCAGTGTACAACACACCCACTCATTCACCATTACCCAAAGCAGAGCCTCATCTATTATTAAACCATGTTGATTTCAGTGTCTATTTTAATATTAAGCTCAATATGCAGTTGTGCTCATAGGTTTACATACCCTGGGAGAATTGATGATTTCTTAAGCATTTTTCAGAGGATATGAATGATAACAAAAAAACTTTTTTTCACTCATAGTTAGTGGTTGGCTGAAGCCATTTATTGTCAAACACCTGTGTTTACTTTATTTAAATCATAATGACAACAGAAGCTACCCAAATGAGTCTGTGAAAAATGGTTAAGAAATCATCAGTTCTGCAAGGGCATGTAAACACAACTGTATCTTGTGTTGGTGTCTGCCAGGACCTTCAGACAGAGGTGCCGTACCACCTGCTGCAGCTGAAGGTGGAGGTGGAGAGGGGGAGACTAATGGCCTCTCTGACGGAGTGCCAGGCGGAGCTGTCCCGCGAGAACCGCAGCCTGCCGGGCGTGGGCAGTGAGAGACTCATCAGGGAGCACAGGGTAACTGCTGCACTCAGTCACTTATGGTCGCTGATAGACAGCCTGAGTTCAGAAGCCACAGTTTAGTTCCACATTATTCCAAATCACCTGTTCCTATCTGTGCACTTAATACAGATTTTTTCAATAATGAACTCCTCTACCTGGCTAAAGAGTTGTGCTAATTAGAATCAGCTGACTAAGTAAATGGCTGGAACAATTAAATGCTACTAGATTGTAGCTTCTTAAGCCAGGCTGCCCATCACTGCTTGTGATCCTATTAGTCACTGGGGAGATCAGCTGGATATTAATGGTGTAGCTATTCGGACAGTTTATTTTGAAATGTACTTGAGGTCTTATTGTTGGGATTGCTTTTGAAATGGAAAATGGTTAACTAGGGTGCCGTTAAAATAGCCTTTTGAGGTTGTTATGGCACAGTTACTGGAATGGTCATTACTTATTTTTTTAAGTTCCTGAAACACACAATTTTGGTGGGAGATTTTGAGATTAAAAAAAATGAGAGATCAGAACTGAACTGAACTATTGTGACAATATAGTGAAGATGGTGACAGGAAGCGAGTTGGAGAGAGAGATGGGGTAGGGTTGGGAAATTACCCAGGCCGGACTCAAACCTGGGTCATCATGGCCACTTGCCCTTTCATGGCACGGTTGCTTTTACGAGCTGTGCCACAGCACCCCCAGTTCAGTGATGATGTTATGGATTGCTTCGCTGTGTCTTCACACACAGGCCTTCTTCAGGGAGAAGGGTCCTCAGGCTCTCTGTGAGAAGAGGCTGCAGCACATGGAGGAGCTATGCCAGAAGCTTCCGGAGGTCGACCAAACCCACCAGGTCCTAGAGTCCTCCAGACTCACTTTTGCCGAGGTCAGAGAGGAGATCCAGGCCATGCATGAGAAACTGATGCAGCATCCGGACAAATGGAAGGAGTTCAACTCCAGGTGAGGACATTGAGTCGCTGTGTATTGGTGCTTGTAAGTTCATGGTTGACTGCTGCACAATTAAAAAGAAATATATTGCTCCCAGCCTCCCACACCTTTATTTACATGAGTGTGTCAATGACTTTTGCTTTTGCTGCTGTACTTGCCATTTGATTTAGGATTAGCTTTGCGAAGCAGAGCAGTAGGTAATAGAGATGTGCGGATGGAGGTTACAGCCGCGAACTCCGCGGCTAAACTGCGGGTCGGGCAGACATGGCGAAAAATAATATTTTAATTAAATTTGGGCGGGGGGCAGTTTATATATAGCCTACATTGTTAAATATGGCGGGCGGGTGCGTTTTTGAAAATTGGTCAAAAACCGTGGGTGCGAATGGATAGCGGACAGATGATGAGTTTTGTGATGCGGTTGCAGATGAAAAAACAGCCCATCCGCACATCTCTACTAGGTAATGAAATTAAATCACCTTTTACAGGTTCTCTGAGCTCTCCTCCTGGCTGTCATCCAAAGAGACCCAGCTCAGACTGCTGAGAAATAGAGTCAAAGATCCCATCAAATATGGGCAAGTTAAATCCAACATAGAGGTATGAACCAAAGTCTGACTTACCACTTACTTTCCTTTCCTTTCCTTTCCTTTACTTTCCTTTCCTTTCCTTTCCTTTCCTTTCCTTTCCTTTCCTTTCCTTTCCTTTCCTTTCCTTTGTGTGTGTGTGTGTGTGTGTGTGTGTGTGTGTGTGTGTGTGTGTGTGTGTGTGTGTGTGTGTGTGTGTGTGAGTGTGTGTGTGTGTGTGTGAGTGTGTGTGTGTGTGTTTGTTTGTATGCGGTATGCACATAGCATGCACATACAGCTCTGGAAAAAATTAAGAGACCGCTGCAAATTTTCCTAAATTTAGCATCTCTACATGTATGACAGCCATTCCTTTCCAACGTCAGTTGAATTTGGAATTTGGGAGAAATGTTGTCAGTAGTTTACAGAATAAACCAAAAACGTTGACTTTACTCACACATATACCTATAAATAGTTAAATCAGATAAACTGATAATTTTACAGTGGCCTCTTCATTCTTTCCAGAAGTGTATACAAATGCCTATGAATCTATGAATCTTTGTGTTGTGGCTTCATGTATCACTGTCAAATTCTGCAGGTTGAAGAGAGCTTTGTTAGGTCTATGTGTGCTTATGTGTGTGTGTATGTATGACTGTCTGTGCTCCTCACTAGGCCCTGCGGAGCGAGGCGGAGCTGCAGGAGGGGAACGTGGGCTGGCTGAAGGCTCGTCTGGCTGCCCTGTCAGAGCTGTGCTGGGAGGCAGACGCTGAAAGGCAGGGAGATGCCCTCAGCAAGCTCTCCTCGGACTTCAAAGGCCTCCTCACCTCCCTCATGGAGGTAAACCCTGGATTGCATAACCACAAAACATGTTGTAATAGCAGGAAATCACCACATAGTGATAGTTACTTACATGTATCTTAGAAGATGTGAAATCCTTAAAAGAACATGCCACCTCTTTGGCAAACTTGCCCGGTTTCTGTCTACCCCTTAATAAGATAAGAGAGCACATGACTAATCTTCTCTCTATGACCAGTAACCCAGTTTGACATCCCACACTGTTAGGTGGAAGTGGGTTACAGCAGTTACCCTAGCTAGAAGCTGCAGGACACCTGATATAACCCACTTCCAGTAATGCTAAGCTAGGCTAACGGCTGAGGGGTCTGTTTGGGAGCTATTGCACACACAAATAAGATAAGGGTATGTGTCCTTTTATGTAACTTAGACAGCAGATAAGCTCATTTTCAAAATGTGTGGGTAATTTTAAAGGCCATATTCCAAATAAGGTGTAGAATTTTGCAATTTCATTTTCGTTTCTAAAGCAACTAATCTATAAAATTTCATGCAGAACCTCTCCAGTGTGTGGTTTACTCTGCTGCAAAGCTCAGTCTAAGCCTGTCTTCCACGTTTGCTCTGTTGTCTTCTGCATTTATAAATTTAAAGCACATTGAATTGTCTGTACAGCAATACAATGTCTGCATACATACACTTGCCTTGTTTGTGACAGTCGGAGCGCATGCTGCTGGCCGTGGGGGACTGCGTGCAGTTCCAGCAGGAGGTGCGCTCGGCGATGGAGGAGCTGATCCAGGGTCAGCGAGAGCTGCAGACGGAGGCCTCCAAGATCCTCGACGCCGAGACCGCCAGAGAGGCCCAGCAGATGCTGCTCATGCACCAGGTGATGACCGCCTGTGGCAGAATAATCTGTGTCTCCTCATGCAGTGCAATGTCGGCTTCGCACCATTTCATTTTGAATACAGACATGAAACGGGTGTGCGTCGGCACAATTGTATATTGAGTGACCTGAATAAGTCAAACAGGCACACAGTAGGGAGGAGGAAGAATTGGTGAGATTTAAAAGGTGTATCCAACAAAGGTGACAACTCTGCCCTACCATACAGGACCTACATGTACACAATGCTGCATCGCTACACCCGTTGCATAATCAATGAGCCTTCTTTTGTATTCTTATATACAAGCACAGCGCTGTCCCATTTTTGTACTCTCATGGTGTTTCCCCTCAAGGAAGGAACTCGCTTCCAGAATCTGTTTATAGCTGCAGTGACACAGCTTAGATAGGATATCACCATAGTAACAATGTATCTGTTGACATAATTTATCCACTCTTTTTTGTGTCGCCACAGTAAGATATTGTAGCTATGTAGCTGGAGTTAAAGTGGTAAAAGGACAACATGGACATGTTTTAAAAACAGTATATCACAAATCCTCAGTTAGGCTTAAATGTTGTGTATGAGTGGTTCTATCACTGAAGAATTAGTATATTATATGAGATGTTCTGTTCTGTCATGTGCTATCACTTTCCTCACCCTATTCCTGACTGGGGTATTTTTCCAGTGCTGTGGCATTGCACTCGGTCGTGGTTGTGCTGTTAGTAAGGCGTATGTCTCTTTGCCAAACAGCAGCAGCTGCGTCGCATGAAGGTGCGCAGGAGGGACGTTGAGCAGCTGGCCAGCAGGGGGCAGCAGCTGCAGGTGGACGAGGACATGAGGGACTCCCTACAGCAGGACCTGCAGCGGCTGCAGGACACTATCCGCAGGATGGACCACACCATGGACAGCCATGAGCAGAGCCTGCAGGTGAATGGACCGCTGTTCATATCATTGCTTATCATTTAAATCAGGACTAACAGGCACCGATATAGTAGGGCAACCACACATACTGTATTTTTTTACCTTTTTTTTTTACCTGTATTTACCTTTTTTTAGGGTCCTGACTAATTTTGAGAAAAAGCACTACCATATTTACTCATTCCTCAAATGTTAAGTAACAAGAGAGCAACAAGAAAGCTGTCACAGGAACACAATTTGAACAAAATTGAAAAACATTTACATATAATTAATTTACATTTAATTTAAAAACAATAACAAAGATATGTGTGCAGTGCAGGGATATGTGTTGGAACAGCGCTAATATGGGCCCAATGTTAATCATTTCTTAAACAAATTATGTTTTGCTATGTAAAAGGCATTACATTATGTGTACTCATAAACAGTATACAAGCCAAATACAATTTCTGACAGACAGAGAGGTGAATGAAAATGATGGTTTTGGCAGTGATTCAGCAGAGGATTTACATGACGTGTCCTTGCTCTTGTGTCGCAGGCCACCCTGGCTGCCTGGCAGGAGTCTGACAGCCAGCAGGGGGCAGTGCAGGAGTTTCTGAGTCGAGTGTCCGCTGCAGAGAGAGAGCACTCCTACAGCAGCCCTGAGAGTCTCACAGCAGAGCTAGAACAAGTACAGGTGAGGCATGTGTGTGTGGTTCATGGAGACAAAGTAGTGTGTTTGTGTTTATGTACAAGCAGTTATTGGCCACCTGTGGACATATAGTGGTAGTAAAACTGGAGTGTGTGGGCGTGCGGGCGTGTTGTGTGTGTGTGTGTGCGTGTGTGTGCGTGCATGCATGTGTGTGTGTGTGTGTGTATCCCAGGATCTTCTGAAGCAGAGTGAGCAGGAGGCATCAGTTGTGGGATCCCTGAAAAGGAGAGCCCAGGAGATCCAGCTGGGCCCACAGAACCAGACTTTGCTGCAGGAGCGAGCGCGCACACTCCACCAGCAACTGGGCCAGGCCCAGACCCGACTCAAAAAAGAGTAATACTGCATTAATAAACACCCAGAACCATTCTTTTTTAGCATTTTGTTTTGGCCTTTTTATGGCTTTATTGAGATAGCATAGTGAAGATGGTGACAGAAAGTAAATGGGAGAAAGATGGGGTAGGGTTGGGAAATGACCGCAGAGCGGATTTGAACCTGGGTCCACATGGGCGAATGCCCGCTCATGGTCGGGTGCGCTGACCACTGCGCCACTACCAGAACCATTCTTTGTGTAATTCATAAAGGTCAGCTCAGGCCATCTAGCTTGGACTATGCTTTTTCTTGACTGGGGCTCAGGAGTGACATCTACATCAACCACAGTAGCGTCTTCATTTATGTCAGTTAAAAGATGTTTTAAATGCCTGAATTAAGTCCCCATTATTCTCAGGTTATTAAGATTGTTGTGTTTTTTTTTAGTGTGAAGGCTCTTGAGGATATGAAGACACAGTGGGATTCATTTGGAAAAGACTTTGATGGCTTTTCTTCCTGGATCTCTATGAAGGAAAAAGAGCTAGAGAAACTAAAAGGCTCAGGCTTGCCACTGGAGGAACTGATGGGGGCAGTGAAGGTGGAGTTCTGTTTTTTCTTTTCTTTTTCTATTAGACAGCAGATTTGAAGTAAATTCAGTCAAAGAAATATTTTTAAACGTTATGATGACAAGTATTCAGTCCCTTTGCCAGTTTTTATTTTTGACACGTAAAAAATAAAATGATGGCATGTATTCAGTGCCTTTGCCAGTTTTTATGTTTGCTTGGCTCTTCTGTTATTCATTTATTATTATAAGAGAACATTGACATGTCAATGCAAGTTGATTTGAGAACCGCGGAGGGTGTACACAGCAGCTGAATGGTTTAATGTTTCTCCTTATTGTCTTCTGCTGTTAGGCCGTTGAGTCAGAGTTTCACGCCAAAGGGCAGGTCTTCTCTCGTCTGGAGACAGAGTCCCAGGCCTTGGGACAGTTCCTATCATCAGGGGAGTCTGCACGAATCAAAGCTCGTCTGACGCAGATTGGCAGGTACTGGGAGGAGCTCAAGGAGAATGTGGAACAGCTGATTGGCCAGCTGGAAGAGAGTCACTCGCAAAAGCAGAAGTTTGATGCCAGTCTTGAGGAGGTATGTACCATTAGGTCTACATGTTCTTAGCAGCATTCAGTCTAGCTCAAGGATGTTCACATGTTGTGCTGTATAATGACTGTATAATGTATGTTTGTGTACATATGGAGTATTTTATTTGGCGTATAAATGTTTGTTTGCAGGTTCGAACTGCCATAAGCAGTCTGCAGGAGAGAGTGAGCAGTCCTGTGAGCTGCTGTGGCTCCTCCTCAGACACCTACCGTGCTCTTCAGGAGCATATGGTAAAGTCCCTCTCTGGGAGAACACCTTCTCTGGCCCATACTAACCATTTGCCTCTGAACCAGTCTATTTGCACTAACATACATATTCACAACTGTATCCACAACCCTGGATACCTTCTTTTACCTGTTGACTGGTCTTCAAAACCACCCGTAAATAACCCAAAGGCTTTTACATTTATGATGTTCATATACATGTATGAATAAGTTACATGTACTCTATACGTACTGGTATAATTATAACTGTGGCAATTTCAGTCTTCCTCCGAGCCTCTCATGTGTTTTAACTTTCCACTGTTATCTCACCACCATCTATTTCTGTGATTCTGCCTGCTCTCATCATTCATTCCTGTGACCCCATATATTTAGGATGTGTGCCAGTCGTTGGAGAAGCAGAGGGGCGTGCTGATGTCCCTAAACACGGCGGCGCGGCGCCTGAGCGAGCGGGAGCGGGCGGAGCAGGTGGTGCAGGAGCTCCAGAGGTGCCACGAGAGGAGCCTGAAGCAGGCCGCCGATCTGCAGAACCGTCTGGAGAACCTGCTGGGACTCTGGCAGAGGTAGGGAGTCAAGTCAAGGTCAAAGTGTACTTTATTGTCAATTCACTATGTCACAAGCATTACACAGAGGATTGAAATTGCGTTTCACCAGACACCAAATGTGCAATTTAAAATTAAAAACACGTACACACGCGTGCACACAAACACACACACACACACACAGCCACACTGATGAACATGAAGTGTATACAGACATCAACAATAAATAGACATAAGACATACAGTTAGACATATACTCTTTCAACAAGAAAGGAGTCTAAGGTAGCTCTTCTTGTTAAGTCAATAAAAGCAAAGCTCCTCCGATAAAGAACCCATCCTTTTGCTCAAGTAGATGTCAAAGGGCACATTATTTTATAACATTTTTCTCCTGCACACCCCATCTACAGTGTAGAGGAATGAAAGCCTTAGTAAAAAGTAGAAACATAAAAACATCAGACATGCAAGATGGGTGAATATGTTTACCCACAAGAATAAAGAAATTCTCTTATTTATTCTATAATATATATATACAATAAATGAAGGAATTAATTAATATGTAATGATGACTGTGCATCAAGACACTAGTCATTATAGTAAATATAAGAACTGGAGACAATACAATAGTGCTCTGTGATATTTTTTGCATTTTGGTTTAAGATTGTGAGCAATATCTGCTGATACTCTGTAAATCAGGGCTCTCCAACATGGCCTACGGGCACTAGGTAGCCCACCGTGAGCTTGTGAGGTGCCCACAATGGATGATGTTTAAATGTATTTTAATTTACTTATTTATTACATTACATTAGCAGCTGGGCAGCAGGGGCAGCTGTGGTCTAGTGGTTAGGGAGTTGATCTTGCAATCGGAAGGTTGCTGGTTCGAATCCCACCCTACCCATGGTTGAGATGCCCTTGAGCAAGGCATCTAACCCCCACACTGCTCCAGGGACTGTAACTGAAACCCTGTAAATATCTGTAAGTCGCTCTGGATAAGAGTGTCAGCTAAGTGTAATGTAATGTAATGTAACATTACATTACATTGCACTTAGCACTATAGTTTCTCCCTCTCCCAGTAGCCCTCAGTCTCAGAAATGTAACATTACATTACATTGCACTTAGCACTATAGTTTCTCCCTCTCCCAGTAGCCCTCAGTCTCAGAAATGTTGGAGACCCC
This sequence comes from Coilia nasus, assembly GCA_027475355.1. Lineage (NCBI taxonomy): Eukaryota > Metazoa > Chordata > Actinopteri > Clupeiformes > Engraulidae > Coilia > Coilia nasus. The sequence continues at coordinate 16,839,493 of CM050205.1, forward strand.
TGCTGTAAATGGTGTGTGTCATCTCTACTCACCTCATCCCTCTCAGGTATCAGAAGGACTGGACCACAATCCAGAACTTTCTAGAGAGGTGTGAACAGGTCACCGGCACTGAGGATCAGCTGCTTCCTGCGGACAAGTCTAAGCTTCAGAGTGACCTGCAGGAGGTGCAGGTAAACAAAAGCAGCCGTCACCAAACCTCTACTGCTCACTATTATTCCTTGCTTCTTAAGCCTTGCTTCTTCCGCACGTATCTCTTCTGCTGACGCTAAATCGATGCTGTGTTCCTCAGCACCTGCGGACTGAGCTGAAGAACCTGGAGGTTCTGCACAAGGCGTTGGAAGCTCAGACGGAGGCGCTGTACTCCACTGCACCCCAGGAGAGAGTGGAGGCACTGAAGGAAGAGATGAACCAGCTGAGGCAGAGATGGAGCTCCCAGAACACAGCACTGTCTAATAGGTACAGTAGGTCTCATTAATGATTAAAGTCTAGTTACTTATTACTTTATTATTCCTATAAAATATTTCTTACATATTTAATGTCAGTATGTAGATTAGTTCCAAATACTTTTTAAAATATGGTCTTTCACAGAAAATGATGTATATTTAGCATTTTGAACTTTTGTCTGACCTCCATCTCTTCCTCCCTCTATTCTAGGACAAAGCTGGTGGAGCAGCAGCTGTCCCAGGTGGAGGAACTGGAGCTGGCCCTGCAGGGCTTCTCTCGGTGGGCCCAGGCTTTTGCCTCTACCCTGCACACACCCTTGCTCGTCAACATCACCAACGTTCAGCCTGCCAGAGCAGAAGTGGAGGTACTGTAGAAATCTGATGCAGAGTGTCCTGTCAGTTGTCCATTATGAAACCAAAACGTTGCTTGTGATTAGTAATCATTTATCAAAGACATCTGGGCTACGATACATGCCACAGCTGAGCATGAATAATTAAAACATACCTACGCCACAAATTCATTAGTCACTTCGCACTTCATTGTGCTGATTTTCAATAGGAGTCAGATTGCAGTCTGTCAGGAAAGGGCACTTTGTCTCTGAGGGGCAGAACAGTGTGATCTCACCCTAAATGTGGTCTGTCAGGAAGGTGACTGTCTCTAAACAGCTCTGGAAAAACTTAAGAGACCACTGTAAAATTATTAGCTTCTTTGATTTAACTATTTATAGGTATATGTGTGAGTAAAGTAAAAAAAATTTGTTGTATTCTGTAAATTACTGACAACATTTCTCCTAAATTACAAATTTAACTGACACTGGAAAGGTGCAATGATGCGGATTTTAGGAAAAATTGCAGTGGTTTCTTCATTTTTCCTGAGCTGTAGGAACGAACGGTGCAATCTCACCTTTGACCTTCTCCCCCTACAGAGTCGTGCCGACACTCTGCAGCATAAGTCGTCGGAGCGAGAGTGTCTGCAGCGGCAGCTGGACCAGCTGGCCACCTCCTGCGAACCTCGCAGCCTCCAGCAGCTGCAGGCCCAGTGGCAGGGCGGCGTGCAGCCCTACGTGGACGCGCAGCAGCAGCTGCAGCTGGCCGCCGAGAGCCTGCACCGGCTGGAGGCTTTCCTGCAGACACGCGGCGTGGCGGCCGGCGTGCTGCGCAGCCTGCGGCAGACGGTGGAGAGCGCCGGCAGCTGGGAGCGCAGCCGCGTGCAGGAGCTGCAGCAGGACCTGACCTCCATCGTGCCCGACATAGGGCGCCTGGAGACGCTGGCTGTCAGCCTGGACGGGAGCCTCTGCAAGGCCCACCTGCACCTGGTGGAGGGGGCCACCGCAGGAGAGACAGGGCCCAGGATCACGTGCCGGGCGCTGGCCGACCTGCTCGGGGTGGAGCTGGAGGCCGTACGGAGCATGCTTGGGGCCAAACAGAGCGAGGCGGAGGAGTTGGGGGCGCTGTGGACGGCCTTCCGACAGCGGAGAGAGCAGCTGCTGAAGAGTGTGGAGGACCTGGAACAGCAGGCTGAGCAGCAGGGTCTCAAGGAGCCCAGTGTCATCGCCCTGCAGCAGAGGTCAGGGCTATAGCATACTGTATACATTTTTTGCATGAACCCTTTTTTTTTTGGTAAAATTTCCTTATGAACTTTTTCTTTAAAAAAATGTTGTTTAATGGAATCCAGTGGCACACTGGATTTTTTGGGAGGAAAATTACCTAATAAAGTAAATATGAATTTTAAAACTGTGGGGCTTATGGCAGGCAGTTTAAGCTTCAGATTTTTATAAACCACAGGGAAAAAACAGTTAACTTCTCTGTTTTGTAGGCTTCGATTCTTCCTGCAGCTGGAGGAAGAGCTCCAGTCGCACCAGCATGAAGAGCAGTGGCTGAAGGAGAAGGGCCAGCAGCTAGCCCAGAGAGATGCAGAGCTGGCTGGGGAGGTGCGGAGAGAGGTCACACTCCTGGAAACCACCTGGGGAGAGACCCAGAAACTTATCACTGAGAGGTACAGGTCAAATTCTACCTAATTCAGCAATGTCAATAAAAGCAATGCCAGACCCTCTGTACAAAATGAAATAAAGTATGAGTTGGTTTACCAGGCTAGCTTTCTTCTCAGATATAATGTGTAGCTTTGTTCTTGCTGCTGTGCATGTCTGATCTGCGCCATCCTTCAGATGTGGTAGCATGACCCCAACAAGTGCTGTATTTGTTGACTGGATAGACAGGAGCAATGTGGGGCTTTGCTGGAGCTCATGAAGGACTTCCAGAGTCTGAAGGCGACCATCAGCGGTGTGGTGGAGAGTGCTGAGGCAGTGGCCGAGGTCAGAACTTCTCTCACTGAGCGCGAGGACACCAGGAGATCCATGTCTCGGGTAAGACCTGTTTAGTAGCCGTTACCCTTGAGATCCCGTGGTATTGTCATGAAGCTGACTACACTAAAATCATCCACGTATACTGGGTGGCACGCTGGCAATGCTCAGCTCAGGTAGTAAAATGCAACAGAATAAACCTTTAAATAATTAATAATAACCAATCTGGCCATAGTTCAATGATTAAATTACATATTTTGTCATCTGGGAGGTCATCCATGGGTACTATTATCTTAGAAATACTAAATATATTTACTTAATTCATTTACTTAACCATTCTCTTTGGCATTTTGAAGCTGTTGTTTACACATTTCTTTACACCAGGCTGCTAATTTGTTCGGAACAGATGTTGTAATGTTGTATTTCCTCATTTGGCACAGCATGAGGCGGTGAAGACGGAGTTGGCTACCCACCAGGATGAGCTCGACCGCCTCTCAGTCAAAGGCAAGCAGCTGTTGGCAGAGCTGAAGAAGGTTCCGGAATGCGAATCTGAGCCTGTGAAGAAAGATATGGAGGCTTTAGTGGATCGCTGGCTGGATGTGAGTAGCCCTCCATAACAGTCCATATCTGATTACCACAACCTGGAAATGAGAGTTGGCATGGTGGCATATAAATATAGAGTCCCTTGTCACGGTACGTTGCGTGCCGGAAGATGATGTCTGAGGTTCTTTTTGTGCCCTCCCTCCCTAAGGTGTCGGAGAGGGTAGACGATAACATGGGTGTCCTGAGCCGCAGCCTCTCCCTCTGGGAGCACATTTCTAAGGTGGGCCGGGAGGTTGAGAGCTGGTACACCTGCTCCGTGTCTGAGCTCAGTGAGAGCCTAAGTCACCTGGACAACAGCCAGAAGACAGACCGTAGGCTCACTGAGATACAGGTACATTCCAAGCACACTTCTATTTCATGTAGTATTTAGTTTAGTAGTTCCGTTTAGTAGTTTTCCTTGGGAATGTATTTGTGTATTTATGTATTTGTAAATAATAACAAACATGGCTATCAACACATGATAATAAAAAAAAGACAGGAGCTCAGGATGTGTGTTAAGGTGTGAGTGCTGCATTTGTGTGCAGGCGGAGGTGGAGAGTCGAGAGCAAGAGGTTGAGGCTCTTCAGGGGAAAGTGGCTGAGCTGAGGGAGCTTAGTGGGAGTCAAGAGAGTCCAGCAGAGCTGCAGGTATGGCTGACACACACACACGTACACGCACACAAAACACACACACACACGTACACGCACACAAAACACACACACACAGACACACACACCACTTACACAACAACACATCCGTACTTGACGTCTCTTGGCTATCTCTAAGTGACATTCACAACTGAATGTCTCTTACAGCACGCCACCAAAACATGTTCAAAGACGATTGTGGAAGTATACCCTACAGCCGATAACTTGTCCAACAAAACTTTTAATCTCAGCTCACAGTCTTACCAGATTATCTTCGTCTGGTGTTATTCACACAGGTCCTTGAAGCAGAGCTGAGAAAGAAGACCAACCATGTGCGGACCCTGAGCGAACAGGCAAGGAACAACCTGAGAGACTTCTCCACTCAGAAGAAGCAGCTGGAGGACTACATTTCCCAGATGTCCGAGTGGCTGCAGACAGTGGAGAACTCAGTGCAGGCTTCTCCCAGCAGGGGGGATCCAGAGGAGATCAGCAGAGTCAAGGTGTTTTTGGGGCTCTTCTCTTTGGGGCAGTGGAGGGTATGCTCCTGTTTGTTGCATTATTTGGGGGTGTTGCTGATTTAAACAAAACGTTGTGGCACACTCAGAACTTCACTTACTTTATCAATTTATTTGACCAATATTTCATCTGTAGTATCAGGGTCATTCATGGTGCTGTAAATTAACAGCACAGTGTTTTACAATATGAAAATGTGTTCCCTCTTTTCCCTCAGGAGTCAGTTAAATATTCAACATCTTAGTTAGGTTTTGTTTAGTTTAATATTAAGTATCATCTTGCTGTCATTTGAAACAGATACCAACACTCCACTAAATAACACTCCAATAGTTTCCAGGAGTCATCATATGACAGTTAGAAAATTCTCGGGTTGGTTTGGTTTGTTTTTATATCATCTTGCAGTAGTTTGAAACTAATAGCAACAACAGACACCAAGCCAAACGAATGTTGTGGTACAGTGGTAAGGAAATTAGCTTTAACGGATCTCCTGGGCCTGAGCTGATGAGTATTATTTCTTTGCCCTGCAGGAGGTGCAGAAGGAGCTTCAGGGACAGCAGGACAGTATTGACCATACGCGGGAGGGCCTGAACGCCCTCTGCAGGAAGTTCCCCTCGGAGGAGCTGGCCGGGCTGGGCGGAGCCCTGACTGACCTCATCAGGAGATACGAGAATGTGAACCAGCTGTGTGGCCGCAGCCTGGGCTCCCTACAGCACAGCCTGCAGCAGCGCTTCACAGGTAAAGGGGCCTTTACAATAGCCTGGTAAACCAGCCCCTCGTACTTCATTTCATTTTGTACAGAGGGTCTGGCCTTGTTGCCGTTGACATTTGTGTATTAGGACCAAGCGATTCCGAGCCAATCAGCGAATAGAGGGAGTGTTCGTGAGCGATGATGTTGACTTTGTGTGCTACATTTGAACTGTAGTGCGTAGGTAGGCTAATTGCATACGTGACAACCAGACGTTAGTGATTGGGTAAAGGCAAAGCCACTTGTTTTAAACTTCAGCAGAGTCCACACCTCCAGGAAGAAATCGTTTCTCAATACAGCACTGCCAGACCCTCTGTACAAAATGAAGTACGAGGCACTGGTTTACCAGGCTACCTTTAGAAGTGATACTACACAATTTTTTTTTTTACAAGGTATGATTTGACAATAGAATTGGATGAGAAATCAACTCAACCCAGTCTTACTCTGTGTTTTCTTCCTGACCTCTTCTCTCAATTATCCATAGATCTGGTGCAGGAGTTCCATGGCTGGCTGGCCAATCAGAGGGACTTGGTGAAAGAATGCTCAGACCAGTCTGGTGACATCAGTACTCTTGAGCACAAACTTCTGAAGCTCAAGGTACAAACCATCACCCTCCCATAATGGCAGTATACATCTGTGTACATCCGAAAAAAAGTCATTCTTTTATGAGAAAGGCCAGAGGCATAGCTCTGCCTCCAGAGGCAAGAGGCAAACCACAAAATCAAAACATAAACAGAACTTTTGGATGTGAATATGTGAATATTGTGGCTGTACTGTTGTTGCTAGTGAAATCAGTATTTCACTCAAACATCTTTTGTCAATGTCTGGTGACATATCAAAGCTATTTTATGATATACTTTCCATAAATCTTTTACTGTATTGTACTATAGATGTATCTCTTACTATATGAACTATTAACCTTGGCAGACTGAGAGCATAGCAGTCCTATTCGGTATTGAGTCTATTTTCTTTCCTGTGCTGTAGGGGGCGCTGGAGCGTGTGGAGGATGGCGAGAGCCGGCTGACGCGAGTGTGCGAGGAAGGGGAGAAGCTCCTGCTGCACCTGCCCAAAGCCAGCGCCGGCCAGGTGCAGACGAGGCTGAGCTCGGCCCAGCAGGACTGGGACAGCTACGTGCAGCAGTGCAGACAGAACCAGCTCAGCCTGGAACGCAGCACCACTGAACTCAGCTGGTAAGGAGAGGTTTTCAGCTGGAGACCAGGGGTGTGCAAAAATCGTTATTGTTATCACAATATATCGTGATACTAATTTTCACAATATACTATACCGATTTCAACATAGATATCACAATGTATCGTGACACAAATTTTCACAATATACTATATCAATTTCTGACTCCTGAAAATGTTAAACATTGTTTAAACTTATATTACATCTCTGTGCTCCAGCAGTTTATTTTCTAAATCCTATGCACTTTAAGTTTTTGAGTGAGAGTTATGTTGAGTTCAGTAACTTTGAGTTATGTTGATTTAATTCAGTTTTGATAAGATGGAAGACTATGCAGATTGTAAATAACAACTGATAACACAGCTCTATTTTTACATTTTCACTGAACAATGTAGAATATTGCAATATATACCCAGCATCGCAATGCATTGTGATAGAATTGTGTCGTGAAAATGTATCGTGATATGTATCGTATCGTAAAGACCTTGCCAGCACCCACCCCTGCTGGAGACATTGTTCATGTTCCAGTGTTTACAAATGTTTTGTCTTCGACTGACTCTTGTCTTTAAATGATGTATTAATGGACATAGTTGGTCATAATGAAAAATGTCCGAGCTGCATCTGCCACTATTGTAACACACCCATTGCATACTCTAAGAAGCAAACTATAAAAAATACAAAACACACTCCAGAGCATTAGGGGAGGCATATTTATTATGAACATCTAACTTTGCAAACACTATATAAGTAAAGCTTATTATTATTATTATTAGTAGTATTATTAATATTATTATTATGATCCTTATGACTGAACATGTTAGAAGGCCGACTAACCTCAGAATTGATATGTTTCTGAAAGTAGACATTTTTACTTGTAAATTGTAATGTACCAACAGCTAGTGTTTGGTCAATCAGATGAGGAAAGATGTATCATGAGTATCTATGTTTGTGTGTGCACAGCTTTGAAGACCATGTCCAGAAGCTCCAGCGCTGGCTGGAAATGATGGAGGGGAGGATGACCAGCGAGCTACCTGAGGAGAAGTCGGTTGACGTAGAGAAATCAGCCCTGCAGCGAGTGGAGGAGTTCCAACAGGAAGTGATACAGGAGAGGTCAGAATTCAGTTCCTATCCCCCTTTCACTTACAGTGGCATAATCTGGAATCAATAAATATGATAACCTGAATGTTACTGCTTTAAAGCACCATGCATCTAATTAGTAGCAGAATGTTCAGAATTCTGTGGTGTCTTGCCGGTCTATGACCACCACTAGTGTAGTTAGCACAGTAATACATGTTTAGTGTGAGTTTTTGTTTTTGTTGCTTTTTTTGCGTTTTGCTTTTTTCACCGATTTTTGTGTCGAGAATCACATCGAGAAACATGAAACTTGGGGATGTAGCCCCATCCGGATGATACTGAGTGTATTTGGTCTTCTTGGTTGCAATGGTTGGCAAGTTTTTGGGGGTCCAATGCAGTACCAAAACCTTCTTTTCCGTATCATCCGGATGGGGCTACACCCCCAGGACGTTTTTGTGGTATGTATGTATGTATGTATGTATGTATGTTATGGTATGTATGTAATGGTATGTATGTAATGGTATGTAAGGAATGGTATGTAGCATGTAAAGGTATTTATGTATGTATGTATGTATGTATGTATGCATGCATGTATGTATGTTTTGGTATGTATGTAATGGTATGTATGTCATGGTATGTAGCATGCAGAGGTATGTATGTAAAGGTATGTATGTGATGGTATGTATGTGATGGTATGTATGTGATGGTATGTATGTGATGGTATGTATGTAATGGTATGCATTTCCTCCCTCCCACAGGGATTCGTTTGAGACGTTGTGTCAGGAGGCCCAGTCTCTGCACGAGGCGGGGCGTGGTGGGGGAGGGGAGGTGCGTGCGGCCACCCACCTGCAGCTGCAGCACCAGGGGCTAGTGAGGAGCCTGCGGGAGCGCCTGCGCAGCTGCCAGGTGGGGCTGCAGGAGCAGCAGGCGTTCGAGGAGGCGCTGCAGGGCTGCTTTGGCTGGCTGAGCGGCGTACAGGAGCGCCTGACCTCCTTCAACAGTACCACCGGCAACAAGGAGACCCTGGAGACACGGCTGGCTCTGGTCCAGGTTCGATTTGCCCTCTGAAATAATGACCTCATAGGAGGCTTTAGTACAGGCTTGAGGTTCAGCTTCTTACTGGATTATAGTACAGTTTCATGGGTTTGTGGAATCAGTTCTACATCAAGTGAAAGTGTTCTATTGAAGTACGGTTGGGGCAGTGGTGGCCTGGCGGTTATGTAACAGACTTGTAACCACAGGATTGCAGGTTTGAATTCAACAACTACCAGTAGTGCCACTGAGGTGCCGCTCCCATACACTGCTCCCCGGGCACCCCCTGCTCACGTGTGTAATGGTTTAAATGCAGAGGTTACATTTGGTTGTGTGCTGTGATGTGCCGTGTGATCACAATGACCAATGGGACTGTCTTTCACCTTTTTTTATGCTGCAACAATTAGCTTTCACTCCAGTCAATTGAAGTGGCTACCCTTAGAGGCTACTGATGAAACAGGAAGCTTTAGTCACATGGCTGGTGTAGCCTGGCTGTTAGCACTTATTTGACTTATCTATGAGGGTATGTTAGTAAAAGTGTATATTGCAAGTGATGATACTAGTTATTGTACCATCATTTCAAATGTACCACTGTTACATTTAAGTGGAGGAATGTGGGTGATGGTCTTTGTGCAGGACGAACCATCTCTGATGCAATGATGAGTTTTGGGCTCTGCTGTGTTCTAGTGGTTAAGGAGTTGGTCTTGGGATCAGAGAGTTGCAGGTTCAAATCCCACCTTATCTATGGCTGAAATGCCCTTTGGCAAGGCATCTAACCCCACACTGCTCCAGGGACTGTAACTGAAACCCTGTAAATAACTGTAAGTCACTCTGGATAAGAGTGTCAGCTAAGTGTAATGTAATGTGTTGTTTGCAGGACATATTGCTGATGAAGGGCGAGGGGGAGGTGCGGTTGAATCTGGCTTTGGGCAAGGGGGAGCAGCTGCTGAAGAGCTGCAGTCCTGAGAGGCAGCAGGCCATCCGCAACCAGCTGCAGGAGCTCCGGGACACCTGGGCCAACACGCTCGTCAGTTCCATGAGCTGCCACAGGTGTGTATGACCATACCAACCCTACGTGCAGAGTAGACATCCACTGCAACACTCTGCCATGTCCAGATGGCAAGCCATGCCAGGATACTCTCAGTTCAGACTTACTCCATCACTGAATGCTCATTCCATTACTCACCACAAATGTGTTTGACAAAACCAAAAACATGCACAAAGTTCTAGCATAATGACCACAAGTTGAGGTACAAAACCATAGAATGCAGTTTGCATCTTTTCTAGCAGTGCCTACGTTCAGCCACGTAGGCTGTCATCATCATAAATAATTCATGCCTTGCCAACAACAGCACTGACACAAAGTGACTTGCTAATGCAGGATAATTGCAATAGCACAACACACATTTTTCCACCACCACATCAAATCTAATTATCACCCTTCTCTCCTTTCCTCTCCTCTCCTCTCCTCTCCTCTCCTCTCCTCTCCTCTCCTCTCCTCTCCTGGCTGGTGCAGCCGTCTGGAGTGGACGGTGTCGCAGTGGGGCAGCTACCAGGAGAGCCGTGCGGCACTGCAGCAGTGGCTGGAGGGCCTGGAGCAGGAGTTGGGCTGCCTGGAGCTGGAGCAGCCGGGCCTGAAGGAGAAGGTAGATGCATGGCTAGATAAATAGATGGATGGACAGATGGATGGATTGATGGATGGATAGATGGATGGATGGATGGATGGATGGATGGATGGATGGATGGATGGATGGATGGATGGATGGATGGATGGATGGATGGATGGATGGATGGATGGACTGATTGATAGATGGTTAGATACCTATGCTGCCTATGCGGGTATCCTATGTACAGTGTTCTGAGACCATGTTTTTTGGTGATACTGCACCTAAAATATCAATAAATTGAATTGAACTGAATATAGATAGACATACAGACAGACCATAGTTGTACATAATTAGTGTGATTAACATTTTTAATTGGTGTTAATAAAGGTGTGTGTGCTGGAGCGGCTAAGGGCAACGCTGGCCGACGTCAACGCCCACACTGCCACCCTCAGTCAGCTCACCGACAAGGCCGCAGAGCTGCACAAGAAGACCGGAGACAAGACCTTCGCACGGGAGGGCCGCGACCAGATCCAGTCACACTTCAACGACGTCACCACTGTGGTCAAGGTGCTGGATTTATGACTGTTACTCTCTGATGTTCTGCCTACTGTTATATTGTAAACATTGGAAAAAAAGTTAACAGAGCTAAATTCATTTTATAAATAAAGTATTTTTTTATTTGGTCTGACATATAGTTTAATAATTAGGTATAGGTAATGTTAAGAAGCCTGTGTTGTTAATGTGCCATGTTGTAGGGCAAAATTGGAGCTGATGGATGCTGTCTGATGGAGTGTGTATATGTGCTGTGTTGTAGGGCAAATTGGGGCTGATGGAGGCTGATGGAGTGTGTATATGTGCTGTGTTGCAGGGCAAGCTGGGCCTGATGGAGGCTGCGGTGAGGGAGCATCAGCAGTACCTGGAGGCGGTGCGGGACCTGAGCGACTGGCTGGCCTCGGCACGCGAGGAGCTGCAGCGCTGGGCAGACGTGTCTGGAGATGCAGACGCTGTGCAGAGGAAACTGGCCAAAGTCAGAGTGAGTAACAGACAGGTCGTGGATTAACAATGTATTTGGGCAGTAAATTTCTGACCAGACACATCTGTCTTTAACTATTTTGTAAACATTAAGCATAAAAGAGTAGCAAGTAGTTTGCAGTTATTGACATTTATTAATATTTTTCAATATCGATTTACAAGCTTATCTTTTGGTTTAAGAACTACAGCTGCAGCTCATAGCTCCACTTCCAGTAGTCCAGAGATATAGCTCCTGGTTTGCCATCATCAGGCTAAAACTGAAGAAGCCTTTTGGATGAAAGTTGAAACATCTTCAAGCTCCAAAATAAGTCCAGTGGCATATAACTTAGCTCTTATGACTACTTCTCCTTCTTCTTTCTCTCTCTCTCTCTTTCTCTCTCTTTCTGCATTTCTCCTTGTTTCAGGAGCTGCTGGCTTCGAGGCAGCAGGGCTGGGAGCGTGTGTCGCGGGTGCAGCGGTGCGGGGGCGTGGCCCGGGGGCGGAGCTCCACGCTGGGCTGCGAGGCCCTGGAGCGCGAGGAGGCGGGGCTGCTGGCCAGCTGGGAGCAGTGGGAGCGAGCAGCGCAGGCGGCCTGCGAGAGCCTGGAGGGCGCTCTGCAGCAGATGGCCACTTCTGAGCAGGAGTTCGGCCGGCTGGCTGCGCAGCTGGAACAGGACCTGCAGACGTTCGCAACGCGCCTGCTGGACTGGAAAGGCCGGATGCAGCAGACCGAGGGCATGAACACCAGCGAAGAGGCTGTCCATGGCTGGCAGATCGCCAAGGTAATAATTAAGTGTTGTGTCTGAATACTGATTACTACACAACTATTTTTATAGCTTTATAGCAGTGCCTAGATGTGAGCTATATTTTTTTAATTAAGCAAGGCTTATAGCAGATAAAACCACAGTCATACAGGTATTATCTGTTCATTACCTGCTCTTAATTTTGATGTTATTAAAGTTGCTGATGAGTATACCTCAGGAAACTGTGCTGTAACTATGACTATGTAGTGGCTTATAGTCGTATGATGCTCTTATGCTCTGGCCCCATTTTTATGCCCTGGCGTTCAATACAAAGTGAATGTCTTATTGTTTTATCTATATTTATTGTCATGCTCACTTTATGTTGTCCTTTCTGTTTGTTTACCAAGTTGTTTTACCCTGCTTGTCCAGCACTTTGTTCAGATGTTGGTGTTGTTTTTGAAGTGCTTTATAAATAAATGTGACGTGACTTGTCTTGACTTGTGATTGCATGCCAAAGCATGTAGGTTGTGATGAAGTTATCTCTGTATGCCTCAGGAAACCTTGGAGGAGTTGCTCAAAGCAGAGGCGCCCTCAGAGCAGCTGAAGACCCAACTCAATGACCTGTGCCGCTTCTCACGGGAGCTCGGCAGCCAACCAGACAGGGTGTCCGCTCTCATCAAAGACTACAACAGGTGAGTCTACACTGAACTTCATGCACTTGATTGTAGTTAGAAAGAGATAGATAAGTTAGTAAAAATTCAAGTGAATTGTAATGTATTAGACAAGAAGTCTCTTAGTGCAGTTAGGCTACAGTACAGCAATGGAAGGCATGAGCCCTAACAGGTGTTACTGTACTGTAGTAGAGTTGTAGAGTAGAGTTACTTTATTGATCCCGAAGGAAATGAAGGTGTCTAGCAGCATACACATAATACACATTGCAAAACATATTGCACACATCTGCATACATGCAACATTCACTTAACTGGGGAAATCCAAGTAGATAGATTAAAGTGTCCTAAAAAGATTGTCCAGTGTTGTGATTGTCTAGTGCAGTATTTGTCCAGGGTAGTGCAGTAGATTGTTGTCCAGGGTAGTATAGAAGTCTCCACCAGGGACAGCAGTGTGTGTGTGTGTGTGTGTGTGTGTGTGTGTGTGTGTGTGTGTGTGTGTGTGTGTGTGTGTGTGCGTGTGTGTAGTGACATATATACTGCTTAGCATTTGTGAGTTTGCACATTAGGATGGTGCCTGAATCTCTCCCACATTCTCTTCCCGTCCCAGTCTCAGTCTGCAAGCGTCGCGTGAGTGCCAGAACAAAGAGAAGCTGCTGGACCAGAGGTTTCGGTCCGCCTGCAGAGACTTTCAGCAGTGGCTCGTTCACGCCAAGATCAACACGGCCAAATGCTTTGACGTGCCACAAAACCTGGCTGAGGTGTCGTCTAGCCTGCAGAAGATTCAGGTACCATTGTGAGCAGGGAAGAATAGGATAGTTGCTCTACACGAAGTAGTGACAGCTGGGCTGTACTGTTAAACCATCCAGAGGATAGAATCAAAATATAACTTATTCAATTCTAGACATATGAGGAATATGAGACGTATATAATGACTAGACATGGGGCATGATTGATGATGGGGCAAATTATATTTAGATGCTATGATTCTCTCTCTCTCTCACTCTCCCCCCCCCCCCCCCCCCCCCCCTCTCTCTCTCTCTCTCTCTCTCTCTCTCTCTCTCTCTAGCTGTGCAGGAATAGCTAGGACTACGTTCATTCACATAGTAGTCAGTAAAAGAATCTATAAGCAAGCCTTTGAAATATTACATAAAAAAAAAACAAATGCTTCACAACAAATTATGGTCTTATAAATTGGGCAAATATGGTCAAGTTCGCTGATATTGTACTAAAACTATCAAATATTTAATGGTTTGGCCCCTCCTCTGCTCAGTGAATTCGTGAAACAAAACCAAAACCCATCTACAAACAAAACAATGGCTTTTAGATTTTCAAACATGTCTTCATCTGGAGTAATGGTTTGTCTTACTAAATTTCAGTTTTTTTCCTGTTTTTCTATTTTTTTTCTTTTTTCATTTTCCTTTTTAGCTAATTTTTCCTAAAATTGTTCAAGAGACTTGTTCTTTGTCTATATATCTTTATCTTGTATGTTCATGGCATTTGAGGAGTCCACTGGAAAAACGGGCATAGTCACAAGATGCTCAGGATACACCGAAAATGTAATTCATAAGTTTGATTTGATTTCATGAGTAAATGCTATTTTGAAATGCTTCTAGCTTGAGACTATGCTCGTTTATTCACAGGATTACTTTCAAAAAAGCTGAGATTTTAATGCAACTACCAATATGTTTATTTGTGACTATGACCATTTCTCCCGTAGACTCCTCAAATTACTCTCCTTTGCATGTGTCTTGCCTTGTAAAGTAAAGGTTTTATGTTTACAGTTGTCTGTGTTCAAACTGTCTGATCTGTGTTGATGCTCTGTGTTTACGTCTTCATTTATGTCTCTGTGTTCCCTTTTTCGCTTTTTTCTCTTTCCTTTTCTTTATTTTAATAACATCAACCTGCCAGGAACTGCAGATGAAAACTAGCCTTTGGCTTAAACTGGTACATTTACAGAGCCTATGTTTATGGACATGTTAATTAATGTACACTGTCCCTTTTGAAATAAACAAACATAAACATAAAACATAAAAAGCAATTTTACAACAGCAACATTTTTAGCTTGTAAAAGTGTGAAATACTGCCTTACTGCCTTAATTTAAACGACACATTCACCCAATGAAATGATGCCTGAGTGCCTGAAGTGAGTATATCCATGGGTTGTCTCCCATACTGTGCCTCCTGTGTGGCTGTGCTCAGGAGTGCATGAGTGACAGGGAGCAGGGCCAGATCAAGCTGAACGCTGTGGTGTTCTGTGGGGACCTGCTGCTCCGCATCGCCTCCAGGGACCGAGAGGAGAGCGTCAGGGCCAAGATGCGGAGCGCCCGGGAGGACTGGAAGACCCTCATGACCACCCTGCACCAGAGAGAGGCTACTCTACTGGTGAGCATCCCAAGGCTATGGGTTAGGTTGACTCTGTAGTAGCTCATGACTATCCTGCACCGGAGAGAGGCTATTCTACTGGTGAGCATCCCAAGGCTGTAGGCAGGGGAGCCATTAAGGGGGGGGTACGTAGGTCAGGATGATTCAGGGGGCCCAGAGCTTCACAGGGCCCACAGAGGACTATGGTATGGTTGGGTTGGGGGTCCAAAATTATTTTCTTTCAGGTGGCCCACAATTTCTAGTGGAGCCCTTGCTATGGCTTGGGACTCTGTAGTAGCCTGGTAAACCAGCCTCTCATACTCGTACAGAGGGTCTGGCATTGCTTTCATTGACATTGCTGTATTGGGCAGAATTTTGCGTAGCCAATCAGTGAACACTTTGTGTACTGCATTTGAATTGTAGTGTGTAGGTAGGCTAATTGCACACATGATGACCAGACGTTAGCGATTGGGTAAAGGCAGAGGCACTTGTTTTAAACTTCAGCAGAGTCCACACCTCCAGGAAGTAATTGTTTCTCAATATAGCACTGCCAGACCCTCTGCACAAAATGAAATGAAGTATGAGGGGCTGGTTTACCAGGCTAACTCTGTAGTACTGGACTGTAGAAATAATGTTGATACATTTCAACTGGTTCTGGTTGTGCCATTGTTATTCAGCTGATTGCCTGCTAAAGCCTGGCACAAGCTATTTTTCTTTACTGTGGTTGAACGTGCCTTTGGAGAAAAGCATTTGCATGCACTGTTGGTTTAATGTGTTTCAAGTAAACAAATTGACAATAAATACAACCAAGTGTGTGTGCATGTGTGGTGTGTATGGGTGTGTGTGTATGTGTGTGTGTGTGTGTGTGTGTGTGTGTGGGGTGTGTGTGTGTGTGTGTCTGTGTGTGTGTGTGTGTGTGTGCGTGCGTGCATGTGTGGTGTGTGTGTGTGAGTGGGTGTGTGTGTGTGCGTGTGTGTGTGCATGTGTATGTGAATGTGTGTGTGTGTGTTTTGTGTGTGTTTTGTGTTATGGGCTTCCAGAGCCTGCAGTCTCAGATGGAGGACTTTGAGGAGAGCATAGACCCCCTGCAGGACTGGCTAAACAGCACTGAGTCGGCTGTACAGGGCAGCAGCAGTCGCCTGCATGACCTCACCGCCAAGAAGCAGGAGCTCCACAAGCTGCAGGTACTGTGTGTCACCATGGGAACTCTCCAAACCATGACCCAATCACAGCAAGAGATCATCGCAGAAGTCTGCCCATTCCACCCCCTCCACAAGGCTTCTGTCCATCACCTTCCATCACTGGCGTAGCGTAGCAGTGTAGTGGTAGTCCTGTCTGTCCTCCAGGGTCCATCTCTGCTGTTCTCCCCGCTTGCCTTTACCTATCACCGCCACTAGCCATGTCCTCAAAAGCTATTCATTCTTCCTCTGTCTGCTCTGTCCCAGCTTGTCTGACTTATTCGTGTTAGTAGCTTCTACTGCATAAAACCATGTCTGTTTCTATGTCGCTATCAGTCATGGGCAACCTGACTTCAGAAGCTACAATCCCTCCCACAATACCACATATTTGTAGACTGCATAATTAGCTGATTAACACAACTCCTTAGCCAGATACAGTAGAGGTTGATTATTGAAATTACCTGTATTAAGTGCGCAGGTAGAACTACGTGATTTGGAATACACTATGTGGTACAAGACTGTAGCTTCTGAATCAAAGTTGGCCATCACTGGTTGCTATTATTACTAAGTGCACTCCCAGTCCATTAACCTTCTCGCCTGTCTAAGAACCTTCTCGACCTGCACCAGCCATTGCGATGAGCACGCTTGTGTCTAACAGTTCACCTTTGACCTTTGTCTTGTCCCGCCACTGCTGTCTCCTTCTGCCCCGTCCTGCTGACCTGCCTGACCTTGTGCCTCCTCCCCAACCTCCCGCTGTTCCAGTCGGTGCTGGAGGAGCTAGAGTCCCAGGAGCAGCAGCTAAGCCGCCTGAGAGAGAGAGCCCAGCAGCTGTGGGACGAGCACTCGGCAGGGAAGGGCTACCTGCACCGCGTCTCGCAGCTCTCCGCTCAGCTCCTAGCGCTTACCAACACCACCAAGGTAACTGGGTGCAGCTGTGCTCTAGTGGTTAGGGAGTTGGTCTTGGGATCGGAGAGTCGCAGGTTCGAATCCCGCCCTACCCATGGCTGACATGCCCTTGAGCAAGCCATCTGACCCCACATTGCTGTAAGTAACTGTAAGTTGCTCTGGGTAAGAGCGTCAGCTGAGTGTAATGTAATGTAACTTGCAGCACTGACCACCAGCTGTGACCGATGCAGTGATGGATAAAGACATTGCAGTGGTCCTCACGACCGACAACAACTTTGAGTAAATGTTGTGAGCCAGTTTTTGTTTTCATCTTTCAGGGAAGTGAATGTTGAGCCCTCACAAACTACTGTTTAAGAGCACTGTTTCTGTCTGCTTCTCCAAGCAACAGCCTCTCACCTTCAGCTAACGCTTGCTGCATTCTTACCTGACTTGTGCCTGTAAACTAATACCTAATTATCTACAGTAGGCAACACAAACATCAGTTAGAATTGTGCACTGCTACTTATTACAGACTTTTGTGTTAAGCAGTTGCCACTCACCCTCTCTGCTGAAGGTAGGAGGACTATGCGAAGATTAAAAAAGATAGAGCCAGCACAGATGATCGAGTCTGTTCAGACTGTAGGAAAATATTTTGTATCTCATTCTTATGTCTACATCGTTTTCTCAAAACAAGGTTTAACAACATGTCTTGTCTGTTTTACAGAGCCTTGAGAAAGCGTATGTTTTAAGCTGATGGGAGTTGTGGTTTTGTGTGGTTTTGCACTGTTGTAACACGTTTTGATGAGGGCTGTTCTGCTCCCTGTATTCTCATTCTTCTGTTTTGATTTAACAACATGTCTATTATCTAAAAAGTATCATAGTCTAGTATCTAGTCTAGTCTAGTCTAGTCTAGTCTAGTCTAGTCTAGTATCATAGTCAGAGTCTTAAGAAGCTTATGTTTTGAATTGATGCTAATGGTGGTTTTGTGTGGTTCTACACTGGTCTAACCGGTTTTGATGAGAGCTGTTCTGCACCCTGCATTCTTTAGGAGAAGGCATCTCGTGTAGAGCACATCATGAGCGAGCACCAGCTCTTCTGCAAGGGCCTGCGGGACCTACACAACTGGGTGTCGGACACCAGCCACATGATGCAGTCCTACTGCTCCCCCACCGCCGACCGCAGCGTGCTGGACAGCAGGATGATCAAACTGGAGGTGTGGAGGACTCATATGGCTCATGAAGTTACAGTCAGAAACAAAATCAGAATCAGTGTTTTTGGCCAAGTACACTTAAGTATACAAGCAATTTGACTCCTGCAGATGTTAGCTCTCTATACACATAATACACAAGACATAATACAATACAATAAATACAATAGACAAATCAAAATTGTATATACAAGGGCATACATAACATACATAAATACATAATAAAATAATAATAAATAATAAAAAATACGTGGTGAAGGGGTCATGGAAGGGAATAGTGAACATTGCACATTGCATTGTGGCTATTGTACAGGATGAGGTAGTGGGGCAAATCCAGGTAGAGCATGGGTTTCTCCTGTTAGCTGACAAGTCTGTCGGACACTAGATCTGAATCTCTTGGATCAATAGACCTGCTGCACTTGCCGCAATAGACCTGCTGAGAGTGTAGACCTGCTGCACTTGAATGCAATGCCATTTTAGGGGGCAGCTGTGGGGGGCAGCTGTGGCCTAGTAGTTAGGGAGTTGTTCTTGCAATCGGAAGGTTGCCGGTTCGAATCCCGCCCCACCCATGGTTGAGATGCCCATGAGCATGGCATCTAACCCCACACTGCTCCAGGGACTGTAACTGAAACCCTGTAAATATCTGTAAGTCGCTCTGGATAAGAGCATCAGCTAAGTGTAATGTAACAATGTAATAATTTTAGATAACTGCTCCACTGACTCCTGTGTTGCTTCCTGCCCTGTGCTCCTCCTCCTCCTCCTCCCTTCAGGCCCTGCTGACGGCGCGGCAGGAGAAGGAGATCGAGCTGAAGATGCTGGTGACGCGGGGGGAGTCGGTGCAGAGGAACACCTCTGCCGAGGGCGTCCCCGCCATCCGCCATCAGATCCAGGAGCTGAAGGACTGCTGGGACGCCCTGCTCTCCGCCTCCATCCAGTGCAAGAGCCAGCTGGAGGCCGCCCTCTCGCAGTGGACCAGCTACCAGGACGACGTGCGGCAGTTCGTCTACTGGGTGGAGCAGGTGGAGCAGAGCCTTGAGTCCTTGGACCGGCCCTGCTCAGAGATGAGGGACAAAACCGACAACCTGGACAAAGCCAAGGTGCCCGCTCTCCTCTAGCAGTTGCTAGGAGCTCAGAAGTTCAGCTTAGGTGTTTGGTATTTACACGTACAAATCTAGAAGATTCCATTTCAGTCAGTGCACTGTTGATGACACCTGTTTCTGTGTGATGGCTATCCTGGAAAAAAAGAAACTGGTTAAGAAACAATTATTCTGTATAATAATTAAAGAGCCACATAACAGCAATACATTTATTAAATAATAATAATAAAAATAAACAATTACGGCTAAAATTACAGCATGATTGATATATATATGCTGATATATATATATATATGCTGTATATATAATAATTATGTTCTGCTCTGGTTCCTGCCAGCTGTTGTATGAGGAGGTACTGAGTCATGGCAGTCTTCTGGACACCATCGCTCAGAAGGGGGCAGGCATGGCGGAGCACTGCGTCACCCAGATGGAGCTGCAAGACCTGCAGGAGCGCTACAGTGCTGTGAGGGAGAAAGCAGAGGTAATGGCTTTTACGGTCTGTACGTTTTGTCGATCAGAGCACAGTCAGTCTACACCCAACAAAGTGTGCAGATGTGACTCCAGAAGAACGTAGAAAATGTTAGATTGTAAAACTGGCCAGTGTGTATCTCATTTTATTAAAAAAAATCCTATGTGACATTCTCACATCAAAATGGATTAAAGATTTTCACAATAAAACCAATTTGGAGTCATTTCTCAGTTAATCACTGTGTGTACATGTCTTTGTGTGTGTCAGCTGTTTGTGTGTATGTGTGTGTCAGAGAGTGTGGATGTATGTCTGTGTGTGTGTGTGTGTGTGTGTGTGTGGATGTATGTCTGTGTGTGTGTGTGTGTGTGTGTGTGTGTGTGTGTGTGTGTGTGTGTGTGTGTGTGTGTGTGTGTGTGTGTGAAAGAGACTGTGGATGTATGTGTGTGTGTGGTGTGTGAGAGAGTGTGTATGTATTTATGTGTGTGTAACAGTGTGTGTGTATGTATGTCTGTATGTGTGTGTGCTCACCCATGTGTGTGTGTGTGTTGATGCAGCATGCAGTGGGCCGGGCGGAGGAGCTGGTGCAGAGCCACGAGGAGCACCGGCGGTGCCTGCAGCAGTTCCGGGCGTGGCTGGAGCAGGAGCAGGAGAGGCTGAGCGCCCACGCCCCTCTGGAGGGAGACGTGGACTCCCTGGAGAACACGCTGCAGAAGCTGCAGGTCTGTGGGATCACTAGTGTACCGCACACATTCACATGGAGTTTCCCTCCACTCACACACTGCAGAAGCTGCCCAGTCTCGAACTCGCGACCTCACAGTAACTTCGGAATGGGAGACAGACACGTTACCAAGTGAGCTAAAAGCCGGGCTGCTAGCTCAGTCAGTAGCGTATCTTTTTGAGGCGTCGGGAGGGAGGTTTACCAACGTTCTACGCCGAGCTGTGCTAGCTGGCATCCGTTACATATGCATGCTAAAGAATAGTTTAGCAGAACAATGTTGTAATTTATAACTATACTGTAACATATAGATGTTTATTAAAATTCAGTAATAATTCCATAAAGCATACAGTAAATGTATTAAAACAGCATGTGGGAGGGGCATTTTAAGGCTTAAGCTATAAAATAAAATGTTTTCTATATCGTGGATTTTCACCTATCGCAGGTCATTCTGGTACACAACTACCGCAATAGATGGGGGAACACTGTACAGAGAAATACTAACCTAATCTCTGACCACTGGATGTTTTCAATATTACAATGTCATATTAGCTCTGTATTGCCATTTCACTATTGTAAACAGTTGCCAGGCATCTTATGAAGTAAATAAAATTATATGTAAAACAAACGGTAAAATAAATATGGAAAATTAAAAGCAAATGGTACAAAGCATTGTGTAGAGTGATTGTCTAAGGGGAATCGAACGACTGATTGGAGCAAACCACCGCTGCACCACATGAATACTAACGCTGCCTGCCTCATCCATGCATCCATTCTCCCCCTCCATCCTCCTGCACCAGGAGCAGCAGAGGGGCTGCACGGAGGGCCACACCCTGCTGAACGCGCTGCAGCGCAGCCGCGAGGCCCTGCTGCCCTGGGGCGCCCCCTCGCTGGAGGAGCGGCAGCTGGAGGCCCTGCAGGCCGACTGGAGCGCCCACCAGGCCCGCCTGGGCGAGACGCGCGCCCAGTTCAACAGCACGCTGGCCAAGCTGCGGCAGATCGAGCAGAAGTTCCACCGGCTGGACACCTGGCTCAAGGGCATGGAGAGCAAGGGCCAGCTGCGCAGCTGCAGACGCTCCGACCGCGCCACCAAGGAGGCGCAGATGCAGATGCTGGAGGTCAGGGCTCAACTTGTCTGTCTGGGAGCTTGGTAAAGGCCTTGGGCTCAGTAGAAACTTCAGAAATTTACAGTCAGTAGGTTAAAAAAAGTGAGTACACACCTCACATTTACAGTAGGCAAAACTTTGATCAGATCTTCTCATGGGATAATACTACACAAATAAAACTTGGATATATTTTAGAGTAGTCAGTGTACAGTTGTGTTTGTGTGTACATTTATGTATGTGTGTGTGTTGGTGTTTGTGTGTATTGTACGTTTATGTTTCTATTTGTGTTTGCCTCTGGCTGTGTGTCTGAGTACATGTTTGTGTATTATAATGTTGGTGTTTGTTTCTGTATGTGTATCCACCTGTGTGTGTGTGTGTGTGTATGTATGTGTGTTTGTGTGTGTGTGCTTGTGTGTGTGTGTGTGTGTGTGTGTGCTTGTATGTGTGTGTGTATGTGTGTGTGTGTGTGTGTGTGTGTGTATGTGTGCTTATGTGTGTGTGTGTACGTATGTGTGCTTGTGTGTGTGTTTGTGTGTGTGCTTACATGTGTGTGTGTGTGTGTGTGTGTGTGTGTGTGCAGGCGTGGCAGGAGGAGGTGCTGGTGTACCAGAGTGAGGTGGAGAGCCTGAGCACGTTGGCCCAGCAGGTGCTGGAGGAGAGCCACATCAGCAGCCGCGTCAGCGCCACGGCAACCCAGCTGACCTCCCGCTACCACGCCCTGCTGCTGCTCCTCATGGTGAGCGGGGCTCATATACGCGCACATTCACATTATATTCCAACTCTTACATAGTGAGGAATTTGCATATGCACTGCCTGTATGGTTTTCGGTGTATTCAGTAAAATACAGTTTCTGTAACTACTTAGCCTCCGTGTGCATGTGCTACCTTCCTCACCATTGTACTGTCTATTTTAGAGTTACACACAGGCCGACACATCAAACATAAACATAGACATAGGCGCAGACACCACTTGTACTTCCCTCAACTCTTACACATCACACATGAACATTACACATTGGGGCATTAGTGGTGAAGGTATCGTGTGACCTGTGACTGCAGGATTACAGGTTCGAATCCTGGGTCACCAGTAGTGCCAGTACTGAGGTACCCTGAGCATGGTACCGTCCCCACACACTACTTCCCAGGCACCGTTTAATGGCTGCCCCCTGCTCACGTGTGTGATGGGTTAAATGCATAGTTGAATTTCATTGTGTGCACTGTGTGCTGTGATGTGCCGTGTGATCACAATGGCATATGGGACTGACTTTCATGAAGAGGTAATGTACTGTAAATCTATACCCAAAATGGGTGCTGTACATGCAGACACCCACATCCAAAGTTCAGGCACACTAGCAGTCCTAGCTCACACACACACACACACACACTCACACACATACATACATACACACACATACACACTCACACACACTAAAACTATTCACAGAGCCCACTGGAAACAAACACCCCCTGCTCCTGTGTTTAGGAAACCATGAAGCAGCTGAAGGAGGAGGTGTCATGCATAGAGGAAGCCCAGAGCGTGTTCAGCACCTTCTCTGATTGGCTGAGTACGGCACAGAAGAACTTCAACAGCGTGTCCATCAGCATCGACGTAGTGGATCGGGTTGCCATGGAGAGGAAAATGAAGAAGTTAGAGGTACTCAAGGGAACCAAATCTTTCAAAACCAGCTTTGGTTATAACTATGCTATTCATATAGATTCATCAGTGGTCAATTAATGGACTGCCATTTTCACTTTCACTCTGTCCTCTGTCTGTCCATCTGACTGATGTCTTAGAGAGCAGCACTTCAGATAGAAAAAGCAAGCGTCTGTCACAGTACATGAGATGTGCTAAAAGTGTAGTGTGACAGGAAGCAGCTGATAGTGTGCTGTACTGTACGTGTCTAACTGTGTCTGACTTCCTGTCTCTGCACCAGGCGCTGCAGGGGGACGTGCAGCGGGGTCGCGGGTTCCTCACGGCCATGCGGGAGAAGACGGAGCGGGCGGCGGCCTTCCTGGAGGAGGCCGAGGCGGAGCAGATGAGGGAGGAGGTGTCGGCACGCCTCTCCCAGCAGGAGGAGCTGGTGGCCGCCATCAGGCAGGAGCTGAGCACGCTGGACAAGAGCCTGCAGCTGTCCAAGGACTTCCTCGACAAGTACAAGGCCCAGGCGCAGTGGCTGTGTGAGACCCGGGCAGTGCTGGGAGCTCCACTGGAGCCCAAGGCCGAACTCTACCAGAGGAAGGCACAGCTGGCCAAGTACAAGGTGGGTGGGACTCGCCATTTGGAGAACTGTGCAAACTTCACATCCACAGCTTGACTACAGCTTAAAGGGGCAGTTCAGAACTCGGGTGAAAGATTGTTGACTTGAAACATCAAGTACAAATTACAGCCTTCCCTTTTGTGCGTGTTGATTGACTTTTGTAGATAGATACAGTAAGTATCTACAAGTAAGAGTACTTTATTGTAGATAGATACAGTAAGTATCTACAAGTAAGAGTACTTTATTGTAGATAGATACAGTAAGTATCTACAAGTAAGAGTACTTTATTGTAGATAGATACAGTAAGTATCTACAAGTAAGAGTACTTTATTGTAGATAGATACAGTAAGTATCTACAAGTAAGAGTACTTTATTGATCACAAGCTGGGAAACTGAAGTGTAGTAGCAGCATGACATACAGGCACAGACAATAACGACACAGTGAAGAAAAAGAGCACAACTTAGACATACTAAGCAATATACAATAAGAAAAGCAATACAAATGTATAACAAAGTATACAAAGTTTTTAAAAAGTGTAAATAGCCAGTATTGGCTGTACTGCAATGCAGACAAAAATAAACACAAGGTGCAGTAACCAGCTAAGGTGCAGTAACAAGTAAGGCACATAAACAAAGGCATAGCAAAGTTAGCATAGCCTAGGGTTCATACCAGGAGGGAACACGCAAGGAGACCGATGTGCCTTGACTACGTTTCCTGGTGCAGGGACACTTCAGAGACAAACACCCCGACACACACATCAATTAGATAAATTACGTTGTAAGGCAGTGGATGTATTAGTCTACGACCATGTTGGTTCTGATGTAAAGAGCCTAGATTGTGCATGAACATCTGCAGCTGTTGTGACTGTGAGGGCATAGACTGGGTAGACAGCTACACCAATGCAAGCAGAATGTGTGTGTATTCAAAAAGTGTTAAGGATTGTGGTAATCAAGGACTGCACCTTTAAGTACATTACAGCAAACCCAATTTTAAACCATTGCTTAAAGTTATCCTTCTTTATTTTTGCCTGTTTTATATCCTACAAAGTAAATGAGAGCAATGTGTTTGTATGTATATTTTTGTTTGTAGACCCTGCAGCAAACGGTGCTGTCCCATGAGTCTGCGGTACGGTCGGTCCTGGAGAGGGGCGAGGCCCTGCTGGACTCAGTCAAGGACCCCACCGTCAGTGAGAACATGACCAAACTACAGGCCGAGTACAGCGAGCTCTGCTCTGCAGCCAGGGTGCGTGTACTGACTCACACAGCACAAAGTTATTCCTAACTTCTGCTGCCTTTTTAATAGCCCCGATTGCAATACAGGCAATACAGCTGTCAAAGGCAGAGGGGTTTGTGGTATGCCTATGTAGTCATTGTGGTATGTCAATGCGAGACATGGGGGTTCTAAGATGTGCATATAAATGCATGCATGTCCACATGCGTCTGTATTTTTATATCCACGTGGATGTTTTAACGCATACAATAGTTCTATGTTGCATTTCTACGTATTTTCATACATACAGGCTATAACCGCACTAAGCAAGTTTAGAGGAGTGGGCTGTCTCTCTGTAGTTTGAATGAGAGACATAAAACAACTCCGCCTCCAACCTGTATGGTGACCGAAGAGGAAAAAACTACATATTGTTGCTTTAATAGTTCCATGTTACATTTCTGCGTATTTTCATATATACAGGCTATAACCACACTAAGCTAGTTTAGAAGAGCGGACCGTCTGTTGTTTGCACGAAGGACAATTCCGCTACAGTGTTGCTTTAATAGTTCCATGTTACGTTTCTTCATATTTTCACACACACACAGGCGCGTGTGCAGAGCTTGATGGAGCGCGTGCGGGAGCACGAGGAGTACTGCAGCGAGCTGCAGGAGGTGGAGCGATGGCTGCTGCAGATGTCCAGCCGGCTGGTGACGGGCGACTCCATGCAGAGCGGCTCTCTGGAGGCAGCCACCCAGCAGCTGGCCAGGCACAAGGTGACTCCCAGACTCAGGGGCCCTCCAGGACTTAGTCCCGACCCATTCTTTTTTAATATTTACAATCTTAGCAACTTAATGTGCTGATGTAAATTAGCCTGAGTCACTCCAGGACTCATTACTTTTTTTAAATATATTTTTTTGGGCTTTTGTGCCTTTATTTTGACAGGATAGTGAATAGTAGACAGGAAATGAGTGGGAGAGAGAAAGATGGGGTAGGGTTGGGAAATGATCCAGGCCAGACCCAAACCTGGGTCCTCATGGGCACTTTGCTTATTCATAGTATGGGTGCTATACCCACTGCGTCACAGAAGTTAATGTGCTAATATAAATCAGCCCTGAGGCTAACTCTGGTACAATGCATCAAATGGCAACATTTATGTTTAAAATTGTACATGGTCCCTAAGTAAAATGAATTACTGCTGGTATTATGATGCAAAATTGGTTTTAATTTTGTCTGAGAGCATTTGAAGTGTATTGTCCAGTGGTTTTACATGGTTTCTCTAGAAAAACCACATGTGGAAGTAGCAGAATCAAACAGAAAGTGCAGGATTCTTTGTGCTCGTGCATTGCAGTATCTCCTCAGATCTGTTTTGTAATGGTATCACATTCTTTGTGCTTATGTGTACTAATGGTATCACATTTTTTGTGCTTATGCGTCAGATTCACACTTGTCACTGCTGTTCATTACTAACAGTGTTAAACAAAGTTAAGACATTAACCACATTATTGACTAATACAACGTCCATCTGCTCTTAGGCCATAATGGAGGAGATCGCTGGTTTTGAGGACCGTCTGAATGCCCTGAAGGAGAGGGGAGAGGAGCTGGTGAGTGGCTGCCCAGAGGCCGTCCAGCCCCGAGTTCGGCAGCAGGTCCAGACCCAGCAGCTGGGCACCAGAGACAGCTACTCTGCCATCTGCAGCACCGCCCAGCGGGTGAGCACTGAGCACCAGTAGCTGACCAATCTGGGACACAGTAAAAAAAACAGCCAGTCACTTCTGTTTGAGCTGCAGCATTTGGTCTGCATAGTTTGAGTTACTGACAGCATGATATAAGAGTTCTGTCAGTCACCTGACCAAGCTGCAGTCTTAAGATGAGTGTGTGTGTGTGTGTCAGGGGTGTGTATGTATGTGTGTGCGGTCAGCAGTGATATTATACGTGTTTGTGTTTATGTGTGTGTGTGTGTGTGTGTGTGTGTGTGTGTGTGTGTGTGTGTGTGTGTGTGTGTGTGTGCGCGCAGTTGTACCAGAGTTTGGAGCGGGAGCAGCAGAAGCACGTTAGTCACCAGGACACGCTGCAGCAGTGCCAGAGCTGGCTGCCTGCTGTGCAACAGGAGATCCAGCTGCACGCACTACCCCCTCATGGCCTACAGGAGGCGCTCAAGCAGGTCAGTGTCAACAGCTCTCCGTATGTATGCAGAGAATGGACAGAAGTAACAGAAAAGCAGTTCTTACCTCACATACATGTCTTTCATTTGTACACAACAAGGTAAGTCACGAAAAAAGTAAAGCTATACATGTAAGGGATATAATAATGAGTGTGTTCCTTAAGAATCCATGTGTCTAAATCACTGATATTAATGCTGGTAAAATATAGCCAAAATAAATAGAGAGTAAAAAAGAATGGTATTTAGATTAATTTTAAGTAGTGAACAATTTTTGAGGTAATGTGAAAAAATGGTAAATCTTTTGTCTTCTTATGTAATAGTCTTATGCTTCCCCCACAGGTGAAACACTTCAGAGCTGTTCAGGAACAGGCCAGCACATACCTGGACCTGGTGTGCTCTGTGTGTGACCTTTTAGATGAAACTGTCAGGAGTACTGCAGCTGAGATTCAGCAGATTAAAATCACTGTGAGTCTTTAATCAATAATGGTGCATATCTGTAACACCAAGCTATGCCCAAATTTCTTATATTCTGTCTATAGACTGTTAAGCCTAATGCATAGCCCAAAATGTATCCCTAATCCCATGCTGTGCTATTTTTAGAGTCCAGCCACTGTGTTCATCTTAAGAGCTGGCATAGTTATCAAACCATGTTGCAACATTTTGCATGTTCTTTGTTCTGTTGTGTTGCTGCACTGGTTGCTAATGCTAATGCTGGTGTGGATGTTTCGTTCAATGTGGTGTCCAATGTTTGTGTGGCAGATTGAGGAGCGAATGATGAGGGCGCAGGAGCTGTCAGAGGGCTGGAGGGAGATCCTGGACCAGAAGCAGGAGTTGGCTTCCCTCTTCCAGGACATGGAGCAGCAGCTGCAGGGCCTCACCCGCAGGCCGGCCGAGCTGGAGCCCAAGATCGCCCAGAACATGCTGGACCAGGCCCGGGTAAGGGGCACACTTTTAAGGGCGGTTCACACCTAGAACGATAATTATAAAGATAATTAGAACTATAACTTTGTGAAAATCGTTTTTAACTTTAGTGAATAGTGCTGTTCACATGTCAACTATATAACAACAACGACAGGCTTAACAATATCATTGGGATCACTTTCAGAATGATTTTATGAACTATAAAAGCACTGTCAGCCAATCAGAATTCATAACATTTCACAGGACGTTAGATGTTTAAATCACGACTAGAATGTTGCTGTTTTTCAATGTGGATGCCCATATTGTTGTAGTTATAGTTGTCGTTATCGTTATAGCTCTAGGTATGAACGGACCTTTAGACAAACTAATGTAGAAATACGATTTTTTGCAGCCTTAATGCAGGGAAAGATGGAACCAGATCAGTCAAATAATGACTAAAATGTTTTGTAATTGAGCACTCTAAACATAAATCTCTTTACCTCAGAAGGCAGAATAATATTTCATAAGCCTCATGATTGAATGTTAAGGAATTGAATACTTTGACATGTCTGCAAGTTACTGTGAAACAAAATGGATTTGTATTTGTGCTTGAACATGAACCTGCACAGTGTGGTCTCTTGCCTCACACTGCAATGGATTTGCAGTAACATCCTTCCACCGACAAGTCACAGTCTGTGTAGTGACACAAACTAGTCCCTGTGTTTCTGTTGTGTAAAATAAAATTAAAAATAAAACAAAAAAATCTTGCTCTGCCCTCACCCACCTCACAGGAGTTCAACCAGCAGCTGCAGAGTCGGCAGGCCACCCTGACGAGGATGACGGAGACCGTGATGAAGCTGACCTCAGGCCGGGAGTCGTCGGAGCACAGCGAGATCAACCGCCTGAGCCACTCCTGGCTGGAGCTGTGCCACCAGGCCAACAAGCTCCAGGGTCAGAGAGAGGAGGACCTGCGTAGGACAGGGGAGTACCACGACTGCATCACCGCCATGGAGGCCCTGTTCGAGCAGGTCACCAAGGAGTGGGACAGCTTGGCCAGGTAGGCGCAGCTGAATGTTGTTTTGAACAGTGAATAGAGGCGGACAAACTGTCTTGAGAAAGTAAAAGTCCTGCCATATATTCCTTCTGCCTGTGTTCCTAACACAGGTGATTTCACTAATTAGTTCATGTACCTGGCTAAAGACTGGTGCTGATTAGGATCAGCTGGTTCAGCAAATTGGCTGGAACAAATATGTGGCAGGACTTTTACTTTCTCAGGCCAGTTTGTTCACCTCTGATAGTGAATAGTGTATGTAGGCACTATTACGTATCTGTCTTGTCCATACTGTGTTCTAACAGTTGCGTGTATTACCAATTGTTCCCAGTGAAATGTTGTCTCGTCTCAGTATGTACTGTGTATATGGCTGAAATGACAATAAAAAACGACTTGAACGCTTTTGGAATACATAGCTGCAATTAGGTATGCACATTTAAGAACAAGTCTTTTTTTTTCAAAGCTGCAATTTGAACAATAATGCTTTTTGCGTATTAATATACTGCGAGCAGCAATCAGAAGTGGCCCAACTGTACCGGAAATTGGAGATGATCAACTAAACATTAACTTTCAAAAATTGACATTAACGTTAGATATTTTTCCTTTATCATACAGCTTTAGCTGCAATAGAGCATGTGCTTTTGTATTTCTAAGTGCAACATATACTCTGGTGTATTTTCAGAACGGATGCTGAAAGTTCACTAGATCATCTCGAGGCTCTCAAAAAGCTGGCTATTACCCTGAAGGACAAGAAGAGCACCCTGGAAGACCTGAAAGAGCAGCGGCAGAAGGTGATCGAGCACTTGAACCTGGACGACAAGGAGCTCGTGAAGGAGCAGATCAGCCACTTCGAGCAGCGCTGGGTGCAGCTGGAGAATCTGATGGAGAAGAAGATCCAGGACTCTGTGGCGACCCTGGAGGAGCTGGCCCAGGTGGAGGCGAGGCTGCGGGAGGCTCGCGACTGGGCCGAGGAACAGCAGCCCGCCCTGGTCCAGGCCATGAAGATGAGCCCCCCTCCGGACCTGGCCCAGAGCTTCCTGTTTGACCACCTGAGCATCTGCAGCGAGCTGGAGGTCAAGCAGCTCATGCTGGCCCAGGCTATCACAGACGCCGACCGGGTGCTGGCAAACCTGGGCCTGAACGAGAGGCAGAGGCTCCAGCGGCTTATCGCCGCCACCCAGGCCGAACTGGAATCGCTAAGTGTCAAGGTGAGCCAGCGCCGGAAGCACCTAAGCAAGGCGTTCACCGAGCGGACACAGTTCCTGCAGGCTGTGGGCCAGGCCACCTCCTGGGTGCAGCAGAATGAGAAGAAAGCCCTGGCCGAGGAGTTCA
This sequence comes from Coilia nasus, assembly GCA_027475355.1. NCBI lineage: Eukaryota > Metazoa > Chordata > Actinopteri > Clupeiformes > Engraulidae > Coilia > Coilia nasus. The sequence continues at coordinate 16,869,975 of CM050205.1, forward strand.
TCGCCCTCCTGCCTGACGACCTCTCCAAGCAGGTCCGCTCGTGCAGAAACATCCAAAGCCGGCTGAAGGCCTACCAAAGCGAGCTTACCTCCCTTTGGGCCCAGGGAAGGGACCTGATGAGGGACTCCACCGAAGAGGAGAAGGTGGAGATCTTGGGTAAGCTGCAGGAGCTGCAGACCATCTTTGAGGTGGCACTTCAGAGGTGCAGCCAACGCCTGCAGGAGCTTGAAAAAGTTCTGGCCACCAGGAGGTACTTCACCGCCGATTTAGAAAAAACCTGCCAGTGGCTGAAGCAGGCAGATATTGTAACCTTCCCGGAGATTAATCTGATGAATGGCGACGCTGAGCTGAATACACAACTCACAAAGTATCACCAGATACTGGAGCAAGCTGTTGAGTATGAAAATCTGCTCTTGAATGTCCAGAGAGCGGGTCAGGACATTCTGCCTACTCTGAGTGAGGTCAACCACAGTTACTTGGATGAGAAGCTGAATTCTCTCCCTCAGCAGTACAACAATATCTTGGCCCTGGCCAAAGAAAAGCAAGAGAAAATCCAGCAGGCCCTCCTTGCCCGAAGGGATTACGCCTCCTTCATCGAGATCACACACAAAGCCCTGAAAGAGTTGGAGGAACAGTTCCACAGCCTAGGCACGCAAACTGTTGGGCTGAGGACAGAGGAGGTGACGAATTTACAGAGCAGCTACAAAGCTCTGCAGGATGAACTTATCAACTTGGGGTCAGCGGTAAACGAGCTCAACCAAAAGAAGGAGGGCTTCCGCAGCACGGGTCAGCCCTGGAGGTCGGAGGAAATGACCCAGCTGGTCAGTCTCTACAATGGGCTCAAGCGACTCATCGAGCAGAAGGTCGAGCACCTGGACGACACCCTGGAGTCCTTCGAGGATCACCACGCCATGGCCATGCAGGTGGACTCGGAGCTCAAGGCCACCAAGGAGCAGCTGGTCAAGGTGAACGCCGAGACCCAGTCAGCGGAAGAGAGGCTGAAGAACTACCACTCCCTGGCTGCCAGCCTGCAAGGAGCCAGCTCCCACCTGTCGCGTCTGCGGGAGCAGATGGACAGTCTGGCGCCACACATGGACCAGGCAGCCCATGAGGCCTCCCGGCAACAACTTATCATCTGGCAGGAAGAGCTGCACTCTCTGCAGGCCGCTGTTGGGGAGCTGATCGTGGAGTGCGAGAACCGCTTCGTGCAGAGCAAGGACTTCGAGACGGAGGTGAAGAGGACGCTGGACTGGCTTCAGCAGGTCCGCGACGAGCTCGCCTGTGACGTTGTTGTGGACGTGAAGGTGGAGAAGGTGCAGGAGGAGATCCGCAAACAGCAGATCATGCAAGAGGAGGTGCAGTCCAGGCTGAGGATCGTGATGGCGCTCAGCACCCGGGAGAAGCAGAAGTACACCAGTGCCAACGAGCTTGTCCCTGCCCACGTGGACAGCAGCCTGCAGGAGATGGCCAAGCTGGAGGCAGACGTGCAACAAGCTCTGACTACCAAACAGGTTAGTGATGAGTCATGGGAATGCTCCCAGCTTTTTCAAGGCTTTTGGCTTACCTGAGCTCAATCAGACATTCAGATTTTTTGTGTGTGATCTGAATATATTTCATGTAAATTTATAAAAACAACCTTCATGTTAAGTCTTGAAGTCTTGCAGTCTTTTTATTTCTCAAGTACTTTATCTTTAGTCAATTAAATTGACTTCAGTCATGTTATTATATTTATCGTACATTGGAGGCAAACAGATTGCTGATTAAGACAAAATTATTGGACTAAAATGAAGGTTTTGTAAGTTTAAAGACACAATAAAATATAAAATGTCCAGGTGAAATCTAAAGCATTGGTTGTTTAGTTGTTGAAGCAAGTATTCATTGTTGAAGCGGGTAATAATTAATCTTGTCTTTCTTCTGTATTCGTTAGATCACATTGGAACAGGCCCTGGTGCTTTGCCAGAAGTACCACTCCCGGATGCAGATGGCCTGTGAGTGGCTGGAGGACGCGGTGAGCTTCCTGCAGCAGGCCAGCCTCGGGGTGGACGTGGAGAACTACGAGGAGTGCCTGCGGCAGCAGGAGGACATCATGGCGTCCGAGCAGGACTTCCTGAGCGTGCTCCAGGAGCTGGAGGACTTGCCGCCGCAGCTGGAGAAGCTGGTGAACCCCACGGCGGGCGAGCAGCTGCGTCTCAGCGTGGAGTCGGCCCAGCAGAGGGGCGTGGAGGTGCGCGACCAGCTGCAGTGCCACCAGGACGTCCTGAACAGGTATGGAAGACCCAAAATTTGCAAACAAAAAGAGATTTAAAGAAAAAACTACCTCGCCAGGGCAGCTCAGATCAGCACCAAAATTGAATCACTTTTAATTTAGCCTTACCCTGAAAATTTCATCAAAATCCATCCAGAAGTTTTTGAGTTATGTTGCTAACTAACAAGCAAACAAACGCTGGCGGAGGTAATTAGGATTTTTATCAGTAGTCTATCAAAATGGAATTCTGCCTTGTAAATGACATTATGATCTCTTTGGAGTATTTTTATCTACTTGGAGCTATCCTTTTTGAAATGCTCCCCTGACATGTTTCGGAGATTTTTTTCTTTATCTGGAAGCACAGACTTTAAACAGTAAAAAAATGTCTTCCTTCTTCAGCTGTGTGGCGCAGTGGACTGCATATCAGGATGCAAGACAGACAGTCATTGAGCTGATGAACGAAGCGGAACAGAAGCTGACTGAGTTCTCCACGGGGAAGGCTGCCACGGCCCAGGAAGCAGAGGAAAAGCTCCGCAGTCACAAGGTGAAGGGAGATAAACTACAGCCATTACAGATAAACTACAGCCATTACAGATAAACTACAGCTATTATGTTCTCAGCGACTGCTTACAAAAATACCTCTCAGAGGGAGACAGAGAACAATCACATTAATCACATTACTTATGACAGGGAATGGATAAATACATAATTTAATTTTTTTTAAATGCATAGAATCATAATTAAGTTATCCTCCATCCGTTTCTGTGTTATTCTCTTGTGTCCGTTCAACATAAATCACACGATTTGTTACAGAAAATGGATAAGTACTGTACATAATTTGCATTTCTTTTTAAATGCATTAGTATCATACCTAAGCCATCCTGACACCTTTTTCTTGGCAGTCTCTGGTGTCCATGGTGAACAGCTTCCAGGACAAGCTGACGGAGCTGGAGGAGCAGGCGTCCCAGCTGGAGTTGATCGGAAGCGACGCCAGCAAGGCCACCATCAGCCGCTCCATGACCACCGTGTGGCAACGCTGGACCCGGCTGCGCAGTGTGTCCCGTGCCCAGGAGAGGGTGCTGGAGGATACGGCACTCGAGTGGAAGACCTTCAGAGACAAGGTAGCCTTTTAGGTGTAGTGACTGAGTGACATGACCATAACCTCAGCAGAATGATGCACCACACCACCTATGTATGGACTTGTGCACCCACAACTTCAAATGGGCCTATGGTGTAGCATGATAACTGACTTGTGAACATTTTGAACACAAATTTACGTTTTATATCACAGCATTACTTTTTAGATTTTCCTACAACTTTGTTACCTTATGAGAGTGGTATGTTCTAATTATCTTCACTAGCAAGGATTCCCCCATATTAGAATTTACCACCTGTAGAATTTACCAGCTCTTCATTTCTTGTTGGTGAAAAATAATATTCAGGAAGAAAACCACTGGCAAAATCAAGTAGTTCTCAAACTCACCCTATGTGTTTGTTCTCAAACTCACCCTATGTGTTTGTTCTCAAACTCACCATAGTAGTACAGTAGTTCACAGCTGCTACTCTGCAGGGGTGGGAATTGGCAAGGACTTTACGATACCATACATATCACGATACATTTGTCATGATACGATTCGATCACGATATATTGCGATACTGGGTATATTACAATATACTGCGATATTCTACATAGTCCCTGAAAATGCAAAAATAGAGCTGAATTATCAGTTGCTATTTACAATCTTGATAGTTTGAAGTCAGAAATTGATATAGTGTATTGTGAAAATTAGTATCACGATACATTGCGATATCGACGTTTAAATTGATATAGTATATTGTGAAAATTAGTATCACAACATATTGCAATGATGATATTTTTGCACACCCCTGCTGCTCTGTGTGTTTCTCAGATGACAAAGATGAGGTCGGCCGTGGACGAGCTGCAGACGCGCCTGCCTGAGTGTGCGGCGGAGAAGGCCAGCAAGGCCACACTGCAGTCCCAGCTGGAGCAGCAGGAGGCGCTGTACCAGGACGTGGAGCGGCAGCAGTCGGCCATCACGCTGCTGCAGCAGTACGCCCTCAGCCTGCTGCACGGCCCGCAGGTGCCCACCCTCGCCGCCCAGCAGCAGGAGCTGCCCGCCCTTAACGATATCAGGGCCCTGCAGCAGCAACTGGACGCGTAAGCAGCCTCATTATATTACATTACATTACACTTAGCAGACACTTTTATCCAAAGTGACTTACAAAAGGCAACTGGACGCGTAAGCAGCCTCATTATATTACATTACATTACACTTAGCAGACACTTTTATCCAAAGTGACTTACAAAAGGCAACTGGATGCGTAAGCAGCTTCATGTGCTATGAAGTTTGATGTGTTGTATTTATGATGGCTAACATGACTGAGAGAGACCGTTTTGAGTCAGCAGATTCAGTGAGTATCAGACAAAAAAAAGTGATGTGGTAGAAACAGGTGACTGTATTGTTTGGTAACAAAACTGTTCGTTGATGAATGTTTTTTGGCAGCATTTGTGACATGTAAATGTACCTGACGTGACTTACGGTTAAATCATTTACACTGAATTTTTAAGGAGGATCATTAACAGATCATCATCAGTTATTGACATCTCCCTTTCTTTCCACACCTGTCTCATCCTATCTCCAGTCTGCTCCAGAAGACCCGCACCAATCTGATGCGTGTGCAGCAGGAGCTGAAGGACAGAGAGGGTGTGGAGAGAGAGCTGAGCCACGTGAAGACCTGGATCCATCAGTCCAGAGAGCTTCTGCTCAACCCCACAGCTGACTTGGACCTCCTCCTGCAGGAGCTGGAGGCAAGTGACCAGATGTACAGTACATGCCCTGACCATTGCAGTTGTGTGTACAGCAGCGCTTCTGAATGCCCGGGGGGGCAGTGCGATGCCTGGGGCGCAGTGCGATGCCAGGGGGGGCACATATGACCCCGGGGAACATGCTTTTTTTGCCACACTAGAATAATGTGTAATTGCACATCCACCAAAGTACAGACTAAAAAACAATAGTTAATGAAGTTATTCTTTGTTATAAGTTGATCTATATTTCTTTTGGTTTCTTTAATTATAATAATGATACAGTATTATGCAGGGGTGTACTTATAACAATTTTATAGACAAATGATACTGTTATAGTCACGGCAGAGGGTGGGGGGGGTGGGGTCTTCTTCTTTTAAACTCTTCTTTTGTTTTGCATTCAGGTGATGCACAGTGAGCTGCTGACACACAAGCAGAACGTGGAGAAGATTGCGGAGCAGCAGCAGAGTAAATACCTGGACCTGTACACCATCCTGCCCTCCGAGATATCCATGCAGCTTGCTGAGGTGTCCCTGGCCATGGGGGCCATTGAGGACCAGGTGAGACACCGGCAATTTCTTGAGCTCGTCAGATAGTGGTTATGTGTCAGGATTCAATGACCTGGGGTAGCAAGGACTCTTGGTCAGGTCCTAGCCATATAACTATAGATATACAACTATAGACATTTACCATATAATACCAGGTACAAATATTACCCATGACCTGTCTCACCCTGATGAGCAATGCCGTTGACCAAACGTGTATAGAGTTAGACAAGAGTATTTTAAATAGAGTCGTGGGTGTTCTAAATCACTGCAATGTCCTGTTGCCGTATAACTCCTCAGGTTCAGTCCAAAGAAAGAGATATTCAGAAGAGCAAAGACATCAAGCAGAACTTCGATTCTAGAATCCAGGACATATCTGATAAGCTGAAAGCCATCTCCACCATGCTGAAGGAGAAAGCCACAGATATCACCCAAGCCAAAGAAGAAACCAAAGTATGTACATTTAGCATTAAAATATTCTATGAAATAATCATCTTTTTATCTTGTGTGAAAGTGAATTTAGATATGAAATGCAAGTAAGATGTGGTGTTATACATGGCTCAAGCTGAACTTTGTCTGTGTCCATGTCCGCAGGGTCTGTGCATGGAGCTTGAGAGCTGTGGCCGGAACCTGTCTGAGCTGGGCATGGCCGTCCAGGAGTTTGGCCGCAGGAACCCTCTCCTAGCACAGCAGCTGAGCGAGGCCATCGGCAAACTGGAGGAGATCCAGCACCACACCAGCCGCTTGGCCGAGTACAGAGCTGCCTGGCTCAGGAAGGTCTGTCCCTTAGCACCAACGGGTCTTTAGATAACAAGGACTATAACAGACCCAGAACTGCCAATGGCATGGCGCACCATAGAATGTGACTCTTTAGAGGGCCTGTAGCTTACATTCATAAATCAGTCTAATTCGGTCTACTTCTGTCGTGATCTTTAGATAACCTGTAGAGCGTTGGTCTTGTGATCGGAGGGTCACAGGTTTGAATCCCTTTCCATTAGGAAGAATGGGGGTGGGGGAGTAAACAGCTAGTGCTCTCCTGCACCCTCATCCATGTCTGAAGTGCCCTTGAGCAAGGCATCTAACCCCACATTGCTCCAGGGACTCTGTAACTGTAAGTCGGTCTGGATTAGAGCATCAGATAAGTGTAATGTAATAATAGACTCAGAAGTCTCGAATTGGCACAGCACACCATGGGAATGTGAGTCTTTAGAGGGCCTTTAGCTTAGATTCATAAATAAGTCTAATTCGTTCTACTTCTGTGGTGTCCTGTAGTTATGCAGCTAGTTTGTGTTATTAGATGTTGAGAAATGAGAGTTTAGTAGAGTAACTGTGAAAGATTTGATTTGATTCCTAAATGTTATTTAAACGTTAAACGTTTAAATGTTAGTTAATTTTCTATTTCTAAATATTGAGACATGCTTTATTTAATACATGCATTTCAAGAGATATTGACACAGTGACTGTGCTCCTCAGGCTGATGTCTATGCTGATGAGTACCAGGAGATGCTGGAGTTCACACTGAAGTGGACAGACAAAGCCAAGAGCCTGCTGAAGGCCTCTGTCATCTGGAGCTCAGCCTCACACCTTCAGGAGCAGATCAGAATGTACCAGGTTAGACTTCACTTATGGTGCAACCTAATCACTATTTTTTTTTAGCTTGCTGTTATAGCAACTGTTGCTGCTAACATCAGTACCCCCACTACTTACCACCGCCAATATTTAGACAATTATTTTACAGTTTTACTTATTTTATTTTTTTAAACCATTTTATATTTAAAAAAAAAACATATTTGTGGAGAGTGTAAATGTGTGTATAGGTCCTGTCACTGCAAACTAATTGCCCCACTGGTTGACAAATAAATTATTCCTACAGCTAAAGAGCTCTGACCTGCGCCGCCTGTGTGCTGTAGTCGGTGCATAAATTATTACTACTACTAAAGACCTCTGTCCCTTATGTGCTGTAGTTGGTGCATAAATTATTACTACTACTAAAGACCTCTGTCCCTTATGTGCTGTAGTTGGTGCATAAATGGTTGCTACTACTAAAGAGCACTGCCCCCTATGTGCTGTAGTTGGTGCACATGTAAATAGTTGCTACTACTAAAGAGCTCTGCCCCCTATGTGCTGCAGTTGGTGCATAAATGGTTACTACTACTAAAGAGCTCTGCCCCATGTGTGCTATAGTTGGTGCATAAATGGTTACTACTAAAGAGCTCTGCCCCATGTGTGCTATAGTTGGTGCATAAATGGTTACTACTACTAAAGAGCTCTGCCCCATGTGTGCTATAGTTGGTGCATAAATGGTTACTACTACTAAAGAGCTCTGCCCCATGTGTGCTGTAGTTGGTGCATAAATGGTTACTACTAAAGAGCTCTGCCCCCTGTGTGCTGTAGTTGGTGCATAAATGGTTACTACTAGTAAAGAGCTCTGCCCCCTATGTGCTGTAGTTGGTGCATAAATGGTTGCTACTACTAAAGAGCTCTGCCCCATGTGTGCTGTAGTTGGTGCATAAATGGTTACTACTACTAAAGAGCTCTGCCCCATGTGTGCTGTAGTTGGTGCATAAATGGTTACTACTACTAAAGAGCTCTGCCCCATGTGTGCTATAGTTGGTGCATAAATGGTTACTACTAAAGAGCTCTGCCCCATGTGTGCTATAGTTGGTGCATAAATGGTTACTACTACTAAAGAGCTCTGCCCCATGTGTGCTATAGTTGGTGCATAAATGGTTACTACTACTAAAGAGCTCTGCCCCATGTGTGCTGTAGTTGGTGCATAAATGGTTACTACTAAAGAGCTCTGCCCCCTGTGTGCTGTAGTTGGTGCATAAATGGTTACTACTAAAGAGCTCTGCCCCTGTGTGCTGTAGTTGGTGCATAAATGGTTACTACTAAAGAGCTCTGCCCCCTATGTGCTGTAGTTGGTGCACGTGTAAATGGTTGCTACTACTAAGCTCTGCCCCCTATCTGCTGTAGTTGGTGCATAAATGGTTACTACTACTAAAGAGCTCTGCCCCCTGTGTGCTGTAGTTGGTGCATAAATGGTTACTACTACTAAAGAGCTCTGCCCCCTGTGTGCTGTGTGTAGTCGGTGTTGCGTGAGTCGCGGGCGCTGCAGGGGGACCTGGAGGCCATGGTGGAGAAGGTGGAGCTGCTGTCGGAGGGCCTGCAGGTGGAGGCCATGAGCCAGCAGGCGTCCGAGCTGAGCCGCCTCACCCAGCAGCTGGAGCAGGACATCCGCTTACGCCTACAGAGCCTGCAGGACGCAGCCGAGGTACCAGGAACCCCTAAAACCCTGGCCATTCCGCCTTAATCTTTATGTAGAAAGAATACTTATTCTGGCATATTCACATGAGTTTTTCTTTTTCATATATGGGTGCATTTTCCATACAAAAATGTTCATAAATATGCATGGTCCTATTAAATAAACCAATAAAATAAATAAACAAACAAATAAATAAATGAATGAATGAATAAATGAATTAATGAATGAATGAATGAATGAATGCATTTTTATAACAGAAATATTATATGTGGCCCAAACACTCAGTGAATATTTTGTGCATGTAGTGAGTACGTCCACATAAACTCAATTAGTAACATAAGCAAGCTGAAAAACATTTTAGGCAGCTGAGGTACCGTAAACCCCTAGCCCTGGCGATTCACCCCTAAACTTAATTCATAGAGACTTTCTGTATATGTTGAATACATTAACTTCTTGTCTTACTGTTTTCAGGACATGGAGAAGTTTGAGAGTGAAGTAAAGAATCTGCAGGTGTCTCTGGAGCAGGTGCAGTCTACTCTCACATCACCTGAGCTCACTCGCCTCAGCCTGAAGGACCAGCTCTCTCACAGACAGGTAATAAACAGCTTCACAAAACTTTGCCATTAAAGGAACACTCTACTTTTTGGAAATAGGCTCATTTTTCAAACCCCTTTACAATTAAACAGTTGAGTTTTGTCATGTTTTAATCCATTCAGCTGATCTCCAGAACTGGCTGTAGGATCTCCATATCTGGCAGTAGCACTTCAACTATTATTGAAAGTTGAACAGTGGACTTAGTCCACTTAGTCATTGTGATCACACAATACATCACACACACACAGTGCACACAACGAAATTCAACCTCTGCATTAACCCATCACACACGTGAGCAGGGGGCAGCCATGGCAATGGCACCCGGGGAGCAGTGCGTGGGGACAGTGCCATGCTCAGAACGCCTCAGTCATGGGGGAGGATGGAGCAGAGCGCTGGTCAGTTACTCCCCACACCCACCTGTTGGTGTCAGGAATTGAACCTGTGACCTTTAGGCTGCAAATCCAATTTCTTTAAACGCATAAATCATTGAATCGGCTGCAAATCCAATTCTCTAATCAGCTTAGCAAAAATCATTGAATCGGATTAGACCAGTAGCATGCAACTGATTTTTGCTTTATTTCCCAAAAAGTGGAGTGTTTCTACAAGACCTAGACATTTTACTGCAGACAGTAATGTAACAGGCAATAGAAGAATATAACAAAGAGCATGTGAATCAGATGGCACATAGTAATTTAGAGCATGGGTGATGATGAGTGCTGTGTTGACTGACTGTGGTGTTGATCTCTTGAATGTCCCAGCGCCTGTTATCAGATATGGAGAGCTTCAAGCAGCAGGTGACAGAGGTGCAGGTGTGCCAGAGTGCTCTGCGGATACCTGAGGAGGTGGTGACCAGCCTGCCGATCTGCCGCAATGCCCTCAATCTCCAGCAGGAGGCTAGCCAGCTGCAGCATACCGCCATCCAGCAGTGCAACATCCTACAGGTAGACACACACACACACACACACACACACACACACACACACACACACACACAGACATACATACACGCATACACACCCACACATATTAGAGGTATAACCAGCAAACAGAAGGTACAGCTGAAGATATAACAAATTCTCTTATAGAAATTCATATATAAAGTAGTAAGCACTGTGACAACAAAACATTTTTAACTGAACTTTTAACTGTTCAATTAATATTTTTAGATATATTGTCTTTTGAAACATGGTATATCTTGCAATGAATAGCTCTCTCATGCACATACTCACCTGCCTATACTTGCAGATGAGAGCATGCACTCACAATTTGCTGATGAATATTATTTCCCAGGAGGCCGTGGTGCAGCATGAGCAGTATAAACAGGAAGTGAGTCACCTGCAGAGCCTGATGGAAGAGGCTCATGGGCTCATCCAAGCCCAGCCAGTACCCAGTGGCAACATCCAACAGCTGCAGTCCCAAATCAAGCAGCATGAGGTAGACACACACACACACACACACACACACACACACACATACACACACACACACACACACACACAGACAAACACACACACACACACACACACACACACACACACACACAGACAAACACACACACACACACACACGCACACACACACACACGCACACACACACACACACACACACACACACACACAGACAAACACACACACACACACACACACACACACACACACACACACACACACACACACACACACACACACACACACAGACAAACACACACACACACACACACACACACACACACACACACACAGTGTGTAGAATGTTCACATGTAGAAAATTGTGTGTTTGTGCATACATATACAATATTTGAAATGTATAAAAACAACCAATACAACTGGTAGCACTAGCACACACTCTCAGGTTCTGTTCTTATCCGACGCACATTATATTGTTTATACTGACTCCAGTACCATCGTTATGTGTTTTATTTATTGCGTATTATTTTATTGCTTTTGTTTTTTCTCTAACAGGAGCTGGCTCAAAAGATCCGGGGCTACCAGGAGCAGATCTCCTCCCTGAACTCTAAGTGCCGGATGCTGACGGTGAAGGCTCGTCACGCCAGCATGCTGCTCAGTGTCAGCGAGGGCCCAGACGACCCCTCCAAAAAAGCCTTGCTAGCACAGCCCTCTGTGGTCATGGTAGGTGTAGTCATGGTTGTGTGTTTGTGTGTGTGTGGGAGGGTGTGTGTGTGTGTGAGTTTGAGTGGCAGAGATTTCAGTATATGAATGGATATGTCTGTTTGTGTGTGTGTGTGTGTATGTGATCCTTTTTATTGTGTGTTCTGTATATGTGTACAGTCAAATCAGTGAGAAGGACAAAAAAATGAAGTACTGGATGGTTGCATGCCTTTTTGTCAGACCCTTTTTTCTGGTCTTGATGTCACTAATACCCTAATATTATTTCTATCTGCCTACTCATCCCTGTGATTGTGGCTGTGTGTGTGTGTACCGCGTGTGTGTGTTTATGTGTGTGTGTTTATGTGTGTGTGCATGCATTTGTGTCCGCGCCACTCATCCGCACTGTCAGATGACAGCCGGCCGCTGTCACACGCTTCTGTCCCCGGTGACGGAGGAGTCGGGCGAGGAGGGCACCAACAGCGAGGTCTCCTCGCCTCCCTTCTGTCGCTCCCCCTCTCCTATCTCTTACGCAGATGCCTCTCTCTACCAGGTACACCCACACAGGGGAAGAGCCCGCCCGCCGGGCCCTTCACAGCCGCATCGCCTCATGCTCATGCCAAAACGATGCGGTCAAATGATGATGTGCTCACACGTTTATCTGTTACAGCTGTGTGGAACTAAAGTGAATGTTTAATGCGATTCTGAGAGAAGAAATAGAGCCATTAAATGGAGTTATCTGGACTTAAACTTTAGGGTTTTTAACCTTCTGGTGTTTAAGGCCTTTCTGAGGCAATCTGTTCAGCCAAACATTTTTACGTTTTTCAGCTAACTAAAAGCTTTTATCCAAAAATGACACTTATGGTATTCTGGAAGACCGTAGCAATGATAATATGAAACTAAAGTGAATGTAAGGAAATTAGGGTTTTTTCTGTAAAATTCTGTAAACACAACCTTACAAATTAAAAAAAAAGTCCCTTCTGAGGGACTTTGACTCCAGATGGTTAAAACTGTTTCAACAGCTAAACTGCAGATTGCTGTAGCACTATGCTGATTACTGCATATGCCTCTATTGAGCAAGCTTTGTTGAACTGAGTTGTCTTGCAGTCAACATTCACAGCAGTCACAATGCAGTTACATTGATGTTTACTTTGGGTGAGCCTGTGCTGATATGTGCCTGTGCTGTCTTGGCTCCGCAGCTGGGAAGGGGCACCCTGACTCGCACCACGGTGCAGGAGCTGTACGACCCCACCCTGGAGTCCGTGGCCAACCTGGATGACCTGCAGCGCTCCTGGGAAACACTGAAGAATGTGGTACGTTTGTAGAGCACTGTGGCAATATGCCATGGTAACCATGGTAACATTTTTATGAATGGCCCGCTGTAGCGAAGGGGAGGAGAAGTCACCACACCTGGCTTCGAACCCGGGTCACCGGACAGGGACTCTGACCGCAACGCCAAAGAGCCAAGCTCATTGGGATGGCAGTCAGAGCACACCCACAACTCTAGAGAAGGTCACTCCATCACACCCGCCCACAGAGACATCGCAGATGTTTTATTTTGTTTACTGCTTATTGACTTATCACCTTTATCAAACCCAACCTTTAATCCTATCCTAAAAAGACACAAGAGTTTCAACAGATGGTGTTCAGTTTGAAACCATTTTAACCCTTTTGGACGCACCCCCTATTATAACTTTGTTGTTACCCGAATGCCAGTTACCAAGTTGTAATGTGTTACTAAAGACTTCATGTAATGTTGTAGTGAAATTGTAATGTTGTAGTTAATTTTTTTTTCAGCCGAGTCGTAGCGCCGGCGATACAGTGACCGCTAAGAGGCTACACTGTTGTGGTTAACACTGTGTGTTGAAACTGTTTTCAGATCAGTGAGAAGCAGAGGAGCCTGTACGAGGCCCTGGAAAAGCAGCAGCGCTACCAGGGTTCCCTCCAGGCCATCTCCTCCAAGATGGAGGCAGTGGAAGCCCAGTTGAGGCAGGAGACCTTGGAGGCTGACCACAGCCCTGACGACCAGCTCGACAGTCATCAGGTAAGGAGGAGAGGGGAGCATGTATCAAATCAATCAATCAATGCAAATGTACTGTATAATGACATGCATACGGTGAAAGATATTAGCCTGGTAAACCAGCCCCCCGTACTCCATTTCATTTTGTACAGAAGGTCTGGCATTGCTGCTTTGAGAAACGATTTCTTGCTGGAGGTGGGGACTCTGCTGAAGTTTAAAACAAGTGGCTCTGCCTTTACCCAATTGCTATTTTTTTGTCCTTTTCATAGTATAATGTTTCTTACCGCAATGTGATGTTTAACCACATGCTGAAAATTATGCTATGCATAACCAGGCTGTAAAAAATGATCAATGTATTCACAATGTGTCTTTATACACACATGCTGTAACGTAATTCTGACATCCGGAATAATGAGTCCTGTGATCTCGCCAGACTCTGATGGACGAGGTGCAGAGCCTCCAGGATGAGATTGACGCCCTCCACAGTGGCTTCTCTGAGGAGCTGGTGTCAGACGCGCTGGACTCAGACCCTGGTCACCAGCTGGCCCTGCAGTCCAGCCTGTCAGTGCTGGCAGAGAGGATGGCCACCATCCGCACCAAAGCCTCTGGCAGAGGACAACTGCTGGAGGCAAGGGCCAGCTTTGCTATACACATATACAGTATATTAACTCTCATATACACACATTCACGTAATATAGAAACACTCCACTTTCTCATATACATACATTCACATGGTAAAGATACGAGCGTAAGCATCGACACACAATTATTCACATACGTATGATGGTCACACTTCAATAACTACAATCAACTACAACCTACTACAACATCAGAACCCTGAACACACAGTATACTGACTTTGCACACATTCACTACTCAGCACACACAACCTAACTTTACGCTGCCAACTCTGCTGTCTTATGTAGATGCATTCAAATAACGAAAAAGACAAAAACATAAGCATGGACATATAAAGTAGGTTTGTTATACTTAAGCACAAAAGTATGCTTAAACTAATTATCAACCAGTATTTCTGCTAACAACAGCTAATAGATGGCAGGGTAAAGTTGTGTCTGTCCCAAGAAAGCGCTGTTTCATGGTTCTACTGGGCCTAACCCGCTTGCCACCCACTCACTGCCTGCCCACCTCTATCCCCCCCTTGTAGGAGCGGATGAGCCATCGCCTGGAGGGTCAGCAGCGAGAGGAGGTCCTGGAGGAGTGCCACGCCCAGGCCGACGAGCTCCACCAATGGATGCTGAGCACCCGAAGCGCCCTGGGCTCCACCTCTCCGGATGCGGACATAGAGGAACAGCTTGAGGACTGCCAGGTTAGCACAGCCCCCCTGCTGGTTCAGATCAGGACTTTTAACAGTAGGGTCAGGAAGGGGCAGACTTATGAAAGGGAAGAGTAATAGGATCCTCCATGCGTCATCTAATCAAAACTGCAAAATCAGGTATACAGAAAAAAGAAAGCAATCCTGAGGCACTCTGCTGCATAATGTGATTTATATAGTAAACACGCGGGCAAAATCAGGACTCCTGAGCAGAGGACAGCTAACTAATGAAAAGCAAAAAAGAAGGGCTGAAGCACACTGATTAAAGTTGCAGCACTTTCAAGTACAAACCAGACAACATTTTAACACTACTGTGTTTTTGTCAGAGATGTTAAGGGAGATAAAGTATATGCCAGGTTCCAGATAACGTAACTAGTGTTTATATTAACA
The DNA here is from genome assembly GCA_027475355.1 of Coilia nasus. Lineage (NCBI taxonomy): Eukaryota > Metazoa > Chordata > Actinopteri > Clupeiformes > Engraulidae > Coilia > Coilia nasus. Next base: position 16,885,296 of record CM050205.1, read on the forward strand.
TACTATTCCTTTGCCATTTTTACTGAAGGCCAATTTCTCTAGTCAGTGTTTTGTTGTCTCTTTCACTAAAAAAAGGAATTCTCCTCACCATTGTCACAGAGGGTTTGCGCATGACATTTTATCGGGGCTTTGATTTCTGTAAAGGCTTTCTGATCAAACACATTGTTAAACAACGTAAAAAAAAAAACAGGAAGGCTCTAGCTCTTATTTTCCCTTAGAGGAAGCTTAGAGGAAGTGCAGCAGGTTAGAATTAGCTGTGTTGTGGATCACTGAAACGGTTAGTGACTTAGCAGCTGTAGCCCTACACTTAATCTGCTTATGCAGATGCCTGTGCGTGACTTTGTCCAATCCCGTGCCAAGGCACCTCCGGCTTTGTCCCAGGGCCCTCCTAATGATTTGAGGTGATTAGCCAAGCGCAGCCAGGGCATTGGTGGGAAGAGGGCGTCTCTGTGCGCATATTAATGAGGCAGAGGGGCTCTCCCGGTGGAGGGGGAGGGGGAGGGGCAACACCTGTTGTGGTCGGGAAATGTCGGCTCAGGTCAGGAGACGTTGGATGGTAGCCTTGAACACCCATCAACGCTGGCAGTAGCTGCTCTTGCCTCTAATTTTGCTTACAGCTAGCCTAAGTTAGCTAAAGACTATGCACATCTCTGTCTCTGACTGAGGAGGGCTAAAAGGGGTGGGGGACAGCTTTCCACCCCTTCCTGTGCATTCTTGCCAGGCGTTCTGACAGTCGACTTGCGGCAGCAGCATGTACTCGGAGCAGGGCTCATGAGGGATTACTGTAGGAGGCCGTGCTTCAGTGGGAGGAGGGCGGTGGGCGTCGGCCGGACTCGGACTCGGACGGGGGCTGCGACGATGAAGCCGGCGGGTGCGGGCTGAGTGCCGACCCCGACCCTCAACCCTGACCCCTGACCCCCGACCCCTGACCCCCTCCTCCTGAGGAGCGTGATGTTTGAGCTGGCCTCTCTGCTGCTGCTCCTGCAGAATGCGCTGGGCGAGCTGGAGGAGAAGGTGGGGGCCCTGGAGGAGCTGGTGCGGCGCGGGGAGAGCCTGCTGCAGGAGGCGCCGCGGGAGGAGACGCGAAGGGAGGCCGAGCTCCTCACCACACGCCTGCGCACCCTCAAGGGGAGCCTGCTGGAGCTGCAGAGGATGCTGCAGGACAAGCACCAGCACCTCCAGGTCAGCACACTTTGCCATGAGTGCCACTCACATAGGGCTGGGAGATATGAAGCAAAACTGATGTCACAATGTTTCTGGGCTGACCGGCGATACACGATATATATATCGATATTTCAAAAACAGAATGAGCAAAGTGTTAAGTTAAGACTGCTCTAAAAGAGCTGTGCAAATGAAAAAGTAAACAGTAGCACACACAGGGGCACAGCTCAGCGATCCAAGAAAGCTGCGGCTGTCTGAACAGTGTGAACACATTAAGATAAGTGGTTTTGGTGAAGTGGTATTGCAGCATCGAAAATGTATAGATATGGCGATATAGTGTCAAATACCTCCTATACCAAATATCTCTTTGAAAAACATATTGAAATTACGATAATATTGATATATTGATACACTCATATATGTATTTGCCACAGGTGCCTGAATTGAGAGGTGCTGTAGCGCAAACAAGTGCTGTATACCAACAGCTGTGTGTGTTACCATGGGTGCATATTGCCTAGAGATGGGCACATTTATTTCAGAAAGTAATGCTTTTGTGTTTGTGTGTGTGTCTGTGTCTGTGTATGTGTGGGTCAGTATGTTTACCTTGCATGTGTACTTCTATGGGTCAGAGCTGGGTGTGATTGCTTCGCGTAGCACGCGTGTGTAATGTGTGTGTGTGTGTGTGTGTGTGTGTGTGTGTGTGTGTGTGTGTGTGTGTGTGTGTGTGCTGACATGATTACTTTGGGGTTAACAGTGGGCTTTCCCCACCAAAATCAGTGCTCACAAGTCAAAATCTGAAATGGTTGAGTGATATTACATTACATTACATTTAGCTGATGCTGTTATGCAGAGCAACTCACAGTTATTTTAGGTACAAGGGATTCGAACCTGCGAATATTGCGAATAATGAGTGATGACCCCTCACCCCTCTGTCTCCCACCTCTCATAAAATCCTGCCCAACCATTGCTAGCTTTAAATCCCATCTAAAACCGCATGGTTTTACTATTGCTTTTAGTTCAGTCTGATATAGTCATCCTGTTTTCCTTTATATTTTGTTTCTATCTGAATCTTATTTGTTTTTAATCTCTATTTTTTATTTTAGTTGTTGTTCTGATTTATTTATCTTAACTTTTTATTTACTGTTAAATATTTGTTGTTTTGCTCTCTATTTTTAAATATTTTAGTTGTTTTGATATCTATTTATCTACTCATTTTAATGTGTGTATTTACTGATAATTTCTATCCCGGAGTCTTAATTTTTGTTTTAATACTGTGATTTTATTGTCTGTCTTGATTACGCTGCCTGTTAAGCACTTTGGGCCACCTTCTGTTGTTTTTAAATGTGCTATATAAAAAAAATGGACTTGATTTGACTTTACTTGTCTCCGCTCAGGTGTGTGTACAGGAGCAAGAGGACAGCGAGTCGGACTCCACGCTCTCACAGAGCTCCACGGTGCAGGACTGGCTGGACCAGGCCCGCTCCACCCGCACTCAGCAGCAGCAGGACAGCCTGCAGAGACAGAAGGTACCAGTCCACACACAGACATCACGTCTACACATTCAATCAAAGTCAAGTCAAAAGTCAGCTTTATTGTGAAAACCATATGTACAGGTCATACACAGGATTTGAAATTGCAGTGCCCCCTAGCCCCACAGTAAACATCTTATAAACATAACAATATAAACATAGCAAAAAAAAGTAGAAAGATTTTTCTAGATGTTGTGTAGTGCTTTAGCTCAAATGATGCCATTTAAGCAGCGGCTGATTTAAAAGTGCAGGTGCAAGTCCATGGACACGTTATCAACCCTTACACACACTCACACATTTAATGCTAAGTCACACACCCTCACAGACACATCCTCTCACACATTTAATATCTATTGAGGCGTTATCACCCTCACACACAGATGGTCCACATCTATCTATCTATCTATCTATCTATCTATCTATCTATCTATCTATCTATCTATCTATCTATCTATCTATCTATCTATCTATCTATCTATCTATCTATCTATCTATCTATCTATCTATCTATCTATCTATCTATCTATCTATCTGTCTGTCTGTCTGTCTGTCTGTCTGTCTGTCTGTCTGTCTGTCTGTCTGTCTGTCTGTCTGTCTGTCTTTAACTATCTTTCTTTGCCTCCCTCTATCGTTTTATCTTGTAGCTCTATTCTTACTAAACTGCATCTTACCTATTACATTGTATACAAAACATACACATGTGTATGCTTGCTGTGGTGCGCGTGTGTGTATGCGTGGGTCTGTGTGTCCGTGTGTGTGTGTCTGTGTGCGCAGGAGCTGGAGGAGCAGCTGGCTGAGCAGAAGCGCTTGCTGCAGTCGGTGGCCAGCCGTGGAGAGGAGATCATGATCCAGCAGGCTTCCCCCAGCGGCTCCAGGTAGGCAGGGCAGGCGCTAGCACACCAGCCTGGTAAACCAGCCCCTCATATTTCATTTCATTTCATTTTCTACAGAGGGTCTGGCCTTGCTGCATTGAGAAATGATTTGTTCTTGGAGGTGTGGACTCTGCTGAAGTGCAAAACAAGTGGTTCTAACTTTACCCAATCGCTAACGTCTGGTCGTCAAGTATGCCATTAGCCTACCTACGCACTACAATTGAAATGTAGCACACAAAATCAACGTCATCGCTCGCGAACACTCCCTCAGTTCGCTGATTGGCTCGGATTGGCTTGGTCCGAATACATGAATGTCAACGGCAGCTGCCTTCTGCCTTCAATGGGCTATAACCACACTACGTAAGTTTGGAGGAGTGAGCTGTCTCTCTGTAGTTCGAATGAGAGACAATTCCTCTTCCAACCTGTAGGGCGACCGAAGAGGAAAACTACTTAGTGTTGCTTCAAAGGTCACGATCCTATCCGAATATCAAACATTATATATAACGTTTTTTTCTCAGTTCCACTTCAACACTAGCACACACTAAAGACAGTAATGTGACTGGCTGCTTTGCCTAAAGATATTTACAATATTTGGTTACCCAACATAATTTGACCTTTGACCCCAGTGGGCTTCTCTATTGTGTCTAGATGATCTGCAGAAAAAGCCTGACCTATACTATTATGCCGTTTCTCTCCTCACTTGCTCTTTCTCTCTCTCCCTTTCTCTCTATCTCTCTCTCTCTCCCTCTGCCTCTTTCTCTTTTTTCTGTCTCTCTCTCTTTGTCTGTCTCTTTCTCCCTCTCTCTCTCCCTCCCTCTCCCTCTCTCTCACTCTCTCTCTCTGCCTCTGTCTGCCTCTGTCTTTCTGTCTCTCTCTCTTTCTTGCTCTCCCTTTGTCTTTGTCTCTCTGTCTCTCCCTGTCCCCAGTGTAACTGATCCCCTGGAGCTGCTGGAGCAGGAGGCTGAGGTGGCAGCTATGAGCCCAGAGCAGAGGAGGCAAAGGTGGGAACGCCTGACGAAGGACCTGGCCACCAAACTTCAGCTTCTCCAGAGGAACCTGGAACAAGAGCAAGGCCAGCTGGTACATACATGCATACCTCCTACTGTACATTTCAGATCTCTCCCCCCCCCCCCCCCCCCCCCCCCCATGGCTGTCATTCCTTATACATACAAACAAACATGCCCATTTATAGTCATCATACATCACAAAGTGCCATGCCAGGCACACCACCCCTGTTTTGGCACCCACTTAGCACTCCTGTCATCACGTTCCTGTGGCCTGTTTAAAGCTCACACTCATATAGACTGTTCCATATGCCGACCAATGGCTTGACCATATCATACCGAGTTTACACTGAGTTCCTTTGCTTTGCAGGTATTCGCCAGAACACCAGTGAGCCCATCTACACCAGTACTCCAGGCAGACCAGCCAGTCCCGGACCAGTCCTCGCTGACGCCCCTCTACCAGGGCTTCAGACAAGCAGTGGAGGGCATGGACAACCAGGTGACTGACTGTTCCCACACACTAACTATACTTTACAAATAACCTATCGCTTGTGCTGTACCACTTTGATTGTCTCTGCCACTGAAATGCTAAGTATCAGTCTGCCAGATATCACTGTGTAGTTCAAAATATAAACTAGCAACTGTCTGACGTTTTGTAATGGTTTTGTGTGTGTGTGTGTATGTATTTGTTTTTGTAGGATGCAGTGGAGGAAGAACTGTACTCGGCTCTCTCCGCCACTTCCTCGTGGGTTGATACGGTGGAAAACACACTCTTCTCTGGACCTCTGCTGCTGACAGAGAACACACAAACTCAGCTGTCCAAGGAGGAGGTAAGTTAGTAGAGTAGAGAAGAGATACTTTATTTATCCCGAAGGAAATTAATGGTTTATGTAGTTTATTATGGTTTATATAGTTTAATGGTGTATCTAGTGTTTAAAGTGTATAGTCAGGCAACACAATGTGGACATTGTATTAATCACAAGAAGTGTAGACAGCACACACACACACACACACACACACATACACACACACACACACACACACACACACACACACACACACACACACACACACACACACACACACACAAACACACACACATACACAAACACACAGTATCTATACAAAGTTTCATAAATGATCTATAATACGAATGCATCTTCCACTGCTCCACAGTCTCTGAGGCAAGGTGTGACCCAGGTAGCCGAGGAGGTGAGCCAGAGCTGGGGGAGATTAGGGGCTGCGGGGGAGCTGTGTGGGGGGGAGCAGCCCCTGATGGAGGAGACGCTGGAGTGCCTGGGACAGAGGCTGCGACTGCTAGACTCTGCTCTGGGCGGCCGCTGTGACCACATCAGGACCAGAATGGAGGAGCTCACAGCTTTCCAGGTTAGGATCAAGTTGTATATACTAGATGTAGAATTGGTCATTCCAGACTTACACATGCTTTTTTGTTTACTGGAGGTGAACATCCATTGTGTCCTTTTTGTAATGAGTACTCAAGCACAGTAATCAAGCACATTTTATTTTGTTGTTCTGTTCTCAGATTTAAAAGGCAACGTTTTTTTAAAGAGAATCTTTATTATATGGTTCCACCTTTAAATGTTTTAAACTTCCTAGCATGTATTGATCTTAAAAGACTGATATAATTTATTTGTTTTATAGTTTCTGTTTTTTTTTTTAACTTGTTTAATATTTATTTTTTAATTTATCTCTTTTAATCTGTTTTGGCCATTAATAACCACAGTTGTTAAAATGGCAATAAACTGAATGAAACAAACAAACAAACTTTCCAGGTTAGGCAGTCTTACTGTACGTACAGATCAGGAGTGACCAAGGTGAACAGGTTTGCCGAGGTCGCTGCAGAAGCTTCGCTGTTGAATTCACTTTGTTCGCTTACTTTGCTCATGATGTATCATTTGGAATGTTGGATTTAGCTCAGTAATTAACAGATGTTGGTAAATCTATGTATTGCGATTGGTTTTCGCCGAACTGTGTCAGGTCATTACCAAAGTTAACTGAGTTTTAACTTCTTATTTTCCCTCTGATCGCCCAATTCGCTTTGCGAATTCACTTTGTTCGCCCAATTCGCCGACTCTCCATAGAGAAACAATGACTTCCGTCGCTGTGGTCGCTTTGGTCGCTTCTGATGTGAACACAGCTTTAACGATGCTCCAGGTCCATCTGTGACTAGTTACTCAACCATGTCTAATGCCACGTGGAGTGTATCTCATTTGCTTCACATATGGTTTGATGTAGCATGTACATAGAAGAGCATGAATACATCATGTTCATTATGAACAGGAGAAAAACACACTGAAATACAGCTGAAAAAGTAGGGTCAAGTTATTAATGTATACATGATGGTGTAGATTTAGTGGATCAAGCTTTCATATTACCCAAAAAATGAATCCAGAGCTGTTGTAGTTACCTCAGTACAGTTCATTAACTACACTACGTAATATAACAAAATAAGAGGAGATAGATAGAGTTGTTTCAGTACACTGAATGACATGCGAACTTGTGTTTGTTATGTAGTGCTGTTGAGTGACAGTAACTGGGTTTTCATTAAATGTATTTGTTTTAAATATGCACATTATTATTTACTCAGCTAAATTATAAGCGGTGCTTTTGTATTGTACTGCGAGATCATAAAAACCACAAAAAACGTCTGCCGTTTGGATGCCTAATTTTAATGGTCGTAAGGTGCATTGAAAAGTTTAATGGAGACCGGATTATTGTTTGTCGTCTGCAGACTGAGCTGAGGCTGCTGGGCGCTGCGCTGGCGGACAGGAAGTGTGAGATTCTGCAGAAGATGGCCGGCATCCTGGACCGACCAGCACAGCAACAACAGGAGGTAATCACACACATACAGCCCTACAGTGGAGTAACTACTTGAGCATAGAAATGGCTTTAAAGTTGTCACACTGCCCAGTAAAACATGTTGTACAGTAAGTATAATAGGGACGATGCTTTTATGTGATTTCTGAATAGGAAGAAGCAAGATATTTAGTCACAAGACAAAGGAGGTGTTATAAAGTCAATTTCCAGTCTAAACTCAGTTAGAGTGTTTAGTATGAATTCTCTCCACTTCAGTTTTTCTCAGACATTACAACTCATGTGTTCAGATGTTCACACAGTTATACACACACACAATCGAGAACTGTTGTACACAAATACTTTTCACGAAACACACACTCTATTTGACCTGCGTTGTCACTACGGTGTCCTGGGACAGATCGTAGCTGAGGCGGAGGAGATTTTGCGGGAGCTTGAGCACAAGCTCAGCGAGCTGAAGGCCAGAGGAGGCCATCTGCAGCCAGACCAGGCCACTACCAACCAGCTGCTCAAACTACAGGTACATACACACACACACACACACACACACACACACACACACACACACACACACACACACACACACACATATGCATCCACACCAGGCCACCACCAACCACCTGCTCAAACTGCAGGTAAAACACACTGAGAATACACACACACTGTTTCATGTACACACACACATGCACTCTTTCACACACACACACCTACCCACACACACACACACACACACAGACACAGACTCACATACACACACACACACACACACACACACACACACACACACACACACACACACACACACAGCAGTACTGTCACTACTACCACGATCCTGAATTAAATTCCAGATTGTAGTACATGTAATGTCACCCCCTGACTTTTTCCGACCACATGTTTGACGTGACTGACTGGGTTACTGTAGGATGCCTATGAGGAGCTGGTTCTGACGGTGGGCTCACGTCGCAGCGGGCTCAACCAGAACCTTGCCCTGAAGACCCAGTACGAACGAGCGCTGCAGGACCTCACCGACCTTCTAGACACGGCACAGGACAAGATGGCCGCCGGGCAGAAACTGATGGCCAGCTCTGTGGAGGAGGTGCACAGCCTGCTGTCCAAACACAAGGTGCTTGGCAAACTCCCTATCTAATCTAGCAGGAAGTGCCCCTTCATTGACACTTCCCCCCCCATCCTCAATTTACAGCTTTATAGACTTCTGGTTAAAAGATCCTTGATTACTCACCTTCAACCATCTTTGCTGTTGTCCCCAGCAAGTTTTCTAGAAATTTTGAAATGTAGGCTGAAAATTGTAATAAGTTTTTAATAATAAAAACTGTGACAAAACAGTGAGAAAACTCTATGTTGCGAGCGTGTTGGTTAACATTACAGTGTCGTAGCTATGGATGAGACACTGCTTTGGCACCACCGATTAATGGGCCGCTTAAGGATCAATTGTTATTTTCACAAAATTGGGAAAAACTGGGAAAATATAATGACTTGATCATAGTTTTAAGTCATGGTTGCAAACTGTCCTACAACTTCTAGACCTCCAGTTAGCTCATCTTCCCTTATTTCTCTTTCACTCAGGAGTTTTTCCAAGGCCTCGAGTCTCACACCATCCTTACGGAGACCTTCTTCAGGAAGATCAGTGTGTTTGTGCTGCCGTCTGAGACGCAGGAGCTTGAGCAGACGCTGAAACGAGCCCAGAGCATCCTCAAGCAAGCCCACCGCAGAGGGGTGGAGATAGAGCACATACTTGAGGTGAGAGGAGCAGAGGAGGATAACAACACAATGGCAAATCACAAGCTAACATGATGCAGCAGTGTTGCATAAGCAAAGCCCATATATAGATACGTTGTTATTTATGGCTGTGTGTGTGTGTGTGTGTGTGTGTGTGTGTGTGTGTGTGTGTGTGTGTGTGTGTGTGTTTGTGTGTGTGCTGTACTGTGGATGTGTGTATGCATACATGTGGGTTTGTGTATGTATGTGTGTGGGTTTCTGTATGCATGTGTGTGGGTGTGTGTATGCGTGTGTGTGTGTGTGTATGCTGTGCATGTGTGTGTGTGTCTGTATACATGTGTGTGTATGCTGGGCATGTGTGTGTGTTTGTGGCGTGTGTGTGTGTGTGTGTGTGTGTGTGTGTGTGTGTGTGCAGTGCTGGACCCGTGTAGTGCAGGACTGCCACGCCCTGTCCCAGGAGCTGGTGGCTGCAGAAGACACCCTGGCTGGTGTGGCTGTGCAGGAAGAGTCGGAGGAGAATCTGACAGAGAGAATCACACTTTACCAGGTACCGCTCCCTCTCCTGTGTTAGAGGAGATGCAGTTAAGTAATCAAAATCTTGAACACCTGTACAAGCCTCCTCTTGGCTTTGGCCATGCTCCCAAATTGGGAGCATAAACCTGGTTGAGCTGACTTTTTCTTTTCTACATATGTCGACTGTCCTTTAGTCCTGCTCCCAGTGAGTGTTTTGATTGAACTCTTGGCCATCAAATAGACACGGTTGCTCAAAATGGCCATAAACTAAACAAACAAACCCCCCCCCAGGGCCAGCGGGAGCGTCTGGCGGAGCGGCAGCCGGAGCTGCAGCAGCTGCTGGGGGAGGGCCGTCGGCTGCTGCAGGCTCTGGGTTGCCCGGCTCTGGAGAACCAGCTCACCCTGCTGGGGGAGCGCTGGCTCAGCTGCAGCACCAAGGTCAGCAAGGAGCTCCAGAGGCTGGAGGCCATCCTCAAACACCAGAGCAAGTGAGTGAGAGCCCACACCCACCACACCACCTCTTTTAAAAAGGTTTTTGTGACCAGATCTGGCAAAATGAGTCGCAGTGACCCAAAATTCAAAATTGAGATTTTGGTACCAGTGAAAAGAAAAGATGATACATTTTAAAATGAGTAGAATTTGTGACTTTAGACACATTTTGCTAGTTGGGGGTCACATTTTTTGCAGACTTACTTTATACATCTCAAATTTGATAGGATAGTAGAGAGTGACAGGAAATTAGTGGGAGAGAGAGGGGTGGAATTGTGAAATGACCTTAGGTCAGACTCAAACCTGGAATCCTGGATTTATGGGCATATTAAACACTGGGTATACTGAACTGATTCACCACTTTATTCAACATCTATCAGAAGACTATCAATTTATTTATGAACTGCAGTGTACAATATGCATTCCCCTAAGCTTGTTTATGTAAAATTATCTTATGTATTAAAGTTTGGCAGGGTAGCCAATGTTTGTCGTTGTGTAAAAATCTACACCAAAACCTGTATCTCAGTGTGGCACAGGGTCAGGTGTCAAAGTCTGGTAATGTTCTTCTAAAAGCCATACCATACTGTAGCACCAATTTTACTAATTCCCTCCTCTACCTGGCAAAAGAGTCATGCTAATTAGAATCAGCTGGTTTAGTAACTAGACTGACTGAATACATGTGAGAGGACATTTTCACCTCTGTCGTGAAGTGACATCTGATCTCCCTCCCTCCCGGCCTCCTCAGGTACCAGGGTGAGATGACGGAGCTAAGCCAGTGGCTGCAGGACGCTCTGGAGCGTCTGGAGTACTGGAGCACACAGGCCATGGTCGTTGGCCAGGACCCGGAGATGGTGCGGGACCACCTCCACACTTTCCTGGTACGTCATCATGTCATGTCATATCCTCCGTTCTCTGTTATGTTTTATTATAACGATTGACGTAAACTCACAGTCCTCCTCATAATGCGCTAATGTGGAGATCATAACAATGTCCAGATAATCTGTTAGCAGATTGCACTAATCAGAGCTTGCTGTCTATATGATTAATGTGCTATTTTGTATAGAATGGCAATGTCAAAGTGAAGCTAATCTAGTTTTATATATCCTGATATTTAGCTCTGTTCTCTGTATTATAAAATATCCAGCAGTTGTTGTGTTATAGTATCAGATAAAGATATGAAGTTTTACCAGCTGTTGACGAACGTAATCATATACTGGACCGATGTGATGGGCAACTCTCTCTGCCATGTATGACAGCATGATGTAGTGCTGGGTGATGCCACAAGTCCAGTTTTCATTCAACTTATTTGCATTAGTTATGCACATTTGTAGTATTTCAGCTTAAATACATGCGCACATGTGCATGTAACATTGTGGGGCATGGGTTAGGATTAAGGTTAGGGTTAGTAGTACATAATGTTACGTGTAATGTTGCATGTAGATGCACTGTAAAACCGTTAAAATGAAAAATGTGTTACCACAAGTCGGATGTAAACAAAATGAGTGACTGTGAGGGGGCTTCTCTGTGATGTGTCCCACAGGAGTTCTGTAAGGAGGTGGAGAGGCGCTCTCCCCTCAAGGCCTCCGTGCTCACCGAGGGCAACCAGCTGCTGAGGCTGAAGCGCATGGACACGGCGGCGGTGAGGTCTGAGCTGGGCCTGGTGGACTCACAGTGGGGGGAGCTGGCCACACGCATCCCCCTGGTCCAGGAGCGGCTGCACCAGGTAGGCACCATAAGCTAGGCACAGCCCTCCTGATTTTTCACCTAGATTCTGATGCAATGGATCGTCAGGGCCAGTCGCAGGCAGTCCAAGGTACATCAGAAGCAGTTGGGGTGCTGACGCTAACTTGGACAATTCATTCTATGAATGTCAATGTGACATGTCTTTGCATGAAAGTAATAGTTTGTGAAAAAAATTACTCCCCCCACAGTTGCCACAGACTTGAAAGACACCAAAATGGTTATTTGAACCAGGCTATTTAAACATGGTTATTACAGCACCAAGAAAACAACTCAAGTACTGGCATTTTAAAAAGTTACATTTTGGATGTTGTCAATTGGTAAAGCACCACGAGTACCAGTCAGCACAAATAGCACAATCTACCAGTGAGCCCCCCCGGCACTCTGAGGGATTAGCAGCTAACACTAACAGGATTAGCCGCACTTTCTCAGAGCTGAGCTTCAGGTGTTCAGTGGGAAAAACAATTGTGATTTTTTTTTTTGCAGTTCTGTGTGAGATATTTACCCCTGTTTTACCCTGGCCTGTCTGCTGTTGATTTGGCAAAGCATGCTCTGTGCACACATCTTTTGGGCTTATGAGTGCAGACAATACATGCTGGAGGTCAATGTCATGGTGAAGTATCGTAGAATTTCAATCATCCTCTCATTTACCTAGTCATGGTCCAGCAAACTTGTTCAGCACAACATGCACTGCAGATGGTAGCCAACTTGGGTTTTGGTGAAGAGCATGTTCATTTGCTATGTATACAACAATCCAAGAGCTGTTTCAGTGAATGCTCTGTGCAACAAAACAATGACGGAAAGTGAAAAAGTGAAAAAAAATCTCAGAAGGCCACAAAATAGTAATAATAATAATAATAATAATTATTATTATTATTGTTGTTGTTGTTGTTGTTGTTATTATTATAAGTAGCAGTATAATGTGTTATTTTTTTGTGGTGTTCATCCTCCTGCTGTCCATGCCTGATTGGCTTGCCTCTGCCTTACCATTCCAGCTTCAGATGGAGAAGCTGGCCTCCAGGCACGCCATGTCTGAGTTGGTGGGCTGGATCTCCCTTATGGACAAAGTCCTTCAGGAGGACGAAGAGAACCTCAAATCTGCTGTGGGCTCAACCGTCATCCAGGAGTTTCTGCAGAAGTACAAGGTAGCGGCTTGCCTCAGTAAAACACAAGTTAACAGTTGTCAACATCATGATAAGTGTAATAAATAACATCTGGACATCCTAACACCCTTTTAAGTGCCACCACTAGCCACTTACATACCTTGAATGACTGGATAAAGAAGGTTGACTTTTTTCCCCTTTTCTGCTTCTCTTCCCGGTCTCTGTTTCTCTTCATCCTGCTGCTGCTGTAGGGTTTCAGGGTGGACGTGAACTGTAAGCAGCTGACGGTGGACTTTGTGAACCAGTCAGTGGTGCAGGTCAGTGGGCAGGACGTCGTGGGGAAGCGGAGCGACAAGACGGACTTTGCAGAGCGCCTGGGAGCCATGAACCGCAACTGGCAGATCCTGCAGGCCAACATCACTGAGAGGGTACGAGTAGACATGACCCTTCTCCCCATGACTTACAGTTCCCTTGTAATATATACATGTACACATGACCTTTCCCCATAACTTATAATTCCCTCCTGAGGCATGACCTGTCCTCATAACTTATAGCTCCCTTCTTATATATAGATGAGATTAGATATTGAGTTACAGTTGATGTGAGACTTAAAGGAGTACTTCCACGAGAAGCCGTTTAGTACTTGCTCTTTTAAAATACGACAGGTCACCCCGAGTTGCATATGCATGCTGCACGTGAAAATGTTCTTCTAATCCAACCCAATTGCCTCCATTAGTCAGTGAAAGAAAGTAGGCGGAAAAACAAGTGAACAAGAAAAAAAAACAACAAAGTGACATAGGTTTGTAAATTAGAAAAAAGCTATGCCACAATTGTAGTCTGTGACTAGCATAGCCAAGAACCTGTCATTCTCCCTGCTCCATCTCCTCCACCAAACTAGAACAGCCTGAAACAGAAGCACTAAAGCATTTTTTTCACCAAAACCGGCTCACAGGGCATTCATTAATACTAGAGACCACCGCAAAATTAATGAAAACACGATGGAATTACACCTTTAAGCACAGTCTACTGGTTGATATAACCTGTGTGAGTGGTGATGGCAGCTACATGGACTGTACTGTACTAAATGGTGATCAGGCGTGCTTGTGATTAACTGAAATAATGTTGTGGCCTGTTTTGTTGTTATATACGGTATATGCAGATCCAGTTTCTGGAGACGCTGCTGGAGTCGTGGATGGAGTATGAGCGGCATGTGGAGGTGCTGAAGGGCTGGCTCTGCACCCAGGAGGAGAGGCTGAAGGGGAAACTGTGCCTCAGAGATCTGCCCTCCGTCCAGAACGCCCTCAAAGAATGCCAGGCAGGGCCCTCAGCCATTTTGTTCACTCAGACATTTGTTTGTTTATTAGTTCGTTAGTTCGCTCACACAAAAATGGGTAACTTAAAAGTGATTCGATTTTGGTGGTGATCTGAGTTGCCCTGCGCTGTCTGAGTGCTTTTCTGATTTGTTTATTAGTTTGTTAGTTAGTTTGTTCATTCATTCATTCATTCATTCATTCATTCATTCATTCATTCATTCATTCATGTATTCATTCATTTGTACTTGCATTTACTCTCAACCTTGTGGTACATATTTTGACATAGTGCATTCTTCCCCTTAATCTTAGATAATACTCAATAGATGCTGTGAGAGAAAGGGAGATTTTTACTTCCTTTAAGGATGGGATTAAATAAGGGAGGGGTTCGGTTATAACCCCTGACCCACTTCCCAGCTTAATTAGTGCTCGATACCATCCTCTCATTTCATTCTTTGATCCCCAGTGGTCTAGCAGCAACCAACCTAACCAGTTACAGTATACCCTTACATTATAGTCACCCCCTTACCCAATGTCATCTTTTATGTGTCAGCAGACAGTGGGGACTAGCTAGGGTTGTCTTTTCTCTGCTGCAGGAGATGGAGGAGATGGTGAAGGAGAAAGAGAAGGAGGTGGAGAAGTTGGAGGAGCAGGCGTGTGCTCTGGTCCAGAACAAGACGGACGAGGCCTGTGCCATCGTCATGGACACCCTACAGGCTGTAAATCAGAGCTGGACCAGTCTGGATCAACTGGTTGGTTTCCACCCTGTTGTTGCTCTCTCTCTGTCTGTCTCAGGAAGTGGTGGTTGGCTCATCTCAGTTACCAGACAGAAGAAGCATGTTAGCATTTTAGATAGCCTGAGCTGTCCTGTGATGCACAGTCATAGCTCCTTTTTTATTTTAGATACACACTATACTACTGATATCAGTTTTTTCCTGAACACAAGGGTTTGTAAAGCTCAATTGAGGGTCACATTAAAAGAATCCATGTACTGTAAATGTCTCCAACACCTGAACACAAGGGTTTGTAAAGCTCAGTAGAGGGTTGTAGCGAAGGGGAGGAGAAGTCACCCCACCCGGCTTCGAACCCGGTTCTCTGGGCTACCAAACATGGGCTCTGACCGCAATGCCAAAGAGCCAGGCTCATTGGGATGGCAGTCAGAGCACACCTACAACCCTAGTGATGGGCACTCCATCACACTGCCTTCCCCTTCGGGAGGCGCAGCCATGCGCTTCACACACTCAAGTCCGTCACCATACTTCTAACATCCATTGTGCCACACATACTGATGCTTTACCCCTCACTGAGGTCCCTCACACCAGGGTCAATCTAACCTGGGGGTCCCTCATATGGCTCACACAGTGGCTGCACCTCCGATGGCCTCACGGCAAGCCATCCCACTTCTGACACCATTTGTAGCGAAGGGGAGGAGAAGTCCCCCCACCCAGGTCACCCAGCTTCAAACCCGGTACCAAATGTGGGCTCTGACCGCAACGCCAAAGAGCCAGGCTCGTTGGGATGGCAGTCAGAGCACACCGACAACCCTAGTGATGGGCAGTCCATCAACAAACAAATCTTGGTGGCAACAGGCAACTATCACCATCACTGATAACAGGTGTACTCATAGCATCATATAATTTGCCGGTGCTCTGTATCTAGATCGGGCAGCTGAAGGTCAGCCTGAGGTCGGTGCTGGACCAGTGGACCCTGCACAAGCAGGCGACGGAGGAGATCGGCAGCCACCTGACGGAGGGCCGCTACTCCATCTCCCGCCTGCGGCTCCTGACTGGCTCCCTGGAGGCCGTGCAGCTGCAGGAGGAGGGATTGCAGGTGGGTGCAGTGGCTCTTACGGTGGTTTCTCCCGCTGCGCCCCCATGCCCGTATTTGATTGGTTGACCGCCTTGGCATCGCGTCAAGAAGTTCAGCTCAGCTCAACTTCTTGACGCGACACCACTGATGAACGCGACGCTCACGCGATCCCAAGATGCTTTGAGATGCTTCTCGTTGAAAATGAATGGTAGAACGTTGTGAAGCGTGGCGTTGACGCTACAGTGTGAAACCACGGTTACACACACAGCGACTGTTATCATATTCTGTATTGTGAAGTTTTTCCTCACCCCTGTTGCTCCCTGGGGACACTAGCAACTTGACAGCGCCTCAATGGACCTTTTCGTTCCAGTGCCACTGGACTACAAGAAATGTTGTCTTGTGTTTTTCTGGTCAAACTGTTGAAGCACTTTGAGCTGCATCTTGTATGAATTGTGTTATACAAGTAAAGATTAATATTACTGTTAATATTATACTGTATGACTGGACTGTATGAGAATATTATACTGGCAGAGTGTGAATTACCCCTCCATAATTGGGGCGTACTACGTTTTACATTTAATTACATTAATATGTCAGTACCCCCCAACCTTGCTAGCCTATTTCTGTCTTGATCATGGTACCGTACCCCCCAGTACCTCCTGTAATTCGGACTATGAGCCCTGCATGTCTGTGAGATTAGCTTTTACACAGAACTGTGTGGTGTTTGGTAAAGGGGCTGGTAGCTGGGGCTTGCAGCACATGTGGTGAACTTTCGACCTGGTGGATTACAAAATGCAGGGTCAAATGCAGTGATGAGCAACCACTTTCTTGATGTTCATATCTGTTCTTTACATGACATTGTATTTAGTAGCATTGCCCAAAGCACCTTACAAGTGACAGTACAAGTGCACTATAAAAGTAATGATGATAATGATGATGATGATAATGAAGTGCTACTGTGAATTTTGCTGTGACATCTTGATCATCGTTTTAAGGCTGTGTGTGTGTGTGTGTGTGTGTGTGTGTGTGTGTGTGTGTGTGTGTGTGTGTGTGTGTGTGTGTGTGTGTGTGTGTGTGTGTGTGTGTGCGTGTGCGTGTGTGTGTGTGTGCAGAATCTGCAGGAGCAGCTGAAGACCCAGGAGAGCAGTCTGCAGCGTTTCGATGCTGTTACGCAGCAGTTACTGAAGGAGTGCCATCCCTCTGTGTGCGACTCACTCAACCTCAACCACAAAGAAACCAACGCCAAGTAAGCCTTTCACATCTTTTAAATCTTTTACTTCATACTTACCCCATGGTAGACTTAAATAGTAAATGTGATCACCACATGCTTTAATCTTAGTCTGTATGTGAGTATATATGTGATGATAATGATAACAGTAATGCTGATTGAGTCTGTATGTATCTGTGTGTGTGCGCACACTTTTTTGTCTGTGTGTGTGTGTCTGTGTGCATATGTGTGTGTGTGTGTGAGAGTCTGTGTGTGTGTTTGTGTGTGTGTGCACACTTTTTTGTCTGTGTGTGTGTCTGTGTGCATATGTGTGTGTGTGTGTGAGAGTCTGTGTGTGTGTGTGTGAGAGTCTGTGTGTGTGTTTGTGTGTGTGTGCACACTTTTTTGTCTGTGTGTGTGTCTGTGTGCATATGTGTGTGTGTGTGTGAGAGTCTGTGTGTGTGTGTCTGTGTGTGTGTTTGTGTGTGCGTGTGTGTCTGTTTGTGTGTGTGTGTGTATGTGTATTGCAGGTGGGTTAGTCTGCAGGAGGAGCTGGCAGAGGCTCTGGGCAGCAGTAAGTGTGTGCTGCAGCAGTGGCAGAGCTACAAGCAGCTGCAGCGGCAGGGCAGCGCCAGCGTGCAGAAGCTGGAGGAGTGTGCAGACGTGCTGCTCAAGGCGGCCAGCGCCAAAGAGCTGCCCGAGGAGGAGGTGTCCGCCAGCATACACCAATGTGAAGTGAGTTTGGGGGAGGGTCGCAGGTTCGAATCCCGTTCCAGTAGGAAGAATGGGGGGTGGAGGAGTAAACAACTAGTGCTCTCCTGCACCCTCATCCATGGCTGAAGTGCCCTTGAGCAAGGCATCTAATCCCACATTGCTCCAGGGACTGTAACTGAAACCCTGTACCTAAATAACTGTAAGTCGCTCTGGATAAGAGCGTCAGCTAAGTGTAATGTAATGCAATGAGTTTGTATGCAGTCAGTGGTGCAAATTTGGGCTGTGGTGATATAATTATTTATACCTAAACAGGGTGCTTTTCACAGGGCTTGGATTTGCTTGGTCCGAATACATGAATGTCAGCGGCAGCAAGGCCAGACCCTCTATACAAAATGAAATAAAGTACGAGGGCCTGCATGTAGTTTACCAGGCCACCACTGATATGCATGTTGGTATGTTGTAAGTTGTAACATGCGATGACTTGTGTGGTGTGTGTGTGCAGGAGCTGCTGAAGGAGCTGGCCCAGGTGCAGGTGTCGCTGCAGCAGCTGCAGGAGGTGGCGGAGCAGCTGAAGCAGCAGGTGGACACGTCAGCAGCCGCAGCCATCCAGTCCGACCAGCTCATGCTCACACAGAGGCTCAGCCGCCTGGAGCAGAGCCTCAGCAGGCAGCAGAGCATTCTGCAGGTGTGTGTGTGTGTGTGTGTGTGTGTGTGTGTGTGTGTGTGTGTGTGTGTGTGTGTGTGTGTGCGTGTACATGTGTGTGTGAGAGAGAGAGAGAGAGAGAGAGAGAGAGAGAGAGAGAGAGAGAGAGAGAAGCACAGAAGCACCAAGTTGTGTTTTAAGTTTAAAGGTAGGGTGACCAGATTTCCAGAGTCTAAAACCGGGACACTATGTGTGACGTCATGCGCGTGCACATTCTCTTAGGCATTGTCGTGTAGTAGTCTAGTCTGCTATCGAAGAAAACCGTTAAAACACGGCCGCTGTATACTGCAAGATACATTGTAACTACCATTGTCACTCACACACACATACACACACACACATTGACTCTGAATTACTGGAAACTTCATTAGGCTTTAATTAACAGTTTTGTATATGCGATCGCTGTAATTTGGGCAGCTTGATGTGGTGTTGGGTGAAAACCGGGACATTTTTGCGTCCCGACTAAAAATCAGGACTGTCCCGGTCAAACCGGGACGTCTGGTCACCCGTGGGAGAGGTTGTTACAGACCAACAAATCAGAGTATCATTAAAAGAACCATAATGAAGCTATTCTTATGTACTGTATTATCTTTACCTACTCCTCCTACTCCTCTCTCAGACGGGAGTGCAGGACTATGAGCTGTTTAAGGAGCGGCTGGCCACAATAGACACCTGGATGAGGGAGGCGGAGGAATCCTTGAATGGGCAGGACCCCAGTGGCTCCTCTGACCAGTCAGTCATCCAGGACCGCATGGACGAACTCAAGGTAAGACTTCAACACTCACATTAACCCTCTCATAAGCACAGCAGCAACCACCTCAGACCATCAGACATCTCCACTATAGGCATCTACTTAACATATGTGCAGAATTACCCTAATATTGCTGTATTCTTCTCCGATGTTCAAAAGAAGTTACAAACACATTAGTTGGGTTTAATAGAGCACAAATGAAGAGGGTTAGAAAGACATTATTTATTT
>CM050205.1:16910000-16917500 GCA_027475355.1 Coilia nasus
TGAAAATAATGTGAATATTATATAAATATTTAATGTATGCATATATAAAGAAATATAAATAATATCTACATGTTATGTTTTATCCTAAACCATGAACTGTCAGAAAATGCACTCCCTGACACCTCCCTGAGACCTGAACATGACTTTAAATCAGCTTCACATGACTTTGAAACCTGTTTGGATTTCTGTGTTTTCTAAAATGGCAGGGAGTAAAATGTCCTTGCTGTGACTGTTGTCTTTGAGTGCTGCCTCATGCACCCCTTTGTGCCCAATGTGGCCAATAAATAGCATCCGTAAAGTAGAACAGGACACCAGAGATGCACCCATTTCTAAGCAATGACTCTAACACTATTATTGACCTATTTTGTGTGTGTGTGTTTGTATGTGCTTGTGGGTGTGTAATTATGTGTGTGTGTGTGTGTGTGTGTGTGTGTGTGTGTGTGTGTGTGTGTGTGTGTGTGTGTGTGTGTGTGTGTGTGTGTGTGTGATTGTGTGTGTGTGCCTGGCACAGGACTGGGAGCGCTGTGAGAAGGGCATCGGCGGCTCCTTGGAGAAGTTGCGGGCGTTTAAGCGACAGTTAGCTCAGCCGCTCCCAGACCACCAGGATGAGCTGCAGACTGAGCAGATCAGATGCAAGGTGCTCAGCCCCACCACACAACACACAGCAACTTCCACTTCATATGCATAGTGCCACAGACAGGTCATTTAACTCATCTAATATAATGATATGGTAGTATATGGCTTCCTTCCTCCATTTGTGGAAGCCACTGCTGTTGGTTAGTGTCAATTCAGCGTTGCTCTGTTACCTCTTACTCTGCAATTCCTGCCACATAATATGCAATACCTTCCTCCAAGTGCAATATTGTTATTCACAGCCTCTGTACGTAGCCCATTTATTATCTATTAATTATTATGCTTTTGTATATACTCTCTTCTTTTCTTTGCTCTTACAGTGCTTTTTCACTCAACGCTTTTACCTTGCTGTGTAATTTCCTTGCACAGGCAACTGACAATAAAAGTCTTGAATCTTGAATGTGCAGGATGGATGTGTGTATGGTAATTTACTGTTGCACCATAGCCTGCTGAAGGAGAGTGAGGCTTCAGAATTAATGTGTTATCTGTATATTAAGTGTATCATTCTTTGACTAAACAAATGTCTTAGCCTGCCAGTAAGGCTAAACTTCTTAACTTTCTTAACTGTTGTTTGAAGTTGCTGTGTTTTGCTGAGTGAGTGGAATGCATTGATCAGTGTGTTGTTTTAACTCACTGCACCGCTGACTGTAGATCTTTGTTATTGGTTGATAGCACATTGATATTGATTGGTGAACTCTCACTTGCTCTGGAGCTGGAGGGTGGAGCCAAGCCCCGGGCAGAAATAGCTGCACTTTAATGGTTGATAGTATAGTACACAGCAAAAAGACCAGTGTTGAATTCACATAGTTGATTTTAACACTTATTTAACACTTATTTTTACACCTTCACACTCTCCAGAGTAAAATTATCAAAATGTGAAGTAACTCTGACTCAGGACACCATTTAATTCCAAAAATGTTAGAATTACACTTTAGGAGTTAAAATCAACTCCCAAATGTTTAATCCTGAAATTTTAACACACTGACTTTTGCTGTGTATGATGATGTTGACTGGTGTGTTGGTGCTTGCTCAGGAGCTGGAGGGCGGGGCCGAGGGCTGGGAGGAGGAGCTTGCGACGCTGACGGGGCTCAGGCAGTCTCTGGGCAACTGCATCAGTGCAGACGATCTGAGCGTGCTCAAGGAGCGCACCGAGCTACTGCAGCGCCAGTGGGAAGAGACCTGCCACCAGGTAACACTCACACACATGCACACACACACACTCTCACACACACGCACACACATGCACACACACACACAGATACACACACACACACACACACACACACACACACACAGACACATGCGCGCATGCACACACACACACACACACACACACCCACACACACATGTGCGTATATACACACTGACACTCTCACATGCATGCAGACATATACAAACTGATTGTCACAGAATCACATGACTAGAGCACTGCTTGCCTTACTTATTAACGGTGTATTATTAAGAGGTAGTTTTGTATCTGTAGTTGGGAACAGAGTGATGTACATGACACAGAAAAGACAACAGAGCAGTTTGACTTTCTGTGACTGTCTCTCTGTCTCTGCTGAAAGGAACTGCTGCTCTGCTTTCTGAGACAGAAGTTTCTGTTGTTTGGCATCCGGGGACAGCAGATCTTTCTCTAGGGGAAGATGAAAACTGTAGATGCAAAGTGTGTGTGTGTGTGTGTGTGTGTGTGTGTGTGTGTGTGTGTGTGTGTGTGTGGTGTGTGTGTGTGTGTGTGTGTGTGTGTGTGTGTGTGTGTGAAACTACAGACCACAGGAAGGATGTTGGCTGTCATAGTTGCACTGCTTTGGCAGGTTATATATGAGCTTCTCTAATCTTCCAAGACGTCACGTTCTGCAGTGTATTACACGGAAATCACTTGAATCTTGTAAATTAAATCTTGTGAATTTTAAAACTACTAAAGCTTAGTCTTTGAAATGCAGTTTCAGGACTTTCAGCTTTGTTCAGATTTCGGTTGGCTCAGTTTCAGGTTCAGTCAGTTAATGTCGCTGACTGTCAGATTTCTTTGACAAGAGCCCTGCAATCAAATCAGGTCTGGTGTGAATGTGTGAGGACTCCACAGAGAGTAATGTTAGGTCACTTACAAAAAGAAGAAATGCGTCACTGACATACTTGAATTTAATCTTCATGTACGACACTGAGAGTCTTATGTCTTGTTTTAGTCAGAGATGTGTTCCGGAAGAGTTTCCTAGTTATAGGTTTGTTTTGCCTGTTTGTTTGTGCTTATGTGTTGCTTTGACCTTTGCTATAGGCAATATTTTTAGAAGGATTTCAGTGTTAAGGATATAATTGGTAGAAATATTCTTGTGATTTTACTGTGAACTTTACGTTAGTTCGGTATATAACCAATGGGTAGTTAACATTTAATATTTTGTATTTAATTTTATTTATTGCAAGATTCTGCAGTAGTCACAGAAATAGAGACAGTATTTGACATAGAGATGACAAAAACACACAATAATGAAACTTTCACCAGACATATTTCACAAACGTACCTAAAATGATGGTGTGTGTATATGTGTGTGTGTGTGGTGTGTGTGTGTTTGCCCATGTGTGTGTGTGTGCGTGTGTGTGTGTGTGTGCGTGTAGCTGTCTCTGCGCAGGCAGCAGGTGTGTGAGCGTCTGAGCGAGTGGACGGTGTTCAATGAGAAGTACAAGGACCTCAGTGAGTGGCTCACGCACATGGAGAACAAGGTCTCGCAGAACGCTGACATCAGCATCGAGGAGATGATCGAGAAACTGCGCAAGGTAAGCAAGGAACATACCTGCACATAAACAAATGCACTCTGTATGCAAACCACTAAATAAGTGACATACATAACCAAACACACTCTTTATACGTACAAGATAATGAAGTGCCATACCTTTTCATGAACAAACACATTAATTACCAGTACACTCCTTCTGTATCATCTGCCATGTCATAGGTACCTAAGTAATATTTTACTTGAAAAGGAAAAAAAGTGCCTTCTCTGTCCTTCTCCCCCCCTCTCTCTTTCTCTCCCTCTCTTTGTCTTTCTATCTCTCTTTCTCTCCCTCTTTTTTCTCTTTCCATTATTGTCTCTCTCTCTCACTCTCTCTCTCACTTTCTCTCTCACTCTCTCTCCCTGTCTCTCTCTCTATCTCTCTCTCCGTGTGTGCAGGACTACCATGATGAGGTGTCAGGGGCGGAGGGGAACCGTCATCATCTGCAGCAGCTGGGGGAGCGGTTGGCACGTGCCAGCCAGCCCAGCAGAGCCAGCGACATCCAGCACAAGCTGGGCACCATCAGCCAGCGCTGGCAGCACCTGCTGGACCTCATCGCGGCCAGGTCAGTACAACAACATCACACGCCCTCGCATAAGGGCAGTTGTGGCCTATTGGTTAGAGTGGTTAGTGGTTAGAGAGCTGGTCGTGGGATTGGAGGGATCGGCGTAGAATGTTAGTGAACTTCCCTTTCGACACCTCGAAAGGATACTCTACTAACTGAGCTAATTGCCCAGCTTCTAGCTGACCTGGTAGCACGTCTGTCTCCCAAACCGGACTTGCTGTGAGGTCGCGAGTTTAAGACTGGGTCTGGACTGACCAGGAAGACCTCAGTTACATATGCACACATTCATCATCAGAAAATTATCATTATTATACATTTTCACACATATGGGCACGTGCACACACACACTCATCATGAAATACAATTCATTGTACCGGTATGTTTAAACTCACACATAAAACCGATCAACACTACCCAGTAGTCCTGTATGCTCATAGACACACATAATTCTGCATAATAAACATACTACATACCACACATAGCTACCTAAAAATACCACACAGTCACACACAAACAGACACAGACACACACACACACACACACAAGCATGCATTTATATCCTTACTCCTATTGGCTCCCATTATAATATAACTAAAGAATGGTAAAGTGTGGCCCGCTCAAACCCATCCCTTACCCTAACCTGTCAGTAAAGCAATGTTTTGGCACTTTTTGTTTTATTAGCAACGACAAAATAACCAAGAAAAACACCGTTGGATTAGTGGGGAGCACAATTTGTTCCCCACAAATCACCCGTTGTCTGGTTTTCCAGTTTTAGTGGGGAAATTTGTGCCCCATATGTGTAGCTCTACGTGTACACACACACACACACAGGCCCACTGATAGAGGGGGACAAACGGGTCTCTTGTCCCGGGCCCAGGGAAAAAAGGGGGTCCCAGGGTCCCTGGTCCCTCCTTAAATTATGGAATATGGGAGGGGGGGGCAGATTATCTTGTCCCGGGCCCAGCCAAGACTGTCAGCGGGCCTGCAAATACACACACACACATACATACATAACATAGTTACTGGTGGTTTGGCCCTGGTGTGTGTGTTAGGGTGAAGAAGCTGCGGGAGACTCTGGTGGCCGTGCAGCAGCTGGACAGAAACATGAGCAGCCTGCGCTCCTGGCTCAACCACATCGAGACGGAGCTCCACAAGCCCCTCACCTACCACACCTGCGACGCCCAGGAGATCCAGAGCAAGCTGGACATGCAGCAGGTACCCCAAGACTAACACACACACACACACACACACACACACACACACACACACACACACACACACATAAGTATTAGTATACCCAGAGGAAGCTTGACATGCAGCAGGTACCTGAAGACTAACACACACACACAAACACACACACACAAACACACACACACACAGTATAATTATAACCAGAGGAAGTTAACCATGCAGAAGGTACCTGAAGAGAAACACACACACACACGCATACACCCAAAGTGCTTTACAGTGAAAGGGGATCTAACGACATGACCTCTATGTCAAATTCACAAGACAACATGTTCAATAGAGAAGCCGTTGAGGTCCAGCCCTAAAACACAATTTGAAAGAGAGGATGAAACTGACCACATACTTCACCACGCGCCACCAGTGTGATCTTCCATGTGATCGGTCAATAACGCTTGCAACTTCATCCACTCTCTGTGCTGTGTGTGTGTGTGTGTGTGTGTGTACGTGCGTGTCTATGTGTGTGTGTGTGTGTGTGTGTGTGTGTGTGTGAGAGTGCCTGTGTCTGTGTGTGTATGTGTGCGTGCGTGTGTGCGTTTGTTTGCGCGCGTATGCGCGCGTGTGCGTGCATATGTGTGCTGTGTGTGTATGTGTGTGTGGGTGTGTCTGCAGGAGCTGCAGAAGGACATTGAGAAGCACAGTGCGGGCGTTGCGTCGGTGCTGAACCTGTGCGAGGTGCTGTTGCACGACTGTGACGCCTGTGCCACCGACGGGGAGTGCAGCTCCATCCAGCAGGCCACACGCACCCTGGATCGACGCTGGAGGACCATCTGTGCCCTCTCCATGGAGAGAAGGATGAGGTAGGATCATACAGTATGCAGGTATCACACATACACACACACACACACACACACACACACAGCTCCATCCAGCAGCCCACATGCACCCTGGACCGACGCTGTGCGCTCTCCATGGAGAGGAGGATGAGGTAGAATCATATATACTTATCATACTCTCTTTCTCTCTTAGCTGTCCATCATGTCCGATGGTGACGCTTGCTCCAAAATGGGAAGGGGAGGGGGGTTGGGGGGGGCTCAACGGCGTGGTGCCACTTCGTGTGGCTGTAAAGGCCGATTTGGTAGCCGTACATTCATCTGCAGATGATGCCGGCATGTCCTGATGCTTGGGGGATACTGTCTGGCCACTCATGTCATTGTGCATGTCTTTCAGTCCTACACACACACATACACACACACACACACACACACACACACACACACACAAACACATACACAAGAGCAAGGTTACCCAAGGTTACATACACACACACATATACACACAATAATATGTACATTCATTCAGGCTGTAATACATTTATTCACATATATTGCCCCTCATCCTACTGCAGGATTGAGGAGACATGGCGTCTGTGGCAGAAGTTTCTGGAAGACTACTCCAGCTTTGAGGCATGGCTGGAGAGGTCCGAGAGGACTGCAGCGCTGCCCAACTCCTCTGGGGTGCTCTACACTGTCGCCAAGGATGAACTCAAGAAGTTTGAGGTCAGCATTGTTACTTTAGATGACCACGTTAGGAACAAACACTGACACGACTTTATTGGAAGACTGACTTCGTTTTACTGACGAGAAAATTCCCTTTCAACACATACATACAATTGGCTCACATAAGGTGTGGTGTACATAAGTGCAACAGTGCAAAGCACATACATCACAAACATCATGATTCTAAACAAGTGTACAGCAAATCACATCCTGTTGCCACACTTACTGTAGATGGGTGCAGGATCACAAAATGTTAACTGTACAAAAGGGAAAGTTGTCCACACACCGACTACTTTAGCTCCCAAAGACTTCATTTGTAGCAACCATTCGAGCCTCTGGCTCTTCCTCAGGCTTAACACCATGATTCTAACCTTAGATACAAAAATGGGTTAAATGGGCTTTGCTGCTTTTTTATGAGTGGCCAGTACATGCGAACATGTATATTGCTTGTTTAATGGTTACTTAGAGTATTTTTAGTAATGCCTCTAGTAATGCCTCAAGTTAGCTTAGTTTTAGCGCAAATGTAAATTCTGCTTCTGTGTTTCATTGCATTTGTGTCTCTTTGTGTTTGTCCGTTTTTGTGTGTGTGTGTGTGTGTGTGTGTGTGTGTGTGTGTGTGTGTGTGTGTGTGTGTGTGTGTGTGTTGCAGGCCTTTCAGAGGCAACTGCACGAGAGCCTGCCCCAGCTAGAGTTGGTGAACAAGCAGTACCGGCGTCTGGCCAGAGAGGGGCGCACTGATGCAGCACAGCAGCTGAAGGAGATGGCACACACCGCCAACCAGCGCTGGGACCA
>CM050205.1:16920000-17017500 GCA_027475355.1 Coilia nasus
GTGTGTTTGGGTTGTGTAAAGGAAACATATGTGAACATGCATATGTGTAGTGCCTTTGTGTATGCTTTTTACTGTTTTTATCTCAAATTTAAACTGTATGTTTGAGCGTGTAATGTTTATTTATGTCTTTGGCTTGTTTGAGAAAGCATGTGTGTGTGTGAGTGTGCTCCTGTGCAGTGCATGCTCACTCTCTCTCTCTCTCTCTCTCTCTGTCTCTGTGTCCCCCCCCCCCCCCCTTAGCTGCTGGAGGAGCAGGACTCGGTGTGGGAGCGCGAGTTTGAGATGGAGGACGGCAGTGACCTGTGCAGCCTGCCGTGGAGCGAGCGCCTGGCCGACAGCCTGGCCTCCCCGCAGCCCTCCTCCAGCCGCTCGGGCACCTCCCCGGTGGTGCTGCTGCGTGGCGCTGAGCACTCGGGCCGTGAGACCCCCGCCAGCGTGGACTCCATCCCCCTGGAGTGGGACCACGACTACGACCTGAGCCGCGGCCTGGAGAGCGCCGGACGCACGCTGGACTCCGCGCAGGAGCAGTCGGCCGACGAGGGAGACTTCCTGCAGGCCGGAGCCGTGGGGCTGACAGGTGAGTCGGCTGTGGGAGGTTGGAGACGTGCGCGCAGCACGTCTTGAGAAAATAATGTATGAATTATGTAAAACTGTAACTAGAAATTCTAGCCCCACATGCATACTTCAACTAGAACTTTTAGTCCCACATGCATACTGTAACTAGAAATTCTAGTCCCACTGCATTCTAGTCCCACATGCATCGTGTTCAGTCATGTAAATGTTGATATTGCTTATATAACTTTTTTCCCCTCAAGCACCACTGGAGAAAGTACAGTACACTGTAAAAAGTGAAGCATGAAACTTTAAAGCATGAAGGCAACGTGCTGCATAGATCTTCTTTTACATTGGCTTAACTTACATATATGGCATTGCTCATGATACTTGCAAAATAGTGCAAGTTAAACTAGCATAAAAACATCGATGCAGCTTGTTGCCTTCATTTATTTAAGCTTGTTCTATGCTTCATTTGTTACTGTGTCATGCATAAAAACAGAATGTTAGCACAGGCTCTACCATGCAAAAACACACATCAAACAGAACGCCGCAACCTTGTCTATTTGTGTCTGTATACAGTGTATGATGTATGTTTCCTTGCAGATGTAGTGATTCCCGAGAGCCCTGAGGCGTATGTTAGTCTTACTGAGCAGATTCTCAAAGCATCCAAGGGTAGGCCACCTGATGAGGCTACAGCATGCCGTGCTGCTGGCTCACCGTTCACCTGTCCACAACCAGACCACTGTCCCATATGCCTCTGCACATCCCTCTTGAGATTGGCTGAGCAATTGTCGTTGAATTGAACTCATTCGAACACTGTGTCAACAACCTAGTCAAAAGAGTCAAAATGACCAGCGAGAGGAGAGTGCTGTAGTGTTGCATATTGACAATGTCTGTGTGTGTGTTTTTTTTTTTAACTGCTAACTTCCTGACATTTAGTTTTTTTCAGTCACCCGAATCTGACTTCTGTAGTAACTCCAGTTTCTAACAAGCCCCGCTTGGTCGGTTCTCTTTTTCTTTTTCTGATTTGCAGTGCCTGATCTCAGTCTGATGTGCTCGAAGTCTGACCTAGTCTCATTGATTTCATGTTTTTTTTGTTTTTTTAACTCTGATCAGTCTCAGTTCATCTTCTAACTTCCTGAGTCTTGACTAGCTGATTGGTTTGATTTGATTTTCAATTTTTAGTTCTGCTGATTGAGATGCACTGTTCTGAATCTGCTCTGAGTCTCACTGATCGAGTGTGTTCTTTATCACTGAGTTGTATTTAAATGTGACTGTGTGTGCCTCTGAGTGTTTAGTTGTGGTTTCTGTATTTACATGTGCCATTGGATAAATTACTGTGTTTGTTTAATGGCGTTTCGTGTGATCATGAAATCAGTTGGGAGCTTTAAAAAAGCTAAAAGACATACACATTTTGTATCGTGGACTTTTTTTATAAAAATGTTGCTGGTTGATTTTCTATAAGCATGTTACTGCTGATACTAAGGGTCCCAACTTTATGATGACACATGAATGTCATTTCTCTGTTGGTGTGTAACCAATGCTGTCTAATGTATACGGATTGATTGTAATCTAATTCAATGTGTTTGACTGACACTTCATAATAGACCTAGTATAATATAGTTTAACTTTATATTTTAACTTTTAACTAACTATAGTTTAACTTTCAATTATTCTCTGAAGTGATTCTGAATAATTGTTTGTATCTCACTGTGTGCAATAGATTACCATTTGTTTGTGTGTGATAGATCCAGTTTGACTCAGCATTCAGCATCCTAATTGTTGTTTATGTAACCTGTTGCATTTGATTGGTTTGACCCTTACTGCATGATCAGCACTTTAGTAGTGTTATGGCATTACTAAGAGTATAGCACTGGTATTGAATTTCAAGACACAGGTGCAGAACACTAGAGTGATTATGGTCATGCATGAACACCTAAATTGGTGTCTGTGTGTGTGTGGGGGGGGGGGGGGGTGCATTCTGTTGTATGTGTGGGTGTGTGTGTGAAGATAGCCTGTGCAGCCACATGCCAACCACTGTAAAGTGGTCTAAAATGACCCCCCCGCCTACCTGTTCCCTACATGACTTCCTTTTTCCCTGTCTGTGTGCAGGCGAGCTGGGCTCCCTTGAGACGCATCTGAGGCAGCTGGACCGAGCCCTGGACTCCAGCCGCTTCCACCTGCAGCAGACAGAGAACATCATCCGCAGTCGCACGCCCACTGGCCCCGAGCTGGACACCTCATACATGGGCTACGTGAGTACCTCAGGGCCCCCCAGCTGTCATATGCAATGGAAGTCAGATTCTGGCTCTCTCTGGAATATTCACTGTATTCACTATGTAGTGCACAATATGTATGCATCAGTGTGTGTATGTAGGTGTATCAGTTGCATTGGCTGTTTTACTGCATAGTGAATAAGTGAGTGGAGAATCTCTTAACTTCTCAAACTGGAGCTTAAAATCACACTGTGTGTGTGTGTGTGTGTGTGTGTGTGTGTGTGTGTGTGTGTGTGTTTGTGTGTGTGTGTGTGTGTGTGTGTGTGTGTGTGTGTGTGTGTGTGTGTGTGTGTGTGTGTGCTGTAAGGAATCTTTATTGCAGTCATACCTGTGCCTATGTATGTATGTGTTTAGCTGACATGTTATGACAATGTACCTTTGTGTGTGCTTTCTATAAGATTTAGCGTTTAATGTGAGAGTTTTTATACATGTGTATGAGAATGTAGGTTGGTAACAGAGGCGGACATTCCGGGTTCAAAAAGTAAAGGTCCTACCACATATTTGTTCCAGCCGATTTGCTAAACCAGCTGATCCTAATTAACACACCTCTTTAACCAGGTAGCTAGTTTGTGAAGTCACCTGTGTTACTAGCATAGGCAGAAGGAATACACGGCAGGATTTTTACTTTTTTCAAGCCAGTTTGTCCACCTCTGGTTGGTAAGTTGCCACTTGTCTCCTCCCCTGTGTCCAGATGCGCTTGCTGGGGGAGTGTCGGGGCAGCATGGAGGCCCTGAAGCGTGTGGGGGTGGAGCTACAGCAGGAGCAGGACAAAACGTCAGGCCTGGGAAGCGCCAGCATAGCCGAGTCACAGACCTCAGGTCAGTTCACTGTGCCACTAACGACAAACCGTATAGCGTGATGTAGGCGCACTGCAGAACCATAGCCGAGTCACAGACCTCAGGTCAGGTCAGTTTACCAGCACTGTGCTACTAACGACCAATCATATACATTGCAGCATAATGTAGGTGCACTGCAGAACCATAGCCGAGTCACAGACCTCAGGTCAGTTCACCAGCACTGTGCTACTAACGACCAATCATATACACTGTAGTAGCACAATGTAGGCGCACTGCAGAACCATAGCCGAGTCACAGACCTCAGGTCAGGTCAGTTCACCAGCACTGTGCTACTAACGACCAATTATATACACTTTAGCATAATGTAGGTGCACTGCAAAACCATATCCGAGTCACACACCTGAGGTCAGTTCAACAGCACTGTGCTACTAACGACCAATCATATACACTGCAGCATAATGTAGGTGCACTGCAAAACCATATCCGAGTCACAGACCTCAGGTCAGTTCACCAGCACTGTGCCACTAACAACAAATGGTGTAGCATGATGTAGGCACACTGCAGAACCATAGCTGAGTCACAGACCTCAGGTCATTTTACCACCACTAACAACAAACCATATATCATGATGTAGGTGTGCTGCAGAACCATAGCCGAGTCACAGACCTCAGGTCAGTTCACCAGGACTGTGCTAGCAACGACAAATGATATAGCATAACGTGGGTGCGCTGCAGAACCATAGACCAAGTGAAGTCAGGAGCAGCACTTGCAGAAAAATACAGCGCTTCCTTTTCCTGTAATGCAGTTGTTACTTCTTTTTGCGTGTGAAATGTATTGCATATGATTTTCAGTATGATTTTATAAAAAGCATATGGGCATCTACATAATGTGTTTGTGTGTGTGTGTGTGTGTGTGTGTGTGTGTGTGTGTGTGTATGTGTGTGTCTGTGTGTTTGCATGTGCCTATGTGTCTATTTGTCTGTGTGTGTGTGTGTGTGTGTGTGTGTGTGTGTGTGTGTGTGTGTGTGTGTGTGTGTGTGTGTGTGTGTGTGTGTGTCTATGTGTCTGTTTATGTGTGTCTGTGTGTTTCTGTGTGTATGTCTCTGTGTATGTGCCCCTATGTGTGTGTGTGCCCCTATGTGTGTGTGTGTGTGTGTTTCTGTGTTTGTGTCTGTGTCTGCATGTGCCCCTGTTTGTGTGTGTGTGTGTGTGTGTGTGTGTGTGTGTGTGTGTGTGTGTGTGTGTGTGTGTGTGTGTGTGTGTGTGTGTGTGTGCATAGGTGTGATTGAGCGCTGGGAGCTGCTGCAGGCCCAGGCCATCAGCAAGGAGCGTCGCATGCAGCAGCGTCTGCAGCAGTGGCAGCAGTTCAGCTCGGACCTGAGCAGCCTGGTGGCGTGGCTACAGCAGGCAGAGGCTGAGCTGAACACACAGAGGCAGATGGAGAGCAGCACGGACATCAACACCCTCCAGCAGCGCATCAAGGCTCTCAAGGTAGTGTGTGTGTGTGTGTATGTGTGTGTGTGTGTGTGTGTGTGTGCGCACACCTAGTTATATACAAGCCACGTGTAGCCCTAGAGCGGTCACTGCATCACCGGTGCAACAACTCGCTGTAACTGGAAAAAAAAAACGTAATTTAAACATTACTACGACATTACAGAAAGTCTTTGCCATTCTGGTAACAACAAAGTTATAGTAGGGGGTGCATCTTAAAGGGTTAACAAATCTTGCTGTACTGGGAAAATTATAGCTTCTCTTTGCCTGTAGCCATCTTTTTTCCATTGTGGTAACAGCCATAATGTTAGCAGAATCATTTGGAAATCAAAGTCATAGAAAATGTCTGACTTTAAAAAGATTTTTTTGTGATATTACACTTTGCTGACCTTAAGTTCAAATTAGAATAATTATGTGTAATAAATGTTTGCTTTGCAGTATTAGGAGACTTTGTAATAAGGCTTTTTCTCCTTTTTCTATCTTAGTTATTAATTCTTTACTTACTGTATACTACTGCCCTCTTTTAAGCTATATCTGTGTATTTCTGTTTTGTCTGTGCTGTGAGTGGTGTGTGTAGTGTCTGCCCTGTCATCTGTTTTATGAGATGAGAATGTTCCCTGGTGTGGTAATCAAGTTGACCTTGACCTTGACATCGACCTTGACCTCTCTTCTGTTTTCCCCATCATGGTCTCCAGGAGCTGCAGAAGGGCATTGACCAGCGGAAAGCCATCGTTCTGTCTGTAAACCTGTGCAGTGCCGAGTTCCTGAAGCCGTGCGAGGCGGCGACGGCCCAGGAGGCGGAGCAGGGCGTGGAGGAGATCCAGGCGCGCCTCAAGAACATGAACAACCGCTGGGACAGACTGGGAGAGGGGCTGAGCGCGTGGAGAGATGCCCTACAGGAGGCCCTCATGCAGTGCCAGGTTTGTGTGTGTGTGTGTACCAATGTGTGTGTGTGCACTGCAACTTTGTATGTGTTTATCTAACATATTATAACAGTGTACCTTTGTGTGCGTTTTCTATAGGATTTAGTGTCTTGAGAGTGTTTAGTGTTTGGTACTGTCAGCGCTTAAATCATTAAACCCAGATGGTTAACTGCCCTTCTTGTGTGTGCGTGTGGCATGTGTGTGTGTGTGTGTGTGTGTGTGTGTGTGTGTGTGTGTGTGTGTGTGTGTGTGTGTGTCCGTACGTGTGTGTGTGTGCATGCACACATGCATGTGTGTGCCTGTCCCCTCTGACATTCTGTCATCAGGACTTCCACGAGATGAGTCACGGGCTGCTGCTGTGGCTGGAGAACATCGACCGCAGACGCAACCAGATCGTTCCCATCGACCCCACCCAGGACAGGGACACGCTGCAGGAGCATCTCAAAACCCTCTCGGTAAAACACCTGCTACATCCCTATCATGGAATAAGTATGCTTGTTTAATGTCTAGTTAATGTTTAGTCTAAATATTTGACTGTGGGTTATTCCATGTATATGAGTCTAGGTATTAATAGCAGAGTAGTAGCTGTATGCACATTCAACCTATTTTAAAGCCAAGTGTTAGACAAAGACACATTTAAAAGTAAAAAGAATAAATGTCTGCAAAGTGTAATACAAATACTGATATGTAATTGACTAATATTACATTGACAGCAGTTTGTCAGCTCCACTGGATCTCCCCCAAAAAAAATGAAGATGTAATTGGGCTAAAATGTTGCTGGTTCTGTCAATTAAATGTCAGGAACTGTAATAGAGTTCGCAGATATCTACTCCTTTTTTACTCCTCTGAGGTATTATCCAGTAGTGTTTAATTTAACTCTGTCCATCTCTTCCAGCAAATCCGGCGTGAACTGCTGGACTCCCAGCTGAAGGTGGCCTCTCTGCAGGACATGTCCCTGCAGCTGCTGGTCCACGCTGTGGGACAGGACTGCCTGGAGGCCAAGGAGAAGGTCCACGTCATCGGCAACCGCCTCAAGCTGCTCCTGAAGGAGGTGTCACGCCACATACGGGAGCTGGAGAGGAACCTGGACATCACCAGCAGTCAGCAGGTGCCTCCTGTCTCTCGCTGTCTGCTGGATTCACTGCTCCTCTTTCACCTCCCATTTTTCTTTTCTTCTACATTTCTACATTTTCTACAGGCCTAGCAGCTTATAAGCTCTTGAGAGTGACCTTACTCTTGACAGTGACCTTACTCTTGAGAGTGACCTTACTCTTGAGAGTGACCTTCCATCTCAATCTCTGTTTGACAGTAACTAGCTAGAATCAGACTGGTACTGTGAATTAGCCCTTGTTATTGAGTATATTCAAAATATATTCAAGTAGGTTACACGTCTTACTACATAGTCATCTTTTTCTAGTCAGCTTTATGGTTGTAAAGCCACCACATGGTCACATATGTTCTTACATGTTTCCTCATAGGATCTGTCCTCATGGTCGTCAACTGATGATCTGGACACATCTGGGTCCCAGAGTCCCGTCTCCGGAAGCAGCACACCTAGTCGCCGGCGATCGGTAACGTTCCCTCCTCCCATTCCGTACTTCCTTGTCTCCGCTCCCCTCCCTTCCCTCGAGAGCAGCAGAGCTAAAGCTGTCACCCAAAAAGAGACCTGTAGGTCAGTCACCTGAATGTACAAAAACCCTCAGTTTGTTTAGTGAAGTCACTCCCAACTCCTGGAATGTCACCAAAAATCCTGAAGAAAAAAATGTCTGCGACACCCTCGTGACCAACACACAGGTCCCCTTCTAGATGTCAACCTTTGACCCTGACCTCCATTGACCTTGACCTTGAGCACAGCATGTTCCCATATCCCTACTGCTCAAGAGTTCATTGTTCCTGATTTTTGTTGTTTTCTTTTTTAATTCCTTGGCTTCCCACCAAGTGAATCAACTCCATCCTACACCTGAGCCAAGCCCCCACATAGATCGGTGTGTCTGCCCCGATCCGCTTCCTTCTCTAATGTCCCCTAGACCCCTGCTAAGGAGAGGCCATTGGATACTGGCTTTCCGTTTGTGCCAAACACAGTCTGTGATTGTGCCATTTCAAGCATGAAGCACCATATCACCGTCGATTTCCCTCGTCACCAATACAACACTAGCATGTGTATTGATGTACACTGAGGAACTTAACATTACATGGCCCACCTAGCATGTAGTTGTATGTGCGTGTTGTGTTTTTTTTTGTTTGTTTGTATGTTTTGACAAGCCAGTTTCCTGTCCTCTTGTAGAGGTCCCATTCCCCAGTTCCCATCTGCCTCTGGTGCTCTTCTCTCATCTCCCTCAGCCTCTCATTGTTTTTTGGGGGTTTCTCTCATCGGGTAGCTTTGTCTTGATTTGTCTGGACTGAAACATTCTTTCTTTCTTTTACCCCTCCTGTTCATTGCAAACAGCCCCGGGGTAAAAGTAGCGGGGGCCAGGCCGGACCCCCAGAGAGCGGCCCGCCACACAGGTACCTGTCTCCTGGTTTCTAGAACCCCTAGAAGATCATAGAACCCAGGTCATGTTCTCAGCAGAACACGTTCGGACCTGCTAAACAGAACCAGAACTTCAGCAGAACGTTCATGTGGATTCTTTTGATCGAAGCAATATCCTGTCTGTGCTTGCTCTGTAACTGCCCTGAAAAATGCAAAGGGACAAAAAAATATATGAAAATGTACTATGCTGTTCAGAGCAAGCATGGCGTAGATAGATCAGGAAAGCAAAACAAAAAAAGAAATGTCTGCAACGAGCATCATGCCAGTGGCTTCTATGATCTTCTATAAATCTAGACAACTACAGTAGGGCTCTAGCCTATCTCCAGCCGGTGAAACACAGACTCACAGTCCAGCAGGAGCGCTACTCTTGAAGGCCTTCTCTCTCTCTCTCTGTCCGTGCCTCTCTCTTTCTCTATCTTTTTCTCTCTCTAACTGCTGCCACGGGCTTCAGCACTGCCCAGTCCTCACTTTCAGCTCACATGCTTGTATTTCTCAGTGGCCGTCAAGTTCGCTGTTCAGGCTTCACGAAATCCGCAGTTCGCACACCTGAGAATGCCAAACAAAACGCCAAAGCGTCTGCAATGAACAATGTGCCGGTCGCATTCACTCTCTCTGTGTCACGTCTCTGTCTTTATTGCTCGTGTGTGGCATCTTCTCTTTCACTGATTTACCTCCCACACGCCCCACCACCCCCAACCAACCAACCACCCCCCTCATGTCTTCCCTTGCCCCAACCATCTGCCCCCTACAGCCCTGCACCTCTCACCATCTTAGGGGGGTGTCAGGACACTCTGCTGACCCCTCAGAGCAGAGCAGACTGGACTTTACACACTCAGAAAGTCTTCAGGATGGGAATATACATTCATTTGCAACAGCTATACGTTTATTTAAAATTTTGTGTGTCCGTCTGTGTGTGTGTCTGTGTATCTATGTGTTTGTTTATTAAGATGTTGTCCAAGGATGCTGGCTGGAGGCAACATGATAGGTACTGTAGTCACAGTGTCTCTCAGTTGGGTGATTGTCTTCCACATGGGAAGACTGCTGCCCCTGTTACACTCAGTTTAGGGTAATGACTGACCTTGACAGTTACTGGGTGAGAAGAGAGGACTGGCCTATTTTTTCGGATGGTAGAATGAGGCTACGGTTCTAGGAGAGAGATTATTGGATATATGGATCAGCTGGCTGTTACGTTGGGTCAGTGGAAGCAACCTTGTGTGCTTTGGAGTGTAAATGTCTTTTCACATTGCCTGTGGTCCCCGTGGAGCAACTGCTGCAAGCATTTTTTTTTCTCCCCTTCTGAACTCTGAGCATGAGCCTTGTGCCTGGAGCTGCAGGAGGGGCCCTTGTCTTCTTTCCGCTACTGCAGCCTTCGCATTTTCCCTTGCAGCTAACAACTGACCAAACAACCAAAGTGTTGTGCTTTTATTTATGCGGCCCAGGGAACACTTTCACACACAACATCTGTGGCTTTGTGATATCTCAGAACCAGAACACGAGGTCTGTGTCACATTGGGTGCAGAGTTATGTGTTGTGTTTGCTAGAATGTCAGACACTTCTAAATTTAAAAGATGTGTGAAATATGCTCAATGACCAGTGTATCCCAAACATATATCTATATAGCTCACTGTACATTAATGTACATTACTATAACAATATGACACACTGAACCATGTTGAAGTTACCAAAATGGTTAATGTAGTCCATCTATAAACAAAACAAAACTTCAAAGCCTTGCTGGTGTGAATATTCACCGGAATGCCTAAAAGCTGATTAATGGCATGCATTTTCGTACCCAGACTAACTTTAACAACGTAACAAGTTCAGTACAGGAGCCTGCGCAACAGAAACCATAACTTCCTATCAGGTTTGCACTTGACCGGTTGTGAGGTTAATGTGAAGCCAACCTTGTCCTGTCCTTTTCCTGTGCCTCCCTCCCCCATCCAGGTTTCTCAGCGCCGTTGGATCCGCTTCCTCCCGTTCTGAGGGGCTGGTGTCGTCGTGGCGACGGGGCTCCATTGTCCAGCGTGTGTTGTGGGTGGCGCTGCCCCTCCAGCTGCTGCTGTTGCTGCTGCTCCTGGCTCTGGCCCTGCTGGTGCCCTCCGCCGAGCACCACTACAGCTGCTCCCAGTCTAACAACTTTGCCCGCTCCTTCCACCCCATGCTCAGCTACACCAACGGGCCCCCACCCATATGAGGCTACAGGGGCGAGGGGAGGGGGTTACACAGAAGAAAGAAAAATGCTGGGAAGGGAGGGGAGGGGTGGGGAAGTTTGAAGAAATTCTACCACAGTCCATAATAACTACAGAGAGTTTGAACAAATGCCACCGCAGTCCATAGTAACAGTATTGTATACTGCGGAACTGAAGAGAGCCAACTGGTCTAAGTATACTACCACCCACCTATACTCCCCATCAGTGTTCAGATGAATTTCTGGGGGTGGTGCAAAGTGCCCATTGCTGAATTACTATTTGGGCCAAGTGGCTACAAGTGCTACATGAACACATCTTCCACTCTTCTGATGTATGTGAGTGAGTGCAGCACTGAATATGGTGTGGAAATCGCTGCATTCAGAGGTACGACTCGGTTGCCATTCATGTCATAAGGCCTATGTTTTTCATGTCCTTTTTTTAATGGAAAGTATTGTCTATTAAGTTCAACACGCAAAACTATATTAAGCCTGTGGATCAGTTGAAAATATATGAACTAGTAAAAATATTGAGAATTATACTGCGAATATTTTTTACATGTATTTTTTTGGCATGCTGTTATAATCTTTCATTTTTAACAAAAAAAATGTGTTACACTGACACTGTCGAAAATTGTCATTGTGAAACGTTGATTTATTCTCAACTAACTTAATGTCAGACTCAAGAGAACTGAATCATGAATATTATATGAATAACCACAGTTATTGTGGAAGATATATTTATGTATGTACAGTTTGCTAAGGCCTAACAACCTTTGCGTTTTAAATACATCATAATATACATAACATGATATACATGCCTTCTGTGTGTTAATAAGATTCAATTAAATTGTGCATTCCTGTTTGGAACAACACTAAATTGTATAGTATCAGTCACGTAAATCTCCACTAAGTTTAAGTATAACAAACAATAAAATACTAAGTTGAGAATTGACACTGGATACACATGCGTGTGCACGCGCGTGCACACACACACACATACACACACACCTTAGTGATCGGGAGCAGCTCTTAATGACTATTGACTTATATGAAATGCACCTTGTTGCCCGTTAATGTCATCTTAATATTTTATCATAAAATATAAGTTGTTAATATACAATTGTGTTAATATAAGGTGGGTTTATTACTAAAATAAAACTACCCAAAGTGGTAATTATAATAACAGTAGAAATACATGTCTAATACATAATTATTAACATCTTGAGAATGCTTTATTTATGAAATGTCAACGAAGTGTCATGGATACCATGTTCTTTTTAAAACTTTTAAGCTGTCATAAATGACATACCGTTTAACAGGAATATATTGTTAAGGTTATCATTAAGAAATTTCAGAAAAAACTATCAAAACATAAACCAATATCATAAACACGCCAGAAGGACACAGTGTTATTCTGTCAACTGTGTGTGACAATCAGAAAGCTTTTTTAATCCACATAGGTCACTCAAATAACAATTCAGTATCATGGGGTCACCATGTCATATTCATGCCAAGTGTTGCAAGGTTACAGGGAATGGCACAGATCTCATAGCATCTCATACAGCATTGCAGATGGTAGAGGACCTGTGATGCTGCTTCTCCATATATCCAGGGAATATTGTTCACATGGCATTATGGATTCCAGGAAGAACCAGGGGGAAGCCCTATGCTCTCAGGGTCCAGTGTATATTCTCAGGTCCCAGTATTCCCCATTATAATACTAGGTTGCTATATTCTGAAGATCTGTAAAGCACAGAAACAAAGGAGGAGAACCAGGGAATTTTAGACCAATCTTGTTTACCTCCTCTAAGGAACTAAAACTTTATTGTGCTTACAGCAGTACAAAAATCCAAAACACACACTGAAATCTTCTCACAAATTTAAGAATAACAGGAAGATTATGAGATTTTTTTTCTCCGTGAAGTTAACGTTGAATAAGCAGTAAGGGGAATGAGTATTTATATAGGGGTGCTAAATATTACAGAGTAATTGACAAATGACTATTTTAAAAGGAAAGATGGAATTAGACACATGTCCTCTATGTACCCTATGAAACACAGAAGCTACATGCAATCCATTTTTTCTGGTATCGGGCAGCCAATGATAGCCTACTTACTTTAAACATTGGAACAGGGGTATGGGTTTATGGGTAAGGCCTTAGGCCTGGTGTGGCAAGTGAGGATTGATATTAACTAAAATGGGAGTTTATGAGGCTGACAGAAACCTGTCTGTAGCAGCATGTTTCAAATGCATTGGTAAGTTAATTTTTATTCAGTTAAACATGCTTTACAAGCACTTGAGTCCCCCTGCTCAGTAGATGACAGTGGCGTGCTATCATTGGATAGTGGCACATCGGGCCAGACACCCGAAGAAAAAATGATTGCCTGTGCTCACGGTGACCAATCTCCACGGCCCACCCTTTGCAGCTCTGCGACAGCATGGCGGCGGTGGAGACTCGCATATGTGAGACAGAGGGCTGCAAAAGCGAGGCCAAACTTCAGTGCCCAACATGCATTAAGCTTGGAATTCAAGGTTCATACTTCTGTTCGCAGGTATGATTTTCCTGAGTTGTTTGGAAGTGTTTTGTGGGGGCACCTGTTCTAAACAACACACCACGGCCCGGGCCAGCGGCTTGTCAGCTAATGTTAACTTTAGCTCTGTGCTGATAGCCTTGTGCATGTGTCACACGAGTTGCCCGCTTGTATGGCCTGGTGTCAACGAACTTGTCTCTTGAAACTCCTCGAGCTTGGTTAACTATCAACTTACGAAGCGCTGCAGCGTCGGCCTTGACTCTAAGCGTCTCATTGATGCCAGTTAAATCAATCTACTTTAATGACATCTCTCAGAAGTGAACTAGGCTACCCTGCCGTACGTTTTCTAGCTAGCTGGCTAACGCTGTCCATTTGCTAGCCAGGTTAACGTTAGCTATTTTAATTTTTGAACAACTGGTCCCGGGCGCTTTCCAACGTCCATCTCTTGGTGAATCTGTCTTCAGCGTTGAGTTAAACCAAGCCGTAATGTAACATGATCAGATAGTGTTATTTATTAACGTCATTTAACGTTACACCGTTCACCAAGCTACATTGCTAATCTACTAGTGAAGTTTGCGAGCTGCATCGTCAGATGGAAAGCTACAACCTAGGCTACACCAGAGAGTATTGAGGAATCTTGAATCTTTGGCAACACTGTGACATAATGTAACAGTCACCTGAGACTATTATAAAAAAAAATGAATATTTAGACAGCCTCAGTTGCTGCTTGCTTTGTTGTTCCAGGAAGACTTCACATGCATGCTAGGTTAGCTACTGTTCCCAGGTGCAAGGATGTTGAGTCAGCATATGAGTATTGTAGGAAGCAAATCATTTTTAAGCGGATATTTCATTTTGGAAGGGCTCTGTCACTTAGGGAAAAAACACAATTGCAGCTATTGCATCTACCTGCTCATTATGTGTCGTCATAAGTGTTGAGGTTTTCCCATTTGTTCACAAAGTCACACCCTACCCCAGCCCACTTTGTGCATATTTTATTGTGTGCATTGAATAGATGAGGTTAACTTGTACCGGTCAAATGAAAGCAGGTTCATTAATGTAGCCTTTAGTATGAGACCTAGATTGTAATGGATGGAAAAGCAGTTAGTGCACCCATGGTGGTGTCCTGTGTTTTGACCAGTTTAGGACAACACAGTTCATTCTTAGCTTTCAGTATGTGAAATGTCCTTACATGTACTCAGTAACAGTGCTGATCAACTAGCACACAGACAGTAGTTACATTTTGGCAAGTGCTTCTGCTGTTATGTAGATTTGCACTAGAAGACAGCCTTGGTCAGCAAGACCACCCAACACCCGACAGCAGAATTTTAAAATCTTAAAAAAAAAAAAAAAAAGCTTTATCTTATTGTGGTCTATGCAGATGTTTGTCTTCAGCTGTGGGTCAGTGGAATTTGACCAATGAAATGACTAACACTAGAAAACAATAATACAGAAACCTTTAAAAAAATCCATGATCCAGACAGTCACCCGGATCCCACCAAAATGTAATAATTTCGTCACTGGCCCATTTCTAACATTCCAAAAAAAAAATCCATGCAAATCCATTCTTTACTTTTTGCGTAAAGCTGCTAACTAACAAACAGACAAACAAAAAATATAACCTCTCTGCCTAAGGCAATATGCAACATAGTTCCCAGATCATACCTGTAGCTTTACTTGTTGAGAATGGTGTAAATATCACCTAGGCAATGGTTTTGTTACCAGGCAGTACATTTAGCTCCTACCTGTTTTGTAAATTAATGTAGAAAACTTTGTGAAGAAAAAATGGATGAAATTTCCTTGTTTGCAATTGCAGTTCACGAGTTAGACTTTACTCCTGTCTTGGTATGTTCTGCAGTTGAGCCACTGCCATCTTGAACAGATAAAAATCCAAAAATAGGCCATATGGATAAGGTGTCAGGAAGGCAACCCACTGACACAGTGACAGTTGGCACAGACCATCTGATATCTACACTCCAAGGCTTTTGTAAGTAGCACTGTGATGGATGCTACGGTAATCTGTGAAAGTTAATTTCTACCCAATGAAGAGCAGAATAGTGTAAGGGAAAATATTATGGAAAAAGCTAGGAATGAAAGACAGGGTAAGACTGAACATTCTAAGCGTTCTCCCAAACAGTAGTAGGTTAGGACAAGGTTTGTTGTCAGGAAGGCTTGAATCTTTTCTCCCAAAAGTACTTTTCCTAAGTGCACAAGCATGTTTGTGTTTACTCAAAACTGTAGATGATTAGGGCTGGGTATCATTGTAGGACATGGCGATTCGATATGATTTTCGATACAGGGCTCACGATACGATTTTTCGATACAGTGCAATTCGATTCGATTCTGATACAGATACATATTACTTTATAATTATTACTCAAACGTGCATTTTTTCAATGCTTTTTACTGAACATGTCACAGAAAGGGTGCCCAGTCTCACCAGGTACCTGTAGTCAACTTATAAAAAACTATTTGTGCAAAAGAATACAATATGGCTAATGTCATTTGTACTGAACAAAGTACATTTACTACATTTTGGTTTAGAATCAATAGTGCATTTTTCTGTGTAGTAGCTGCTGGGGGGTGTATCAATATTAACAGCCAGAATATC
This sequence comes from Coilia nasus, assembly GCA_027475355.1. Lineage (NCBI taxonomy): Eukaryota > Metazoa > Chordata > Actinopteri > Clupeiformes > Engraulidae > Coilia > Coilia nasus. The sequence continues at coordinate 16,935,899 of CM050205.1, forward strand.
GGTATTATATCGTTTTTAAAAATATCGATATATATCGCTGTATTGATTTATATCGATATATATCAGTATAGATGATGTTGTTTTGAAACTTAGATTAACCAATGTGTTATGTTTGTCATGCAGGAATGTTTCAAAGGTAGTTGGTCTACTCATAAGTTGCTCCACAAGAAAGCAAGTAAGTTCTTGTTCTTACTTCACCTGTACTGCATATTAAACAAACCTCCTTCCAAAGATGTTCTTACACACAGTAGCAGCAGTAACAGAGGTGTGTGTAGTACATGTACTGGCTGGGTAATGTGTACGTTTTGTGGCACTTGTGTTAACTGATGGAGTAACCTGAGACTCTGTGTGTGTGTGTTTGCGTGTGTGGCCAGAGGACATTGTGAAGAACTGCGTGGAGCAGGACACCAATACCGACCCATGGCCAGGCTACCGATACACAGGCAAGCTACGCCCCCACTACCCACTGGTAAGTCCTGCACACGACACCACCATCTCGCATTATCAGTCAACATCTGCCAACACAAAAGGCAAGTCACAGCCACAACATTTACTGTTAATGATGTACTTCACAACAATCCCCCCAGCCCCACCCCTTTCTAATGTGTTTGTGTTTGTGCTACACTGTGACTGGATGGTGTTCTAGACTCCCAAGCGGTTTGTTCCTGGGCATATCCAAAGACCTGACTATGCGGACCATCCCATGGGTAAAACAATCCTTACACTTATCCAAATATATACACACACTCCCACAAACAGACACAAGTAAGACTGAGGTTTGCATTGTCAGCCATGGGTAATTGAGCAGTGTGTTAAAATGTGTATTTCTCACCTGGAGCAGCTGACGATGAGAGTAAGTAACGGCAAACTGCTGTTTGTGCACAAATAGTGGCATAGATGCAGTATGTAGACCTGTAGTGACAAGCTCAGCTGTAGTGTAGAAATGCATACGTGTCTAAATAGATTGTGTGGCACAAACAGTTTGTTGGCTTAAGTATTAATGTGTAGAGAAGCATATCAGCCTAGAGAATGAGTGTGTGTGAATGTTTTGATCGTTGTAGGTGTAGAAATATGAAGTGTGTGTGTTGCTGTACTATTGACACTAGCTACCAGCGTAATAGAGGTTTCTGTACATGTAGATTTACAATGACAAACTGGTTTATTTAGTGTCCGTGTGTTTTTAGAGGGATATGTGAAATAAGAGGGGGTCTGTGTATGTATGAGACTGTGCCTCTGCTGGTCTCTGTTCTGGAGTGTGTGTGTGTGTATACATGTGTATATGCGCGCACACACACAAGTACGTGTGTGTTGCTCAAGTTCTTCTCTCACTCACTGCAGCAGCAGAGGTGGGGCTTTTAGCAGGTACGAGGCCCCGCCGCTGTTCGTGTGAGAGGTCTCGTGTGAATGTGTGTAATCATATGTGTGTCTGTCCGTCTGTGTATGAACATCATATATGTGTCAGGAATTGTATGACTCTTTGGGCTTCCATCTGTGTCTCAGTGTTGTCTGTGTGTGTGTGGGTCCATGGGCCGGTCCAGGATAATTAAATAAGGAGTATGTGGCAAGCCGAAATTGTTGTGGTCTGGTTTTGGTATATGTGTTAGAGATATGTGGAGATTTGTCTGTGTGGGTGTAGCATGGCTTTGCCGGCCCCCACTGCATGTTTCTCGTCTTGGGCAGCCCAGTTGGTCTAGATGTACAGAGGAGAAGAATGGGCATCATTGTTTTTATAGGTTAGGTGAGCATATGTATGTGGTATGTGTACAGATCGGAAATGGGATGACATTGATATGTGTATTTATCTGTGTGACTTGTCACAAGAGATAGTGTTTATGTGTTTAGTGTACATATTGAGGTCCGGGAGAGAAAAGGGTTGGTGTGTGTGCTTGTGTGTCTGTGTTAACTGTTCTGTTTTGTGACATTGGGCACAGGCATGTCTGAGTCCGAGCAGTCTCTGAAAGGAACGTCTCAGATTAAGATCCTGACAGACGAGGAGCTGGAGGGCATGAGAACAGTGTGTAAGGTAAGGCTCTGATTTAGGGCTGCACAATATATCGAAAATATCATCATCGCAATATACAATATCATGATACATATCGCAAAACATGCCTTAACTGCAATAAATGGGACATTATTGTAAGATGTTTCACGCTCCACATATGAAGATATTTGGGATCTCAAATGGAGTCCTACTGCCCTTGATATCCACCCCCATAGGCTGCACACTGGCTACGGCCTAGTGGTGAACACTAAGCTAAAAGATGTTAAAACTATATTTAAATGTTTAAACTATATTTAAAAATTGAAATGTTTATTTATCGCAAAACATATCGTCATCACAAAATTCAGCAACGTTACCATATATCGCACATTTTTCCAATATTGTGCAGCCCTAGCTCTGATTACCTATACTCCACAACCTCTGTTCTTCTCCTTTGATGTCCTTATTTACCACTTGTGGCCCTGAATGTTTTCTTGTCTCGGCTGTATAGTTAGCACGGGAAGTGTTGGACATCGCTGCCATGATGGTCAAACCAGGGGTCACGACAGAGGAGATTGACCACGCCGTACACCTGGTAATGAATCTCTGCTTCCTCCTTCTTTCTTTCGCCCTCCTTGCCCTTCTTCATCCCATATTTCTCTGACTCATTTCCTACAATTGTAAATCCTGCTTGGCTTTGTGCTGATGGGCATCATCTGTTGCACCTAGGCCTGCACTGCACGCAACTGCTACCCATCTCCCCTGAACTACTACAACTTCCCCAAATCCTGCTGCACCTCCGTCAACGAGGTCATCTGCCACGGCATCCCAGATCGCAGGGCACTACAGGAGGGAGACATACTCAATGGTACACTGACCAACAGATACTGATCTAAAAACCATCTAAAGCAGTGGTTCTCACTGACCTGACACTACCTAAAGATCTAAAGCAGTGGTTCCCCAGTTGGGGTAGGAGTTGCCCTTGGATCAATTCTAGGTACTAAGCAAATTAAATCTCTAAATGGGTTCTCAGCTCTGACCAGCATAAAGGTAAAGTACAGATTTTATGTGGAAAAAGATTCTTGCAGTTAAACTCTCCCCAGTGCCATCGAATTGCCACGACATAATTATGTACCTGTTTGTTCAAGCAGCACCTATCATACCTGTTTATCATACCTGTTTGTTCAAGCAGCAATAATTATTCAAAAATATTTATAGCAAGCTGTCCATGGTGCAGGGAGTATTTAGTAAGAGTGTCTCAGGGGGTATTTGGCAGTTACATTTTTGGGAACCACTGATCTGAAGTATCTCACATGTCCAGTGTAATTGTCACACACAAGACTGGACTGTGTTGCTGATGCTAAAAAGCTATTCAGTTGTTGAGATCACTGATAGGACATGCTAATTCTGAAGTATCCTCATAACCCATTGCTTTTGATTTACCACATTTTCCACAGTGGATATCACAGTCTTCCACAATGGTTACCATGGAGACCTTAACGAGACCTTCTTCGTGGGTGACGTAGATGAGGGAGCCAAGTGTCTGGTGCAGACCACCTACGAGTGCCTCATGCAGGCCATCGACGCAGGTTTGCACATCTGCTTAGTCGCATTTCCATTTCCATTTTGTGGGCAGCTGTGGTCTAATGGTTAGAGACTTGCTCTTGGGATCAGAGTTTTGCAGGTTCAAATCCCACCGTACCCATGGCTGAAATGCCCTTGAGCATAGCACACTGCTAACCTCTCTGTCTCTCTCTCAGTCTAACCCCACACTGCTCCAGGGACTGCAACTGAAACCCTATAAATAACTGTAAGTTGCTTTGGATAAGAGTGTCAGCTAGAGTAAGAGCTGTAATGTAATTCTTTGGGGCAGCTGTGGTCTAGTGGTTAGGGAGTTGGTCTTGGGATAAGAGAGTCACAGGTTCGTCAGTCCTGCCCTACCCATGGCTGAAATGCCCTTGGGCAAGGCATCTAACCCCACACTGCTCCAGGGACTGTAACTGAAACCCTGTAAATAACTGTAAGTGGCTCTGGATAAGAGCGGCAGCTAAATTTAATTTAATATAAGTGTAATGTGACATTGTGTTTTAGTAATGCCGTCACATAAACAACACAGGTTGGAGAAATTCCTCACCCGTCTGTGGACAGACTTTTGAAATAGACGAGACTCCAGAGTCTAGCAAATCAATCATGTTTTGTACACTGGACAATTAGCAGGACACTTGGTCTAGACAGGGCTCAACCATGGCCTAATGCCTTATCTTGCAGTCTGAACTGAAGTAAACTCATGGACGTACTATGTGGATTGAGTCGATTGGGTCCGTGCCAAAATTGAAAATGATTCCCCCATGACTACACTTCAACTTCTTCAGTCTTAAAGCACCTTGTGTTGTACTCTGCGTAAAAAATACTTGCTATAAATAAACACCTACCTATCTTAATAAAAATCAGAACTGAAAATGTAACTTACTTGGCGGACATGATGAAAACTGTGAAACACAAGTCTGGTGTTGCATGTGGATTGCAGGGTTATATTGACCTCTGTACAATAGACAATAGACCAGAGTCAGGCAGCATAACACATTCAAGATTAGCGAGCTGTGTGTATTCATGTGTATCCTTGTGTGCACCAGTGAAACCAGGTGTGCGCTACAGGGAGCTGGGCAACATTATCCAGAAGCATGCCCAGGCCAACGGCTTCTCGGTGGTCAGGAGCTACTGTGGCCACGGCATCCACAAGCTGTTCCACACGGCGCCCAATGTGCCACACTATGCCAGTGAGTAGACTGGTACTCTGAGTGTGTTTGTGTGTGTTTCTCCCTGTGTGATTGCACATGATGTCATGAATTAGACAGGGTCAAGTAAGGCTGCTCGATTATGGAAAAAATCTGAATCACGATTATTTGGGCCAAAACTGAAATCACGATTATTCAAACGATTATTTTGTTTTCCTCAGTAACATGCTTCATTTATTGAAAATGTATTCAAAAACATTTCGAAAAAACATTCTTGTACCTTTGGATTTTCCCTAATACCTTTCTTTGTAAACATTAGTAAGTCTCCTTTGATGTCTAATGTACAAACAGTAGAAATGTCTAATGTATACATCTAATGTACAGTACAAACAGTAGAAAATAATTAGGACAAAAACATTGTTACCCTCGATTTTATTTGTTTTGAGATCGTTTGGCTCTGAAATTGTTATCATGATTAGAATTCGATTAATTGAGCAGCCCTAGGGTCAAGGTATTTCTTATGCACTACCTTCAGACTCTGAATTCAGTGTAGAATTAGCAACCTTCCACTTTTTGTTAATTTTGCTTATCTTCTGCTAACTTTGTTAGAAATAACCTTTGATGTTTAACTAATACTTTATAGGTGCTTTCTCCTGCCTCCTAATAGTAGTATGAAGTTATGCACACTTGGTTTCTCTCCCATACAAACTATGTTAGTGTAGCTAAGGTCTGATTCTGATTTTTGTGTACATGAAGTTTAATTTGGGATTATTAAAATACAGAATTGCATCTTTTGGCTTTTTTAAAAAGAATACACATTGTTGTCAAGAATATTCTTTGAATAAACACAAATGTCATTATAACATGTTTACAAAATAACATCTGTCTGTGTTTTTCAAAAAAATGTTGACAGCCTAAATGCTCCATGAAATTATGAAAGGTGTAGCAGATCCTGAAGTGGTCTACCGATTTGACTGATACAAAGTCAGGTTTAAACCAACATGTTAATGACAATGTACACAGAGCTTCAGTCAACTGTACTGACCATTTTTAACGTGTAGTGTTCTTCATGCTGGTACAGAATGCTGTCTTTTTACATTCCTCTGTTCTCTGTCTAGAAAACAAGGCAGTTGGTGTGATGAAGCCAGGACACGTCTTCACTATTGAGCCTATGATCTGTGAAGGTAAGTGTCGCACTCCCATTGGTGTCTGTCACCCACAGCCTGGCTACCCAGAGACAGCTTTTTATTGTGTGTGTGTGTACGTGCATGCACAGGGGGCTGGCAGGACGAGACCTGGCCCGATGGCTGGACGGCGGTTACTCGAGACGGGAAGCGCTCAGCCCAGTTCGAGCACACACTCCTGGTGACCGAGACTGGATGTGACATCCTCACACGTCGCCTTGAAGACAACGGCCGCGCCCATTTCCTGAATTATATGTAAAACCGGGTCAGATCTGACCATGGCCCCCATCCGACCCCCTCGCCCAGCCCCCCCTCACCGTTGGCCTGGCAGTCAGTCTGTGGTCCGGAGGAAAGGGATCGGGATGAATATGAGCTTGGAGATGGAGAAGCTGAGATATTTGCTGAATGTGTCACTTGGCAGCCATGTGACTTTGAGTGTTAAAAAAATCTTGCTGTGTGTCTTTACTGGATGCGCTGCTGCCCCACCCCCACCCTCCACCCCTCCCCAAACCACAGAATCAAGCAGGTGCACTGAACAACTCTGCTGCGCACCAAGACCTAGTCTGCTCCGGGCATTAATAAACCTTTAGCTGTGAGTTCCATCAGTGACTACACAGAAATCTGTTAAATATTTTACTGTATTCAGTGTAGACAGAAATGGAACTGTGTGTTTAGCTATCTTGTCACACCAGCACGTCTTACCCTAGGTACATTAATGCCCACATCAGACTGGGTCAAATGAGTTCTGTGTTTGTGTCCATGTGCACAGCTGTTGTTTGTGTTTTTGTGTGTGAGAGAGTTTTGAGTGTTTGAGCAATCAGTGCCTGGGTGTGTGAGAGAGAGAATGAGTGACATATTGTGTCAGGATATTACTGTGAGCATTTGCTGGCCCGTACTGTATATTGTATGTTTTTTAGTGTGTGTTTGTGCGTGTGTGCAAGGAGTGGTTAGAGGAATTAGATCTTTTTTTTTACACTTCATGTGGAAACTCTTCTCTCTTTGCCAGTTCTGTTTCTTCAGTGATCTGATTCAATTCCAAAGATCAGTAGTCCTGTTTTCTTCAAGAGTGCCTCACGTCAGTTCATTCACCACAGACAATCCTCATCACCCTCAACAGTCAGTCAGTCAGACAAAATCTACACCCACCACCCATCACAAGTGATATTTTTTTTATGCACAGAAGAGTGTGGGTCCTGAATGTTCAGCCTTGTTCCTTATGTGCTCGTTTTTTTTTTTCTGGCAAGTAAAACCCTGATTGATTACTGTGGACTCGAAGTGTGTGTTGTAGGGATCGGAGGTACGTGTACATACTGGTGTGTGTGTACAGGGGGTCTGGGAAGAGAGAGATCTGATTTCATGAGTGCGCTGATGTCAAGAGTGCTGATCTTGGGGAGGGGGAGGAATGTGGCCCTGTAAAATGTTTTGTTCTGCATACTCGTTTCCTGTGTAGGTTGGTACACAGTAAGGTAATTCACGTGAACACACTCGAAGACAGATGAACCATATATCTCTGTTGGTTTCAGTGAGGGGCTATTGAGGCAGCACTAAGGCTGTGCTTTGCTGTTGGCATTTCAGCTTTAAAAGTGACACAGCACCACTTGACTTGGTATGCTTACCATGGTTATCAGCAAGCATGGCACAATGGAAATAGTACTTGGTGCTATGATTGTAATTTGAAAAGATATAAAATTATTAAATTTATTTCAGTATTCTTTGTCAAGCTGGATTAAACTGTTCATCCTTGTGAAATGTGCTTAGACTATTTTTTTTCTGTGAGCTGCATTTCTTTGACAATGTATAGAACATGCACAAACCTTTGAATGCATGATCCCCAACCCACCCATACCAGAGGTTTTTAAATATTCTAAGTAATTTTTATAATGGCGGTATGGGTTTTGTTCAGGTAAATTAGGGCCAAAGTCGGGGATTTTGCAGAATTATAGTCAGGTGTATGATCAACCAATTACACCAAATTGGTTGTATATGTCAGGAAGCCTACATCCACAGAAGATCTGTGGTAGTTCTTCAAGATGTTTGGCACAAGCTACCAGCCAAGTTCCTTCAAAATGTCTGTATACCCAGAAGAATTGATGTTCTTTTGAAGGCAAAGGGTGGTCACACCAAATATTGATTTGATTTAGGTTTCTCTTTTGTTCAGTCACTGCATTTTATCTCATGAACATAAAGGATTAACACTTACATTTGTGAAGGCATTCCTAGTTGACAGCATTTTTTCACACCTTTTTACCCTACAGCTTTTGCACGGTATAACCATTATATACAATTATACATGGCTAATTAAATCCTTGTTTTGTTAAATAGAAAAGTATATATCTCTGAAAGTACAAGACTGCCGCACAGCGTATGCAGATCACCTGCCAATGAACGACCACCACAAACAGCCTGGCGCAATCTCTGATGAACAAACGTTCCCAGAATTCCAAGCGACCGGACACATCAGGCTACCACAAGCAGATTGTTCTCTGTGCCTTAGCTACCAGATAGTTGTTGTTTATATGTTAGCTTAATTACGCTCTTTAACCTAGGCGTTAGGCTATTATACGCCTATTCGTTAAAGGGGACGATTGCAGGGGAAATTGCAAACATTTGGAGTTCGGATATATAACGTTGTGGGCAAAAATAGAATTCAGGATAAAGACACCAGTGGCTAGCTAGCAAGCTAGCCATTTCATCTCTGGTAAGATCCTTTGATAACGATACCTCGCATAGATGGCTATTTGAAATTCTCGGTTTGTGCAGTCTGTCCTGTGCGCATAACTCGGTATAAAAGCAAATACTTGCTAATGGTCCGTCATCGTTGGTGTTGGCATGCGTTCATTTTTTAATTGTCTGATTAAATACGCAGTTTAGCACTAGTGGTGACTAGCTTAGACTAGCTCTTGTTGGCTGCATCGTTTGACAGCCTTTTTGTTTTGGTGTCGTGTTCCTCAGCTAAGTAAGCTAACGTCACGCCCACCAAAACATTTTGTTCTTGATAATGTTGGCATTTTGAACTCGTTGGGTAGCAAAGCATATGTTCTCGAACGAGTAAAATGTATTAGTGTTAATGGTTTGACTGTGTGATGTTAATGGTGGGAACGTAGCAATTTCTTTTGATTTGGATTATCTCATCAAATTGACAAACTGGATTTGCTGTGGAAACACACTGCTGAAATTATGCCTTCCCGCATCATTTGATTTATTTTCCAAGGTGGGTAAACTGGCATTTAGGCTATATAACTGTGGCAGCTTTACCTGACTGGGAAATCTAATGTTAAAAAGTCAGGTATGTGACTTAAAAAGCCGTTTACTGCGGATATTGTTTTACTTTTAGAGTTGTGCTAGGTCCAGGCGTAAGGAAAAACAATCATGGCTTTTTGATTTTAACTAAAACCAGCTACATTACACCTATTATTACACCTTAATATTGTATTAATGCACCTACAACTCTCCACATGCCTTGGAAACCTTATGTTGCGGTGTTCAAGGCTCTATACAAAGATTTGTAGATACGTATGTATGGCTTTGGTACAAATGTACACAGCACACATGTTGCCGGTAGATTTTCAATATTCAGAAATATTAAGTGGTAAGAATCCTGGATTATTTGCAGAATGTTTCAGCATCCTTCCTAAGGTTAACCTGTGTGTCCTCAGATGTGACGATCCCCTTCTGGTGGAGACCATGAGCAACAGCCACCCTCTGCGGCCGCACAGCTCGGCGGCCCAGATCGACCACATGCACCTCCTCTCCGAGCAGCTGGGGGCGCTCCTGCCAGGGGAGGAGTACAGCGACGTCACACTGGTGGTGGAGGAGAAGCGCTTTCCCGCCCACAGGGTCATCCTGGCAGCCCGCTGTCATTACTTCAGGTAGCCTAGTGTACCGGCACTGGCATCACCACCTTTGACCGTACCTGGCAAAACACATATTGCTACCTTTGACTGTACCTGGCAACACAGATCACCACCTTTCACTGTGCCTGGCAATAGATATAATCGCTTTTAACTATATCAGATTACCCTCCCAACAATATATTCAACAGCACCACCATTGAGAATAATGCTCTTACACTCTCATGACCTGACCATACACTCATCAGACCTTGTTTTCATTTCACTGGCATGATCTCCTGTTTCATGACTCCACTACGCTGCCTCCTTCTCTAACTCCTCTGCCTGTTTTGTCCCTCCATTCCTCCCTTACTCCCACCCTCATGCCCTCTTATCTCCCCCTGCCCCCAGAGCCCTGCTTTACGGAGGGATGCGCGAGTCCCGTCCCCAGGCGGAGGTGCGGCTGGAGGAGACGCGGGCGGAGGCCTTCTCCATGTTGCTGCACTACCTGTACACGGGCCGTGCCAACCTGGGGGAGGCGCGCGAGGAGACGCTCCTGGACTTCCTGGGCCTGGCGCACCGCTACGGCCTGCAGCCGCTGGAGGTGTCCATCTGCGAGTTCCTGCGGACGCTGCTGAGCACGCGCAACGTCTGCCTGGTGTTCGACGTGGCCAGTCTCTACTGCCTGAGCAGTCTGGCCGAGGCCTGCTGCGCCTACATGGACCGCCACGCCCCCGAGGTCCTAGAGTCCGAAGGCTTCCTGTCCCTTTCCAAGGTCAGCATACAAAGGGATTGTGTGGTAAAATCTGTCGAAAAATCAGGAGAAAGTTGAGATCTTTCAAAACCAACAACTGTTTAATCACACCATGTTTTCTGCGTTTATCCTTTCAATTTTGACCTTTGACCCTTTGACTCTATGCTCTTAAAGGTCAATTTATAGTCCAGATGACAAGCGTCGCTTGACAGAATATGACATGAAAGACACAACATTTCTGTCTGCTAGGTGGTCACAGAGTGTGTAGCTGATACTTAAAAAAAAAAATGAAATGGCAGAGACATTGTCACGTACTTTAATTGGATAGCAAATCAAAAGTTCTGCATTCTTTTGCCTTGGTCATACATGAAATGTGGTTTGTTTGGATGGATTTGAAGAAGTGTTCAATTCCAAAAAACGTTTTGTCTCTTGCAGAACTATGAAAACCTGAAGTGCTGCAGTATCTGTCGACAACTTTTTTTGTCAAGAGACACTTGGCTTTTATACTTCCCTCTTGTTACACCCCTCCTCTGGATAATGCTGTTTCTCTCTTCTCTGCTTTCCCTCTCCTCATGTCCTTTAGACAGCTTTGCTGACGGTGGTGCGCAGGGACTCGTTCGCTGCGAGCGAACGCGAGATCTTCCAGGCCCTCTGCCGCTGGTGCCGGCACAACGGCGAGGGCGCCGACTGCCAGGAAGTGATGTCGGCCGTGCGTCTGCCGCTCATGAGCCTGTCAGAGATGTTGAACGTGGTGCGCCCCTCGGGCCTCCTGAGCCCAGACGACCTGCTGGACGCCATACAGACACGCTCCGAGAGCCGCGACATGGACCTCAACTACAGGGGCATGCTCAGTGAGTGCAGCACCATGCAAACACATCAGCTGATTGACAGGTTAATGTCAGGTTTGTTTGTGCTCTGCTGGCTACACTGGGCATCTGTCTGGACACACACATGTGGTATCAGTATGTTTACATGTGACTTAACCTTTGCAGCTATAGCTCAGGAGCCAAGATCCCAGCTAGGTTTGACTATAATACAGTGACATGGACCTCAACTACAAGGCCATGCTGAGTGAGTGCTCACCTATGGCCTACGCTAATGTGAAGTTTGCTTCTGCTGTGGGAGTCTGGGTACACACAAGCAGATACAATGTGTTTATATGTGACTTTAATAGCCTATTATGCAGCCACAGCTCAGGAACCAAGATAGGCATGTTTGATTATTAAACAGAAAGCCACTTAAAAATTAGTAAACAGGCCCTGGGCCACTTCTAAAGACTGAACCAATGAATAACCAGAGCACATAGAGAACTTCTTGGAAATATTTATTAGGTGTAAATGACTAACGTTTCGAGGCTTAGTGTGTCCTTCAGTGTCAGAGTTTGTTTTGTTCTAGGTTTAGTCTGTAGAAGTGGCTCCGGCCCTTTTACTGATTTTTCACCTGGACACATAAACATGATGATAAGGCGCTAGTGACCCCCTTTTCACTGCTTTCACTGCTTCCACATAAAGGTTACTCCTCACCTCATAGTGAGCTCATAGATCACTGCGCTCTGCGTCCACAGTCCCAGAGGAGAACATAGCGACCATGAAGCACGGCGCGGTGGTGGTGAAGGGCGAGCTGAAGTCGGCCCTGCTGGACGGCGACACGCAGAACTACGACCTGGACCACGGCTTCTCGCGGCACCCCATCGAGGAGGACGGCAGGGCCACCGGCATCCTGGTGCGGCTGGGCCAGCCCTCCATCATCAACCATGTGCGCCTGCTGCTGTGGGACAGGGACAGTCGGTGAGCACACACCAGGAGCAGTGTGTTTGCTCTTTTTACATGACATTAAATTACATTACACTTAGCAGGCGCCTTTATCCAAAGCGACAACAGGAGGACGACAAAGCAAGCTAACAGAGGTGTGGAGGAACACCAAGTAAACAAACTACACACATACACACAAGGAGATGCATGTGCCTTAAGTAAGTTTCCCGGAGCAGAGACACTTCACACAGACAACCCCCTACACACACAGACTCACACAAGCACGAGGCATCTAGGTAAAGAGTTGGTTAGTAGAGATTAGTTTTGTTAAGAAGGAAAGCAGTGTCGGAAAAGAAGGGTCTTCACAAGCTTTTTAAAGGTTGAGAGGGATGTCGCTGCTCTTGTAGTGACTGGTAGGTTGTTCCACTATTGAGGTTTTTATACTGTATCCTACTTATTAGCTGGACCCATTGTGTTTCCCCCTTATTATTATTGGTGACCAAGCAGCGAAGCCTTATTATTGTTGTTATTATTTTTATTCATCCTCTTGAATGAAATTCTGTGGCAGCCTATAGAGACGATTGGTAAAAAAAAGCTGAAATTTGGCACACTGGAAAAAGTGCCCTCATTTATTTCACCAAGTTTCATGTTGGCAGATTGTATTTATTGAAAGCAAAACCAGTTTTTCACAGGTCACATAGGTTGACTGATAGCCATGACCATTGGCACAGATAATATTCAGACCATACATAACAAAACTGATCACATCAGTATTTTGTGTTCCAAGCAGTTCATCTGCCACCCCACCCCCCCACAAAAAAATCTTGTGGATGCTAAAGACCACTTTCAAAGTCTGTCTGACATAACTACACTGTGTTGCTGTGGTTACTGCAGCCTGCTTTGCTGCTTGGCCACCTCATTAGGGCTTGCAGCTACATTTCATGGCTGCTTTTGTATCGATTGTGTGCAAATGAGTACCCAGGGGCTTAAGTCACTATTGTGGTGTTCTAACTCCTCTTCCTTCTTCCAGGTCATACTCGTACTATGTGGAGGTGTCAATGGACGAGTTGGACTGGGTGCGGGTCGTGGATCACTCCAAGTTTCTTTGCCGCTCCTGGCAGAACCTCTACTTCCCAGCACGGGTCTGCAGGTGAACCCATACACTTCTCTTCGATAGCTGAATGAACCCATACACTTTTCTGCGACAGCTGAATGCACCCATACACTTTTCTTCGATGGCCAAATGAAATGTGTTTGTTGTGTATTTTCTCACCTGTATTGTGGTCTGTATTTGATGTTAACTCACCGCTGTGGTTTTGTGCTTCTTCAGGTACATCCGTGTAGTTGGGACCCATAACACAGTCAACAAGGTCTTCCACCTAGTGGCCCTGGAGTGCATGTACACCAGCCGTCCCTTCACCCTGGAGAGAGGGCTGCTCGGTAATAACTACTATTTCAGACTAGCCTGGGTGTGCCCATACTGCCTGTGACGCTGCATTTACATTTCGCGAGCAAGTCAGTCTGGCCAAGCTGCCTATCTAAACCATTTCTGCTCAGTCCTCAGATAGGGGGCCAATGAAAATCGAGCATTTCAAAAGGCAATGACGCGGTAGTTTGGAAACTGGAAATCTATATCAGTCACTGTCTACATGGCGAACGTGGAGCAACCGTAAGATTTCAATGCATCTGTAGCTGCTGTTTAGGATGAATTCAAAGGGAAGTTCTATCTGAAAATAGAGCAAAGGGCAGCCCTTGAAGCATTTGTTGCGGGAAAGGGCGTTTTTGCAATGCTACCGACCGGCTTCGGTAAAAGTTTAATTTATCAGTTAGCCCTGCTGGTAGCCAAGTCCATGCTTTGCGCGGACGCTGTTGTTGTGGTCATGTCGCCTTTGATCGCACTGATTCGTTTTTCGAATATCAATATTAAATGGCCAACACCAGCCACTCTCATGTTCACCTCACAAGTCCGACAAAAATCATTTAACGCCATTTCTATATGACTACAGGCTACTACTACTTTTTGTTTGGATCAAGCAGTTTCTTCCGCTGGGGTATACGTCAGAGGGCAGAGGGGTGTGATTGATTGAAGCTTCGTCCAGTAGCTAACAGAGGCATTTGAAAGAGGCGGGTTAACCCCGCCTTCTGAGAAATGGGTTTACAACACAGCTTGGCCAGACCAATGCTCGCAGAGCATTGACAAGTCGCGATAGCCAGGCTAATTTCAGACCATAGTCTCTTAGATTTTACTTCTTTTGCAAAGGGGAGTTTGGCCCATGGCTTACCTACTAAATTTCAATGGGCTAGTTTTTATCCTGACTGACCCTGAATATTGTAATGGGAGATTATTCACTGTTACGTTGATTGGACTGAGGGCCAGTCTTTTGTAAAGCTTTGTTGGACTGAATATGACCCCAAACTCAACTCCTACCCTCCAGTGCCTGCAGAGAACATTGCCACAGTGATGGCGTGTGCCAGTGTGGTGGAGGGCGTGAGTCGGAGCCGGAACGCGTTACTTAATGGGGACACCAGCCACTACGACTGGGACTCGGGCTACACCTGTCACCAGCTGGGCTCCGGAGCCATCGTCATACAGCTGGCCCAGCCCTACATGATCACCTCCATGCGGTAATGACCTGACTTCAGCTGCGCTGGGGTGTGTGTGTGTGTGTGTGACTGTGAAACAGGTTTTACACAGAGAACCTATGAGTGTGCACAAATTCTACAGTACACACTGTGAAACCACACATGCTTACAAATAAACCTTGTGGTAAACACTTCGGTTTCACAGTCATCTTGGGTAAAGACATTGTAAAACACACAACACTACATGTTAGTTTATTCTATGACGTTGTCAATTTCAATATGTGGACTAAATATTTCATTATTTTTTTCAGGCTGTTGTTGTGGGACTGTGATGATCGTAGTTACAGCTACTATGTTGAGGTTTCAACCAATCAGCAGCAGTGGACAAGGGTGGTTGACCGCACTAAAGTGGCTTGCAGGTATAAACATAAAATATTGCAGGCTTTTTCTCCTAAATCATCAGGAGGCCATGATAATTTCAGTACATTCTGACCCTATACTAACTCTCTTCATCTCCTCTTCATCTCCATAGGTCATGGCAGACCTTGTACTTTGACGGACAGGCTGCCTCTTTCATACGTATCGTTGGGACCCACAACACTGCCAATGAGGTAGATGTCACAACTCTGGTAGCTGCATTGCCACCCTCATACTCACACAAAAACACCTATTCTGTCTCAGTTGCCATTTCTACAGGTATGATGTCCTTATTCATGTTTACAGGTCTTCCACTGTGTCCATTTTGAGTGTCCCGCCCAAGTTGAAACTGAAGTGAAGGAAAGCTCTCCGGGACCCGACCAGAGTCCTCCTGAGTCGAGCTCCCAGCATGCCCCTCTGTGCCGCGCCCAGAGGCCCCCGTCCTCCCCCTCCCCCTCCCCCTCCCCCTCCCCACACCCTTAGACTGACTTGATGTTTATCATGAACAAACACACACACACTTGAGATGCTTCTTACATATGCTGATGATGTGCTGCTAAAAGAGATGAGTCTATGTAGGTTATATTTATAATAAAATTGAATAGAATTGAATGGTGAATATTATTTTGTGCTGCTCTGTTATTTATGTGTCATGGTATGCTTTTGGTGGAGAGTGACTCATAAGAGATAGACGTTTGAAGGATTACATAATCAAGGTCTAATTCAGTGAGTAAAAAACATGGGCTGTTTAGTTTAAGATTACACTGTAGGTGTAATTATGCGTCAGTCTGAAAAAATGTTTTACAACAGCGACTCTAGGGGCGTGCCTCTCTGTCACTCCTACAACCAACGTGTTCACGTGACCAGAGTAGTTGACGTTTTGTCGAGTGGGAGAAGGCAAGCGTTTTCCGGGTAAAGCCTATGGGTAAAACATGGAAGAATATGGTAGTCTAGGGATTCGTGGGATCTCTTAGGGCTGGGCTACATTTACTTGTGTTTTAATTATCGATTGGTTTTGACGTGGGATTAATGACGCGACAGACTGTAACTTGGTTAAATTGGTTGAGCTGCAGCTAGATCCAGAACTTGTTTCACGTAGTCATGTGCCTGTGTTAATCGGATCAGTCTGAATACTTGGAAAAGACCTAGATTTGTGCACAATTTCACCAAGCTGACAACTGGAGCACTTCGACAGATGAATAACGCGAGACAAACACATCGTGAGAAATGAACGCACCATTTGTAAAAGAGGCTCTTGTTGATGAAGGGGCCAACATTGTAAGCAAAGCATTTAAAAGAGAACGCGTTTTCATAGATCGACACGATCCTTTAGCACACCCAGATGATTACTTGTATGATCAGTATCGATTCAGTCGTGCTGGAATCATCTACTTACAACAGTTACTGGGACGCCACATCGCAAACCCAACGGAGCGAAGTGCAGCATTAACCGTAGTCCAAACACTGTGCATAGGTCTCCGCTTCTTTGCTAATGGGACATTTTTGTATGCAGTTGGTGATGCTGAAAATATAAGTAAAGCCACCGTATCTCGTGCCATCAGAAAAGTGTACCTTGCTTTGAAAAGGTATGTCAGTGTGTTTATCAGATTCCCCGGCCATGCACAAGTGGATGTAATCAAGGAAGGTTTCCAAACAATCGCAGGTAAATGTAACAGTTTAAAGTGCAAGATTTTAGCCTAATAAACAAGGGACTAACTCGTCACATGTCCACAGGCATCCCAAACGTCCTAGGTGTGGTGGACTGCACTCAGATCCCCATTAAAGCACCCCCTGGTCCCCATGAGGGTGACTACATTAACACAAGGGCTTTCTACAGCATCAATATCCAGGTAGGCTATCGAAATCACAACCTCAACTCATAGTGTGCAACAGTTGTGACATAGGCTATGGCCTCTTTACTGTCAGTGTGAATGGACATGACTTTGTTTTTACACTTACATGACTTTGTTTTTACACTTTTGTTTTTAGATGATATGTGATTCTACTTGTGTTATCACTAACATTGAGGCTAAATGGCCTGGTGCTGTTTTGGATGACCATGTCTTCAAAGAGTCCAGCCTCTGTGCCAAATTTGAGGAAGGTAGCCCCGTGTTAAACCCTAAACCCTTGTACGTTTCAAAACATGACTTCCTCAATCATAGATCTATGCTGCGATCTAACGGCATGCTGTTGCTGTCTCACAGGTCTTTATGATGATGGCATCCTGTTAGGAGACACGGGCTACACCTGCAGAACCTTCTTCATGACTCCCTACACTGACCCCAGCCCTGGGCCACAGACACGCTTCAACACGGCCCTTGAAAAGACAAGATCCAAGATCGAAACGACCATAGGCCAGCTGAGGGGGAGATTCCAGTGCCTTAATGGCTTGAGGGTCGTACCAGACAGGGCATGTGACATTACAGTCGCTTGTGTGGTGCTCCATAATATTGCGACAATAAGGAAAGAAACCACCCCACCCGCCTGGCAGCAACCTCATTTTGACGTCGAGTCCCTGTACCTTGATGAGCCTGAGGGTCACACTGTGAGGGACAGGATTGCTACACAGTACTTTAGTTGAAAAGTCTTTGGACAGACCCTAAGTTCTGTATCATTTTAAGAAAACCAAAGAGACATTGTAATAAAACGTTTTTAATCAAATTATTATTTTGCCTGTAAAGAAGACAAAAAAAGTTTGGTTGGTTACACTACATACTTGTGTTGTTCAGACTGATTTCTCAACATCAGTGTATACTTACCAACTGCTTATCAAGCAACTGTATTTCCTTCTCCACTTTCCTCATTTTGAGAGCCCGATAGGCCATCTCTTGTTCCCTGTTCTCGATCTCTGTGATGAGGTAACGGCGGTACAGGGTCTTTATGTCTTCTGTTATTCCCTGTTAAAGGCACAACATTGTCGAGAAAAAGAGTTTCTCAGTCCAAGGCATGCCTTACTTAAAATGACTTATTTTAAGGTGACATGTCCTACCTAGAACAGACTAGTCAAAAAAGCCCACGCATAGCCGCATGAGGTCTTCTTCACAGCATATAAAAGGGTACATACAATATTTTAACTAAGGAGTGCCTTGGACTGAGAAACTCTTTTTGTGACAATTGTTACCTTGTACCAAAGAGAACCCAAAGCTAAGAAATCGCAACACTTTTTTATGGATTGAGCACGCCATTTTTTTTTTATCGAAAAAGGCACAGCATTGTGTTGTTCCACTGGTCACTGGCAGAGCTTAATATCATGACATGAGAATTACCTCTCCAGATTTCTTTCCAGTAGGGCGGACCTTCTCTTGCCCGCTGTCCTGTAATTGTAACATTCATACTCAACGTCATTATGTGTCATTTTGAAGTAGATTTATTTAATTTTCACTTTAATTTAGAATTTTTAACATCTTTAACCATAAGCGCTGTCTGAAGGCCCGTTACAAACCCAGGGGTAGTGTTCTGCAATAGTAAGCCTTGTGCAACACTGGTGAGGAGCTCATATTTCACATAAAAGGATCCTAAAGTTGGCTTAGAGAAAGATGGCATGTAAAGAAATGAAAGAAGCTAGGAGGGGTATAGTTACTTAAGTGCTCAAAAATACACTTTATAGCAACCCACACAGACACATCTGCATGTATAGTACATGGTGGGTTTCCATTCGTCTTTTTATATCCACTTATTCACATTCATAGTAATTCAACTTAACAAGATGCTTATCAGCTGCCATTTTACACTGCAAATTAATAGATTATGGTGCATTTCAAGTGTGTCCGAGTGAAGATTTCTCATTTGAATAATTGAAATCCGCATTAATAAGCAAGGGTTTTTCAAGAAACACATACCTCATCCAGGTGTGTGTCTGTGGAGAGAGTCTCATCACAGACAGAGTGTTCTGGGTCACTCTGTGGTGGAGGCAGGAGCGTGAGGGTGTGACCCGTCACTGTTTAGAACGGGGGGGATTCAGTCAGCCTGTGCAACATTTCAAAAAATGGCTGTATGGAAGACAAAGCACATGCACACACACAAACAAACAAACTCACACACACAAACCGACCACTTATGTAGGACGAGCTGCCACAGGCCACCTCTTCGGGCTCTGAGCTGGTGCCTCCTGGGATACCCTCAACCATGGGCCTACTGGAGGTGCTCTGCTGCTCCACAAACTCGTCATCGGTGTCATCTGACTTGATGATGACACTTGCTGGTACGTCTTCTTCATTTTTGTGAAGTTCGGCCTTCTTCCTGTTGGCTGTCAACATGATGGTTATGAGATGTGAAGCTCTTGGTAACGTGGCTCATTTAAAATCCAAAAAGTCTTAACTGAGAACCTACCTGTTTGCAACAGGTTTTTATATTTAATTTTCACCTGTTGCCATGTGCGTTTGTAGCCACTGCCTGAGTTCCTAGAAGGCCATATTGTTATTGGTTGAGGTAAGATTTAAAAAAAAAAAAAAAAAACGCAAGAAGTTTGATCATTGATGGCTTGCAATGGTGCCATAACTTAGCAGATTACATTTGCATTAATGTTTTTTACATCCTCTTACATGTTTAATTTAACTGCGATTCTCTGCCAGGCCTCCTCCCTCATCTTTGATGCTTTGATAGTGTTGGATTTAGCGGTTAGAATTGGCCGCTCTTCTTCATAACCCTCTATGAGAAGCTGTTGCTCCTTGGCAGTGAAAAAATGAGCCCTCTCACTTTTCTCCATAATCTCCATGACTTTATGATCTATAAATCCAAAAGCAGCAAGACAAAATGATCATTTCAGAACTTAGTCTCTTAAAGATGTTTGATGCAAAAGAGGGTATATTTTCAATTTTACAAAACACAACCATGATAATCCACAATAGCTACTGGCAACCATAATAGGCATATAGCCTTACCCAAAGCATCACTTTAAAGGTAAATGTGGAGTTGTTAGGTGAGGTCCTTTTAACAGTAAATGGTCACTCGTAAATCCGATGTCCTAACCGATGGATTTGATAAGCTCATCAAAATACAGGTGTATACTTACATCTAAATAATATAGGTTCTGAAATGTGAATGTGCCATCACAGGTTGTGACACAAAATTATTGTTATTATTATTATTATTATTATTATCATTATTATTATGATTATTATTATTTTGTTCATGTTTACATGTACCTTTCCTTTGGTTTTGGAAGCAATGCTATTGCAGAGGAGTGTGATTTATATGAAGCAACTCATCTGAAAGCTTTTGGATTCCCTCACCACATCAAGGTCAGCCTGGTTCCTTTTTGAAGTCTAGCCAAGCATCCATTATTAGAATGAAATGCAGAGCATTCACTATTCCAGGAATATTTCCTGTCATGTCCCCTCAGGTGCTCTTTAACCTCTTCCAGAATTTTGCAAGTTGAATCATTGATTTTTTTTTTTTTTTTTTTTTTAGTACAATGATTTCTAAAGTACAAGGCCTACAAGAAATTTCCTTTACACTGTGTTTTCCTTATGACTAATAATAGGGCATCAAATCTGCAAAGTATGCTACAGGTGCAGTGCATTCCATTGTTATTAAGTGATTATAGCAAAGGACTGTTGTGGGCAGGAAAAACATCTTAGGCAGGGTGGGACAACTTTCAGTGAAGGACAAAAAACTGTCTTGTTTTCTGTCAACAGGCCTACAACAAGTGTAAATGTAAAAGCTATCAAACAATATATTTTTTAAAACCTAGCCAGACCTCATGTAATAAGTTTGATTGTTCAGTATTTGGTTATTCCATGTAGGCACTGGTAAACGTACTAATCTAACAAAATGATCTTCCGGCCAAAAAGACGCTACCTTTTGACTTGTTCAGCAGTGGCCTTTGTGTTGATTTTGCAAAACAGACTTACCCCTCTGTGTCCATTCACCATAGCCTATTATCCGGGTTTTGATGCTCAATTTAAAAACAATTCACAACTGTTCCAGTGTGTGCACCATGATTGCTTTTGCTTTATTGGGTAAAATCGTGCGTCTCGCAGTTTGTAATCGTAATCCCCGTTTGTGAAACGCAGTAAACATGATCTGGTTTTACTGGCTTATTGCGCACGCGCCAAGACATTCTTGCATGTGACGTGAGCTACGTCAAACCTGCCCCCATGTGTTTAAAATGCCCTCGGGAATTCCTTTACCAGGATTAGATAAGAGTGGACCCCACTAACCTAGACGAGCCCCCATGTATTTACTTTTGCATAGCCTAATCTGTGGTCTTGACGTGATCCTCACCCCATGTGACTGGCCACAACCAATGTTAATGCAGACCTAGCCATAAGGTAACCTGCACTGAGTAATAGGTTGGCATTCGGGAAGTTACCTATGAAGCCAATGGTTAATTTCACCTACTGAATGGAGAGACAGCACAGAAGACGCCACTGGCGTGCTGTGTTTGACAGGGAGAATGCAATGTTTCAGACCAGCAACGTATTTCCGTCTAAAGAGCACACCCTTCTTGACATCACTCTCCATCTGCCACACGGGGGCTTTCAGCCTTCAAACTGGAACGAGCTGTGTACCCTAGGCTAGGTTTACCACGCCTTACTGAAGCAGGCAAGGCTGTGTGCCAGTCTCGTAGCTTTCACCTGAGCCGGGCGGATCTCGAAATGACTGATCAAGGTTTAACAGCCGAGGCTGCTGCGGCCGCATGCAAGGATGGAAATCCAATTACAAAGGTAATGCCAGGTTTAGACATTTTGCTAGTATTTACTGGGTCATGGTGGAAGTCGCTGTATAGCAGAGTGCATGTAGCAAAGTTTTAACGAGACATTACAGATGACCGAGTCTCACACTTCATTGGAATGTGCAAGTCAGAGTAACAAACTTAATCATTGTAGCCATGTGTTCTAGATTTCTCATCCAACATGGCAACAACAGACAGTAATTTTGTAACATGTCACGTAACCTCTTTAAAAGCTACACAGTAACTTACTGTACAGGTCGACTTAGCTACGCTAAATTATCAAGTTCGAGCTAGCCGAGGTAGCAGTCGGCTACCAGTGTGATAACTATGAACTTATGAAGCAACATTATAGTCGGCTTTGTCATTTCCGATTTAAAGCAGTCGGCGAAAGGAGCACTGAAATTATATGCTGTTTGCCTGCACTGTAGGTATGTCAGTTTTGGATCCAGGACTAGCCAAAATTCTTAGGTGATTTAGACCTCAGGTTTTAGACTGATTGTTTTGGGCATTTTTTGCCAGGAAGAATATTTTTTTAGTACTGTAACTGTAAATTGTTTAAATCCACTTTATACAGACGTATGGCCTAATTTGTATTCACTTCTAGGCTATTTGAAATTAAAATGTAATGGTTCTGATATCTCCCTATCGAAAGGGTTGATATGCCTTATAAAATATGATCAGACCTCAAGCAGTAGAATACATTGTTAGCATTTACACTTTGCCCCTAAGACATGCAGTTACCTACAAACATACAGCTACCACCCCATTTTTTTTCTTAATTATGCCTTTATAGTTAACGCTGGCTATTTTTAAACAAACTTGTATTAATGTTTTCCACGCACAACATAGGACGGATAATATGGGAATGGATTTAAAGACAGTCATCTGAAAGACGGCCTATGGCACAAGTTGGTGTGAATGTGTCTGAATTGTATATCATTGCTGTAGAAATGATGTTGATGTCCATACAGGATTTCATGATGCAGCAGACTATGCTGAGAGTAAAGGACCCAGTGAAGTCCCTAGATTTTTACACACGAATCCTTGGAATGAGGTGAGTGCCAGCTGCCTCCTCCTCTGATGGCTTTCTGTTCCTCTCTGTCTTTTGTTTTTATTTCTTCCTCAATCTGTTCAATGGACCACAGGAGGCAAGAAAAAAATAACTGTGACGCAACATTGGTCTGTTTTGTTCAGCTTGCTACAGAAGTTTGATTTCCCAGCCATGCGCTTCTCTCTCTACTTCCTGGGCTACGAGGACAAGAAGGAGATCCCCAGCGACGTGGCAGAGAAGACAGCCTGGACCTTCTCCCGAAGAGCTACCATCGAACTAACACAGTGAGCTCTGCACTTTATCCTAGGGTTGCCACCTATGTCTGACAAAAAACCTGGACATTTCGGCAACCCAATCAACCTTTTTGCTTATAATTAGCGACCCGGGTGTCAGTGTCACTGGACAGGTGGTAACACTACTTTATCCCCATACAGTTGCACAGATGTACTGCTGCTGCTCGTACTAGTGCACATATGTAGCCACTGTTGACCTTTTGTGTTGCTTAATTCATTGTACAGGCAACTGTACAATGCACATATGTAGCCACTGTTGACCTTTTGTGTTGCTTAATTCATTGTACAGGCAATAAAAGTCTTGGACTCTAAAGTTGAAGTCTTATCTCCCTCAGCTATGGAATACTAGTTTATGATTGGCTGATGAGGGCTAGGAAGAGGCTACCTTTTGCCGTAAATCTCAAAACTCAGTGGAGGCAACTCCACTCCACCTCAACGTTATTTACATGGAACGGGTCATCTTGCTGGCCAATATCCCTTACTGATTCACTGCTGAAAATGCTGTTCCATTCGCAGTAACTGGGGCTCAGAGACAGATGACAGCCTGTCCTACCACAATGGAAACTCAGACCCACGTGGATTCGGTGAGTTTTTTTTTTATTGTCTTTTAAGGTATGTTATGTATCTAATACTCAGCAAACTAAAGAAATATTTGCTGCTCTTGCATTATCAACATAAGATATGAGAAGGTTTTAATTTCCATGGTGTCTGACAAATGATTATAGTCAGTAAGCCTGGCTGACATTGACCTGGAGGGTTTGGCTTATAGTTATGCAATCTAACCTAAAACCTGAACCTAACCATAACCCATGGTTGTTCAATCTGCTAAAGCAGTTTGACCAGTCTTTGTTGTTCTTCAAAGTAAAAGTGAAAACAGGCAGGTAGAAACTTTAAAGGTGTCATTGCATTGTTTATTCATTGATTTTGTGGTGGTCTATAGTATTAATGAATGCCCTGTGAGCCAGTTGTAGTGAAACAAATGCTGTAGTGCTCCTGTTACAGCCTGTTCTAGTTTGGTGGTGGAGATGGAGCAGGGAGAATGACAGGTTCTCGGCTATGCTAGTCACATGCTACAGTCATTCGAAGCCCATTTAGTCATAGCATATATTTTTCATTCTAAACAAACACACATACCTATATTTCGCTAAGTGAATGTGTGCTGCAACAAGACTCTTCTGGTAATCACAGCTGTGGCATGACTTTTTCTATTTAGCAAACTTGCGTCACCTTATTCACTCATTTTCCCACCTATTTTTGTTCATTTAATGAAGGCATTGTAATGAAGGCATCGGGGTAGTAGAACATTTTCACATGCAGCATGCATATGCAACTCGGAGTGATCTGTTGTATTTCAAAAAGAGCAAGTACTAAACGGTTTCTCGTGGAATGAGACCTTTAACTCCCCAAAAAACAGCTCTGTGGGCTGGTGTCTACATTCCTCCAGAAACCCAGTAGTCCAGTGAAGGTAATAGATCTGAATAGACTGTGCTGAATAGACTGAAGCACAATCTTATTCAATGTCACTGTGCATGCACGCATCCTCTTAACACATGGATGTATTTTAATTGTTTATTGTAATGTTTGCTCTCTGTAGGCCACATTGGCATTGCTGTTCCGGATGTGTATGCTGCCTGCAAGCTTTTTGAGGAGCAAGGAGTGACCTTTGTGAAAAAGCCAGATGATGGTGGGTACCAAACATGAAAATGCTCACATTGGAACTAGAGGCTTTGGTGCCACACACAAGTGGTGGGGATGCATCTAAGTAGCTCTGTCTTTGATGACTGGAATTCTACAATAACATCTGCTCCAGAATCATTTACAGCACATTAGACATCCCTTTTTAGTGTAATATTACAATATTTTGTAATATTAGATTTAGTATACTTTATTCTACACTTAAGAATACTTGTGTTTCTACTTCTGACCTACAAGACCATTTAGTTTGTGACAAGCTTTCTCATTTCCTCACCACAGGCAAAATGAAAGGTCTGGCATTCATTCAGGACCCTGATGGCTACTGGATTGAGATCCTCAGCCCCAACAACATGGTGTCCATCTGCGCATCTTCCTGAGGGAGAATATGCGTTACATTGAGCATCACATGCAATTAAAAACTAGTGGGAGAGGGTAACGAGAACTGGTGATATGTGAAACTTCAAATCGCACAGGTCAGCATATAGTATATTAGGTCTTTCATCCAGATTCCTTGAACTGCTGGATGATTGGTAATTGTGGTAACTGTGATGAGAGGTTGTTATGAAATTTATTTTGTCACGCATTAACATTTTGTTAAGTAGAGATTATGATATGTTCCAAACACTACCCACATTTTCTCGGGTTAGTTAGAGCAGGACTATGTAGTGTCTGCACATTCCTGTCTCACAGTATATCAATACATACCACTCTAAAGTTGTCTTCTTTGAATAAAAATATTTTACTGTTCTGTTCATATTTTTGTTATTGTTTAATGTTTTCGTTTCAAAGGTCCTATAATCTGGTATAGCACTTATCATTTGCATTAAGAATCATATCAGAAAATCTAGGTGGTCCATTTGAAAATCTAACTTTTTCCTTATTATAGAAGGTAATAGGCATAACAGATGAAGTGTTTCATGACTAAGTTATACACATCTACCAATGGTTTATAAAATATTTATCAAATGCTTTATGTGGGAGAAATGACAAATGGGGAAAAAATCAGCAATACACAGCAATATTTATTGTACATTCCCTTCTATTCCTACTGTTCTTAAATATCAAAAGATAGCAATTAAAACAATTTGATTTCATAAAAGATACAAATACAGTAACGAACTTTGACATTTTTATACTGAAATGTCCATATGTAAACAGTATCAAATATGATAGTGTAATATATGTGAGTGTGTGTGAACATCTTTATCATCATTCAGAAGCACTATTTTAGGAGGTCAGCCTGCTAGTCCGGAATAATCAGGTCAGCATGCTTGTCGTTGTCATTGTGTGTTGTAGGGTAATGTCAGGAGCCCTGTGCCCAGGAGACGATGATAATGCAGAGACTCAACAGCCCAACAAACACACCGATCATGACCAAAGCCACCTCCTGCAGGAGAGATATGTTAGCGAACGCATACAATTACGCCAGCATACACTACACAGCCAAACGAAAGGTCACCATCTGGGCTGAAATAGGCAAAATGTACACCTTTGATTGAAAATGGAATTGCAGATAAATACACATTTTAGCCTTGGCTAAAGGCAATGGATTTTTGCCTATGTTGTGGTAATACTAAAGCAGAATTACAATTAAATACAAACAAATTACAAGTTAAGTTTATATCATAAAACCTACAAAGGCATCAGAGAGGGTTAGCGGCTTAAAAGTGGTTTTAGGCTGAGATTTGTAAATGCTAACATATCAAGGGTAATGATGCATGAAAGAGATGAAAGTATTAAATATAAAAATGTAAAAGATGTAAACACAAGTCACAATGGCAAACAGTGGCATATTTAAACTAGAAAATGAATGTTTAGAGCACAGACGTAGACACATAATTAAGATTACAGCTTGTCTCTCTACTTCATCAAGTATATGTAAGGGACGTAAGTCTTGGATTTCCTTAACTTTTTAAACTGACATTTTAGAACACAGACACAGTAACTAATATACGCCATTTATGCTTAGGCGAGTCAGACTAGCGTATTTTATGTAAATTGCTAAACACCTTTGCAAGTCCCTCACCAAGTCCATTTCAAACCAGTGAATGGTGAAATACACCCACACCCAAGCTGGAGCATACACAACAATACTCCGGAAAACATATTACTGGCAGTGTAGGTAACCAAGAGACTGCAGCTCAGAAATGACCTCAGTGTGTTTATTCGAATACTGTCGGGGATCTTTGTTTATGATCCGCAGAAATGCAATGTCAAAGCTAGAAAAACGTACATGATTTTGCAAAATTTAGTTTGCGTGATTTTGCAATTAACTACAACAGTGTCTCTGCGGAAATGTCAGGTGCCAAACAATAACACTAATTAACTTAGTTAGTGGTTAGAATGATTAGGTTAATGATTAGAATCCTAACGATGCATGCTGGGAAAGAGGAAGAGGGCGCAGAAGATATAAGAGGCCACAGAAGATGGCAGCCGCGAGCAGAGCAAGATAAATGGTACCCCAAAAGCTGGCACAGACAGGAGCGGGTGGGGGCGCATCCTCAGGGAGAAGAGGCCAGGGAACACAAACAGGAGGCAGGTGGAAGTGGTGGAACCTGTGGGACAGATTGTGGAGAAACCGGTCAGACCAAGAGGCCACATGTACTGACACGAAAGGAATTTGGCAAAAAAAAACAAAACAAAAAACATTTAAGCCCCTAAACTTAATCCTTATGCATTTCAAGCTTACCGCAACAGGACAAATGGCTTAACATTAGCAGTAAAGACTAAATTGATGCAATTATTACCATCAGTTGAAAGGTCTGGCCCACATTTTCACCACACCCTCACTAACCCCCTTACTCACTAACTCACTTACTCACCAACGACTCCAAAGACATGCCTGATGTCAGGGACGTATATAGACAGCAGCAGCACGACGGTGAGAAGCAGGAGTGTGATGAAGGTGTGAGACAACCAGGAGAAGGGACGATCCCCCATAAGCAACATTTGCACAGCCTTCCGAGCCTGCAGGTCACAACAAAAACAACACCTTGTAGATACAACATGTTGGAAAAGGGAGAATACTGACAAGAGTGAAAGAGAGTCATTTTGGAACAGTGTGCATATCTCTGACTTTCTTAGTTTACTTTTTTGATCTGGCATGTATTAAAATTCATATCGATATGCGCACCCCCCACACTACCTTTAGTTTGGGAAATAGTGAGTAACTCAGTGTGTGTGTGTATGTGTGTGTGTGTGTGTGTGTGTGTGTGTGAGACTCACTGGGAAGTGGATGAGAGGCACGGTGAGCAGCACAGCCAGAAGGATAGCCAGGCGCACCAGCATGACCAGGATGTCGCGTGGCAGGTAGGCATCGTAGCCCTGCAACAGCTCCGAGTCCACCTTGTCTGTACACAAGACAAAGATGTGTTTAATCACACAGAGAGGGATTACCCTTAAAGCTTTATTAAATACACCAATGAATGTATCCATTGTATTTGTATTAATTCGTCCTTGGGAACTGTGGTGGTGTGTGTGTGTGTTTTGTGTCCTAGGAAGATGCAAAAAGGCTTGAATGAGTGGTCAAGTGAGTGAGAAAGGAATGTTAAATTAACAGGAATAAAACCTACCAAAGAAGGTGAGGTATCCAAATAATGCAGAAATGAGATACAGGAGAAAGCTGAGGGAGATGCTGACGTTAGCCACATTCTGCATTCGCTTCTTGGTGGGTCTGAGCAGAATCAGAAAACACACATCATCTACACCTCTGCACTTTTTTGCTCCTAGTCTGTATGGCAACAAAAGCTGGATATGCCAACAGGTTTAATCCTTAATGCAGCTTTAATCTTTAATGTGTAAACCCACCAACTATACTCCAGTGTTAAGTTTTGCATTACAAAGCTAAACAAAACAGAATTATGACCTGTTAACGGTCACCACCATTTTACCAAATACTGAACACAGTAGACATCAACACAATCCTGAGCTGGACACTAAGAGCTGGAGTATGAAAGGCTGAAGGCCCAGTATAAAGCCCCGCCCAAGAAACGGGGGATATTTACCAATACCATATTTCATTACCCTGTAAAGTTTAATCTAATCTAATATGGGGTCTGGTGTGAATGTAACAGGTCAATGTAAAGAAACAATAGTGAATAGTTTTTTTTATGGTTCGACCCAGAAGGCTAACAATGGAAGTGGTAGGTGCCCTTAGATGAAGCATGACGACTACGCTATTTTTAAACCATTAAAACAGCTCGAAAAAACTCAACACTCCATCAGTAGTACAACAAAGGCTCTGGCATTCAAAACGAAGCACTGAGAATATTGTAAATGTACACAACGTTTGTAGCGGCGGTCATATTGGAGTTGCTGCAATTTTTTTTTTTTTTTTCTCACCAATTTTTCGTCAACGATTCCCGGGACACTGAAACTCGGGGAGACATGAATGTTTGTAGGCATGTAGCCCAAGAAGTTTGTGAGCGAATAACGCCTTTTGGTCCCCCAGGCCCACCCCCCTGCTGTGCCAGTGTCCGTTAAAGAGGGGGAGACCGGCAAAAGTTTTTGCTGAATAACTCAACGTTTCACCCAACAACATGAAATTTTTGTGATATGTCGGTGTTACAGAGTTACAGAGACGTATCGACCAAGCCCATAAACGCTCACTTTAAGCATAGCGCCACCTAGTGATATGGGTAAATGCAAAAATTGGGATTTTGAGTTGCCAATATCTTGGACCGAGAAGGTGGGAACTGCGCAAAATACGTCATGCACGATCAGCACAAACACCTTCTATAGGGGGTTCATAGGGGGCACTGTAATTGTACAAAATCCCATTTTGCCTATTCCTTGCCTTGACAAATCACTCCTACACACTACACAAACACACCATGTCATTTATTCAAAACCCACATCCATGCCCACTTCCAGGAAATCATTTCCACAAAAATTCTCACCTCACAACACTGCTCTACCACACACTCATCATACCAACAGTTCCCACATTTCAAAATACTGCGGCGGTCACCACAGAACATGCCATAAAATGTGGTCCATAGGGTGCGCTGTAATTGGTTCCTACCTACCCAGGTACCTACCTAAGTACCTACCTAGGTACCTACCTACCAAGGTACCTACCTAGGTACCTACCTAAATAGATACCTACATGATCAGCACATGCACGATCAGCACAAAGACTTCTAAAACCACAGGACGTGCCATACAATTTGGTCCATAGGGGGCGCTGTAATTATCTAGAGAATGCTAACGTTTACAATAAAAACATTTTTTATCGTGAAATCTATTGAACCTCACGCATTGAAAACACTGGTCGACGCCCACTTCCAACGAGAACAATTTCCGTGAAATTTTAATATTGCGAAAACGAATCTGAACGAACTCTTCAAAGGCCGTTCATGTGAATCTCACCAAAGTTGATATATGCCATCTATAGACAATGCTGACAAAAAGTTATCAAAGGATTTATCTTGAGATAAACCGTTTCGAAGTTACACGTCAATGAACATTTAACACGTAGCTTAAATTCTTCAAAAGTCCATATCTTGGCTTTTAATTGCTGAAATGTGGTCAAAGTTGACATGCCATCTCTAAACAGCTTTCTTTTCATGTGTACAAAATGTTGTGACATTTTGTCATAGGGGGCGATGTTTATCGCCGAAGCTAGGTGTTGAAAAACAGTTTTTGTTAAATAACTCGGCAACAATTTTGCACAAGACAACGATTTTGTGTTAGTATGTAGGTGTTAACAGAGGCATATTGACCCAGCCCATAAACTCTTACTTGAAGCATAGCGCCACCTAGTGATAAGGGTAAATGCAAAAATTGGGATTTTGAGTTGCCAATATCTTGGACCGAGAAGGTGGGAACCGCACAAAATACATCATGCACGATCACCATAAAGACCTCTAACACCACAGAACATGCCATAAAATTTGGTCCATAGGGGGCGCTGTAATTGTAGAAAATGTCATTTTGCCTATTATCGAAAGAATGCTTATGTTTACAACAATTTTTTTTTATCGTTAAATCTATTAACCCTCACGCATTGAAAACACTGATCGACGTCCACTTCCAACGAGAACAATTTCCGTGAAATTTTAATATTGCGAAAACGAATCTGAACGAACTCGTCAAAGGCCGTTCATGTGAATCTCACCAAAGTTGATACATGCCATCTATAGACAATGCTGACAAAAAGTTATCAAAGGATTTATCTTGTCTTATCTTATTGTGATATGTCGGTGTTACAGAGTTACAGAGACGTATCGACCAAGCCCATAAACGCTCACTTTAAGCATAGCGCCACCTAGTGATATGGGTAAATGCAAAAATTGGGATTTTGAGTTGCCAATATCTTGGACCGAGAAAGTGGGAACTGCACAAAATACGTCATGCACGATCAGCACAAACACCTTCTATAGGGGGTTCATAGGGGGCGCTGTAATTGTACAAAATCCCATTTTGCCTATTCCTTGCCTTGACAAATCACTCCTATACACTACACAAACACACAATGTCAATCATTCAAAACCCACATCCATGCCCACTTCCAGGAAATCATTTCCACAAAAATTCTCACCTCACAACACTGCTCTACCACACACTCATCATACCAACAGTTCCCACATTTCAACATACTGCGGCGGTCATACCATGTACCGCTATGCAGTACATCTAGTTACTATACTGTATTTACATTGGTATTTCATCTCCAACATTGTATAATGTGTTTAAGACAAAATCGTTCAGCAATTAGTTTTCACAGTTCGTCTGTTTTGTTTTTTTTGACAACGTGATCCAGTCCAGCCTCACTGGCTTCAATGGCACTTGCAGTATGCTCTCTTTCAGTGCGAAGACCTAGACGTTTATTGGAAAAACACTGAAAAAATTGTCACTTCAAGGGAGGCTCAGACTTACTGGGAGTGAATGGAGAGGGCGGGCTAAACTGCTTCCTACAGGAGGCTGAGGCTCTGTGTGGTGATTGGAGGAACTGTTAAACCTACCTATCTAGGTACCTACCTACATAAGTCCCTACCTAGCTAGGTACCTACCTACCTAGGTACCTAGATACCTACTTACCTAGGTACCTACCTACATAGTTACCTACCTACATAGTTACCTACCTAGGTACCTACCTATCTATGTACCTACCTAGGTACCTACCTATCTATGTACCTACCTATCTATGTACCTACCTAGGTACCTACCTACCTAGGTACCTACCTACCTAGGTACCTACCAACCTAGATACCTACCTATCTAGCTACCTACCTACCTAGGTACCTACCTACCAAGGCACCTACCTACCTAGGTACCTACCAACCTAGGTACCGACCTGCCTAGGTACCTACCTGCCTAGGTACATCCCTACCTAGGTACCAACCTACCTAGGTACCAACCTACCTAGCTACCAACCTGCCTAGGTACCTACCTAGGTGCCTACCTACCTAGGTACCTACCTAGGTGCCTACCTACTTAGGTACCTACCTACCTAGGTACCTACCAACCTAGGTACCTACCAACCTAGGTACCTACCTACCTAGGTACCTACCTATCTAGGTCCCTACCTACCTTGGTACCTATATACCTAGGTACCTACCTACCTACCTGCCTAGGTACCTACCTACCTGCCTAGGTACCTTCCTACCTAGGTACCTACCTACCTAGGTACCTACCTACCTAGATACCAACCTGCCTAGGTACCTACCTAGGTTCCTACCTACCTAGGTACCTACCTACCTACCTAGGTACCTACCTACCTACCTACCTACCTACCTAGGTACCAACCTACCTGCCTAGGTACCTACCTACCTAGATACCTACCAACCTAGGTACCTTCCTACCTAGGTACCTACCCGCCTAGGTACCTACCCGCCTAGGTACCTACCTTTCTACCTAGGTACCTACCTGCCTAGGTACCTACCTACCTAGGTACCTACCTATCTAGGTACCTACCTGCCTAGGTACCTACCTACCTATGTACCTACCTAGGTACCAACCTACCTGCCTAGGTACCTACCTACCTAGATACCTACCAACCTAGGTACCTACCAACCTAGGTACCTTCCTGCCTAGGTACCTACCCGCTTAGGTACCTACCTGCCTAGGTACCTACCTATCTAGGTACATACTTACCTAGGTACCTACCTAGGTACCTACCAACCTAGATACCTTCCTACCTAGGTACCTACCTGCCTACGTACCTACCCGCCTAGGTACATACCCGCCTAGATACCTACCTCCCTACCTAGGTACCTCCCTACCTAGGTACCTCCCTGCCTAGGTACCTACCTACCTAGATACCTACCAACCTAGGTACCTACCAGCCTAGGTACCTACCCACCTAGGTACCTACCCGCCTAGATACCTACCTACCTAGGTACCTAAATACCCGCCTAGGTACCTACCTGCCTAGGTACCTCCCTGCCTAGGTACCTACCTACCTAGGTACCAACCTACCTAGCTACCAACCTGCCTAGGTACCAACCTACCTAGCTACCAACCTGCCTAGGTACCTACCTAGGTGCCTACCTACCTAGGTACCTACCTAGGTACCTACCTACCTAGGTACCTACCAACCTAGGTACCTACCAACCTAGGTACCTACTTACCTAGGTACCTACCTACCAAGGTACCTACCTGCCTAGGTACCTACCTATCTAGGTCCCTACCTACCTTGGTACCTATATACCTAGGTACCTACCTACCTACCTGCCTAGGTACCTTCCTACCTGCCTAGGTACCTTCCTACCTAGGTACCTACCTACCTAGGTACCTACCTGCCTAGATACCAACCTGCCTAGGTACCTACCTAGGTTCCTACCTACCTACCTAGGTACCTACCTACCTAGGTACCTACCTACCTACCTACCTAGGTACCAACCTACCGGCCTAGGTACCTACCTACCTAGGTACCTACCAACCTAGGTACCTTCCTACCTAGGTACCTACCCGCCTAGGTACCTACCCGCCTAGGTACCTACCTTCCTACCTAGGTACCTACCTACCTAGGTACCTACCTATCTAGATACCTACCTACCTAGGTACCTACCTGCCTAGGTACCTACCTACCTAGATACCTACCAACCTAGGTACCTACCAACCTAGGTACCTTCCTGCCTAGGTACCTACCCGCTTAGGTACCTACCTGCCTAGGTACCTACCTATCTAGGTACATACTTACCTAGGTACCTACCTACCTAGGTACCTACCAACCTAGATACCTTCCTACCTAGGTACCTACCCGCCTACGTACATACCCGCCTAGGTACATACCCGCCTAGGTACCTACCTCCCTACCTAGGTACCTACCTCCCTACCTAGGTACCTACCTCCCTACCTAGGTACCTCCCTACCTAGGTACCTCCCTACCTAGGTACCTACCTACCTAGGTACCTACCAGCCTAGGTACCTACCCACCTAGGTACCTACCTGCCTAGATACCTACCTACCTAGATACCTTCCTACCTAGCTACCTACCTATCTAGGTACATACTTACCTAGGTAGATACCTGCCTAGGTACCTACCTACCTAGATACCTCCTACCTAGGTTCCTACCTACCTAGGTACCAACCTACCTAGGTACCTACCTACCGGCCTAGGTACCTACCTACCTAGATACCTACCTACCTAGGTACCTTCCTACCTAGGTACCTACCCGCCTAGGTACCTACCCGCCTAGGTACCTCCCTTCCTACCTAGGTACCTCCCTTCCTACCTAGGTACCTACCTAGGTACCAACCTACCTGCCTAGGTACCTACCTACCTAGATACCTACCAACCTAGGTACCTAGGTACCTCCCTTCCTACATAGGTACCTCCCTTCCTACATAGGTACCTACCTGCCTAGATACCTACCAACCTAGGTACCTTCCTACCTAGGTACCTACCCGCCTAGGTACCTACCTTCCTACCTAGGTACCTACCTTCCTACCTAGGTACCTCCCTTCCTACATAGGTACCTCCCTTCCTACATAGGTACCTACCTGCCTAGGTACCCACCTACCTAGGTACCTACCTATCTAGGTACCTACCTATCTAGGTACCAACCTACCTAGGTACCTACAAGCCTAGGTACCAACCTACCTGCCTAGGTACCTACCTACCTAGATACCTACCAACCTAGGTACCTTCCTGCCTAGGTACCTACCCGCCTAGGTACCTACCCGCCTAGGTACCTACCCACCTAGGTACCTACCTACCCGCCTAGGTACCTACCTGCCTAGGTACCTCCCTACCTAGGTACCTACCTATCTAGGTACCTACCTATCTAGGTACCAACCTACCTAGGTACCTACCTGCCTAGGTACCTACCTGCCTAGGTACCTACCTGCCTAGGTACCTACCTACCTAGGTACCTACCTACCTACCTAGGTACCTACCTACCTAGGTACCTACACGCCTAGGTACCTACCTACCTTCCTACCTAGGTACCTCCCTTCCTACATAGGTACCTCCCTTCCTACATAGGTACCTACCTGCCTAGGTACCTACCTACCTAGGTACCTACCTATCTAGGTACCTACCTATCTAGGTACCAACCTACCTAGGTACCTACCTGCCTAGGTACCTACCAACCTAGGTACCTTCTTGCCTAGGTACCTACCCGCCTAGGTACCTACCCGCCTAGGTACCTACCTGCCTAGGTACCTCCCTGCCTAGGTACCTACCTGCCTAGGTACCTACCTACCTAGGTACCTACCTACCTAGGTACCTACCTACCTAGGTACCTATCTGCCTAGGTACCTACCTACCTGCCTAGGTACCTACCTACCTAGATACCTACCTACCTACCTAGGTACCTACCTGCCTACGTACCTACCTATCTAGGTACATACTTACCTACCTAGGTACCTACCAACCTGCCTAGGTATCTACCTGCCTAAGTACCTACCTGCCTAGGTACCTACCTAGGTGCCTACCTACCTACTTAGATACCTACCAACCTACCTACCTAGGTACCAACCTGCCTAGGTACCTACCTAGGTTCCTACCTACCTAGGTACCTACCTACCTAGGTACCAACCTACCTAGGTACCTACCTACCTACCTAGGTACCTTCCTACCTAGGTACCTACCCGCCTAGGTACCTACCCGCCTAGGTACCTCCCTTCCTACCTACGTACCTCCCTTCCTACCTAGGTACCTAACCTGCCTAGCTACCTACCTACATAGGTACCAACCTACCTAGTAACCTACCTGCCTAGGTACCTACCTACCAACCTAGGTGCCTACCAACCTAGGTACCTACTTAGGTACCTATCTAGGTACCTGCCTACCTAGATACCTACCTAGGTACCTACCTGTCTAGGTACCTACCAACCTAGGTACCTACCTAGGTACCTACCAAACTAGGTACCTACCTAGGTACCTTCCAACCTAGGTACCTACTTAGGTACCTACCTACCAAGGTATCTACCTAGGCACCTACCAACCTAGATACCTACCAACCTAGGTACCTTCCTACCTAGGTACCTACCTACCTAGGTACCTACCCGCCTAGGTACCTACCTCCCTGCCTAGGTACCTCCCTGCCTAGTTACCTACCTGCCTAGTTGCCTAGGTACCTACCTAGTTGCCTAGGTACCTACCTGCCTAGGTACCTACCTGCCTAGGTACCTACCTGCCTAGATACCTACCTGCCTAGATACCTACCAACCTAGGTACCTACCTACCTAGGTACCTACCTACCCGCCTAGGTACCTACCTGCCTAGGTACCTCCCTACCTAGGTACCTCCCTGCCTAGGTACCTCCCTGCCTAGGTACCTACCTGCCTAGGTACCTACCTGCCTAGGTACCTACCTGCCTAGGTACCTACCTGCCTAGGTACCTATCTGCCTAGGTACCTACCTGCCTAGGTACCTACCTGCCTAGGTACCTACCCGCCTAGGTACCTCCCTACCTTCCTACCTAGGTACCTCCCTTCCTACCTAGGTACCTCCCTTCCTACCTAGGTACCTCCCTTCCTACATAGGTACCTCCCTTCCTACATAGGTACCTACCTACCTAGGTACCTACCTACCTAGGTACCTACCTGCCAAGGTACCTACCTACCTACCTACCTAGGTACCTACCTACCTACCTACCTACCTAGGTACCTACCTACCCGCCTAGGTACCTACCTGCCTAGGTACCTCCCTACCTAGGTACCTCCCTACCTAGGTACCTCCCTGCCTAGGTACCTATCTGCCTAGGTACCTACCTGCCTAGGTACCTACCTACCTGCCTAGGTACCTACCTACCTGCCTAGGTACCTACCTACCTAGATACCTACCAACCTAGGTACCTTCCTGCCTAGGTACCTACCCTCCTAGGTACCTACCTACCTAGGTACCTACCTACCTGCCTAGGTACCTACCTACCTAGATACCTACCAACCTGGGTACCTTCCTGCCTAGGTACCTACCCTCCTAGGTACCTACCTACCTAGGTACCTACCTACCCACCTAGCTACCTACCTGCCTAGGTACCTACCTGTCTAGGTACCTACCTACCTAGGTACCAACCTACCTGCCTAGGTACCCACCTACCTAGATACCTACCAACCTAGGTACCTTCCTGCCTAGGTACCTACCCACATAGGTACCTACCTACCTAGGTACCAACCTACCTAGGTACCTACCTGCCTAGGTACCCACCTACCTAGATACCTACCTACCTAGGTACCTACCTACCTGCCTAGGTACCTACCTACCTGCCTAGGTACCTACCTACCTGCCTAGGTACCTACCTACCTGCCTAGGTACCTACCTGCCTAGGTACCCACCTACCTAGATACCTACCTACCTAGGTACCTACCTACCTGCCTAGGTACCTACCTACCTGCCTAGGTACCTACCTACCTGCCTAGGTACCTACCTGCCTAGGTACCTACCTACCTAGATACCTACCTACCTAGATACCTACCCGCCTAGGTACCTACCTCCCTGCCTAGGTACCTCCCTACCTAGGTACCTCCCTGCCTAGGTACCTATCTGCCTAGGTACCTACCTGCCTAGGTACCTACCTACCTGCCTAGGTACCTACCTACCTAGATACCTACCAACCTAGGTACCTTCCTGCCTAGGTACCTACCCTCCTAGGTACCTACCTACCTAGGTACCTACCTACCTGCCTAGGTACCTACCTACCTAGATACCTACCAACCTGGGTACCTTCCTGCCTAGGTACCTACCCTCCTAGGTACCTACCTACCTAGGTACCTACCTACCCACCTAGGTACCTACCTGCCTAGGTACCTCCCTGCCTAGGTACCTCCCTGCCTAGGTACCTACCTGCCTAGGTACCTACCTACCTACCTAGGTACCTACCTACCTAGGTACCTACCTACCTAGGTACCTACCTGCCTAGGTACCTACCTACCTGCCTAGGTACCTACCTACCTAGATACCTACCTACCTACCTGCCTAGGTACCTACCTGCCTAGGTACCTACCTATCTAGGTACCTACTTACCTAGGTACCTACTTACCTAGGTACCTACTTACCTAGGTACCTACCAACCTGCCTAGGTATCTACCTGCCTAAGTACCTACCTGCCTAGGTACCTACCTAGGTGCCTACCTACCTACTTAGATACCTACCTACCAACCTACCTACCTAGGTACCAACCTGCCTAGGTACCTACCTAGGTTCCTACCTACCTAGGTACCTATCTACCTAGGTACCAACATACCTAGGTACCTACCTACCTAGGTACCTTCCTACCTAGGTACCTCCCTTCCTACCTAGCTACCTACCTGCCTAGGTACCTACCTGTCTAGGTACCTACCTACCTAGGTACCAACCTACCTGCCTAGGTACCCACCTACCTAGATACCTACCAACCTAGGTACCTTCCTGCCTAGGTACCTACCCACATAGGTACCTACCTACCTAGGTACCAACCTACCTAGGTACCTACCTGCCTAGGTACCTACCTGCCTAGGTACCTACCTACCTAGGTACCTACCTGCCTAGGTACCTACCTGCCTAGGTACCTACCTACCTAGGTACCTACCTACCTAGGTACCTACCTACCTGCCTAGGTACCTACCTACCTGCCTAGGTACCTAACTACCTGCCTAGGTACCTACCTGCCTAGGTACCTACCTGCCTAGGTACCTACCTGCCTAGGTACCTACCTACCTAGATACCTACCTACCTAGATACCTACCCGCCTAGGTACCTACCTCCCTGCCTAGGTACCTCCCTGCCTAGGTACCTCCCTGCCTAGTTACCTACCTGCCTAGTTGCCTAGGTACCTACCTGCCTAGGTACCTACCCACCTAGGTACCTACCCACCTAGGTACCTACCTGCCTAGGTACCTACTTACCTAGGTACCTACTTACCTAGGTACCTACCTACCTAAGTACCTACCTACCTAAGTACCTACCTAGGTACCTACCAACCTGCCTAGGTATCTACCTGCCTAGGTACCTACCTAGGTGCCTACCTACCTACCTAGATACCTACCTACCAACCTACCAAGCAACCTACCTACCTGTCTAGGTACCTACCTACCTAGGTACCAACCTACCTGCCTAGGTACCCACCTACCTAGATACCTACCAACCTAGGTACCTTCCTGCCTAGGTACCTACCCACATAGGTACCTACCTACCTAGGTACCAACCTACCTAGGTACCTACCTGCCTAGGTACCCACCTACCTAGATACCTACCTACCTAGGTACCTACCTACCTGCCTAGGTACCTACCTACCTGCCTAGGTACCTACCTACCTGCCTAGGTACCTACCTACCTGCCTAGGTACCTACCTACCTGCCTAGGTACCTACCTGCCTAGGTACCTACCTGCCTAGGTACCTACCTACCTAGATACCTACCTACCTAGATACCTACCCGCCTAGGTACCTACCTCCCTGCCTAGGTACCTCCCTGCCTAGGTACCTCCCTGCCTAGGTACCTCCCTGCCTAGTTACCTACCTGCCTAGTTACCTACCTGCCTAGTTGCCTAGGTACCTACCTGCCTAGGTACCTACCCACCTAGGTACCTACCCACCTAGGTACCTACCTGCCTAGGTACCTACTTACCTAGGTACCTACCTACCTAAGTACCTACCTACCTAAGTACCTACCTAGGTACCTACCAACCTGCCTAGGTATCTACCTGCCTAGGTACCTACCTAGGTGCCTACCTACCTACCAACCTACCAAGCAACCTACCTACCTAGGTACCTACCTACCTGCCTAGGTACCTACCTACCTAGATACCTACCAACCTAGGTACCTACCCGCCTAGGTACCTCCCTTCCTGCCTAGGTACCTACCTGCCTAGGTACCTACCTGCCTAGGTAGCTACCTGCCTAGATACCTACCAACCTAGGTACCTACCAACCTGCCTAGGTACCTACCTGCCTAAGTACCTACCTGCCTAGGTGCCTGCCTACCTACCTACCTACC
Organism: Coilia nasus; assembly: GCA_027475355.1. Lineage (NCBI taxonomy): Eukaryota > Metazoa > Chordata > Actinopteri > Clupeiformes > Engraulidae > Coilia > Coilia nasus. The sequence continues at coordinate 16,976,215 of CM050205.1, forward strand.
AACCTACCTACCTAGGTACCTACCTAGGTACCTACCTACCTACCAAAGTATCTACCTACCTAGGTATTTACCTACCTAGGTACCTACCTGCCTAGATACCTACCTAGGTACCAACCTACCTAGATACCTACCTAGGTACCAACCTACCTAGGTACCAACCTACCTAGGTATCTACCTGCCTAGGTACCTACCTATCTAGGGTCCTACCCTAGGTACCTACTTGCCTAGGTACCAACCTACATAGGTACCAACCTACCTAGTAACCTACCTGCCTAGGTACCTACCTACCAACCTAGGTGCCTACCAACCTAGGTACCTACTTAGGTACCTATCTAGGTACCTGCCTACCTAGATACCTACCTAGGTACCTACCTACCTAGGTACCTACCTGCCTAGGTACCTACCAACCTAGGTACCTACCTAGGTACCTACCAAACTAGGTACCTACCTAGGTACCTACCAAACTAGGTACCTACCTAGGTACCTTCCAACCTAGGTACCTACTTAGGTACCTACCTACCAAGGTATCTACCTAGGCACCTACCAACCTAGATACCTACCAACCTAGGTACCTTCCTACCTAGATACCTACCTACCTAGATACCTACCCGCCTAGGTACCTACCTCCCTACCTAGGTACCTCCCTGCCTAGGTACCTCCCTGCCTAGTTACCTACCTGCCTAGTTGCCTAGGTACCTACCTGCCTAGTTACCTACCTGCCTACCTGCCTAGGTACCTACCTGCCTAGGTACCTACCTGCCTAGGTACCTACCTGCCTAGATACCTACCAACCTAGGTACCTTCCTACCTAGGTACCTACCCACCTAGGTACCTACCTGCCTAGGTACCTACCTATCTAGGTACATACTTACCTAGGTACATACTTACCTAGGTACCTACCTACCTAAGTACCTACCTAGGTACCTACCAACCTGCCTAGGTATCTACCTGCCTAGGTACCTACCTAGGTGCCTACCTACCTACCTAGATACCTACCTACCAACCTACCTACCAACCTACCTACCTAGGTACCTACCTACCTGCCTAGGTACCTACCTGCCTAGATACCTATCAACCTAGGTACCTACCCGCCTAGGTACGTCCCTTCCTGCCTAGGTACCTACCTGCCTAGGTACCTACCTGCCTAGGTACCTACCTGCCTAGGTACCTACCAACCTAGGTACCTTCCTACCTAGGTACCTACCTTCCTACCTAGGTACCTACCCGCCTAGGTACCTCCCTTCCTACATAGGTACCTACCTGCCTAGGTACCTACCTGCCTAGGTACCTACCCGCCTAGGTACCTCCCTTCCTACATAGGTACCTACCTGCCTAGGTACCTACCTGCCTAGGTACCTACCAACCTAGGTACCGTCCTACCTAGGTACCTACCTTCCTACCTAGGTACCTCCCTTCCTACATAGGTACCTCCCTTCCTACATAGGTACCTACCTGCCTAGGTACCTACCTGCCTAGGTACCTACCAACCTAGGTACCTACCTGCCTAGGTACCTACCTACCTACCTACCTAGGTACCTACCTACCTACCTACCTAGGTACCTACCTACCTAGGTACCTACCTGCCTAGGTACCTACCTACCTAGGTACCTACCTACCTAGGTACCTTCCTGCCTAGGTACCTTCCTGCCTAGGTACCTACCTACCCGCCTAGGTACCTCCCTACCTAGGTACCTCCCTGCCTAGGTACTTCCCTGCCTAGGTACCTACCTGCCTAGGTACCTACCTACCTAGGTACCTACCTGCCTAGGTACCCATCTGCCTAGGTACCTACCTTCATACCTAGGTACCTCCCTTCCTACATAGGTACCTACCTGCCTACATAGGTACCTACCTGCCTAGGTACCTACCTGCCTAGGTACCTACCTATCTAGGTACCAACCTACCTAGGTACCTACCTGCCTAGATACCTACCTACCTACCTACCTAGGTACCTACCTGCCTAGGTACCTACCTACCTGCCTAGGTACCTACCTACCTAGATACCTACCAACCTAGGTACCTACCAACCTAGGTACCTTCCTGCCTAGGTACCTACCCGCCTAGGTACCTACCTACCTAGGTACCTACCTACCCGCCTAGGTACCTACCTACCTAGGTACCTACCTACCCGCCTAGGTACCTACCTGCCTAGGTACCTACCTACCCGCCTAGGTACCTACCTGCCTAGGTACCTACCTGCCTAGGTACCTACCTACCTAGGTACCAACCTACCTAGGTACCTACCTACCTAGGTACCTACCTACCTAAGTACCTACCTAGGTACCTACCAACCTACCTCGGTACCTACCTGCCTAAGTACCTACCTGCCTAGGTGCCTACCTGCCAACCTACCTACCTAGGTACCTACCTACCTACCAAAGTATCTACCTACCAAGGTATCTACCTAGGCACCTACCAACCTAGGTACCTACCAACCTAGGCACCTACCTACCTAGGTACCTACCAACCTAGGTGCTTACCTAGGTACCTACCAACCTCGGTGCCTATCTAGGTACCTACCAACCTAGGTGCCTACCTAGGTGCCTACCTACCTAGGTAGCCCCCCTTCCTACCTACCTAGGTACCTACCTAGGTACCTACCTAAGTACCTACCTAAGTACCTACCAACCTAGATGCCTACCTAGGTACCTGCCTACCTAGGTACCTACCTAGATGCCTACCTAGGTACCTACCTAGGTTCCTACCTACCTAGGTACCTACCCAAGTACCTACCTAGGTACGTACCCAAATAGATACCTACCTATCTAGGCACCTACCTATCTAGGTACCTACCTACCTAAGTACCAACCTAGGTACCTACCTGCCTAGCTACCAACCTGCCTAGCTACCAACCTACCTAGGTACGTACCTACCTAGGTACGTACCTACCTAGGTACGTACCTACCTAGGTACCTACCTACCTAGGTACCTACCTAGGTACCTACCTACCTACCTACCTACCTAGGTACCTACCTACCTACCTAGGTACCTACCTACCAAGGTACCTACCAACCTAGGTACCTACCTAGGTACCTACCAACCTAGGTACCTACCTAGGTACCTACCAACCTATACCAACCTAAGCTATAGGGGGCGCTGTAATTGTACAAAATGTCATTTTGCCTATTATCTAGAGAATGCTAACGTTTACAATCAATTTTTTTTTTAATCTTGAAATCTATTGAACCTCACGCATTGAAAACACTGGTCGACGCCCACTTCCAACGAGAACAATTTCCGTGAAATTTTAATATTGTGAAAACGAATCTAAACGAACTCGTCAAAGGCCGTTCATGTGAATCTCACCAAAGTTGATATATGCCATCTATAGACAATGCTGACAAAAAGTTATCAAAGGATTTATCTTGAGATAAACCGTTTCGAAGTTACACGTCAATGAACATTTAACACGTAGCTTAAATTCTTCAAAACTCCATATCTTGGCTTTTAATTGCTGAAATGTGGTCAAAGTTGACATGCCATCTCTAAACAGCTTTCTTTTCATGTGTACTAAATTTTGTGACATTTTCTCATAGGGGGCGATGTTTATTGCCGAAGCTAGGTGTTGAAAAGCAGTTTTTCTTAAATAACTCGGCAACAATTTTGCCCAAGACAACGATTTTGTGTTAGTATGCTGGTGTTACAGAGGCATATCGACCCAGCCCATAAACACTCACTTGAAGCATAGCGCCACCTAGTGATAAGGGTAAATGCAAAAATTGGGATTTTGAACTGCCAAGATCTTGGACCGAGAAAGTGGGAACTGCACAAAATACGTCATGCACGATCAGCACAAAGACCTTCTATAGGGGGTCCATAGGGGGCGCTGTAATTGTACAAAATCTCATTTTGCCTATTCCTTGCCTTGACAAATCACTCCAAACTACACACTACACAAACACACACAATGTCATTCATTCAAAACCCACACCCATGCCCACTTCCAGGAAATCATTTCCACAGAAATTCTCACCTCACAACACTGCTCTACCACACACTCATCATACCAACAGTTCCCACATTTCAATATACTGCGGCGGTCATACCATCAGATCAGATATAGCAAAATATTCAAATTAATTGCCAAATGAATTCAATCATATGAACATGCAACACAAGCAGTGTTACAATGACACAGAAAAACCTGTTTGGGCGACTACAAGCATACAAAGAAAAAAACGATTTGAAGTTTAAAAAAAAAAGGTTGAACGCATTTTGGGATGGGGATAGACAAGGATGACGGCAGTGGGAATAATCCACATCTTGACAGACAGATTAAATATAAATTCTGCTAACACTGTTGAGTGCATTGTTGCCAACTTCCATCGGCTAAACTGCCTACTTAACAACCTCGTCAAATTCATCAGAATATTTTGTGTTCATACTGCATTTGTTTGATCTAAGAATGTGATTAAGGTTCCCAGGTTGTCTCAGCCAATGTTAAACAGGGTATTTTGATCACATTTTGATACTGTTGAAAGAATGCAAATACTCTAACCATACATTCCAGTCCATACATTTCGCAAGTAGCAGCACAGATATTGTTTAGTCTTGTGTAATATCAGTGGTTTTCAGATTTGGTTAGCGAACTGGGGGACGTTTGGGTTCCTTGAGAACAGACCCATGTGTCATTTATATACAAATGCATACATTTAAGTCGATACCGATTCATATGTGAATTGATGTTACGTGAATTTATCAAAAAACAACATACGCACCTTTTCAGTTCACAGTAGATGGGAAGGACTGCAGTGTGACAGAGGAAAGAGAATGCCATAGTAGGGAGAGCATATGCACCCTAAAACCAAAGAAATAAACCAATTAACTAACAAGCACAAGCCTTATAGGACATCTTCAACGCAGGCACAAAGCACGTAAAAGCATTGATGGATGTTTGGTGGACACTGTGTGTGTGTCCACAGGCCTGCTATCAGTAAGTGCAATGAGATCCTGTTTTTCAAAGCTTTTGAAAGGTCAGTAAGGTCAGAAACATCAGCAACACTCTCCTCTCTAAGTACATGGAGGTCCCTACTACTGTTTGACACATCCAAAAAGTGTTCATTTTCACTTTGTTTAGCGTACTTAAAATTCAAAATGTCAATATGTAGAGGAAAGTCTAGGTTATGTATTCAACATGTCAATATGTAGAGGTAGGTCTATTCTCACAGATTGCCACTCTACCAGTATCCTCTCAATCCTTTAATAATACTGCTTAAAGTAATTTCCTGGAATTTGTTTATTCTTTGTATCTTCTCTTAAATTATTCTATTTAATTCTTTTTAGCCATGTTATTTAGCTCTCCTTTGTTTTCTTGCAATTATTCATATAAACCACACTAAGTTGCCTATGTGTATAAATTGTGCCATAGAAATAATCTTGTCTTGTGTTGTATCTCCATTAAAAGTCCCTGAAGTCATAAATCTGTGTTGCTTGTTATAGAGGGGTACTCTGGGAATTAATTTTACATAAACAACTACAAAAGCACTCGGAGAGCACAGACCTCCTCCAGGGCAGCACAGATCACCACCAAAATCTAATCACTTATAAGTTAGCCGGTTTTTGACCTATCCTGAATTTTATCAAAATCCATCCATAACTTTTTGAGTTATGTTGCTAACTAACAAACAAATAAACATTGATGATTACATAACCTCTGCTGGCAGAGGTAATAAATGCTAGGGTTTATACAAACCTTAGTGTTGAAAACAAAGAGTTTTGGTGTGCACTCTGAGAAATTTGATGACACCTGTGGGAAAACATCAGCACATGAATATAATTTTTTTTTTTTGTCATAGATAATTGGACAACTAGCACAAGTGATCCTATAATCGGCATGGTGCCTATTACCAGCCATGTCTGTTGCTGCTCCACTTAAAATGAGGCTTCACACAGTGAAAAGGAAGTCACATTCAAAGAGATGGAAAACATTCAAACTTACCATACCTTTTCAATTTAATATTTTTCTATTAGGAGATACTGCTTTCCATTCAGACCGGAATGTATATTTCAATAAATATCTGTTTGGTATCTTGATATCAGCTGGCAGGAAAACTCTCACAAGACACTGGATGCAACCAGACACGCCCACAATAGCAGAATGGACAGACATAATCAATGATCTATACAGTGGTCCCTTGTAGTGCATGCTTTTTTTTTTTTTTTTACAGTGCATTGTGTTCTGCACCCTGATTGGCTAAGGGACTGTCTCCTCCGTGCCGTGTCTCCTGTACAGTACAGAATGCAGCTGGTAAAATTTACAGAAATCTTCCATCGCTAGCCGTGTGACTCTAAAGTATGTTTGCAAGTTTGAACTTTAAGAGTAGAAGAGAGAGAAATGTGAGAAAATGTCAGTGCCTGAGATTGTATAAAGTGTGTAGTGAGGAGTTTTACAGCCTTAAAACATCTATAATAATTGTAAAAAAATAAAGCTGACTACTTCGCGGATTTTGCCCATCGGGGTCATTTTTAGAACGTAACTCCCACGAATAATACTTTTTTTTTTTTAATTTTTTTTTTTTTTTTTTTTTTTTCATTTTTCTATATTTATTTTATGCAAATGCCTGGTCTCTGTGTTGTCTTTTATTCATTGTTCAATAAATAAAGAATTAAAAAAAAAGAAAACACACACATTCAACTCCTGTAAACCTTTGGTTGGAGTAAATGAACTTATAATGTTTATTTTAAACTGACTTTTTGCCAACCCCACATTCACACAGTTATTGATCTGGAGCTGCACATGTCGTATTCGGACTGAGCCTGGGGCTGAGCTACCAAGACCCATATTGGACTGAACATGGCTGTATAACGAGTGGCTAACACTTCAACCCCCATCCCCACAACGGTCACACATTGTCACAGTCACATTTAGAGCTACAGCAAGTCGTGGGACGTTCTGAAAGGGTCGCAAAGCAAGTTCTAGATGCCCTCATAATTCATCACTAGGTCGTGACGGAGCTGGTTTCTTAAAACTTGAGTTACAGAGCAAAACAGCTGAAAACTGCTATAAACAATGTGCGTGGCATGTGTGTAAGTGTGTGTACCGTATGTGCGTGGCATGTGTGTAAGTGTGTGTACCGTATGTGCGTGGCATGTGTGTAAGTGTGTGTACCGTATGTGCGTGGCATGTGTGTAAGTGTGTGTACCGTATGTGCGTGGCATGTGTGTAAGTGTGTGTACCGTATGTGCGTGGCATGTGTGTAAGTTTGTGTACCGTATGTGCGTGGCATGTGTGTAAGTGTGTGTACCGTATGTGCGTGGCATGTGTGTAAGTGTGTGTACCGTATGTGCGTGGCATGTGTGTAAGTGTGTGTACCGTATGTGCGTGGCATGTGTGTAAGTGTGTGTACCGTATGTGCGTGGCATGTGTGCAAGTGTGTGTACCGTATGTGCGTGGCATGTGTGCAAGTGTGTGTACCGTATGTGCGTGGCATGTGTGCAAGTGTGTGTACCGTATGTGCGTGGCATGTGTGCAAGTGTGTGTACCGTATGTGCGTGGCATGTGTGCAAGTGTGTGTACCGTATGTGCGTGGCATGTGTGCAAGTGTGTGTACCGTATGTGCGTGGCATGTGTGCAAGTGTGTGTACCGTATGTGCGTGGCATGTGTGTAAGTGTGTGTACCGTATGTGCGTGGCATGTGTGCAAGTGTGTGTACCGTATGTGCGTGGCATGTGTGTAAATGTGTGTACCGTATGCATGCAAACAAACCTCATACAGACTTAGCGTTCCATTCACTGGAAGTGGGCAAGGAATGGACCATTTTTTTAATACAACCTAGGAGAAATGCACACATATACAATTAACACTATCGCACCAATTGTGTGTGTGTGTGTGTGTGTGGTAAAAGGTACTGCTTAGAACCAACCTTAAAGACCTAAACCTTATATTTCATCATACCTATTTTCATGACACACTTAAAAAACAGTGCAAGTTAAACCAACATAAAAACATCTAAGCAGCATGTTACTCAAAATTTTTAAGTTGGTTCTAAGCAGCCCTTTTTAGTGTGTGTGTGTGTGTGTGTGTGTGTGTGAGAGAGAGAGAAAGAGTGTGCATGTGCTGACTGACTCACCACTACTGCGAAGAAGAACATGAACAAAAAGGCCAGACTGCTGGTGTAACCCAAGAAACCTGTTACAACACAAACACACATAAACACACCCAGATTATATCACTCAGAAACATAGTATTTAACCAGCATATCGTACACACACTCTTCTGAGTCTCACCGATCTTTGGCAAGATGGCCAGGGGAAGCACCACACACACAGCTACCAGGATGACCAGAATTGTGCCATTCTCATACCATACATCCCTACAGAGAGAGGAGGGGGGGGGAGAGATATTTAGAGAGAGAGAGACAGGGAAAGAGAGAGACAGAAAGAGACAGAGATAGAGGTGGGGTGGAAATAGAGAGAGACAGAGAGGGGGTGGGGGTGGGAAGAGAGATGAAGACAGAGAGAGAGAGAGAATGACAGAGAGAGATATTTAGAGAGAGAGGGAAAGAGAGAGAGAGAGAGAGAGAGAGATTTAGAGAGATGTAGATCACATTTATCGGCAGTGATGGGCAGCTTGGCTTCAGAAGCTACAATCGAGCACCATGTATTTCTTCCTGCCATTTCTTAGTCAGCTGGTCCTATTTAGCACAGCTCTTTTCAACTTAACTTATTGAATGCACTTTGCCGCTTTAACTGTGGGTATAGTCTGGACTGGACTGGGGGTGTTATAGCCTGTTACACCTGGTGATTTGGAATATGTGGATTTTTTAATGTAGCTTCAGAATTCAGGATGTCCGTCACTGTACATTTCAATAAAAGGAACAAAAAACACATAAATCAAATTACAAAAAAGGTCATCAGAATTAGTATCCTTTGGTATCTGCTGTAAACTGTGACAAGGAACTTAAAGGTGATTTGGAATATGTGGATTTTTTAATGTAGCTTCAGAATTCACATTAATGAAAAAAAGAAAAAAAAAACGATGCAATGACACTTTTAATGTGTATCATTTTATATCTGCTGTTTTATGGGATGCTTTTTTGTGTAGCATGAAGGTTACCGGTCGTGGTCTGGGCTGAGGAAGCCACTGATGACAGCAGGAAACTCAGTCTTGAGGATGAACATGTAGGAGGCCATGGCTATAGGGGAGGGAATTCAGAGGTGAGTTACAAAATCTCTCTTCAGTGGACCTACTTTGGTAGAAACATGCCTATTAGTGAAACCACTGCATGTCTGAACAAAGGGGCTACGGAAAAACAACCACAACGATCAAAACAAGCATGTAAAATGCACATTCATGACTCAACACATCAAATATGAACACATACAGTCTATTTTCATAGCCTTACACTGTTCTTGAATCTCACAAACATTCCCATGCAGTTTAGAATTGTACTGCAAAATACTAGCACTTTTGTACGTCCATAGCATTGAATTACTCTTGTTTCTCACTTCTCACTGTAACATAAGACTATGTGTCTGGACTGGATTGTCTTTTTAACTTGATGAAATATTTAATGTTTTTGCTTATTGTTATCTGAAATCATTTCATTTTCAAGATGGACATATAACACTTCAACATATTTTACAGGAACAGCCCATCAAGTAATGTAATCACAAACAGACAAAAACTGACACAAAACAGGGAATATATAATAGGGTCTTACTGTTTTTGAGTTCTGGTTAATCATGCACAGACCACAAAATTGTAAATGCAGAAATACTCACATCCACTAAGCTTGTGGTAGCTAAGCATGGAAAGCATTCAAAGGTGTTTGACATTTTAGACATAAAATTACTGTTAACAATACAACATCAGTATCTGTGGCCCTCATTATACAAAGTTGTCTCATTTGCAGCATAAATAAAGTTGTGTGTGTACATGGCACCAACATCCATCACTTAAATTAAGGCAAGAAAAGCAGTGAGAAATGTTGCACATATGCTTCATATTATGAAAGGCAGAACGTTTTCATAGAAAACACCGAAAACAGCCACCGAAAACAGAATTCTAAACAAGCATGCATACGAACCTCCAATGTTCTGAATAAGAATGGTAGTGGCCACCAGGATCTATGGATGAACAATTGTCACAGTTGGGTCACATACTCACAAGTACACAGAAATTACTGGAACTTGTGATTATAACACCCTACATGACCATGTTCAGATCAAAGCAATGTGGTGGTGGTCAGGATGTGGTGGTGGTCAGTAGGTTTTGTGGCTAGATAACAACAATGAATAAGGAAGAAAATACTCACTTTGCCAAACCTCCCAAACGCTCGGTCTCCCAGATCTTCATATGATGAAACACCTGTGAAAGGAATTAATTGAAGACTGATGACACAGGAAGACAAGTATTCAGCACTGAGAACAGCTGAAAATATCCCTCTGACGGCGTTTTCCCCAGTGCTTTATAGTTAAGTTGTTCCCCTTAACTACACTTCCCTCCCACCTTAACTAAGTTGTCCCAATAGAACACCAAAATTAGACTTAGGGTGCTTTCACAATGACAGCATTTGGTGCGCACCAAACGTCTCATTCGAACCAAAAGTTCTTAGTTTGGTTCGTTTTCGTTGGTGTGAATGCAATCTCGGTACTTTGGTGCGCACCAAATCAACCGGTCTGAGACCGATAAAAAGGGGTGGTCTCGGACCCCTTTATCTGCCCTACTTTGGTACAGTTCCTCAGGTGTGAAAGCAACCAAGCAAATTGGACGGAACAGTAGAGTTTAGTGCATTATTATTATCTAAAGTGGCGCGTTTTAGTCTGGTTCCGGTGGCGATGATCTTCGTGGACTAATTTGGTTAGTTTAGAACTACGCATATGTGAAAGCAAACCGTACCCACGTCTGTTTGCTATATTGTAACATTCTCTTTATTCATTTTCTGACTTGTGCGGATAAAAACAATCGAACTATAGGTCTGAAAGCACCCTTAGGTTAGAATTAGGTGATAAAAATTCCAGGAACATGTATGACAACATACATTTTACATAAATTACCTTTCATTCATACTAGAAGGAAGGGTTAAAAACAGTCACAATGCAAACTAATTCATATCCTGGCAAACTAAACAGACACCTAAGAAGATGCTGTCCTGACCAGATTACTTTTAAGCAATCTAGGCTGACGGCCCTTCCTTTTTTTGCGCATCCTTCTTTCTTACCTTCCTTCATTCCTTACATATACGACAGACATATGAGGCATGGGGATCTTTACCTGTCTGGTCGCACAGTGTGAGCAGCAAATGGATGGAGTATGCAGCCAAACTGGACACTATCAGCAGCAAGATACTGTACAAGACAAAACACAGTTACATTTGTGTGGTCATAGTGCACAGAACTCTGTGTGTGTGTGTCAGTATCTGTGTACATGTCTTTGTGCCTGTGTCTTAGTGTGCATTTCAAATAGTTAAAGGGGAAATTCATTGTAAAATGAACCTTGGGTATGTTAAAACATGATAACGAGCTGGTATGTTTGTAAGTCCCTAGAAGTCGATTGAGAAACAAGTCTTTCCGTAATACTCTCTTGTGTTCCGCCATCCCTGCAGTATTCTGGAGACGCTCACTACAACTACTGTACAGTCAACAATTCAGGTAAGTGACTGAACAACTTCTGTTATGCTGTGTTTGTCAAGCGACTTGTAGGCCTTAGTTACAACATGGCAGCAGCTGGAAACTACCACAAGGGACAGCCTGTACAAACAGTCTTTTTAATAAATGACCTGTACACTTACAAAGTTTTCAATGATTTCAACATCAGGGGACTCAGGGCCCTTGTTATACTACCAAGGAAGTGTGCAGCTACTTTTAGCGTTATTAATTGTTTAAAAATAGTGATATCTTCAAGCCCTGATCTGTTTTTTATCAGGTGACATATGTCTCTACCAATGTCAAAAACTCAATGTCTACACCCCATAGTCATAGTACATAGAAGTAATGCTTATTCATTGCTAGTATAACAAAAGCCCTGGCATTCAAAACGAGGCATTTAGAACGTTGTAAGTGTTCACATTGTTTATTAAAAGGAGTGTTTTACAGGTAGTACCTTGCCATAGTTTCTATTCACACATGAAATATAAATTAGTCTTCATCTTCCTCAATTTCTCTGTAGTACTCTCTGTGTTCTGATGTCTCTGCAATATTCCAGAGGCAGTCACTATGTGACTTTCATTTCTGGGTCATCAACTATTTGTATGGGCTTTCATTATGGCAACGACTAGAAACTACAGCAAGGTCCCATCTCTAAGAACACTCTTTTTAATAAACGATGTGTACACTTACAAAGTTCTCAGGGCCTTTCACTCTCAGGAAGTTTCTTCAAGCTTTTTTAAAGATTTAAAAACACTACTATGGTCAAGCTTTCTTTACGCCCTTAGCACTAGCATTGTTATTCTTCTCAACCAAAACGGTAAAAATAGTGAAGTTCGAAATTCAACAGGCTAGCGTAGTTTTGATCCTCAGCCAGCAAACGTGCCAACTCGGTATGATGTTTCAACATGGCAATTTTCATTTTACAACTTAGATTTCCTTTAAGTTTTTGTTGTGAGTGTGTGTATACATATGTGTGTGCGTGTGTACATACCCGTGCATGTGCGTACATGTGTGTCTGTGTTTCTTAGTATCCATTTCAAATGCCTGTATGTGACACTTGTGTATCGGTTGTTCCGAGCAGTTTATAGCTGCAGTGCAGACAGAGTGGACTGTGCATGTAATCACCTGAAACCCACAATGCCTGTGTTGGCCATTGCGTAAGACAGCCCCAGGATTCCACTGCCCATAATGGCATTTATAAGATTAAAAACAGAGGACTTGAAGGAAGCATTTCCTCCCCGCTGAATCTGAACGACAAATAGAAAAAAAGCGATACAGCCATCATCACTGTTTGTCTCTTTGTCTCTTTCACACACACACACAGTCACACACTTCAACATACAGGTCTCAAAGACACTCATGTTCATACCAACACACACCTTCAACCTTTCACTGATGCAAATAGCATACTAATGACAGGGGCACCCCTGTCCAAAACTGACTGACTGACTGACTGCACACATTTTCATCATATCACACCAGCGCACTACTTTTACACACGTCAACAATGGTGATGACGAAAGCACAACTGCAAAAGAACAGGGTTATTTCAAGTAAGTGTGAGTGTAAGGATGATACTGTGATTGTTAAGAAGACGGATCCATATTTCACTAATGTGTTCATGAAATACTTCCCAAAATGTGTTTTCCTCATTTCTCTTTCTCCCTGTCAAGCCCTGAACAACCAGATCTGACAACAATGCATAGTGGATAAACAGCAAAAAGAAGTACAATTAATTTCTCAATTTTTAAAGTGCACAAACAATGTGGTGTAAATCTGGATTAAAAAAATGTGTGTGTGTTCCTCTGTCAATTCTGGGACTTAAATTGGACTAATTAGAGGGCTCATACAAGACTGTCTCTCCTTTAATCTGTAACCTTTGCCTCACCCGCCCAACAGGATCCAACTGTCCTCTGCTGGTTTGTAGCAGACCAATATCACACAAAGTGATGAGTTAAACAAGATCTACCAAAGTCCATTACGAAATTGACTTACACATCTCATTGTATTTCAAGGCGCCTCAACCATCTCTTTTTGTAGGAAGATGCTGCACCATAAGTTTAATAACAATTGAACGGGCCCGCTCTCACAAAAAAAAAATTTTTTGGACAAAATTGCAGAAGCTACCACACACGTGATGTCTTGCGACAAAAGGGAATGTGCATGTCAGCAATAAGATCCTTGTGTGATTTCATTTTAAAGACTCAATTAATTCAAGGAGGATAGGTTTATGTGCAATTAACAAAGATGCTTTCCCATATTCCAATCTCTATCGTCGTAGAAGAAAGACGACGGGTAATAAATGTGTATATTTTAAATGCACAATACGCTAGGTCAAACCAAAGCACTGCTTTACAAAGTAAAAATGCAGCTTACTGGCCCCAACAGAGGAGTTGATTCTTCGTCATCCTCGTCGATAGGACCATAGTCACTCTGAATAGTCGTGTTGTCGTTACGATTCATTTTTTCTTCGCCCTCGTAGAGGTAGTTGTAAATGGACACAGGAGAATAACTCAAGTCAAGGTACGGTATTACTGCGGTTTGTTGAGGCACCGCAACATTTTTCTGAAAGTTGTTCTCTTTCAGTCACATGACCCATAAAACTATTCAGCCAATCAAAACATATCAGACGTCCACTAGTGATGACGCAATTTACATACACGTGAACACGAGTCGGTCTGGCGATGTTAAGGTGAGCTGCCTGTTCATTGATAAATAACGATATTTTGTATGTTTGGTTCACCTTTAGGCATGCCTGCATCATTAAATTCGATGTGATTGTGCCACTCATAACTAGTCATACTATTCATAGTCATAACATGTCCTGTAGCCTATGAACTAAGATTCCCATTTGACTTTTTTAACAGAGGTGGATGCAAAGGGATTTTTCGTGTATCGGAGACTTACTACTGCCATATTCTGCCACCGGTTCTGCATCCTCTGTCTTGTGGCGGTGGAAGTCCGGACTGGACGACGGGTCGCAGTTGTGTCCGCGCTCGTGCAACACTGTTGACGCCAATGTCAGACCAGGAGCTGCCCACGCCCGATCCAGGGCTTTACAAGGCTCCTTCAGCGGTCCGGGGTATGACTTGTTTAAACCGTGAAGCTTTTGCCCAGACGATTACTGTTCCCGTGATTAGGATACCAAAGACCGCAATTCACAAAATAACCAAGTGTCTAAAGAAGGTGGCATTGCAAAGACCAGGGTTGAAACGTGTCATCAATGAGCATGGTGATGAGGAGGAAAGTGAGCACAAATTGCTCTTGCTGGACCCCACTAGAGTCACCTCTTCGGACGACTTCAGTGAAGAGGAAGCGGCGGCACTAAAAGCGTCCAATGTACCACAAGAGGTCACCCGGCATGAGCTGACGTTGACCTACCATAACCTTAAAACCGAGGAAATTCTACGAGCAGTGCTTCCAGAGGGCCAGGATGTAACCAGCGGCTTTAGCCGTGTAGGACACATTGCACATCTGAACCTACGAGATCATCAACTGCCCTACCGGAAGCTTATAGGTGAGTACAGCATCTGTGCCTGTGCAGTCTAGCCACTTGCAGTTATGACTTTAAAATGTCAACTTCGACGCCCTTTTGATTTTTCTGTTGTCAGTTGTTTTCAAATCAGTTATTCACAATCTTACAGTAGTGGCATATTGCTAGCGTACAAGGTACGCACCCACAACATTTTTCACTGCGCAAAATAAACCATTCTGAATTCTTATTTAGGAGAAGTAATCGTGGACAAAAATCCAGGCATCACCTGTGTGGTGAACAAAACAAACACAATTGACTCAACCTATCGCAATTTTCAAATGGAGGTGTTGGCTGGGGAGAATAACATGGTCACCAAGGTAAGCTTCCCTCTTTTTTGCCTCTGAACATGTCTATCTGCCTTGACTGCCACCCCGTCACATCTGCCACAGTGAAAAAGCATGATTTGATTGTTGGGCCTTTTTTCTAACTAGTTAGGCTCGGAGATTCCTTTGCAGCTACCTTGTAAAGTGGATGTATTTTCTCCCATAGGTGCGCGAGAATGGTGTCCATTACGAGTTTGACTTCTCCCAAGTCTACTGGAACCCTCGGCTGAGCACGGAGCATGATCGAGTTGTATCCACATTCAATCGTGGTGATGTGATATTGGATGTGTTCGCAGGCGTGGGACCTTTCGCTGTGCCCGCAGCCCGTCGTGGCTGCACGGTCCTGGCCAACGACCTTAACCCACAGTCTCACCGCTGGCTAAAGCACAACTGCCAGCTCAATAAGGTCAACCCTAAGGTCACAACCTTTAACATGGACGGCCGGGAGTTTATCCGAGGACCGGTCAGAGAGAGACTTCCTGCTTTGTTGGCCGGTGATGCCACGGTCCACTTTGTGATGAACTTGCCAGCCCTGGCTCTGGAGTTCTTGGATGCATTTAAAGGCCTCTTAGTTCCAGAGTTGAATAAGGAGACTTCTGGAAAGTTGTGTCTGCCAAAGGTGCACTGCTATGGCTTTTCCAAGGAGGACGATCCACAGAAGGATGTGGTCATGCGGGCATCGGCCAATCTTGGCTTTGAGCTGGAGGGGCGCTGCTCGGTGCACATGGTCAGAAACGTAGCACCCAACAAGGAAATGATGTGCGTGTCGTTTACGCTGCCTTCTGAGGTGCTGTACAGTACCAACACAGGTAAAAGACAGAGAACCTTGCATATCTGACACACATACACACACACACACACACACACACACACATAAAACATTTTGAAACAATTTGAATTTTAGCAGTATGTATTACAGTCTTGTATGTGTTTCAGAAAGACCAGATGAACCAGCTGCCAAGAGACCAAAATGTGAAGAGCAACTGGACTGAAAGATGTCAACATACATAATCCTGTACATTCTATTTTATAATAAACCCTTACAGATAACATAACTATTCCCAACTCTGTGATGTAGCCAATGATTGTTGACAAGAGAACGAGCAGTCTATGAAAATATTTTAATAGAACATATATACACATTTAAAAAAAAAACACAACCAAGGCCTACAATGCAAATTGTCATAAGGACAAAATCTTACGATTTAAGGAGCATGGCTCCCCAAGTTTGAATGAAAAATGTTTGCACTTTTATCCTGTTCTCTGTCACAATGCAGAACAGAAAGCACCACCATGCTGATGAAGATACCTAAACCCCAGTGTAAGCATGGTGCTGTCACAGTAAATAAAACTAAATACTACTGGCGATTCTACGAAAGTTGTTTCCTGTGAAATACACATCTTGCAACTTGCCAAACCTCAAGACTTCAAATACGATGGTATGTGAAATTATGAGGAGAGCAGAAACACTGTTAGATCTTCAGAAGATCTACTGATATGAGTTGCAGCCCTGATTGATCCCACTCTGTTTCTCACACTCAACTGTCCCTGTGGATCTTGAGCAGCTGTTAGCAGATTTTGGTGATATACAGGCTGAAACTCAACTTGGGCAAAAGTCATATGGTTAAGGACCAGCTGAAATCACACCAGATTCAAGAGAAGAGTCCGCTGAAGGCATCCTGAACAGCACGATGACAAGCCAATCCAGAGCTGTAGCCCCCTGCCACGTCCTGCTGCGATGCTGTTCGCACGTGGTTCAGATACCTGCACAGACAACGTTCCAGTGAAGTGGCCCACCAGTTTGTGTTATTAGGAGGTTTAAAATATGAGAGGGCATAAGGGAGGCAGAGAGGTGGATATGCTCAACTCCAAACAATAAAGTCTTTGGGTACGCAAAAAGAACAATAACTGAACGAAGGAAGAATAAACATACTCTCAACTAATATTTCTTACGTTCATTAGACTGACAGCATGTCCCACAGCAAACGCGTTTCGGCAACGAGCTGCCCTCAGCGCTTACAAAACAGTATATTAGTTTAGAGTGTGTTTATTTTTCCTTGATTCAGTGCATAAGGGAGGGACATTTAAAAAAGGGATTTCTATTTCACAATAAAATTGTACAAAAGATTGGTAATCTTTACAAAGACTACAAGTCCCCATTTAGTGCAAATTTATGCTGTATAAAATACCAAAGTGATAGCTGATGAATTGATGGGCTTTATCAATAGTCCTGAACATTTCACATTTTAAAGTCCCAACAGAACGACACTATCACTACATGCATCTCACAAGCAAAACTGCACTAATTGTTAATTTTCTGGGCCTGCCAATACTGCCTGTGATGCTGCATTGAATTTCACGTTCAAGGCAGTCTGGCCAACCTGCCTATTCTTGGCTGTTTTTTTTCCCCGGAGAAATCGGGAACCAATCAAATACGAAGGCTTCGAAGGCAACCAGTCAGTGCTCTGATTGGTTGTAACTTTGTCCGGCATTTGATAGATGCTTTGATTTGTTGATCCCGCCTCTGACAACTTTCTGTCTATGAGATCTTTGCCAGACCAAGCTCTGTCTACGAGCTTGGTGCGACAGCCAATCTAGTACCAATTACCTCGGCTAGACAAATGGTCTTACCCAGTGGTTAAATTGTCTTTTGTAAGGAGCGGGGAGCCCTTCTTTACTCACAGTGGTCAATACCTCACTCTATTCTATTACTGTATTGCTGAGGTGAGGAGGGGGAGATGAGCTCCAAAGGGCTCCCGCCCAATTTAAACTCTGGTCTTACCCAAGTCTCTGTAGGTGCTCCAGCTCAGGTACTGGTGGCCCGTACGTGTGGATGACAAGGGACTGGTACTGATACAGAATCTCCCTGATCTCTGGCACAGGCTGTAGTGACACCGTCTGACCCTGAGGAAAAATGATCGGTTTTATTTTAACACAATAATTAAGCAGTGCTATGGAAAAAAAAATGTTAATGCAGTAGTCATCCATTCACCCTGGGTTGATGCAACACAGTTAAGGACCTTTATGCATTCCAGTGTGCTCCCCCAATACACCAAGACAGTGCAGGTGGGCAAACATGACCAAAAGCACACACATTTATGTGCTAAGAGTGTTGAACATACCAATGGGATGCCTGTGGAGAACATGGTGGTCTTGATGGTTTGCTTCTGTTTTTCAATCTGCTGCTCCAGCTGAGCAGCCCTGTCCTTATGCTGAGCCAGTAGGACACAGGCAGGCAGTTGGGAACGTTCCTGCACATGCATGCGCACACACGCGCAAACACACACACGACACAGGGGGGAACGTGTGATTGTATGCAGTGTCGATTTATTTAAATACATGCAATTTAACAACGATGATGCCTTGGAAAACACTGTGGCTGACAAGAGGTTGTGGAATGTACACCACAGCCAGCAGACATTTAAGGAGGAAAGACTTTGTTGTGTGACACCCCTTGGGCATTTTCTACAAACCCTGCCCCACCCCCCAAAACAAATCCGCAACATAAATTTGAAAAAGTGCAATCAGAGATGGCAACCTAGCCCCCCCTACTGGGCAGGCAGGCGGACAGACACAGACAGACGCACACACGGACAGGGTCATTGCAAAACCTGGTCAATGCCTTTAGGGACGAGGGAGTAAAAAAGCACTACCTTTGCTACACATCAATTAACTTCATTAGCAGTGTAGATTTCCTACACATCAATTAGCAGCATGTGTCGTACATGAGACAACTGATTCTGGAGATAAATTGCATCGGTGGTCCTGTGTACAGGTCTGTGTTTCTCTCACCCACCAGCTCATCCAGGAGGGCCTGCTTGTTCTTCCTCTTGGCCTGAAGCTGCTTCTTCTCCTCCTCCAGCAGCTCCAGTCTCCTCTCCTCAGCACTCCGCTGCTCCAGCAGAAGCAGCTCCTCCAGTTCCTCCTGCTCACGAGTCTGAGGGCAGAGAGAAGAGGGATTAAAAAAAAGCACTCAGAGAGCGCAGACCTCCGTCAGAGCAGCTCAGATCACCACCAAACTGTAATCACTTTTCAGTTCGCCCATTTTTGACCTACCCTGAAAATGGTATCAAAATCCATCCATAACTTTCGGAGTTATGTTGCTAACTAACAAACAAACAGATGATTACATAACCTCCACTGGCGGAGGTAATAAATGAAACACTCTTTCTGTTTTTTGGTACGCTGTTTTATTGGACCATGTCCACAAACGGACACGCTTTGGCGCTAGGCCATCATCAGTGTGACTCCTACCCTTCAACTATTTTTAAAAAAAAGTCACACTGCTGGTCAGGGTCTTAGACATGTGACTGAAGCCAGTGGTCGGTTCAATCCCAGAGCAGTAGGAAAAATGTGAGCAAGGCACCTAGCCTGTCACTGCTCTGTACCTGGTGTCACAGCAGCAGGATGCCCACTGCTCCAGGTTAGCGTTTCCCTTGGTCTGTGTGTGTGTGTAAACAGATGGGTAAAATTCACAGACCAAATTTCCCTTCGGGATCAAAACGGTACACATTAGGCCATAGAGTATACTATACTACTACTCCAAGATAATGCTCGTCCATAAAGACGTGTTAAACGTCTAAAAAAAAAAACAGTATACCAAAAAGAGAGAGAGTGTGTTTTTTTTTTGTTTTTCTGTTTTTTCTTTTTTAAA
The DNA here is from genome assembly GCA_027475355.1 of Coilia nasus. Lineage (NCBI taxonomy): Eukaryota > Metazoa > Chordata > Actinopteri > Clupeiformes > Engraulidae > Coilia > Coilia nasus. The sequence goes on from CM050205.1 coordinate 16,996,316, forward strand.
GTTTAACACATGATTTGGCTTTTGACTTGCACGCAAAGAACATCTTTATTTTAGAGCAGAGTGCACCTGTTCTTTGTAACATCCATAAAGACATGTCAGTCCCTGTGGGAAATAATGCTGTGATTTGTGAGTTATCCACTATTAGTGTACCAAGGAAGAATGTACCATATAATGCTCTCTATAAAGTGCACAACATTAAGTCTTTCACTGTGCTCCAGTTCACAATGTTATCAGGGACAGGAGCCAGGCAGACTAAACACGCTGCCATGTCTTCTGAAAGTGACCGTAGTATGCATTTCAAGATGAGAGCCTTCAAGCCATTACCTCTTAAATCCAGATGTTCTTACCTGCTGATGAGTTGTTATATATGCAGGCAAACACATACACATATATACAAATACACAGATTCAGCTCAAACAGCCAACATAAACCACCACTCTCACCAGCTTAACTTTGTTCCGCTGGATGATGTCTCTGTTCTCTCTCTGGTACTGTTCCATTATTTGCCGTGTCCTCTCCACATCAACATTATTGGTCAGATTAAAGACTGCATGCAGACAGAGAAAAATGCTGATTACATACACAAGTCATTGCTCTTGATGAAATTCTACTTTCTATGCATGCTTCTCATATCTGACGCAAGCCTATTACCTATACTCACCTATTTCTTCCACCTGTTCGAGATAGTCATTGTACTCTCTGAGGCTTGGGAAGTCAAATTCTCTCTTGTTATATCTATAACACAGCGAAGAACACCTTTGTGAATATTACTATGTGGACATCCATGCACATCACTCCTGTGATTGATTAAGGGTCGACTTACAGAAAGAGAGTAAACTAACGCCTTCTAACAGCAAATACAACCACCCCATTCCATCAACTAGCCTACGCGAACTTACATCTTCAATACTTTTTTTCGTATTTCCACCTCTTTGTCAATGGCTGGATCCTCGAACAGCTGAACGCGGAAATTGCTCTTCCTTAGTGGAGTATCACACTGAATGCAGTTCCCTGAGCCACGTACAAATAGCATCTCCACACAACTCTCGCATCTGCAACCACAAACAGATATGGTGAACTTTGATACTTGTTGACAAGGTAAACATGTCCATAATTGTTTTCAAATAATGATAACGGTATCCCTCCATTTAAAGCTTCGGTTCGTATTCACCATATTGCAGCTTTACTTTTTTGACAAGTAGGCAACACACACACTTAAAAGTAATTTGAAAAGTCACCCAGGGTACGTTTATGTATTGTGATTCAGTATGTGTACGTCGAGATAGGCTTCAGCTTCCTTAAGTAAAATCCAAATTTACAGCACTAACCCTTTTTCTGTGTGGTAAATCAGTTACATGCCACTACTAACCTCTAATATCTAACGTAACAAACCACCGCTATCTTTAACGCTAGCTGCTGCTGGTATTGCTGACTTGAAAAATTATTGCTACTCACAGTGTATGGCCACAGACGTTCACCATAAGCTTTAGGGATGGATTTCTGTATTTCGTCGTTTTGCATCGAGGACATCCTTGATCGTCCATTGTAAATATTATTTATGAGGATTTATTTACAGCTCTCTGGAACATGCAGCAACACTGCTCTGTAAAGCATACTCAAACAAATCAATGCATCGTTAAAAGAGTTCCGACTAGAAACGTGACGCAAAGCCACTCAGTTCCTTTTACACGCAAAGGTGTACCAGGCACTATGTCATACTGTGCAGATCAATAGTTTACCCTCAATTTCTTGCTAAATTGGATTTGTACTTTTCACAGAATTAAGTCAGATTTTTGGTTCTAACAAAGGCGATAACTACCCAATTTAATGTAATATGCCGTCATGACATGAGCATGTATTATGGCATGGTCCAGCTTAAGTTCTGACAGGTTAAGGTACGTAGGCTACTTAACCTATTGTGAGATAAATCGCTTCCAGTGCAGTATAGGTTCGATTTTATTTTATTTTCCTTCCATTGTAGTTCTACCCATTGCCATTCGACTACAGTGGATGACGCATGACTTACACGTCATACACATGTTAAATTGGAACATTTAACAACAGAATCAGTATACCAAAGATGTCTTGCATCATACTCACCACTTGAGTGACAACAGCTAACAACTTACGTTTAAAGTTCCGTCTTTTTCCAAGGTGAGCAATTTACCACCAATTCCAGCACACTAGGCTACCAAATTCCAGTCGCATTCATTTTTGGAAGCGAAAGGAACAAACTCATGAGTAAGCCCATGATGAAATGTGTTACATTTCTATTCCGTTCTAAATTGTTTTTCACATATGTAAAACTTAGTGCCACTCACACAGAACATACTCATATTGCATTATTATTCATTGCTTTTGTGGTCTGTGAAAGATGAATACAGGAAAAGAGAGAAGAACCTTGTGTACTGTGCAAGAAACAGGAGTCAGAGAATGCATGGAATCTGTCAATCAAGACAGTCAAGTCTTGATTGAGCAGGCTCTTGAAAAGATCAGAAAATGTCTCGGGGACGGCGGCACTGAAGACAATCATGGGAACATCACCTGCAGCAACAGTCTGCAATCTGACATTAACGCTGCCCTTTCAAGGATCAGAAGGTGCCTGACCCAGGGACACGTAAGTGAGATGGAGAGACCAACAGAAGAAATGAAGGAAGATGAAAAGTCAGACCACGAGGCCAGAGGATCTGATCAGAAGGAGATAGAAGAGTACCTCGCAGTTCTCCAGCAACGCTGTGCCAACTTCAGAAGCCTTCTGAATGATCAGTATGAAGAGCACAGGATGGAGATGAGGGCTCTTGCAAGGGTGAGAGTGCAGGAGATGGCAGAGCGGGAGAGAGAGATGTGGGAAAAGGATGAAGTCCTATTGTCATCTCTGATATCTGTGGCTGTTAGAAGAGAGAAGGTGATGAACGACCTAAGGAACCAGGCATTGAGTCGGGTGAGATGCATTGCAGTGCGTGCTTTAGTAATTTCTTTCTATCTACCTGCCAAAACCATCCCCAATACACCACATGCTAAACAGCTTACCATATCGATGGTCTGTACATGAAGCAATTCTTTTACTGGATTGGTTCAGTTTTGGGGTTAGAACTAGATCAGGGGTCTTTCTGCTTCAGTGAAGCCATAGGGGAAGATGGCCCTCCAACCGGGTATCCTGGTACGCACTATGTGTGTAGATATCAATGACTGCATACAGGATTGAGGTCTTCAGGCATTGACTGGTAGACACATCTATGTGCTGTTTGCCATTTTAACCTGCCTTTGGTTTTCCTTTTTTCCTCAGAATGTGAGTGGCCAGGGATCAGAGTGGCTTAGCCCCAGGGCTGCAGACTCAGCGACCATCAGCCTGCATGGAAATCAGGCTGATAAAATAAATGAGAGTTCAACAAGCACCCAAGGAGTACTGAAGGCAAGCGATCTGAAGAAGATTGCAAAGTTGGAGAAAAGAGTTAGAAAAGCAGACATGAAGAAACATCTTAGGGTTAAAGAGAAGGCAGCAAAACTGTCCAGAAGACAGGATGCAGTAAAGAAGACTGACATGGATGGAAAGGTGGTTACAGGAGGTTTTTGGAAAGCTCGGCCTACGTCTTCATGGTCTCTGATGTCCTTCTTCAGACGCAGAAAAGCGGCAAAGTGAAATATCCCTCTACCCAAGTAATGAAAACATGTCCAGTCCATGTTTTAAATGCTTTCCACTACTCAAAAATGAATAAACAATGAAACAATGAAAGCGTCACAGAATAATATACTGTTTCTCTGATGCTGTGTTCATTGTATTACCACATGGTCTGTGAGAATAAGAGAATAAAAAAGTTAAAGATCCACAGGTTGAGATGATCTGGGTCTTAGCCATTTGGAGAGTGCTTTTCCCTACGGCAAATAATGGGTCTGTGTAGCCTCATCCATGGATAGAACAGACTCTGCTTTTTCTTTCTGAACTGTAGTTTGTTACTATAATACCACTTACCTAAAAGACTAAAGCCATTAAAATCATTAGAAGGGGAGGCTTTATTTTACTATGATTTTGGCTTTATATTCATCTTCATTTTATTTTAAATCCATCTGTACATTTTCTAGAAGTGTTTCCTTTAAATAAGCAGCTATCCAGTTTTGCCACATACTACTATTTTTTATGACACTATATAGGCATCCTGCTGACTGATAGAACATGGGGACGACAGACTGGTTGAGACAGTTTTATTGACACAGTATCAATTTTCATTTGGTCAGGTGATGATGGAGTTATACTGGCTCTGGTCATGCCTACACTGATCAGGTCTCCTAAAGCGTAAGACAGATCCAACAGATCCATTCATTTTTCATTCATAAATTACATTCAACGCACCATTTATCCTGGTATATGTGTGATACTGAGCACCATAAGTGGTTTGAGCACCGTTTTTACATGTAAGTCTTTGGATCCCTTCAAGACAATGCAGCTGTTGGTAAGAGTGTCAGGTCATTTGCAGCCTGTTGAAGATTTCAAGTATATGTCAACCCTAGTATAGAGATAAGACAGATTTTAACCTGAGAAATGATGGTGAATGGGGTGTTGGTATGCAAGGTTGTTAGCGTGCAGGTGGATAACGAAGAAGACCAATTCTGCAAGGCACAGGAAAGGTAATTGCTAGAAGGTCTGTAGCTGTGTCAGAGTTTGGTGCAGAACACAGTTGGCCTGGGTGATGGGATAGATATTATAGGTGGTGGGAGGGGTAGATTTGGAGGGACCGTAGCACAGTGGTTTGCTGGCAGATTTTAGCTGAAACCACGGAAGAAGAGGATGTCAGGATCCTGCAGATGGATGAGAAGAAAGAGCATAATGTGTGAACAAAATGACATCATAAAGGGGCGTGAACCAGGAAGCATGCAAATACAACACATTTTTATGTGCAACACACGCATTAGCAGATGCACACATGCATGCATGCGTAATACATACTCTCAAGGCCTCTTTGTATACAGTAAATGTTCGCAAGATGCCCATCCCTCAAATTGTGAATGCAGTGCTTTAGTATTATGTCCACGTTTACTTCGTAAAAACAAAAAAAAATCCTTGAGCCTTGAGGGCACAATTGTAATTTATTGTAATGAATAAAATAGATAAATACAAAAAAGTATGTTTGAAAAATATATAAACAAACAAAAGTAGTTTTGACTATGGCAAACATCAGCTTTTCTTTTTTTATGCTGCAAAGGAGCAATTACCTGAATATTCTTGACTTGTCCTCCATTTTCAAGATGGTTTCCCTTTTCCCTGTTTCCACGACACAGGAGTCAGGCTCTCCTTGTAAAGACAATGTTTTTTGTGAACAGTGTAATACAAATGAATTGGGAAATAAATGGAAAATGGAAGAAAAGTGTAGGCTAATGTAATTAGATGAAAAAGGTAAGGCAAGAATGGAAGACAGGAAGTTATCAAGAAAAATAAAAACACATTAGTGGCTAGGAAAGATTCTCAACAAAATTATAGGTCAGTGTTTAGCTTAAATCATTACTGACTCTGAGAATCTAAAATCTGAAATTTGGAACTTTTCAAGGCATGTTTCCTTAATTCATTCACCTGGATCTTGTTGAGGCTCTGAGAAACCAGTGAAGTCTGCTAACTGCACTGGCATATGGGGGGCAGGGGGCATCTTGCATGCATGCATGTCTAGCCATTGTCTTACAAACAAGGTTAAATACTAACACTGGCAATAGCCTAAACTGAATTTAAGAACCAGATACTTTACAAAATGACAATTACACAAGCCAAATTAAAAATGAATAGAATTAAAATGACAGTGACCATGAAAGCAGAGGAGAATAAAGTTTAATAGTTTTAGTAATAAAAACTGACGATGGGGAAATGATTTTATAGCGATGAAGAACATTTTAGAAGGAACTTCAAAAGACGGCACATGCCGTATGTCCTATTACAAGAAAATGCAGGCCTTTGACTAAGAAGAATTTAGAGCTGCCAGAGAATAAACGAGAGCAAAATACTAGCAGCGCAGAGACAGAAAAGACCAGTCCCGATCCAGACTAAAAGGCCAAAAAGCAAACAACGACTCACTCTATGTAAACAAATACATTTATGGCCCATGCCACAATAGGATAACAATAGAAAATGAAAAAAGGATGCTCCTTGAAGAGCAGAGAGCAAGGAATGAAGTTCGGGGGGGGGGGGGGGGGGGGGGGGGGTTATGCCACCAAAGAAACATATTATTGAATTGATTAATTAAGGAACATACTTTAGAGATCCTGTTCTCCAGAGATATTGTCATGTAAAAAAGCTGATGCTGGCACATACGTGGAGGGTGTCCATTTCAGAAAGCTGTGATTAGTTACATTCTTGTGATAATTGGTGATCCCAGGTCAAAATGAAGAGATCACTTGAGTAAATCATTTCGAGAGGTGACGTCACATTTTTTGAAAGGACAATGGCAAGGGCAATGTTTGCTTTACCATCAAACAAACACACAGACAACATTTTGTTTTAGTGTGTTAAAAAATTAATTAGTTTGCTGTTAATTAAAAAACAAAAATCACAAACAAGCATTTAGAGAGCGTAAGACAGTGCAGCTGTCTGCAACTCATTCATCATGTCAGTATTTGGCTCAGGCATTTATGATTAAATGTAGCTGGGCCATAGCCTCTTACAAATACTCCACATCTTGCAGACTCAGGAGCCAAGCTCTCAGAAATGAAAATCCAATGAACAGCTATGCAACTCTCTTCAAAGATGATGAGACTTTTAGATATACCATCTAGATCAATAATGTGCTCTAAGTGAAACTTAACTAGGCAATATCAGTGCTTTAATATTCAGTCCGTTGCATGTCATGCAGCACTTTTCTAGGTTTTATTCTCCTTACAACATAGTCTTGACCAATGTTAAACTCCCTCGACTAGTGAAACTGGCACTTCAGAGCTGGTAGTCCCACTGTGCCATACGGCAGTTTTCAACAACAGGAAGACAGACACTGGACTCAAATAAAATAGGTTTATTTCCAGTCTGAAAATATTAAAATGACAGACAGAAAAACAGTTTTACGAGGATCTGAATGGGTTAAGAGGAGGACTGATTTTCCTTGATTACTTCATTTGTGTACATATTTATAAATGAGTACAAATATACATATTAATCATTTAATAAAAATAGCTTAGCTTATGTGCACAACAGATGATCAGGGCTTCTCTATAGAGCAGCTTGATTGTGAACAAAAAAGATTGCTCACATCCACTCAAAACAGAGGTAAAAACACTGCTTGTCTTAGGCGTATGTGTGGTGACAGGATCTTCCAATGCATCATGTTTTTTTCTCTCATTTTTGGTTCCCTTTGCACACAGTGACACGGGGTGGGAAATGTAGGACTGGGCCCTAATCACAATTACACTAAATACTTTTGTTCCACATTTTTCTTAATATCTAAATTATTACTAAATATCGGAGGGGCGATGGATTTTTTATTTATTATTTTTAACAAGGTGAGAAGATCAGGGCCACCGCACAGATAAAGAAGGGCATGTCGTGTAGTACATCATTTACTCGTGTGCAAAGGGCCAGAACACCAAATGCCACATTGTTTTAAACACTGTTTTGAGGACATTTGCTAAATTTGTTCAAAATTTTTGCAACAGCTGTGCAAAAAAACTAAACAAACAAACAAACAAAAAAAACAACAGAGACCGTGTTTGTTTAAAATGGGAGGGGGGCACTATTCACTGTCTTCCTGCTGGGTCAGAAAAAGCATGCGCTGTTGAAGCCAAATTGAACAGACACACAAGGGGAAGCTGGGGTTAGCTTAACATCTTATGATTGTCAGTCTCAGGGCCTTGGAGGGGGCAGCAAATCACAAAACTAATTTTAGTGTCCACACACTGAAGGGTACACTCACCAAAAATGCGCTATCCATACAACCATTTCTTTACAATGATCTATCCAAAAATCTAGATACTTAAACGTTTTTTGCGGCAAAAGCCATAACTACCAACATTACTTGAGCTCTCTTGTTTTGTCGAGGGGGGCAATATTATAATCATTATTACTATAATTAGCCACAATACTTTTTTATATTTTCTTAATAAGTTACAAACATTTTCACTGACAAAAACTCCACGAAGAATGGGAGGGGAAAAAGGGAGGGTTAAGTAACCGATGCAAAAAAAAAAAAAAATCAATTAATCAATAAACAAATAAAATCAATCAACCAACCCACCCACCAAAACCAGTCAGATGCAGCAATCATTCAAACACTATAGCAGCAAACTATTCTCCCTTGGTCTACGGGACAGCCAGCACACCTCTTCTACGACAGGGGTACGCTCTACACAAACAAGCTCAGAGCATTCATGGAAAAATGTTGTTCTTCCTTACAATTCATTCAAAGTCATACAGTAAAGAAATGTAAAAACTCAAGCCGTTTTCAATGTGTAAAAACAAAACAAAAAAAACCTCAAAAACCTTTTTTTACACTCATTAAACCATTTGAAACCAGCTTCTGTTGACTGTTTTTTTTTGACATTCTGGTTGGTCTGACCACACAGTAAAACCATACACAAGCCAGACCACCCAGCTGTGTGGGTACTTAAAATGAACATGCCGTCCATCCTCACACCAGCCTACTCCAAAGGTAAAGTAAAGCGAGACAATGAAAGGTGTGTGTGTGTGTGTGTTGTTGGGGGTCATTTGTGGGAAAGGGCAGAAACCAAGAGTTCCATATCTTTCCATTCTACACCATTCTTCAGCAACGCCCCAGCAAAATTTACAGAAGGAACATTAAAACCAAGAAAGTCACACAATGACAGCACATAGCATTTTTTTACCCAATCACCCATTCTCTCTTTCTCCCTCACACACACACATGCACACACAATAAAGCACAAAACAGATGAGCTTAGCTTGGTATAAGGAATAGTTCGGTTCGGTCTTTTTTTATGGAAATGTAATGGTCTCCAGAAGCAGTGAGACTTTTAGTGAGAGATAGTGTCAACATGAGGGCTTGACAGTTATGAACATCTGAATAAAAGAAACTGAATAAGGACACAGATTACCTTAACAAAAGCAGGTGCTTTAGTATACAAAAGAAACAAACAAAAAAAAAAAAACATCAATAAAAAGTGAACATGCTCTAAGCCCATGTCAAATACCCGTTTCTTCAAGGAGCACACACACAATCACACAGTGTGATATGGCGTGGTGCCTGTGGTGGTGGTTGCTGTGGTGAGCAGTAGGGGACAGGGCTGTATGCTTCTTGAAAACACAAGGCAGCCATTTTTTTTAAGCTTTTTTTTGTAACCCACCACTTTAGCTGCATTTGATACAGACTTCATGTTTGCACTAGACAACTGTACACCACAAAAAAAAGGGGAGAAAAAATGCGGATCAATTGAAGTTAAAAAAAAAAAAAAAAAATTTGTTATAACCAACTGTTTTGACAAGCAATATGGGAAGGGTTTAGGGTAGAGTGCAATGGAACGGTTGGAGGGATGGTTGTTGGTTGACAAAAACATCGGCTGCAAGGAGATAATGCTGTGGGATGCTGCACAAGGAGGCGCTGGGGTTTTGGGGGGGGGCGCTGGGGGTGGTAGGAGCCATCACAAGGCGTGCTGGTTTTACACCAGTGTTGGTAGAAGGGGGAGTGGGGTGGGGTGGGGTAGGATGGGGGTGGCAGAGGGTTCGGAAGGATGAGGGGTGGGGGAGGTGTTCCCTGTAGGAAATGTTTTGTTTTTGTTTTTTTCCCATAAGTCTATGCAGGACTGAAGGAATGAAACCCGGTAGGCGAGTCCCCAGAGATCCCAGGAGAGAAAGGAAGAAGGGCAGCCATTTAGGGTGCTGTGGGGGTGGGGGTGTCCGTCGCCTCCTCCTCCCTCCCTCCACTGCACCACCACTTCCTGTTTTCCCTTCTTTTAACGATGCAGGCGCTGTTTGGAGAGCAGGTGGGAAGCTGGTGTGTTAGGGGGGGGGGGGATCACCACATGTCTTCTGTGGAGGCTGAGTCCTTCGGCAGAAACAGGGAGGAGACAGGCCTTTAGAGCCCTGACCCTACAAACTAGGTGTGTGTGTGTGTGTGTGTGTGTGCATGTCTGTGTGCGTGTGTGTGCGTGTGCATCTGTGTGTGTAATATGTGTACTGACATATACCTTAGTGGCAAAATGCAGATGAGTTGAATGCAGTACAGGGCTGCATGAGGTGACAGGGAGCTTCTAGTTTTTTTTTGCCCTCTCAATGTAAATTTAGACATGTTTTCCTCAACCCCATACATTTTCTTTCAAGCACAAGTCAGACGTTTTGGGTCAAACTGTTCCAAACAGCATTTATAAGCAATATTTATGCTGATGAATGGATGACATTAAAAGACAGACAGAATGACAATGACACTGGTGCTGTACCCTTATGACGTATAAAAACTGTGGTGTGGTTGCTGTGGTGAGCAGTAGGGGACACGGCTGTATGCTTCTTGAAAACGGCCCTAAAAAAGCTGTGGTGGTGGTTGCGCGAATAAAGGCCTGGATATACTCGCCGCGCGCAGTGGTGCGCGTGCAAAAGTGACGTCAAAATGACATCAGTGCACATCTGGCATGGCGTTCTCAAGCGCAGGTTTGCCGTGCGTGCACCTCCGATTTTTTGTAACTTGCGCGCGGCAGCCCCATTGAAAACAATAGGCAATGGCTAGTCTGGTTTCAGCTAACTTTAGCCTAGTAACTGACACCTCTGACGAGGAGAAGATTGCCGTGTGTGTCGAATGAAGTAAATGGGCGTGCGGCACTGTGACGTCACTTTTGCGCGCGCACTTCTGCATGCGGCGAGCTTAACAGTCGTAGTTTCCTAAGTACACTAGTGTTGCTCCTGCTGACAAATCCTGTAGCTCAAAAATTCAGTTATATTACCTCTACATCATATGATTTTCAAAAAATTATAGGTCTGCATATTTTGAGAGATTTTTAGTTCATAACCATTTTGCCATCCCTGTTAATGCTGATACCTACCTGACCCTACCTTAGAGAAGCAGACTAAGCTACAGTCCCTGAGCTCTCTTACGTTTGACAAATGCTTGAAAATCAGCATCACATGAAACTGACGAGCAAAAAATTACTATATAGGCTCCAGGGAGCTAGAGTAGTCCACATTCTTTTGGGTGGAAACTTTCACAGGTTTTTTTTAAAATGCACCAAACTCACTAAAGCTCATTAGCAAGCATTGTACCACACACACCCACACAATCCATTTTGGCTATGCACATAGACTGCCGAGAAGATAAACAGGGGCCTCAATACATTAATCCACTATGCACCATTACTTACAATAGTACACTTTGGCTGCCAAAATGGTCTGGCTAATGAGGCTAAATGTTTTGGGTTGAAGAGTGATAACTGACAGATTCGTTTTTGCCTGCTACTGTGTCCCCAAGCTGGTATGTTTTTGCGTTGTGTGTGTTTACATATGAATGTTATTACAGCATACACATGTGAAATCTTTGGGAATCCATCTCCACAAATTGGCAATGTTATGTGAAGTGAGTGTGTGATTAAATCTCAATATTTTTCATGTGCATAATAACCAAAATGGGAAACTAATATGTGAGCGGTTGTGATTAGGCTTGGGTGGTATTCAAATTTCATATTTTCATAATTCATTCAGGTACATATATGTTAAGTAGTGGCTAATTCAGTATGTCCCACTGTTGGAGTCCACGGTATTAAAAATCAGACCTTTGGTGTTTTAGAATACCCCAATATATGGTATTTTAAAAAAAAATTAAAAAAAAAAAAAACCACCCAAGCCTAGCTGTGATGCCAGCCGTTTTTCTCATATTCAATTACCTGTCCAAGAATGAACATCCATTTTCATGAACTCTGCTTTCATAGCAATTATTACTGACGTTTCTATTTTCACACTAAACCATGACAACACTGGTGCGCAAGACACATTACAGCTATATTACCGGGCTAGGTTTTCTCGATACTTTAACAGTTAATACTTTGTAAGTTATACTTCAAGCTGTACATTAACCTTTTGCAGTCACCAGTCTAAATCCATTACAAACACACATCACATAGATGTACTTCTTAGGAAAAATGTAAACCTCGACTTAAATATTAGCTTTTGTTTATTCTTCCAAATTATCATCGCCTGTGCACTCTGACTATCAAACATCTCACACATGGTTAAATCTATATAAATGAAATAATCGATGGCAGAAACATGGGTTTATTCACTTAAAAAGTGTTAACACGGTCTTAAAAGATGGTCTGGGGAGCACACACAGAAATATTAACAAGTGATAGATTCAAATCTTTGCAAAAAACTAAAGAGAATTATCAGGAAATGCAGCTTTTGCAAATACCTGACTATTGAATGAGATTTCCAATGTGTGTGCTCAGACACATGATGACACTCCCTGACAGGGTTTAACACATGAAATGGGTCTGCCCAAAGACCCTCGTTCGACCAAGGGCAGGTAAAGACCAGATCTTCACTATGGCCGTCTCCTCCTCTTGCTAACTCTTCCTCCGAGAACACGACCTCAGGTCCTAACAGCAGTTAACATCATACACTACCCCTGGGGCTTCCTTTTGCCCTCAATCATAACTGAAGCTCTGAATTCTCCTCCGAGGTCTTCTGCCAGTTAAGAAAAGAATCATTTGGGCTTAACTGCTGCTTTATAGCTTTTTTAAAAAGACAATACCAATGACTCTTAAAGATACTACCAAACAAAACAAAAACTACAACCATGATGCAGAACCCGAAAGAACCCTAAGGAGATGATGATGGGGGGGGGGGGGGGGGAAGCAAAACCAGATAAGGAAATGAGAAGTGCAGAATGAATGAATGTATGGAGCAGAAGACTCAGGTAGATGAGGAGGAGCAGTTGCTCACAGAATGGTACAGAGACTACAATGTGCTCGAATGGATGACACTGTTAATCAGACACAGACACACACACACACACACATGCTGATCATGCTGATCTATCGATCAATCAATCAAACACACACACATCCACATAGCCATCTCCTCACACAGGATTAGAGTATGGTGGCATGTGATGGTGTCATACTCACTGTGTCCTCGTTTCTGAAGGGGTTGAGTTTGTTGTATACTGCTTCAATAACGCTTCGTCTGAGGAAAACAAGTAAACTTTGTCAACAGCATACAAGCTGTTAAAATATCCACTAACGTGCACAATATTCATACATCCTTAGAAATATATAGGAGGTCTCTGTGACAGGTGCATAAAGGCCTTCTAACTGGGTTTCTAAAGTGTGTTTGTAGTTTACCACTGTCAGTGCAATTCCATGTACGTGTTTGCATTTCAGTTGAGATATCACAATAAAAAGAATTCAGGCATCTGTTAATGCTGTGTGAGGTTAAGACATGAAAATGTGATGCAATTTCATTTCTGTGAACATCAGCGCCCATAGTAAATGTGGTTTGCGATGTCTGTCTATATGCAGGCAGTGGCCATTTGTATATTGATGATGTCCAACCGAGACTGTGGTACTCACTTGCTGGCGAGCTCTCCGCCTGGTGGCAGACCGGGGATGTTCTCTGTCGCTAACGTACGCATCACGTGCACCATGTCAGGGATGCCCTCCTCACCATTCTGCTTCAGGATCTCTGCACACAGGGAGAAGAATGTCCAATCAAGCACAATCCTTTTTCCTCACTGTGAAGCCATGGATATATGTTTAATCTGGGTTTACATGCTACGGCTCCGACTTGATGTTTAAGTCAGTGGGCATTAAAATGATGTTAAGACTATGTGTAAAACTCCATGCAAAAATGGTAATAATTAGCATTCTAGGAACCAAGAAGTAGCACTAAGCAATGTATAGCACACACATCGTTGTACTTGAAACGATTGTCCACCATGATTACGTGTAAAAGAAAGGTGTGCACATACATAAAAGCACAGGGGTCACACAGATGCGATAATGTGAAATCATACTGCACATGGTTAGAATAAAACAGGTTAGAATAAAACAAGTCAAAATAAGCTGCAAGAGAACAAGTACAGTTCTCAGAAAAAGCAAGACTGTCCTAGTACACAGGTATGCATGTGTTGGTGCATGTGCATGGTGTGTGGAAAGAAAGCGTGGCGGTGCAAAGCGTGAGTGTACCCTCTACTCGGTTCTCCAGGTACTTATCCAACTCCTGTTCCCTCTTCACAGCCTCGGCAGACACCTTGGGCGCCCCGCCAAAACACACCAGCACCACACTCATGTTGTCCCGGCTCCCCTGCACAGGGACAGACACAGAGACAGACACAGGGGGAGGGGGGGGGGGGGGGGGGAGATATGCTTTATATCAATAAAACAAAAAAACAGAGAACAAAAACAGCATATCATGCTTTGCCATGTTCACAATCAAACATTCTGCCTTATTCCCATGTCCAGGTTCCTAGTTTCTACTAAAGAGTTTGAATTTTTTGTTGGCATTTAGTAACTCTATTACTATTCACTAAATTTGGTAATTTATTGATTTTGTCATCAAGAAAGATTACCTTACGGTATAATAAGGAAAAAACACACCAGTCACACACCAAACCAGTGAACTCGACACAAAAAATTATGTTAAGATTATTTTTCTTGAATTTTAAATATTTTTCTTAATTTTGCTGTATGATCACGAGGTAATTCATAGTTTACATAATGTTTAGGATATAATCTATTCAAATTACAGTAACTCTCTACCTGCCCATATACCACAACATTTGTACATTTTACAGAACTCTTTGCCAGACTATAAACTAGAATTTTATTGTCTGGAATCTGCAATACTGTGTAAAATGTACAATGGTCAGTGACCAAGACTAGTGGTTAAGGACAGAGTGATGGTTGTTCACAGAAAGGGCAACACGCATGCTAAATGTTCCGTAATCAATTTGATTTTCAACAGGGCTCCTAGCACAAAGGAAACCTTGTGAAAGAGGAGGGATTGTCTTTCCGATAAGCAATGTGTTCCCTCTCTAACTGATGCAATTCACGTAACTCTGGACCAGTGGGAAAAAAAACTGCTGAAAATGGCTTGGCGGGGACAAAGTCACACACTCAGGAATGGGCTATTCACCAAAAGCTCAAGGTTTACACTTATGTCCTAACTGGGCCACAAAAAAGCTAACCTACACTGATAAAAGACTATATAATAGATATAAGCTGTACACACTCCGCACATACGAAGATTTCAGACAGTTGGCTTAACGTGTTTAAATGTGTTACATTAAATGTGTCAAATGAAACACTTGAAGGTTTAGATATAAAAATAAGTTGCCAGAAGCTGACTGTGAGTTACATGTTGTAATAGGCCTAAGTCATTATCAGAGTTGTTGACTTAAGTGTGCTTACTTTGTACAAACAGGTATCGACAATTTCATTGCAGACCCTCTCCAGGTCGTCGGTGACCTCCAGCCGGGAGCGTACAAAGTTACAGAGCTCTTCATTGGCCATGACATCCCAGATGCCGTCGCAGGCCAGCACGATGAACTCGTCGTCAGGCTCCGAGCGCTCGATGGCGCAGACCTCTGGCTCAGGCGACACCAGCTGCTCGGTGGGGCCCTTGCCATGCACGCACTTGTAGTCGAAGTCGCCGAGGGCCCGCGAGACGGCCAGGGACCCGTTGACGCGCTGGATCATGACGGAGCCGCCGGCGTTCTGGATCCGCTCCTTCTCCAGCGGGTTGCTGGGCTTGTGGTCCTGCGTGAAGAAGTGCACGGTGCCGGCACGACTCAGCAGCCCGCGCGAGTCGCCGCAGTTGATGAAGTAGACATGCTGCGGCGACACCATCACGCACACGGCAGTGGAGCCGCTGCGGTCCGTGGCCCCACCGCCCTTGCGGTTCTCCGAGATCTGCCGCATGTGCTCGTCGATCTGCAGGAACCCTGTGCGGATGCCCAGCTTCACCTGGTCCACGCTGGGCTCATCCACCTCCGCTGCCTCCTTGGCCCCCTCGCCGCTGGCACCGTCGGGCTGCTGCTGCTGCTGCTGCTGCTGCTGCTCCGGCGGGGGCTCGGCCGCGCCCTGGAAGTCGGGGTTGCTGGTGATGTGCTCCAGGAGGTGTTCGCAGCAGTACCGGGCCACTTGTGAGCCGGCGTGACCGTCGTACACGGCGAAGAAGGACCAGGGCCTGAGGCCATGCGGCAGGCCGATGACGGCCGTATGTGCGTCCTCCATCTCCACTCGCCAGCCCTGCATGCTGCTCAGGCCGTAGCGCAGCCCGTTCCCTTCACCATGGGCATTCTGCTTCTCCATCTTTGGCTTGTCCAAAAATGCACCCATTGTGGATGAGTGTGTGCTTTTGTTATAATGGTCCTTTCTGGAGATTAATTGGGAGAAAAATTAAGAGATGGACAAAAAAAAAGATGAAAATGATTTAAATTGATAACCACCTCAATACCACCATTTAATTGATAACCACCAATCCCAATACACTGACTTAAAAAAAAAAAAAAAAACAATCATTTTAATCATTTCATTTCCTCCTTTTATTTAGAACGGCTGCTTTGCCCAGCGCTGTTGAATCATGGTTACCACAATTAAGTAACTATAATTTATGGAGAGCTGATCTATCTGGTTGCCAGCCTTGTATGGAAGTGAGATTATCACTTCACCACAGCGCGACGCGCTGCTAAAAATATCTGGCTCGACCTTAGGACGCTTGTGGTTGTCTTGTACTGATGGTAGCAACAGTGCTATTGAACCAATATGCTTTTTTGATACGCCCGTTATAAACAACCGCTACATGTGCTTTTAGAATACCAAGCACACTGGTACATCTACCTAATACATCCTTTTAAGATCCCCGAACTGTGTATCGGTTGGGCGTCTACACATTTGTTGCAATACGACTGAAGAACATAGCGTCTGCTGCATAAGATAACTCGGTTGTCAGCTAAGATGAAAAAGCGATTGAAATAGGATGGAGTGGGGGAGGAAACATTAATTACAACTAAGATTGACCATATCATCACTGAATACTATCTACTGGGCTAAGGTAGTTCATGTAAACTTGCTATTGTTAGCTTCATCTATCTAGCTCCATACACAGCGAAAATGGTATTTTGTTTTGAATTCAATCCTGAATTGGGAAAACAACTGCATCTTAGTGAACAAATGTCGCAAACGGGCAGACTGAACTGTGTCCACAATCTGTGCGTGGCGTGATGCATTTGTACAATACTTGACAAATAAAGGCCTTCCACCCCAGTGAGTAGCACAAACACTACAGAGTTAACGTTACTGACATAGCGTCTTGACAAGCAGTGAAGCACTGCGTGGACACTGATGCGTCGTCGTAATGCGCGTTACAGACCTCATTGGGGCCTGAATGACTCGATGTTAACTTAGTTGGTTAGGGTATCGATCACGTATTGGTCATTTAAATGGTCGTTTCGCACAAATGCACACGGAAAGCTGATTGGTTAGCCTTTGCTGGTTCATCTTGTAAAAAAGGTTGGCTAGCTACAGTACGTTAGCATATTATGCTAACACAAGACTAGCACGATGGCAATAACGTTAGCTTCCGTGTAAACAATCGATATTTTTATTGACTAAACCCCCCGCAAAGTTGCATCAAAACATATCGTTCATAACTTACCAAATCAATGTCGGTCCAAAGGGTATATTACGACGTTAGTCGCCGTGAAAGAATTGCAAGAACGGCAAGAAACGCCGTTAAAGCAAAGGCTCACCGTCAGATGGACCTGGTTTGTTGACTGGCTTGTGCTGGGAGAAAGACAGTTTCCCCGCGTTCAGTTTGTGAAAGAGCGGACCTCCCCGTTGTCTGTAAGCCGGGGATGCATTATTACAATATTCTGCAATATATTTACATAAGTATTTTCGATTGTGATGATGGGCTGGGGGGGCTATGCCGAGCAGTTTACCCACCCGCACGCTGAACCTTAGCCTCTCGACGAGAGGACCTGGATTCAAGACCCGGATGTACATTCAGCAGGTTGCGCAGTCGAAACAAATGACATCATCCTTTTTACGAGCGCCTTTCCCATAGCCTGCACATCAGATCAACACACACACAACCGAGCTTTTTCGTGCTCGCCGACCTTGCTGAGTAGACAAGACTGTGCCATATAAACACCTTATGAGATACGATATGTACATTGTACTTCACGTGAATGTGATGGTATAGGACGTTATTATCAAAATGGCTTTCCTTGATTAAGTCATGATAGGGAAAATGTACTGTCGAATGACAGCATTTCCCAAGGCATGTGTGTAGTCCTATTAAACATGTTTGGAGGGATTGATGCCTGAAATTCGTAAAGAGATAGCAGAAAAAAACTTGCAACCGAAATCTAGTGTGTTTTATCAGGCTATGGCTATCCAGTTCTCTGTTGCCTGACTTCTGTGGCTTAAGTGAACATCAAAATTGTGATGAAAAAAAACAGTTGTCTTTTTTGGCAGAGTATATTGAACACCTCACCTTACATTTATGTTAAATTCTTTAAACCTAGGGTGACAGATAATCTATGTGTGTATGTTGTGATATATAATGAATGTATACTTGTAAGTCATCTATTTATGAAATAAAAGGGTATCTAAAAACCATGGTACCTCTTTGGGTTGAGGGGTTGATGGCAGTGTTGGCGGGCGTCTTTGTCAAAGGGGCATTGCTGTGGACACAGCCATCTCCTTTGTAGAGTGTGGTTTCTTTGTGACTACCACACATTTGGTGTGACTTCCTTTTGGCGAGCTAGTGTCCAAGGTCCCTGCATAGCAGTAGACACAGAAACTACTGTACACTGTCTTGTGTCGTGTATCCTGTGCTGTGGCAGTACTCCCCCCACCACGTGAGCCTGTATTAAAAACTTCCTCACTGATCACCTACAGTCTGTCAAGATCGGCAACAATCATTTACCCTGACGCTGAGCACTGGTTCTCCACAGGGCTGTGTGCTCCTGTACACCATCTACACCTATGACTGCTCCCCCACACATCCCTGTAACACTATCATAAAGTTCGCCGAAGACACCACTCTGGTGGGCCTCATCACAAAGGACGATGAAGCAGCCTACAGAGATGAGGTCCACTTGCTGACAGAATGGTGTGACAACAATAATCTCACACTCAACACCAGGAAAACTAAGGAGATTATCATAGACTTCCGCAGGTGCAAAGGTCATGCTCCCCCCCTCTGTATAAAAGGTGATTTTGTGGAGAGCGTGCCCACCTTCAAGTTCCTCGGGACCCACATCTCCAAGGACCTTTCCTGGGCGGCTAACACATCATCTCCTGAGGGTGCTAAGATGGAACAGGTTGTAGACTGACCTCCTGGTCTCCTTCTATTGGGCCACGATCGAGAGCATGCTAGTGCATGCCATCCCTGTATGGTACGCTGGCTGTACAGTGGCTGATAGGAGTCTACAGAGGGTCCTCAGAACTGCAGAGAAGGTAATCGGCTGTCCACCCCCCTGGACTCCATCACCAGCTCTAAGTGTCTCACCAGAGCCAGGGCAATCATAAAAGACCACCTCCATCCTAACAACCACCTGTTCAGCATGCTGCGCTCTGGGAGCAGGAGCAGGTTCAGGTCCAGCGGGAGCAAAACAAACAGACTAAAAACAGCTTCTTCCCATGGGCAGTAAGAACTCTAAATACATCGGGATAGTGACACTGCCCTCTATGGACACCTCACTCATTGTCACTTATCTGCCGTATGTATGGATGTGTCTGTGTGTGTGTGTCTGTGTGTGTGTGTATGTGTACGTGTGTGTGTGTGTGCAAGCATATGAGTGCGTGTGTGTGTGCATGTGTGCAATCTGGGTGTTACCCCACTGCTTCTACTGCCCATGCTACTGAGTTTGCCCCACTACCTCTTCCTGTACAATAGCCACAAAGCAATGTGCAATGCTCAGTTTTCCCTACCATGTCCCCTTCACTACGTATTTTTTTATTATTTATTATGCCCCTGTATATACCCCCTGGCCCTGTTCTCTTTTTTGTACTTGACACTTTCTACTCTGGACCTAGGTATTTTTTTCTTGTCAGCATGACAAAGGCAGGGCTCTTGCATGTTTCACAAGCCACTTGATAAAAATCTGATTGAACAATCACATTTAAAACATACTTTGCAGCCCTGTGCCTTTTAACATCAGACTTGCACAACATTGCTAAAGAGAGTGGAAGAGTGGAAGAGAGAGTAGTCTTGTCTCTTATTTTATTATTTTACTTGCTTATGATCAATACAGTTACAGTACAAAGTACAATGAAACATGGATTTGAAGTGATTTTGCAATAATGCGATACATCATATCGAAGTTTAAAGTGTCTTTACTTTCAGTCATTACCTGGTCTCCGGAAGGATTGATCAGGTATTGCAATGACCCTGTCCATCTGTGTGTGTGTCTGTCTGTGTACCTGTCCGCCCATTTGGGGGGCCAGGTTGCCATCTCTGATTGCGCTTGTTGAATTTGAACTTGGCAGTAATCATGATGGCAATGGCAGATAATGACAATTCTTTATCAAAACATTCGTGATTTTGTGAACATTTGTCGCCTGTGCTTCCGCGGAATATAGTCCCACATCCCTTTGTGTTAATTTGCATTGTCGTTTGTACTGAAGCTGAATGCACAGGTCACAAGAAGTAATTACAAAAAAAATCATTACCACAGTGGGTTAGTTGGCAACGCTAGACTATGCTAAGCTGAGCTAAGATCAGTGCTGCCAGATTCAGACAATGGCTGAGTCTGCTAGAAAACGTTTCTGCCCACTTATCCAGCTCTAGGGACTGCGGGGATAGACTCAATTTCATCTGGGGGTGGCGTATTCCTTTAAGGTCAGGTCAGGTTTTAGTGACCTGTCTGTGGCCCCACGTTATCAAAAAAAGAAAGATAAAAGAAATACTTTTAATACTTAAGTATTTTTAAAAACAAGTACTTTTGTACTTGTACTTCAATTGCCATAGCAACTGTCACTTGTAGTGGAGTAATATTTGACTAGGAGTATCTATATTTTGACTTAAGTAAAGAAATTGTGTACTCTAATTGGCAGTTAGGTTGTGGCTGTAGTCTAGTTTATGTGTTAGAGGGGAATGTATCATGTATTAGGTTGTGACTGTGATGTTTGTTTCTGCACATATCTGTGCCTTGTGATACATGCCTACATACATATAGTACATGTATGTATACCACTATGTTGACAGACCTACCACAACAGGTTTACACATGTTTACACAATATGTGTAAAGG
>CM050205.1:17022500-17270000 GCA_027475355.1 Coilia nasus
CTTTAAAGGATACACAGTACAGTTTCATATGTATAAAATGGTTTTATGAGAGTGTTTACATGCAGATCTTGTCCCTCAAAAGCAAGGTGTTCACCAGCAATGCAATCCAACCAGATAGTTTCACTGTGTACAACAGGCATTAATGTTCATCTCCAAACTTCTTCAAGATGCCTGTATACTTTCTGATGAGTTTTGGGTGTGAGAGAGTAACTCTCTCATGTCTTTCCCCACTAAGATTGACGTGCTTATAAACAATGGTGGACGTAGTCAGCGGTCTCTTTGCCTGGAGACAGACGTGGAGGTGTACGAGGCCCTGATGGAGCTCAACTTCCTGGGTACGGTGTCCATCACCAAGACTGTGCTTCCCTATATGGTCAAGAGGGGAACAGGCATCGTGACCTCTGTAAGCAGCGTAGTGGGCATTGCAGGGGCACCCCTGGCCACTGGTTATTCAGCCAGCAAACACGCCTTGCAGGTAAGGGAAAGAATTACACTGGTGCTTACTGTGAGGATGAATCCAAAATGTTCACTACTTCACTATATACTATATAAACAATGTATTTCACACCCAATATAGTGCACTATGTGGGGAACAAGTGAACATTTTGGATTGTTTTGTTGGGCAGACTCTGCTATCTTTGGCTTTTTGTATTTAAAATGCTCTTTTGTTGTAGGTGACAGTCTTGCTGTTACTTTTTTTTTTTAAACACAGGGCTTTTTTAATTCACTGAGAGTAGAGCTGGCTGAATACCCTGGGATCACCATCAGCACCATTCTCCCAGGACCAGTGCAGTCACAGATTGTCCAAAATGCCTTCACTGGGTCACTTCATAAGGTGGGTACTCAAAGAATTTGCCACACATATGGTTTTGTAGCCTGACAAATAAATTCATTTTAATGCGTCAATCTTCAGTGCCTCGGATCTGTTTAACAAATCTGGAATCCATACACCGAAGAGCATGAAGAACTTACACCTTGCAGCACTCCAAACACACTTTTTCTGACTTGACACACATATGGTTTTAACAGGTTTTAGAGAACTTGAATCTAACCAACGTCAGCCAGCTTATTAGTCATAGATTTTATATGAAACTTGTAAAGGTAAATGTTGTAAGTTATAAATGTAAAGGCTGTAGACGGATTAAGACATTGATGTAATGGATATACATGGTCCTCCTTTCTATCCCTTTCAGTCAGTGTGGCAAGCCGGGGACCAGCAGCACAAAATGGCCACATCTCGATGTGTGCGACTCATTTTGTGTGGCTTGGCTAATCGAGTGAAAGAGATGTGGATCGGCCAGCAGCCCTTTCTTTTGTTTTTCTATGTGTGGCAGTACACACCTACGCTAGCCTGGTTTATGACAGGTATACTGGGCAAGAAGAGGATTCAGAATTTCAAAGCTGGACTGGTAAGTTCTTAGCCATGTATGCAAACACAATCTGGCATTGTCTAATGTTGCTGCGGACCACTAGGGTGCTTGCAGATAGTTCCCGTGTGCAAGTTTTTGTATAAAGGTATGCTACAAACCAGACCAGAGTTTTGGATGTAGGTTGACAATGTGGGATGAAATGATTTTAGTAGGACCTCTATCATCCTATTGCAAATTAAGTAGACAACAGACTGCTTAAATTTCATCTGTCTTTCTCTAGGATGCAGACTCTGCTTACTTCACAAAGCCAAAAGCTCCCTAAAGGATGGTGTTTGATGTCAAGTCTGCGTCTCTGATGCTGCACTGTCTTGAGTCCACAGCTGCTAGAAGATCTGATTAACTTTATAAATCCAAATAACCTTAAAGCTGAATCTGAATCTAACCTCAGCAGTACCTTGAGATCCCTGAAAATTAATGTGTTATCTTGAATAACTACTAGATGCTCTCTTCCCTGATACAATGAATCAATATAAAGTGAGGATTTTTTTTTTGTTGGAAAAAAACGTTTTTACTGTAATAAACTGTACATACAATAACATTTTACAGAAATAAAATGTATTTATACAAGGTTTACTGCAAACAGAGAAGTGAATACACAGACCACCACACTGAAATTCGAAAACACTGAAGGAGTCCCCAGAAAGAAAAGGGCTCTGCAAGCCCGGTGCCTAGTGTTCAAGGAGGGAGGGGGTTTGGGGCTGGGGGATTGTGTTGAAAAGAGTTCCTGTGGTGCAGACAAGTCTGCAGTCCGAGAGGATTGAATAAATATGGCCATCTGATGCTGTTCACATTTAAAAGGGAGACTGCTGTAGTTTTCCAGTAGTCCTGCAGAAGTTCAGAGAAAGGTGCAGTTAGTGTAAAAAACCTTTCAAGAGGACCTTTCCCCGACCATGCTCTACTAATGAGAGCTGAATAATCACTGAACCACCGATCAGTGTCAAGGAAAGATGGTAGATAATCCCTTCACACGTGCACAACAAACATACAAACATCAATCAGGGGTCCTTTACCCTTTACCCATGCCGTGCTTTAAGTGCTTAGCGGTCTAAAGCCTGCCCTCAACAGAGGAGAAACAGGTCCTTAAAATTTTACTGCCACATGAGTCTGAGTTCCTGCATGTTTTCCTCTGCTCCTGAAGGGAAGGGAAGGGAAACCTAACAGCAGGTGCACTTTAAAAGGACAAATCTACATTTTTTGATTCACTGCATCTCCTCTACTGGAACCAACTTTTGGCATCACACAATAAGAAACAAGTTCCTTTTATGATTTTGTGGCCTCTGTGTCCTGTGCGCACCTTTATGGAGGGCTTGGTAACAGAGGCAAGCTGTGTCCTGTGTGCACATTTGTGGAGGGCTTGGTGCTAGAGGCAGACTGTGTCCTGTGCACATTTGTGGAGGGCTTGGTGCTAGAGGCAGGCCAAGTGCAGTGGGGTGGATGAGAAGATGGGGTAGCCCAGGGGTGGGTCTGCGGCCTGCACGGTCAGGTTGCGCAGGAGCACCGGGTGGGCCTGGATGCTGTAGCGCTCCTCGTCGTCGTTGGTGGCGTAGAGGAGCTCCCAGGAGAGGTTGGCCCACTGCCCCCGCACCCCTTCGGCGCACACCTGACCCACGTACACCAGCTGCTCGTGCAGGGTCAGAACGCGACCTGTGTATGTCCCCTGTTAAACACACACACACACACATACACAGGTAGGTGAACTGGGGATCATACCTGCTACTTGGGAATTGTACTTACATGATTACAAGGATTTTTTTTATCACATGCATAGACATACTGGGTAGTAGGGCATGCTGTGAAACGGCTGATTGTTAGTCTAAACTGTGCAATTGGGGTGGGGGGGTAAAGTGCGTAGAATGCAGGTGAGAAAACAATGCAAAGACCTGTGTATGTCCCCTATTAAACACACACATACTGGTTAGTAGGGCATGCAGTGAAACTGCTGATTGTTAGTCTGAACATAGAAGGCATAGAAAGCAGTTGGGGGAATAGCTACCAGATGACAGGCAGAGGTACAATAGGTGATGGGGAATGGGATAAGTGCAGTTGGGGGTTGAGAGGGAGGACTGGCTGTGGTGGCCGATGATGGGTTGTGTGTGTGTGTGGGGGGGGGGGTAGCAAAGCTACAGTATGTGCTATGTGTGTGCCTGAGGGCGGTGTCCTGTGTGCTAATCAGTAGATGAGAGTTTATCTGAAACAGTGTTACCATGGCAAGATCATGACCCAGGGAGAAGAGGAAGGGCTTTTCCTGCCGCACGCTCTCCTGCCAGCCGTGGTCCGAGGCCGTTCCAATGTACCAGTGGTGCTCGTACTCGTCCAGAGTGGCCTGCAGCTCCTCTGGGCTGTCTATTGGTCCCAGACTGGCCTGATCAAACAGCAGCTTGAAGCTGTACCTGCTCACGCGTAAACACACACACACACACACGCGCACACAGTCAGTTAAAATGAGGGTTAAGTAGAGTCAAGTGTGAAAGTGCAACCTGTACTCTTTTACTGCATGCTTTAAAGCAGCACAAAGTAGTTTTTCCAACCTTAACGTTTCCAAAATCAATACAGCGGTTCTGGGTTCATCAACTTGTAATAGAGTGAAAAGCACTTCTGAATTTGCTTGGGCTATAACTGCACTAAGTAAGTTTGTAGGAGCGGACCGTATTTCTGTAGTTCTCCCTCTATGAGAGACAACTCGGTTTCCAACCTAGACACTAAAGCATTGGGCCTAAGAACTTCATTACAGATGAGTTCAATAAACTGCACTTCACATATGTTAAAGGTCTCACTGCATTGTTTTTTCATTAATTTTGCAGTGGTCTCTAGTATTAATGAATGTCCTGTGAGCCGGTTTTAGTGGAAAAAAAAAATGCTTTAGTGCTCCTGTTTCAGGCTGTTCTAGTTTGGTGGAGGAGATGGAGCGAGGAGAATGACAGGTGCTCGGCTATGCTAGTCACAGGTTACAATTAGTCACTGCCCATTTGGTCATAGCACACCAAATAGAAGATTTAAACATTCTAAACAAACACACATACCTGTATTTTGCTAAGTGAATGTGTGCTGCAACCACCTCCTCCGGTAATCACAGCTATGGCATGGCTTTTTCTATGTAACAAACTGATGTCACTTTGCCTTTTCCTTATTTGCTTGTTTTTCCACCTATTTTCTTTCATTGACTAATGAAGAAGGTAGAAGAACATTTTCACGTGCAGTATGCATATGCAAGTTGGAGTGACCTGTCGTATTTCAAAAAGAGCAAGTACTAAATGGTTTCTGGCAGAATGATACCTCTAAGAAAACTCACCTAAATGCTTTCAGTGCCAGTTGGTGTAGCTCCCTTCTCCCCTTCAGCCAATCCAGAGCCTCGCTCCAGGGAGCGCCGCCCCCGTACAGGCGGAACACCAGGCCGGGGCTGGGCATCTCTGCCTCCAGTCCCAGCGCCACCAGGCAGGACAGGGCCACCTGCCCGAAGAGCTCCAGCGCGTCCCTCTCCTCCTGCAGGAGCGCCACGGCGTGCTGACCCCCCGCGGCCAGCAGCCGGCCCACAGCGAAGTGGAACCAGTCCGAGGGCACGAGTGCCTGCAGCTGCTGCATCTGCGGCGGGGCCAGGGGCGCTGTCTGCCACTCCCCCGGCAGCAGCTGTGAGTGGGGGCCGCTGACGCGCCGCTGCTGCTGCCCCTGCCCCTGCTGATGCCCGTGTGAGGTGGGCAGGGAGGTGGCTTCGTGGAGCCCGCCGCCACTCCCGCGGTCTGCTGCCGGGAGCCCGAGGCCCAGCGGCCGTAGCGGGGGCAGAGCGGACAGTGCCATGTTCTCGTACAGGCTCAGTACCTCCACAGAGCCCGGCAGGGAGAAGTTCCTCTCCTGGGGCTGGGCCAACCTCCGCGCCACCTGCGGCCCGAACAGGTCGTCGTCGTCCAGCCAGTCGGCCGACGAGCTGAGGCTGCCGCGCTGGTCCGGCGAGGAGGAGGAGGAGGATGACGAAGAGGAGAACGAGGGGGAGTGGGAGGGCGCGACATGGGTGGAGACCTGTGTGTCGCGCTGCAGGGCATGCTGGGAGCTGCTGCTGTTGGCGCCCGGCGACAGGGGCACCTTCTCCTGCAGCTGCTGAGGCGTGAGCCGGTCCCTCAGGGCGCAACGCTGCAGCAGCAGCCACAGCAGCACCTTCACGTAATCGCCACGGAGCTTGCGCAGGTGCTCGTGCGAGTCGATGATGCCCGTGAGCACGTTGCGCGCGTCCGAGTAGAGCCGGACGGGAAGGGAGCAGCGAGGGGTCAGGGTGTTGCCCCAGTGGGGGTTCAGCATCTGCCGGCAGGGGCTGGCCATTTGAGACTGGACCAGCGCTGCCTCGAACACCTCGTCCATGCGCCGCGCCTCCAGAGTGTGGCAGGACGTCTCCTGCAGCTCCAAACCCTGAAGAGAACGAAGAGCAGCGTCAGTGAATTAGTGCTGCCGCGATTATTCGACGTAATCGAATATGAAAATTATTCAAACACAATTTTTTTTGGTCGAATATTTGCTATTTATTTTTGGTCTCAACGGCTCGTTTAACAAACCTTTGCTTGTCTGAGTTCAGGTAATTACCCTCCACACCACTAATATTTGCTCTGCGCACCCTAATGGCTACCTTTATAAACAGTGGCTACCCTCTCTCTTCCTCTGTTTTGAGTTTTACCGTCTACTGAGTTTTATTGACTTTTGTTTTGAGCGGTATGAAAATGGCAGCGGCAGGTGAGTCAGAATGGGACTCAAGAACAGCGACCTCTTCTAGAGCAAGAACTAAAGCATCGAAAGTATGGGAATACTTCAGGACAGATGGTGATAGAGTGGTTTGTACGCTCCTTTGGCTTATCATGGGAGCACGACCACGACGCATGAGCACCTTAAAAAAACACACAGGAGTTGCTGAAGGCGTTTGAGAACAGGAAAAGACAACGTAAATATGATTATTAAACGCCGAGCTAGCTCTTGTTTATTTCATGACTATTGTGACTGTCTTTGAATGCTAAGCAGGCTACCTCGACTCTTTGGCAATGTTTTCGGAAACGATGTTTAACAACAATATGTACACACAATTTAATGTTACATGCGCGAGCAGCATGTTGTAACGGTATTGAGACAGCACCAACTTGAGGCTGGATTTTTCCAAATAACCAGTTTAATAAGCACACACAACAGAGATAACAGCAGTAACCTCTGACACACAGAATAACCTCCCGGAAAAATCTAACACGCATGCACACACACACAGCATAGCAGCCGAGTTCTCCAACTTAAATGGCATGGCCTAATGAAAACGCAGAGTTAGGCCTACATAAATATGTTTTGAACTGCTTACTTAATGAGCAAAATAAAACTGATGTATGTTGTTGAGGGGAAGTCAAGACAAGATGTTTAGGACAGGGCTCTCTGAAGTCTACTTTTTGAGTAATTCAACTTTTTGAGTAATTCTACTTTTTGCTCTCTTCTCTCTTTTTGTCAGTTTCAAGCAAAGTGCTCTGACACATTTTTTCTCCAAGGAAGGACTGCACGACATAGCTTGCAGCAGTGCTTACTGACTGTCCTCAAAATGATCGTGACAGACATGCGACCACTTTCCACTGTTTCTTTTCATTCTATCTTTTGCCATATTGGCTATAATGGATTGGTTTCTGTTTGAATTCTACAAAATAAATGAGTAACAACACATTTAGTGTTTTGAATATATACATTTGCACTGTTAAAACTGTGAATACTAAGTGCAAGGGCCTGTTGTATTCATATTTACCTCTATATTTTCTTTTGTATTGATATATTTATACTTTGGAGAATATCAGTTTTATAGTATATTTACTTTAATGCTTTTCATACTATTTTTGGAATGTGGAAGACATTCTCCCATTTTGTAATTGCACTTTTATTTATTTAGTAATAATATATATTTGTTTACTTACTGATAGAGGTGAAATTTTGTTTTGTCCTTGAAGTTTGTTCACACATGAACACACAAACACATGACATTTTTTGAAAATTAGTCGTTTTGATTAGTCGGACTAACCGAAAAATTAGTCGAGAGATTAATCGTCAGTGGCAGCACTACAGTGAATATAGGCGCTGTGCAGAATTGGAGAGGCAAATATCACATTGCTGCGTGGTTTGTGGTGCGTGGCATTTTGGTTTTGAGGGTTGGCTTGGCTAACATGCGTCAATGGGTTAAGGTTAACTTCCTTAAGTAACACTGAAATCCACCAAAATGAAAAAAAAAAAAAAAAACCTTTGGTTGCATGCATTAGTTAATATGTTCAAAGGAATTATTTTGCCTCCAGTGAAACAATCTACCCCCAGAAAAAAATCCTAATAAACAAAAGGGGGTCTATGGTATGCTGTGTATTCTGGTATGAATAATTTGCATACAGGATCTGTGTTATGCAAATGGTGCAGTGTAAACAACGGGTGCATTTGTGTTGTAACAGTCACATCAGTCTACTGTATCATGCCTTAAAATTAAAGGAACAGCATCTCTCCAGTCTTGGAGGTAGGTAGGCCATAACACTGTACCTTGATACAAACACAAAAGGAATCTGAGACACTCCTGAAACGTACAATTTAAAAAGCCTTTATTGCTTACTGGCTACATTTTTTAATTGTAACTTTTAGGAGTGCGCTTAAATTTCTTTTGTGTTCGTATCAGTAAGTTGGAGGCCCATTTTTGATTACCCTGTTTTACTCTTTTTTTGTCTTTCTTTGACCCAGTGTAGCAATTCCTCCCCTTCTTTTGTCACTGTACCTTGATATTGAGGGTGCAGTACCCATAGCCCCGCTCTAGCAGCGTAAGCCACACCACCCGGTCCTGGAAGCGACACAGGAAGTGAGAGCCAGGCGGGGCTGCACCTGGGGGAGAGGACCCACAGAACAACAACCAGAATGAGAATAGAAAACACACACTCAGATAAACAGTCATGGGCAAGTGACAAAATATTCAGCTGCAATCATGCAGGTTCAACAAGGATCAGTGTGGATTGTGAGATGGAAATCTCCGCTTTATAGAGTAAATGTCCTGTCATGTACTCCTACTACCTGTGCAATGTACACCAGTAGCAGCTGGTTCAGTAAGTAAGTGGAACAATGATGTGGCAGGACTTTTACTTTGTTGGTATGGGATGTCCACCTTTTTATCTGTTTAATATAGTAATGTTTGTCCAGAGGTTTGCAGATGGATACACAGAACACGTAGCAACAACAGGGGATAAAGATTTAGACAAAACTCACTCTCATCTCACTCACCAAGAGCTCCGCACGCGATGGCCCCTCTGAGGGCAGATGCCAGCCGGGTGCTGAGCTGCTGGTAGTACACAGAGTCAGGGCAGGGGCAGGCTGTGCCTGGGGTGCCCGGCCAGGAGCGCAGGGGCCTGGGGAAGCCCACCAGGAAGATGGGCAGGGTGAAGAGGGGCAGCAGGGGTGCCGAGAGGAGAGCAGAGAGCAGCAGCTCCCCCAGCAGGAGTGGGCACAGCACTGCGTTCACCACCAGCATGGCGCTGGTGGACTGGCGCCGCTGTTTGGTCTCCGTCCATGAGGTGACGATCACGGTCAGGGCAAACCTCAGCTTGGATATGAACTGGGAGGTGCGGTCGATCAGCAAGCCAACCTGTGGCAAATGACAACATTAAAGACCTTAAGTCAGGGGTGCTCACTATTTTTTGGCTTGTGAGCTACTTTTAAAACGACCATGTCACCGCGATCTACTGAGGAGGAGGATGATGAAGATGAAGATGGTGATGATAAAGATGATAAATCACTCAGTATGCGTTTCATATGTACCTTTATGCAGTTTGCTTATTGATATACATGTTGCATTACACATGCAGCATATTAAAAATACATGCATCCATGCATAAACCTTCACAGCACAACTTTAATACAATTGTATTATGATACAATGAACGTTTACAGCACAATTATAATACATTTGTATTACTTTCGAAAGAACCTTTAGAGCAAAACTTATACATTTGTAATTATCTATTGCCAGGATTTAATTAATCTGATGATGACCTGCACTGGAGGGAGTCAGACAGGGTTGCATATTTCGGAGCTGCTGTGTGTAGCGTGTAGGGGTGTTGAAATTAATCATATAATCGATGCATCGCGATGCAGACGTGAACAATTAATAATCGTTTCAATAGCAGATCATAATCGATTATAATGTATTGTGATAACCTGTGTTAATTGTGTTCTGTTCTGCTGATATTCCTTATGTGTTTGTGCCTTTAAGGAAAGGGAGTTGAGTGTGTGTGTGCACACGTGTGTGTGGGTGCGCGCGGGGTAAGAGGAAAAGTTGCTGCACTGTTGTGCTGTAGTGTTTTGTGGAATAAACGTGGGTTGTGGCTAAACAGCAACTATGTTGTACCTTTTACAGTCATTTTTTCTCGCCATAAGTATTAAAAATAGCACCCGGTAACCCATTTTGTCTATGGCAACCTGTGTCTATGGTCTTTGTCTCATCTACGTGACCTATTCGTTGTCGTGTAGCATACATCACAACACAACATGATGGCGCCATAAAAAAAAATATGTTGGGAACACCACCAACTTAAGAAATCCGTTAGCCGTCTCCATCCAGAGTTGTTAACAACACCGTTGTTATGCGGAGTTGTCCTACTTCTGTGAAATGTCCTACTGTAGGAAGAAATGACAGACATCTACCGAGCTGTGCTACCTTGTCAGAAAATCCCACCGTGCACTTTCAGTTTCATTTTTTTGTCACTGTACACTCGCTATTTTAATGTTTTGTTTTTTTTTTGCAAGTGCGTTCAAACACAGAGAATGATGTCGTCGGAAATAAAACACAGATGTATAACGTTTTGACAATTCCAATTATCAAACTAGAATATGCTTCCACACTGGTAAGTGCAAGTAGGACCCTATGACAATTAAATTTACCTCGGCAGAGTATGCTTCCACAATTATATAGCAGATAGGACGTTTTGACAGTTCAAATGACCCTGTCAGAATATGCTTCTACACTGATGTGCAGGTAGGATGTTCTGACAATTGATAAATTTTATCAAATAAAAGAGGAAGGTAATATCTGACTGCTTGTGTTTGTTGATGAAATCAAAGCCATGTGAAGTAATATGTTGTGAATAATCGTGTAATGTAAAGCCATGTGAAGTAATATGTTTAGAATAATAGTAATGTGATGTGAATAATCGTGATGCATCGAGATATCGAATCGAAAACGTAATAATCGTAATCGAATCGAATCGTGAGATGAGTGAAGGTTCACACCACTAGTAGCGTGTACACTGTCAATTTGCGCACACGCCCTCACTGGTTTCTCCAGCTTCGATGCAAGGTTTCGGAAGTTTCCCAAATCAAAGCGCTGCAACTTTGAGAACAGCAATTTAATTTTTCATTTGAATATATTACGTCTTTGGAGAGACCTCGCTCGAATACAACAGGCTATTTTGGTTGCGACATCAATGATGTCTTTCATGCATTTTCCACATAATGAAGTTACTGCCGCCCTGTTAACTGCATTTTTATTTCCGTCACATTTCTCAGTTCATTTTTCAGGGGGAAGTCACTGTCATAGTTTTTATGAACAGTATGGGCTAGATACAAGTTTGCGAACTAGCTAGGGCTCCTTTGCTGCAGTTTTCCAGTAGCCGTTCTAGTTGTTATGGTAACCTAACAAAAAGTTTTAGACAACATTTGATCTACCAGCACTGCCTTCGATCGACATAGTGGGCACCCCTGCCTTAAGTGTACTGTGGTCTGTTTACTACACAGTACACAGTCAGCAGACTGGTCACAAGTGACAACATAAAGGAGGCATATATATAAACATATAAATAAATACATTTATACAGTTTTTAAAATGATCTGGAAAGTACATACTGAACAACAGTGTGAACAAGCGCAATCAGAGATGGCAAACTGGTCACCCATATGGGCAGACAGACACGCATACACACAGACAGACAGACAGACACACACACACACACACAGACAGACAGGGTCATTGCAATACCTGGTCAATCCCTCTGGGGACCAGGTAATAATCCAATATTGTGAATTGCCCAATTCTGAATTTCATACATCTGTCTTTGGAGTAACATTTTCAATCTACACTAATGGTGTCTTGCCAATTCAGTGAAGGAAACTTTTAAAAAGGGCAGATGCCAACTCACCACCAGCAGCTGTACGCCAGTGCCCAGGCTGTGCCATCCTGTGGCTGGTGCCCCCCGGGAACCCAGCCTTGCCAGCACCACAATCACCATCTGGAGAAGGGCTTCATCTGAGCTCTGCCACACCTGGAGGTCAAACGGTCAACATGTCACTGTGCAATCACTGTTCCCCACCAACTTACTGTTTTCACAAAGGCAGTGGCTACGGTTTCGGAATTCCGTACCAGTAGATGTAAGGATATTGGTCTGAAACCTATTCTCCGGAACCTTATTGGTCAATGTTCTTCCGGACCAATACATGTAAAGTTATAAGTCTGGAACTTGAAATCTGTACCATACTCAGGCAGGGTTCCCACAGATTTATCAGATAAAAAATCCCGCCTAACCCCAGACCTAACCATAACCTAACCATAACCTTAACCTAACTTTAATTTGAATTTCCGTACCAATAATACCACGTCTAGGTGCACGGAAGCTGCCGTACCAGTAGCCATTTTGTTTCACAAATTCTCGAAAGACACTCAGAGTGTCTATTAACTTGGTGCAAAAACACTAGTGCGTACTAATTCAGAATAATGCTCAAGTTAATGGAGAGATAGTGAGAGGGAGAGGGAGAGATAGACAGAGACAGACACAGACAGACTTCTTTAAATTTGCCTGTGGATTAAAATGGCAAATGTTACCATTCTGAAAGCTCGAGTAAAGCCCACTGCAAGTGATGCTGTGTGCAGGTCCTTCAAAGATCCATCCAAGGCGAGGAAAGCAATCATGGCAAATGGAGCCACTGCAGAAGAAAAGAAAACTAGTTTTAACTACACAACCAATTTTGCAATTAGTGAACACGTTCTGTTTAAATGAACCAGCTACATGTCATCACTGCAGATTTATAATCACTTTGCATACAATCTAGTGCCTTCTACATTTGGAGTATGAACATCTGTTTCCCTTACCCAGATGGAGCAGGACCCTCCTGAGGTAGCCAGCCAGCCGGAGACCCCTGCAGCTCCGTCGGAAGGCCTGAGAGCAGCCCGTCTGTCTGGGGTACAGGGGGTTCCGCAGGGTGCCTCCGAGCAGAAACACCCCCTGGATCTCCCTCAGGCCCCAGCATAGGAGAAGCAGACAGATGAGCACGTAACCCACGGCTGCCTGGGGACCCTGAAACCCGACAGAGGGCAGAACCTCCAGGGGAGCTCCATCGTGGGTGATGTTGATCCCAGTCTGAGCGGAGGGCTCGTAGAGGTAGTAGTGGAGCAGACCCCCTTCAGCCATCGCACCTGCCAGGAACAGAAGGCCCAGCGGCAGGCCCTTCAGGCCCAGAGAGAGAGCGCTGGCCTGGGCACGCGTTCGCCCAAACAGAGCCCCCAACTGGCTCCCGTCTTGGCTGAGCAGGTATCCCATGGCGACGGTAAAGAGGACCACCCCGAGGGAGGATGGGATGAAGTAGGTGCTCACTGGAACACTGGACGAGACCAGGAACATCACCAGAAGCCTGACAGAACACAGGCACTCATAAGTACTACAGAAACAAACACATGACCTTCATAAAACCTAGCATTTTTTTCCTTACAGATCCTCTCATTTAGACTGCAATCTTTAAACATAAACTATAAACGTACTCACAAAATTAAAAACAAACTCATGCTCTTGAATATGAAAGTGATTCTTCTTGATGAATTTTGTCCTCTACAGTTTACCCATTTGTGAAATAAACACAAATGACACACAACTAAAACCCAGAGCAGTGGACAGCCAGCTATGCAGTGCCTGAGGAGCAGTGGGGATTATGTGCCTTGCCAAAAGGGCACCTCAGTCATCAGGCAGGGTTGAGGACAGCGCTGGTCATTCGCTCCTCCCACCCACCTGTCACAGCTTTGGGAAATGAACCCGTGCCTTTCCGGCTGCAGGTCCAAAATACGACTTGTCCAGGAAGCCAGATTTTGGCCCGCAGGTTACATTACATTACACTTAGCTGATGCTCTTATCCAGAGCGACTTACAGTTATTTAGGTACAGGTTTTCAGTTACAGTCCCTGAAGCAGTGTGGGGTTAGATGCCTTGCTCAAAGGCTCTTCAGGATGAGGGTGCAGGAGAGCACTGGTTGTTTTACTCCCCCACTCTTCTACTGCATTCTTCCTACTGCAAAGGGATTCAAACCTGCGACCCTCCGATCCCAACACCAACTCCCTAACCACTAGGCCACAGATGCCCCGTAGTTGTCTTACCTGAGGTTTGTGGCCATGGGCGAACCTCCAAGTCCCAGCACCAGCACCTGCTCCATGGCCCACAGCAGCAGGGCATCTGGAGGGGGCAGTGTGCCCAGTGCCCACAGCACAGGCAGGACCACAAACACCACATGCAGCACCTGGCACGCTAGCCGCAGCTCATTCACAGGGTCTGTCAACCTGCACACGGGACAGGACAATACAGGGAAAGCACACAGATTAGAAAGATGCGTTAGGCTAACTACCAGTAATAAGGTAGCCTGGTAAACCAGCCCCTCGTACTTCTTTTCATTTTGTACAGAGGGTCTGGCCTTGCTGCATGGAGAAACGATTTCTTCCTGGAGGTGTGGACTCTGCCTTTATCCATTCGCTAACATCTGGTTTTCACGTATGCGATTAGCCTACCTACGGACTACAATTCAAATGTAGCACACAAAGTCAACATCATCGCTCACAAACACTCCCTCCGTTCGCTGATTGGCTCGGATTTGTTTGGTTTACATACATCAATACCTGCAAACTTTGCCAAGTAAATCAGACAGAATATGTTTAACTACAGACAAATGTTTAAGTGGGTGTGTGTCAACTTTACCTGTATACCAGGTCGACAGCTATGAAGATGAGAATGTATAAAGGTCGGGTGAGAGCTGTGATCTCGTAGGTGTCCTGAGGCTGGAACGTGGCTGTCTCTGGGGGTGTGTTCACAATCAGTGCGTACTCCCCGCTGCACAGTGTCACCCAGCTGAGAGCAAAGACGGGCATCGCTGCACCCATGCCCCCGTACAGGGCACTCAAGCTACCAGGCAGCAGATACCAGGTGCCCAGACCGCACAGCATGCCAGCCAACAGCGTGTGCAGGACTACATTCACTACGAACTTCTTCCCCGGCACGATAAAGCGCACAGTCTCTGGGGCCACGCAGTGCGAAAACTCCACCTCCTCCTCATCTGCCAGGATGTTGTTCTGCGCCGACAGCCGCTGGACCACGCCGGACCTCCGTGCCACGCACTGCGCCAGCGTCTGCAGTGTGGCCGCCACGGCCAGCATGAGTCCCCCTGAGAGAGTGGCGGCGTAGGCATCGCCCAGCATGCCTACCTGGTACAGCGCGGTGCCCACCCCACCCAGCATGCAGGGTGTGAGGAACAAGAGCAACTGGTGCAGGTAGACGTACGGCGGGGCACAGTAGCCCAGCTTGAGGCGTGGACCCCCCAGCAGTGTCTGTGGAAAGCGCTTCCAGAAGAACTCCTGCTTGTAGTCGTTGAGCAGGGGGACCTCAGGCCCCATGATGAACACCGACTGCCGGGGAGGCCACTGCTCACCTCCATGCAGTGCTAAAGCTGCATCACATCTACTCTGCTGAAATGTCTCATGATGAAGTCACATACAGGACATTTCTGCGTGAAAACAGACAAGAAATGATATAATGAAAAAAAAAAACCATATAGGGTGTTGAACAACCAAGTACTTACCCATCAGTTGAGAGAAACTTATTGAACTTCAAAATAAAGTGTATTGAAAAAAGAAACTGAAATAAATATCCGAAAATCACTGACCACACACTAGGTGATACAGCTAAATATTTAGTTTTCTGGCCAGTGTCAGTCTAAAGAAAGTATGATATTTGTGTATCTAGCCGACCTAACATTTCTCATGACGGTAACCTAGCTGCACGGGAAACTTCAAGCTACCGTTAGTTAGTCACGGGTAATGTTTTTGTGTTTCCAAGGACCCAAGTCGTCCGTGGTGTTGCTCAAACAAGATTTTATTAAACACCGTGCCCATGACAACACACATATGGACATCTGGCCAAGTGTCCTACTTTGACTGTACATTGGTGCGGCTTGCTCCTGTTGAACAATTCCTTTACTTTTACCTAACCTAACACAACCCTGACCTGCTGCTACAGTTTCGGCAGCTAGAGATAGCAAGGTATGGTTGCAGAGAAAGCGGCGTATGATAGCTTTCATCAGCTAATGTTACTTGGCAGGCTAGATGTGTTTGCTAACAACCCTTTCTTATGTACTGCGGCGTACAGAGAATGACCAGTAGGTTAAAAAAACACGTCAACAGTCACTAAAGTTGGATTTGGAATATTGAAAAAATATCTATCCTATTTAGACACTGAAACTATAGCTAGCAAGGGTGGCTAGATATCTAACGTTAACGTCAACAATGTGTAGAAGCTAGCTAGCGAACAGTTAGCTAGCTAGAGCTAATAAAGAACATTTTTAAGGTCTGCTCTTAAACAGATTTAAAAATATTATGCAACATTAGAGTCAATAACCATCAAGAGTTTCCACGTTGTATGACGAGATGGTTAGCTACCCAGGTAACTTGTGCTAAAAAATAACGGCCAGCTTGGTCAAAACACTGACCTCTGTTGTGGATGGCAGCAATAATGAACGGTTCAGCCAGGATTCGGAACCACTGGTTGACTCGGGCTGTCTGCTGAAGCACCACTGCATGAGGAAGCCGCCTTGATTGTTTTCTAACCAACATGCAGATATCGTCTCATCAATCACCATTACACATTA
Source organism: Coilia nasus (assembly GCA_027475355.1). NCBI lineage: Eukaryota > Metazoa > Chordata > Actinopteri > Clupeiformes > Engraulidae > Coilia > Coilia nasus. The sequence continues at coordinate 17,038,837 of CM050205.1, forward strand.
TTTTGAAGAATTACGTTGCACACTTAATGATGAGACGAAATTAAACAATAAAGACCTGACTGATTCATCAAAGTGATCCTCACCGATTTGTTGTTTGTTCACGTGATCTTTAAATGCTGACCCACCCCTTTCATCTGAGGGATTAAAAACGTAAACGCATCAGGGCAGTATGTGCAGCCGTCTGAAATAAAGTGGGTGCGATTTGGGTTTCTTCGCTTTCAGTTTGTCTAGGCAGATCCTTTACTAGTATGTTGTAAAATAAACTGAACTCAAGCTTGCTCAGGAGGCAGCTGTTTATGATGGATTGTGCAGAGACGGACCACTGGGTAAAATATTTTCATGAATAGCAGAAAAAAAAATATTTTAAATATAATCTGTTTACTGAGTACACTTGGAAGTCAGGATCTCTCACTTCATGTCTAAGGGATAAATCACGCTGTCATTCCTTACTGGACTCGTTTAGAGTGTCTTAACTACATATGTCTGGGAGTTGCAAAAGGCTTTGTTCAGAGTCTTATCAAGAGAACATACCATTTTAACAAAACAGAACAGAGGATTGTAGTTTTTATTCTTTAATACATACATATTTTACATACATCTTATCAACAAATATACCCCATCCCTGCATCCAATAATAGTGCAGCAAATTATTTTTACATGAAGCAATACAAATGAAACATCATAAAAATATAACAATATTTATATGTCCACCATGGATTGAAGTTAACCCTGCCTTCTGTATGTGCCTGGCTGAAGAGACTGAACAAGAGACACAGCAACATGTGTGTGCCTCCTCTGCACATCTACATGTGGGGAGGTTTTGGGCCAATGTTGCTCTGGAATCTGACAATTAATAAAGCACAAAAAAACATTAATGTATGTGCACCTGTAGATGTACATGAAAACTAGGTCTAGGCAATATGTCAATATTATCGCGATGTTGATATTTTTGAAGAAGATATGTAGTTGAGGCTATATCATGACATCGATATATTTTTAGTGCAGCAATACGACTTTGTTGAAGCAACTCAGACTGTGCTCACACAATCCATTCCAGCTGAAAAAGCTCACACAGCTTTTTCAGATCTATTAGGATCTATCATCCAACAATCAGGATCAGTTTTGATCCATATTGCCCAGCCCTACTGCAAACATACACATTTATTTTGCATGCTCACATGCATATATAGGTACAAGGAACATGTGTGTGCTACCTGTTTTCCTCATCAGGGTATGTAAGCATGATTTTGTGCGTGTTGGGCAGCAGACTTCCTGCGCCTCTTACTGCCTGCATCACAGATTCTGCCTGACTCCCCCGACCTTGTTTCTGCTTCCTACCTTTGGAGACAGGAAAAGAGATTGCAGGAGGTTAGACATCGTGAAGGTAAGGACAGCAAAGCATGAGAAGATGTGTAAACGTTAACGTTTTATGTTAATACAATGTGATTTTATTACATAGTGAGCAGATGTGATCTACATCAAGTCTGTACTGTAAACATTTTGACATGTTGAGGTCGACTCTCATCAGTGACTTGTGCTACCATTACCAGCTGTGATGTCAGGTTAGAGTTATAATATTGTGTTGCTAGTGTAAAGTGCCTAAAGTAGCTAAGGCATGGTATAGAATGAGGCCGTCAGCCAGATCAAATCTGCCCCTTTGACATCAGGAGAACAAGAACTGAGACTTTCCTTCTTAACGAAGGAATGCATGTTTGCAAGGCTATCATCAACAGCTCTGCAACTAATATCTAACCAAGAAATAGGATTTTAAAGGAGAACTTCGGTGTAAAATGAAAATTGGCATGTTAAAAAATCATACCGAGTTGGTATGTGTACTGAGGAGCAAATTTGATTTAGCCTGTTGCATTCAGAGTTTAACTATTTTTTATTGTTTGTCCCAGAAGGCTAACAATGGAAGTGGTAGGTGCCCTCAGACGAAGCATGACGACTACACTATTTTTAAACCATTAAAACAGCTCGAAGAAACTCCACACTCCATCGGTAGTACAACAAAGGTCCTGACATTAAAAACGAGGCACTGAGAACTTTGTAAGTGTACACAACATTTATTAATAAAATAGTTTTGACAGGCAGTACCTTGCTGTAGTTTCTCGTCGCCGGCATGATGAAAGTCCGCACAAGTCGATTGACGAACACGAACCAGCAGGAAGAATAGGAGAAGAGGTAGTACAATCGACATGTTTGGACTTTCATCATGGCGTCGATGAGAAACTACAGCAAGGTACTGCATGTCAAAACTATTTATAATGTTGTGTACACTTACAAAGTTCTCATGCCTCGTTTTTAATGTCAGGACCTGTGTTGTACTACCGATGGAGTGTGCAGTTTCTTTGAGCTGTTTTAATGGTTTAAAAATAGCGTAGTCATCATGCTTCGTCTGAGGGCACCTACCACTTCCATTGTTAGCCTTCTGGGACAAATGATAAAAAATAGTTAAACTCTGAATGCAACAGGCTAAATGAATTTTGCTCCTCAGTACACATACCAACTCGGTTTGATGTTTTAACATGCAAATTTTCATTTTACACCGAAGTTCTCCTTTAAGGGGGGTGCCATGGCGCAATGGCAAAGGCGCCCATACTATTTACAGTGTCTGGGGACTCGGGTTTAAGTCTAATCCCAGGTAATTTCCTGATCCCACCCCGTCTCTCTCTCCCACTCACTTTCTGTGTCTCTCCAATACCTACTGCAATTAAGGTGAAAAAGCCTTGTGTTGTTCTTTCAAGATCTACCCAGTTGTACCCACTCTATAATCCCCCTGTCAGGGCGCATGCCCAGTGGGGATAACTACATAACAGAGGCTGTGTTCTCTCAGTTTTCAGATCTGGGTGGTGGTGTCCAGTACCATAACAAAGCTCCCTGTAAACTCTACCCCAACTAAAATACTCTGCTTGCTGCTTGATTGCACTGGTAACTGTGTACTATATATACAGGCAAAAATGCAGGCAAGGATAATAAATGTGAATGCGTAGGTGTGCTTCTTCTTCACATACAGGTGTGTGAGTGAGGGCTGTCCAGGAGGAGCTCCTGTCCCAGCAGGGCTCCCGTAGAGACACCTCTTACTGCTGTTGCCCGGGATATGTATGGCAGCAGACAAGGGAGCGTCATATCCACAGCAGGACTCTTATCACACAACAGACACACACAGAAAATGGGAAATTTTGCCTATGATCAGGAATGGTTTGTTATAGTATAGACAATACTCACTATATATATATATATATATATATGTGTGTGTGTGTGTGTGTGTGTGTGTGTGTGTGTGTGTGTGTGTGTGTGTGTGTGTGTGTATACAATGTGCATACATGTATGCATGTAGTTTCAGTCTGTTATTTCACCTGTGTGTCTGTGCTTAGTAGTTCAGCTCTAGTTCGCTCCTCTAATGTGACCGTGAGTCCATCCAACACTTGCAGTCTTGAGAGGCGTAATACCACTGTTGGCCTGTGGAGGGACCGTCGTGCCAACTGGGACACACAAAGGTACAAAAACATGCACTTGGGACATCCTCTTCTGCGTCTGCAAGAGCGCTTATAAAACATCTCAACAAAAAACATAATATAATACAATATAATTGTACTAATAAATCAGTAATAATTGATGGTCTCAATCAGTAATCAGTAATAATTGAAGTCATGCCTTCCTCCACTTTGTTAAACTGTTATATTGTTGTGTGAACACATATACTAATATGTATATTTGCAGGTGATAATGTGATGGATATGGTGATAGTGTGTTGGCTTGTGCAAAACTTACTGGGTTTCCTACTAGAGACAGCTCGATTAGAGATGGTAGAATCTCCAGTTTCTCCAGTTCAGTGAGTTCCTACAAGGAGAACAATTCCATCTCTTAAATGGTTTTACACATTTGCACAGAAAGTTTTACACTTGTGGTTCATTGGGCATAAAACAAGAACAAAATATTTATTATATTATAGAGCAAAACTATCACACAAAACAGCTTCCTTTTACATTACATTACATTTAGTAGATGCTTTTATACAAATCAACTTACAAATAAGATCACGCTACAGTACAAGCTTTCTGTTTGTCAAATCACTGAAAAGGCAAATTGAATAAAATATGTAACAAAAATAAAAATTAGGGTAAGTACACAATCCCAAAGTATTTTAATGCTTTACAAACTGCTCAACAATAAAATGACTGTGGTACTGAGACTAAAGGGGGTTGTGTTAAAGGAGAAATTCAGTGTAAAATTAAAATTGGCATGTTAAAACATCATACCGAGATTGTATGTTTGCTGATGAGCAAAACTGAGTTAGCCTGTTGCATTCAGAACTTAACTATTTTTTACAGTTTGTCCCAGAAGGCTAACAATGGAAGTGGTAGGCACCCTTAGATGAAGCATGAAGATTATGCTATTATTAAGCCATTAAAACAGCTCGAAGAAACTCCACACTCCATCGGTAGTACAACAAAGGCCCTGGCATTCAAAACGAGGCACTGAGAACTTTGTAAATGTACACAACGTTTATTAGCGTTGTAACAGCGTTGACAGGCAGTACTTTGCTGAAGTTTCTCGTCGCCGCCATGATTAAAGTCCAAACAAGTCTATTGTACTACCACTCCTCCTATTCTATCCACTGGTTTGTGTTTGTCAATCGACTCGTGTGGACTTTCATTGTGACGGTGACGAGAAACTACAGCAAGGTACTACCTGTTAAAACTGTTTTATTAATAAACGTTGTGTACACTTACAAAGTTCTCAGTGCCTTGTTTTGAATGCCAAGGCCTTTTTTGTACTACCGATAGAGTGTGGAATTTTTTCAAGCTGTTTTAATGGTTTAATAATAGCGTAATCTTCATGCTTTGTCTGAGGGTGGCTACCACTTCTATTGTTAGCCTTCTGGGACAAACGGTAAAACATAGTTCTGAATGCAACAGGCTAACTCAATTTTGCTCCTCAGCAAACATACGAACTCGGTATGTCTAGGTGCATGCTGTCTTACTTAGTCAATTACATTAGTTTTAGGTTATTGTTTCTGATCATTTTAGAACTATGTAAGTCTTTGAAGTTATGTTTATGCTTTTTTCCTATAAAGTCTTCTTTAATTTTAAAATATAAACAAGTTTTTTTTCTGTATATAATGTGGCATTTGTAGCATTGTGTGTCGCTTTGAAGAAAAATGTCTGCTAAATAATAATTATAAAATAATAATAATGAAAAAAATAATAATAATGATAATAATAATAACAATAATAGCAAATCTTTACTTGCATATCACATTTCATACAAGGATAATTCATGGGGCTCAGAGCTTCACAGGGTCCCACAGAGGCCTATGATATGGTTGGGGTGATTTTCTTTCAGGGGGCCCACAATTTCTAGCGGCGCCACTAGGAGTGTGTGCTCACCTCCAGCTTGTTCATGCCAAGGAAGAGCCTGCGCAGCTGTGGCAGTGGATGCAGGTGAGTGAGTTCTCGCAGACGGTTCTCAGACAGATGAAGTTCCAGGAGTGACTCCAGAGAGGAGAACGAGTTCTCATTCAGAAGTCTGATCCGGTTCTGGTCCAGAAACAATTCCTGCAAGGTGTGCAAGCCCTCCAGCCCATCGACTTGACTGATGTCATTTCCTGTTGGTGTGTAAATACAAAAAAAAAAAAATCACATTCATTGGCATGAACTCTGGGATACCCTCATATTCCCTGGCCTATTCAATTTCTCCGTACCTTGCAAAAAGAGAGCTTTCAGGTTGGTCAGTCTGCTGAGCTGTAGATTGGCCAAATTAGTGATGCCGTTGTGACTGAGATGGAGGACCTCCAGACTGGACATCAGTGGCTCAGCACTATCTCTTGGATCCCAATCCCTCAGAGGCAGAAAAGGGATATTTTAGTCAGTCAGGTCCAAACACCAACATATAGCCATAGACTCTGGGGTAATAAAGCGAGAGGACTGCGCTGTACCGATTGGCTTTATTGGAGCCCTGTTGCCCATATCCACTAGAGCTGACCTTGTGGTAAAGCATTTGTCTGTTGCTCATTTGGACTGGCATCTTCTGGCGAGGTAAGATGGACTCAATGTGGTTGTAGTTCAGACAGAGAGCCTACAGTCACACAGAAGGCAACATGTATGGACATACTGTACAGACACAGGTTGATATGAATGGAGGTATGGACTGGGACTGTTTTATTATGTTTGAATCGTGACTGAGGGATTACATCTGACTAAATTAATATGTTTATCTATGTAAATCTAAAGTAATATGTTTATCTATGTAAATCTAATCCTAATTTAAACAAGTGATTTACAGGCTCTTTACAGTAAAAGGTAGCACCACAATTTCACAGTTAACCTCTCCCACTGCACTGAGAAGAAGTTAAAGTACTATCATCCTTCACAAACACGTGTACCTTGACTTTGGGCAGGAAGATGAGCCCACTGAATGAAGTAAGATTGTTGTGCTCCAGACTGATGCTCTCAAGATTCTGGAACAGATTAGGGGGAGCTAGATCCACCACCCTAGGACACAGAAGGATAGGCAATATCAGGACAAGAAGTGCATGGCCACACCTCACAGGTTTTCACAGTGTTACATTTACAAAAAAAAAAAAAAAAAAAAAAAAAAAAAAAAAATATATATATATATATATATATATATATATATATATATATATATATATATATATATATGTGTGTGTGTGTGTGTGTGTGTGTGTGTGTGTGTGTGTATGTGTATGTATATACAGGTGTCTGTATAGATTCTCATTCATCCAGGTCATTGTACTCAAAGGAGCTAAGTTGTAAGCAACTGAACTCTTTCTTGTAGCTTGAAATGAATATATGTATACATTTCTTGTTGTTTAAAAATAATAAAAACAAACTACAAGAAGCTGTAGATGTTTTTAGTACCTGAACTATAAGAGTGGGTAATTAATTATAATGCCCATTTTCCATTTCCATTTTCAGATTTTTTTTTTTACTATATGACCGATGGACAATGTGTGACACAGCTACACTACCTGATGGAACAGGACTGCATATTCAGCTCTGTAATCTTTTTGTAGTTGGAATGACCAAGTTTCTCTGCCACCATATCTGTGGTCAGTCGGCCCCCAAATGTATCCTTGGCATTATCACACTCTGACACTTCCTGCAAGCATTAAAAGACGTTTTTATTAGTGCATCAAAATAAAACAAGTGAATAAGTATATCCTGATGAGAGAAAAGGACCTTGAAGGTGCTAGTACCTGGAGCTCACAGTAGCCACTTGGTAGGAAAGTCAGCTGTAAACACTTAATACCCTTTTCAGACGGTTGTAAGAACTTTGATCTAGTCCTGCAGGGCTACAGAGGGTAGAGGTCTTACCACAGCTAGCCCATCCAAGGCCTTCAGGGAGGGCAGGTGGAAGACCAGATAGATGCGGTAGTTCTCCAGCTTCTCCAGCAGCGGGTTTCCATATAGGTCCAAGATGATCAGGTTAGTCAACGCCTACAGTGAATATTGTGGAATATCACCTCCAGGTTAACATACCTGACAGTTACCATTCAGTTATCATGAGTTTTTGTTCGCATAATTTGTAATCCCTTACCTTGAGGTTGTAAATATCCCTGGTGGCGGAGATAATATTGTTACCCACATACAGCTCGAAGAGTAAGCGTGCTCGCTGAATCCCATGCAGTGACCCAATGAAATTGTTCTCTGCGGACAGGAAGTGGAGGTTGGGGAGTTGGTCGAGGATGGAAGCATCCAACGTTGTCAGCTGGTTTCCACTCACACTCAGACGAGTAAGTCGGTGGAGCTGGGAAACACCTGAGGCAGAGACAGATTCACCCAGGTGTTGTCAGACTTTCACAGATGATGAAAGCTGGAAGTTCTGTCCAAGTTATATTGTTTACAAAGAAACTGCCAGTAAAAGTGCCAGTATAAAGGAAGAGCTGGACCACTCTGCAGCTTAAAATGTTAGATTTTTATTTAGTTCAAAATGTGGTCAACATTTGGTCTCCCTTCAGAGACTTTGAAGAAGATGTAGTAACATCGAAACGTCAGTCAGTTTGTTTTGCACCAAATAAAAATATAACATTTTAAGCTGCAGTGTACACTGTCCTACTGTGAGGCTCCTGCCAGCTTCTGGATGATGTGTAGAGTTCCTTCTGAACCTAAACATCAAGTGCCACTTTGTTATCTTTGCTTCTTCTTGCTAAATCCTCCTGCTAACCTGCTATTGTAAAATGCAATATGTGTAAAGTCTTTTTGTATTGCAGTGACTGGTGTATAGGCTGAGAAATACAGGCTGAGCATTTAGTCAAAGACATCGTCTGACAGACTAAGTTTGTTAATCCTATGTTATACACTTCATCAACTTCAAACTGTATACAGTGGTCCCTCGCTATAACACGGTGCACTTTTCGCGGTCTTGCTGTTTCATGGAATTTTTTTAGTGCAGCTTTTTTTTTTACAGCATTGTGTTCTGCGCCCTGATTGGCTAAGGGACTGTAGAACGTTGTCAATCAATCTCCTCCGTGCCATGTCTCCTGTACAGTACAGAGTGCGTTCAGCTTGTAGAATTTACATAAATCTTCGATCGCTAGCCGTTTGACTCTGAAGTGCTGTATGTCTACAAGTTTGATATGTGAGAAAATGTTAATGCCTGTCTGAGAAAAGTGTATAAAGTGTGTAGTGAGGAGTTTTACAGCCTTAAAACATCTATAATAATTATAAAAAAATAAAGCTGACTACTTCGCGGATTTCGCCTATTGCGGGTGATTTTTAGAACGTAACTTCCGCGATAAACGAGGGACCACTGTATACTTCATTGACTGATGGAAAGGCTAACAGACAGGTTAAATTTAGTGAACAGAAACAGTCTGGCAGATGTGAGGTCATTAATCCAGTGCTTCTCAAATAGTGGGCCAGGCCCCCTTTGGAGGGTCGCGGTGCCATGCCAGGGAGGGCGTGTGTGACCCTGAGAAACATGCTTTTTTGCCGTACTAGAATAAAGTGTAATTGCACATCGACCACAATTCATTGTTATAAAGTTATTCTTTGTTATACGTTGATCTATATTTCTTGTTTTTTTTGTTTTCTTTAATGTTAATAAGGATACAATGTTATGTAGGAGTGTACTTATAACAATATTATAACACAGAACACCAAATGTTTTCTTCTTCCTAGGGGGAGCATAACAGAAAGTAATTGAGAAGCACTGCATTAATCTGACCCTCCAGCTTGCTAAGGCAGTTGTTGTCCAGGGACAGCTCCTCCAGCAGGGTGCAGTTCTCCAGGCCCTCCACGCGGCCCAGCGCGTTGCTGTTGAAGGAGGCCCAGCGCAGGTTCACCAGCTTGTCCAGGTTAGCGAGACCTGTCAGGCCCTGGCCGTCAAGGTTCAGGGCAGTGATCTGACAGACAGACAGACAGACAGACAGAGAGGGAGAGAGGGAGGGAGGACAGTGTGATCTTGTTAGGCTTGTTGTGCAGTTATTGTTTCGTGACGAGAGGCACAGCCTTGCATTCAGTGTGTCTGTGTGGTTGGTAACCAAAAATACAAACGTTCCCATGACAAGAGTCCTATCAAGTGGTAAATGTGCTGCTGTTCAGTTCACAAAATGTAGACTATTGCAGTTAGATAACAATTATATGTAGTATATTAGCTAGTGGATAGATGGATAAATAGACAGACAGACAGACAGACAGACATTTAAACCATATTGGTCATAGTCTAAGGCTTTTCTAAGAAAAGGTGTGTTGTACCATCCCACCCCCATCCACATTTTACCTTGCTTGTCCAGCTGGGTGGCAGGTCAGAGTGCAGGTGAAATGGGGAGGGCTTCAGGTGTGTGAGAAGCTGAGCTGCGGATAGCAAACTGAGGCTGCGAGGCCGTTCAACGTCTGTGCGGGAGTTGGCTACAAGGCAGGCCTACAGACACATACAAACACACACAGCAGCTTCAATTATTAAGTTATCATAGTATCATCATATTAATATCTGAAATGGCAAAGTACGGAAGAGCTGGCAAGTTTAGAAATCTTACAGCCGGATTTACGTGTATGCACCTGAAAAAAAAACTTTCTGGCAAAAACCTGTCAAAACTTATGTAAAAGTAATGTGGTGTACAGAAGTCCTCCCTTCTGCCTTATCTCTGTTGTATAATGGTATATAAACATGTAACCATGGTCCTTGATCTTGGTTGGTTGACGGTGGGCCTTCAGAGACTACAGATGCGCGGATAGGCTATTTCCAACCGCATCACAAAACTCACCATCCGTCCGCTATCCATTTGCACCCACGGTTTTTGACCAATTTTCAAAACCGCACCTGCCCGCCATGTTTAACAAGGTAGGCTATATGTTTTTTTCTTATTTCAGTAGTTAAACTGCCACCCGCCCCAATTTAATTAAAATATTATTTTTTGTCACGCCATCCACCCGACCCACGGTTTAGCCGCGTAGTCAGCGGTTGTAACCGCCATCCACGCATCTCTATCAGAGACCTGGTTGACTCTGGATCCCATGGCAATCTGAACTGCAGAGGAAGCCTCCTCCTCCGTAATGAGTACGCCGTCCAGGTGGGTGAGACTCCTCAGGCGACCCAGCACCAGCATCCGCACCGACTCACACTGTAGAAAGACACACACATATACACACACAGACACACACACACACACAAGGGCAAGGGTCTCAGTTATGAAATGGACTATTTCTTGTTCATATCAGAATGTTTTAGAGAGTTCACTTTGATGTCTTTGATGAAATTATCTACTCCAAAATGAAACAAAACAGTTCACAATTAAAGCATATTAACTTTCCATGTCCACTAAACACTTCAATCATACAAGCTTTATAACCAAGAATGCACTGTCACACTTGAAATTGGAACAGAGTTTATGACACAGCATTATAATGCCTCAGGGGTACAGCCATGGGTATGTATAAATAGTTATGAACACAACATATTTTATGAATGAATTATAATCCTTTATGAATGTGTTTATACAGTCTTATGAATACAACCTTTATAGAAAGTGTTACCATGCACTCAAACTCAAAACAGTCTATAATCAACAGCCAGTTCCTGTCAGTGACCTCTGCCCTGACCTTGTCCCAAGGGTTGTGGCGCATGTCTAGTTGCAGGAGGGCTGGGGCGTGTTTCCGCAGGATGGCGGTTTCTTCACGGGCACAGCTCAGCTGGTTCCAGGCCAGGTTGAGGAGCTTGAGGCGGGGCAGACCTCGCAAGCCCTCCAGAGAAGAGATGTGGTTAAAGCTGGCATCTACAGTCTCCAGGTTAGGCTGCCAGACCGAAACCAGGGGTGAAATGGTTAAAAAGTTACTATTCTTCACTTCATAATTAGCCTGGTGGACCAGACTTATTCACTTTGCTTCAGAGTCTGCTTTCAATAAATATGCACTTACTTCCTGGTGGGCAAATGCTTTGTGTGGACTTTAAAACTGTTGGTCCTGCACTTGATCAAGTACAAGTGGCTGAATACAGCATACCTACTCAATCTCAACGCTTAAGTTAAACATTATTGCTTTCAGCCCTCCCACCAAGTGACATACCCCTTCCTCTGCTTGCTGACTGGTTGCGAAATAATAATTTAATCAGGGAAACTGAAGCCTAAAGAGAGTTTCCTGATGTAGTAATGTGGTGAAATATCATATTAAAGGGAGGGACTTCAAATTAGCCCACAACATACCAGGGGACCAGAGTATAAAGCGATAAAATACACAATCGAGGATAACAACTAGGTGCTTAGGTGTGCTTCGTCTTTATAATATGATAGATGTGAAATGACCTAAGTAGAGGTTCTGCCAACCTCCACCTTTAAAATGTTCTTACAGCCTACTGACAAATAATGAACTACAAGAACATTAAGTACCACATATTGTACATTCTACCACATATCTCTGACAGTGGCACAGTGCACCATATTCAGTTATATTCTTGGTAGCTATTTATACTTTCAAATTAAAATTCAAAAACTTAAGGGGAGTCTCATGTAGTCAACAGGCAACAGTTACTAAATAAGACCACTAGGTGGCACACTTAAAGGAGAAATTCGGTGTACCAACTCGGTATGATGTTTTAACATGCTAATTTTCATTTTACACCGAATTTCTCCTTTAAAGCAGATCCTCCAGCAGATGGACTCATTTCCCCTCCTCACCAGGTGTGAGATGTCATCCAGCCTAGTGAGCTCATTGAAGCTGATGGTCAGGTGACGGAGAGCCGTCAGGCAAGAGATCTCCTTCAGTTTACTCAGGCGGTTACCATGAAGATTCAGCACCTAGGCAGCGAGACAGGTCGAATGAGCATGATAAAATTCATGTGACCTTCCAGCCAAAGGCGGTTGGATTGCATGTCTGGCTAATTATCAGCTTCTGATGCTCTGCAAAGTGATGGGATATGATGTTCCATGCAAAAAAGGGCTTTGAAATGTTGAACAAAAGAGTGTAAAAACTAACAAATAAAGATAAGATATCCAGTTAATAACTCAACACAAAGTCCCAAGAGTCCTCACAGTTTAATGGAGATTGTTCTCTTACAGTGATCTGGCTGAGCACGTTGGCCCTGGCCACGTTCAGGAGGGTCTTTTCATCCAGGCTCAGGAGCTTCGGCCGGGCCTTCAGTATGGGCTCCATGGCCAGCACCTCCCCGTCCTGGGCCAGGTCACTAGAGGTCACCGCTGAGTCACTGGCAGGGTCAAGGTCCCCATCATTCGGCAACGGGCGCTGAGCCCCATCCTGTAGGAGGCAATGAAATAAGGATGTTATATTTCGCTGCTGTCGGGATAAAACCTCTTAAGTCCATTTTTGGTTATTTAAATATATATTTTTTATAAAACTGAGCTGTAGGTCAGTCCTTATGTCAGTCTGTGGCTTTTAGAAACATTTAACATGCAAGCACACGACCACGTGTCAAAATACCAGCTTTGACAACACAATGTTAAGTTATTTAGAAAACACGTTTTTTTTGGACATATGAGGTTTCCATCTGACAGTGACAATTTGTTTTATGATCATGACTGAAAAGGTTACAGACACAGGCAGAGACCTTCTGTGATGAGACAAGACATAAAGATAGGAATGTTGTATATCAGCAAGATCTGTATTTTGTGTCTGTATTTTATAAGTCCACAAAATGTTTTTTTTCACTAGTCTACAACATATTCTATTCTACGAGCTGTGCTATGAGGCTATGTGCTGTGCCTGGGTGTAGAAGCTCTACCTGGGAGAGGTACTCAAAGTGGATGAGGTATTCTGGCAGTACCAGCTCATGGTCAAACACAAACCACTGAGTCTGACGAAGATGGCAATCACTGCATGACACGCCTTTGACGGAGCACTGTATTTCTGAATACGCACGCGCGCGCGCGCACACACACATATACACACACACACACACATAGAAATATAATATACCTCAAAGTACATATACATACAATAACAAATTAGTCATCTTATGCAGTACATGCCACTACCATAGAGATATCAGAGTGAAACATAAACATGATGAAACCACACTGTGAAAAGGAATGTGCCATTATAGCATCTAAATATGATCCTTTTACAGTCACAAAACATACATACATATAGTACATTAACAAAAACAAGCAGAAACACTCTTATCCTTCCATAATGTCTAGAAACCATGGGTACTGGCAAAGAGTTCACGATACGATACATATCACGATACATTTGTCGCGATATGATTCTATCAGGATACACTGCAATACTGGGTATATTGCAATATATTGTGATATTGACATAAACATAAAGTGCATAAGATTTAGAAAAATATACTACTGGAGGACAGAGCTGTAATATAGGAACATAAAATAGTTTGAACAATGTTTTAAATTTTATCAAAAAACATTTTTTGGAGTCAGAAATCGATATAGTATATTTAGTTTTGCAATACACTGCGATATCAATATTTTTGCACACCCCTACTAGAAACCCTCACAAACACACACACGCATACACACACACACACACACCTGCTGCAGGGGGAGTCTTGTACGTGCTCTGTTGGTTGTAGTTGCTGCTGCGCACAGAATGGGCTTTGGGATAGTGGGATGGGTCTACGGGTAGGCCCTCCTTCAGTGCCACACTACGGCCAAGAAACACCTTTGAGAGGATGAGCTGACCTACACACACACACACACAGAAAAAAAGTTAATTAACACACATGCACACACACTCACACACACACACAGTGAAAACCAATGTAAATGAACACACAAATACACATACACACACACACACAGTATAAGTATAACCATAATAAAATGTTATGATGTTGGTGCTTAAAGTAAGTACAGCTTCCAGTCCAGACCAAGTTTAAATGAAAGTCCACACCGTGTTTGTAAGGTAAGGGGTCTGGATGCTGCTCCTCCCCAGCCTTGGCACTCTGTCTCTGCATGAAATTTATTCGGAGGTGCTCAGAACCACTCAGGCTGTTGGACAGCGGTACTGCCCTCTCTCTTCCTAGTGTCTGGGGATATATATATATATATATATATATATACAAACACATACATAAACACAATCTTACAGTAAAGATATTCAGTTTTGACTGCACTGCTATGCCCTAAACAATGAGCAGTCTATGCTATAGGGGAGGGCATGAATGGCGGTAGGGTACTAGCAGTACTTGTCATATTTTGCTATATTGCGATACTGTATGTTGGAATTTCACTATATTTATTATTCATTGTTCAGCCATAATAAACAGAAATGCTCACACTCAGATGAACCTCTAGAGGTGGGTAAAGATGCATTGGCACACAAATATGCGTGTTACCTTGTAGTGGTCAGCGGGTTGAAAGCCATTTTCTAAGATGTGCAGAATCTCATTTTTCTCAGAGGCGTGTTCAGGATCAGGCACGTAGAACAGGTAATCCAGTCCTCTCTTGTAGTTCCTGCTGCCAGTGAATGAATGAAGAAGGTACGGCACATCATGTCAGTTTGCTCTTGGTTCTATTTTAGTGTGTCTAGTGAGTGAGCTGTGAGACTGTGATGACTGGAGAATGAGAGATAAAAGTATGTGCAGCAAGCATCATAATATCATTGCTTAAAGGACAACTTCGGTGTAAAATGAAAATTGGCATGTTAAAACATCATACCGAGTTGGTATGTGTACTGAGGAGCAAAATTCATTTAGCCTGTTGCATTCAGAGTTAAACTATTTTTTATCGTTTGTCCCAGAAGGCTAACAATGGAAGTGGTAGGTGCCCTTAGACAAAGCACGACGACTACGCTATTTTTAAACCATTAAAACAGCTCGAAAAAACTCCACACTCCATCGGTAGTACAACAAAGGCCCTGACATTAAAAACGAGGCACTGAGAACTTCGTAAGTGTACACAACATTTATTAATAAAACAGTTTTGACAGACAGTACCTTGCTGTAATTTCTTGTCGCCGTCATGATGAAAGTCCGCGCAAGTCGATTGACAAACAGGAACCAGCAGGAAGAATAGGAGGAGAGGTAGTACAATCAACTTGTTTGGACTTTCATCATGGCGGCGATGAGAAACAACTGCAAACTACTGCATGTAAGAACAGTTTTTTAAATAAACATTGTGTACATTTACAATATTCTCAGTGCTTTGTTTTGAATGCCAGAGCCTTTGTTGTACTACTGATGGAGTGTGGAGTTTCTTCGAGCTGTTTTAATGGTTTAAAAATAGCGTAGTCGTCATGCTTCGTCTAAGGGCACCTACCACTTCCACTGTTAGCCTTCTGGGACAAACGATAAAAACTAGTTAAACTCTGAAAGCAACAGGCTACATCAATTTTGCTCCTCAGTACACATACCAACTCGGTATGATGTTTTAACATGCCAATTTTCATTTTACACCGAAGTTCTCCTTTAAAAATCCTTTATTTAACAGCAATCCTTTACATAGATGTCCTATTAGCAGAAAGAAAAACTGCAATACAAACAAAATAATACATTCAGATTGTGGAAATCAGACTGAATTTGCAATATGGAGTTTCTTTACATCCCTTAATGACTTTTGATTGCCCATACTGAATAGCCAGTGCACTGCTAGCCACTGTAGGCTACTGGTTACTACATGAGGAACTGGGTTAGATTTGCCACAAATGTTCAGTAGCTTTTAACAACAACAGTACTGTAGACAGGACAAACAGACAAACCAACACCACGAACGAGTGGCCCTTTGAAACTAGACAGATGATCCTGAAACAGCATGGTGTAGGGGAAGCTAAGTTACTCACAGGGAGAAGAAATGGGAGTCTATGCTGGCCAGAAGACTGTGGAGTTTGTTCTCAAAACGCAAACGCAAGGCGCGGTTATGGACCCGAATGATGCTTTTGATCTTGATGCCAGTGACTCCGTACTTTGTGTAGTCCCATGCACAGAAACGAGACAGCAGGAGGTCGTAACAAGATGTAAACCTGAAAGTGGAAAGTGAAGGGCAATAGATAGATTTTACTGACTTTAATCAACAAAAGTAAAGAATGCAGAATATGGCCACTTAACCATTTTATCTTCTAAAATCACTTTACTTTCATGCAATCTTTGATATTTATTATGCATTTGCATCTTAAAAGAAGATGGTCCTGATATGTCACCAGAAATTTAGACAACAATAGCTCAGCCAGAATGTTTGCATTTTATATTCTGAAAGTACAGCCCACACATTTTAGAGAGGAAACAATGCTTTACAGAATTTTAAAATTAACTGCAGTATCAGTTTTGGCCACAATCCTACATATAGCACCATATTTGCTAATCTTAAAAAAATAGATGCGTTATGTTGATGACTGTCGTCTTATTGAAAACCTGGCGTGTCTACCAAGTGTCAGTGGTGCTGCCCTCCTCTAGGCGGATGTTGCCCACGGTCTCCAGCTCAAGCACCAGGAAGTGCTCCATCATCTCCTTCCTGTCCGTAGCCAACTTCAGCTCCCGCTTGTACTGGACCTCCGCTCTGCAGGCAACAGAGCCACATGATATAAAACATCACGGCGATCCTCCACTAAGTTCAATTAAGAATGACTGGGATCAAATACGATGTGTCGTACACACGCCATTTCCTGCTAAACCAGCAAGGCCTGATAATGCATGACTGAACAAGTAAACAAGGATCATTTACTAGGCAGTATCACTGTCACCACATGTCTCATTAGTCAGCATGGAATCAATATTGTTGAGAAGCTGTTTACTTATGTTTCAATTAGATCATGCATAATATTTCAAGCCTGTCCAGAGTTGACACACATGCCTGCTCTCGGCTGCACAGTATTGTCCCGCTGAGATCATGCTTTCCAGATCTATTCATCTCTGTTTCTACCCTCATCAATAAGTAAGCAGCTGTCACAGCACAGTCACACACCAAGTATGACTCACTCTTCCATTCTCTGGTTCCAGCGGTGCAGCCTCTCCCGCAGTGCGTCTGCTTTACCCAGCAGCCTCTGCTCCTGGTCCGGGTCACGACTCTGCTCGGTCATGGTGTCGCTGGGGTCTCCGGAGCCCTCCGTCAGTGGAGACGGCGCTCCCTCCCTGCTGCGGCCTGTCTTGCCACTGGCCTGCATCTCAGAGAGCTCCAGCTCCAACTGGATGGGACGACAGACTCACACTGAGCTCCAAAACATCACCAGCACTGAGACTACATTAATGAAAATATTGCTAATACTGTAATAATAATAATTTATACATTTTGTGTCATTCAGTGTACAATAGAGTACACTTCAGTTCTCATCATTTCAGTACATGCACAGGTGTGTCAAAACTGCTGTTTGTGTCTGAGGGTGTCGCTGAGCCCAACTCTGACATGACAGAAGTGTCATTGTGACTAAGCCACATAAGTTAACCCAGGGTCAGGAGTAATCCTCCCAAAGGAAAGGGGAAGAGCTACCACTTATTCAGAGTTAACATACCTGCATAAGTGGCTATAAACTAGGGGTGTGCAAAAATATTGTTATCGCAATGTATCATGATACTAATTTTCAGAATGTACTATATTGATTTAAGCATCGATATTGCAATGTATCGTGGTACAAATTTTCACAATATACTATATCAATTTCTGACAAAAATGAAAAACATTGTTTAAACGTATATTACAGCTCTGTCCTCCAGTAGTTTACTTTCTAAATCCTATGCAATGTATGTTTTTGACATCAATTTGTCTACTGGTTCAGTTTGTGTAGGAGAATAAATATTTTTATTGTAATGGCAGCTACCTCCAAGTGTTTATTTTTCAATACCATATTAAAATAAATTGAGTTACTCTGAGTTATGAAAATTGAGTTATGTTGATTTAATTCAGGTTTGATAAGATGTAAGACTATCCAGATCGTAAATAGCAACAGATAATTAAGCTCTATTTTTACATTTTATCTGAACTATGTAAAATATCGCAATACACTGCATTATACCCAGTATCGCAATGTATCGTGATAGAATCGTATCGTGACAAATGTATCGTGATATGTATCGTATCGTAAAGTCCTTGCCAATATCCACAACCACTGTAAACCTCTGTGGAGTACCCCCTTGCTCACCATCTTCAGGCTGCAGGTGAGCATGTGGATCCTGTCTCTGGGCCTCTGCAGGCGCAGGGCTCTGTGCTCCAGCAGCCGGGCCTGAGCCTCAGCCAGCTGCCGCCGCACCAGACGCACACGCATGCTGTAGTACATCATTTTCTTCAGCACGGTGGACTACAGGGGAGACGCCAACATTGACGGGAAGGTAATTCGTTTTTGAGAACTGCCAACATTGAAGTGAAGGCCATTCGTTTTTCGATAACTACTCCTTCTGAGTGTTCATACTTTGTATGGGGAGAATTCAAGTCTTTACTTGAAGCAATACTAAGTAGTTTTCATCTTCGGTCACCCTACAGGTTGGAAGCGGATTTGTCTCTCATACAGAACTACAGAGAGACGTCCGCTCCTCTAAACTTGCTTAGTGCAGTTATAGCCCATGGGAGGAGGCAAATGAAATTCAGTGCCTTTCACCCAGTTACAAGTTGATGAACCACTGAAACAATTTTGGAAACATTATTTTAAGGTTGAAAAAACTACTTAGTGTTGCTTTAAGTGCCTATAGTTCTTTAACATAAAAACACCTAGTCTAGAGTTGCATTTCATTTTGCTTACTACAGTAGAGGAATACTTTCATAGCAGGGAGACATTTCCAAAAGCTCAAATCTGTTCATACACACAGACACATTCTCTCTCTCTCTCTCTCTCATTTCCTTTCTCTCTCACACACACACACCTGCACGCCTAGACACACACATAAATAAATACATGCACACATTAAGACACACCTATTAAAATCTATCTATCTATGCATACACAAACCAGCATACATTCTCTTATCCATATGTACTGTACGTACATTCTCTCTCTCTCTCTCTCTCTCTCTCTCTCTGTCTCTCTCTCTGTCTCTGTCTCTGTCTCTCTCTCTCTCTCTCTCTCTCTCTCTCACACACACACACACACACACACACACACACACACACACACACACACACACACACACACACACACAATCTGCTGCCTCACCTCTGCAGCATCCTTGACCTGCTTGCTGGAGATGTGGTGTGTGTCCAGGCGCTGGAGCTGGGGCAGGTGGTAGAGCAGGTGGGTGGCATAGTTGCACAGCAGACACACAGGGTTGGGCCCAGACTGGGGGTCCTGTAGGCCCAGCTCCCTCAGCTGGCCCAGTGATGCCAGGTGTGTCAGCTCCTGCACAGAAACAGGACATCCATCAACAGGATATTACCAGCAAATATACGTCCCCCCCCCCCCCCCCCCCCCCCCCACACACACACACACACACACACCCCATGTTTGACGTTGGTCACCCCTACCACTAGAAATGACTTAAATAAATGCACTAAACAGAGAAAGTGCTTAGAGTCCAGCCATCTTAAAAGTTGCTGAATTGATTAAACTTTGTTGGGTTTGCTCCCACCAAAAAAAACACTTAGGGGAGTGTTGTGTTGCAGACTAAAGACTTAATTTATCAACGTTTCAAATAGTCATAAGACAGTTAATCAACGACTGTAATCAAAGTGAATAATAATGGTGCACATTCAGATGGCAGAAAATATTCATCCTGTTTCTACAGACAGTATGTGATTGGTATGTGATTGCATGGGGTCTCCTATATTCTATGTGTTTTGATTAAAGATAAATAAATATAAAAATGCATGTCATTCAAAACAAATGGTAATGTATGATTCGCTGCATTTGTCACAACTACCTTAAATGAGCTGATTTGGTTTCCTGAAAGGTTGAGGATTTGTAAGTTGCTGTTGGGATCCAGTGTGTGTCCTGAAAGTAATCAGTAATCAATGTTTTGATTCAAATGTCTGTAACACTATGTCACATACACTATGACAACCTACAGTACAAGCCATACCAATTCTTTCTATTGCATTGTCTGCTAGGTTTAGTTCCTTGAGATTTTGTAGAGTTTCCAGTCCCTGAAAAGATGCAAAAGAAACACCTTAAAACAGCATCCAGTCAAAGTATTTTGATATACAAACGTACATGCCTCTTTTTTTTTATTTGTTCATAATGCCCTGATACAAGGACTGAACAGCTGCTGTTCAAATGTTTGTGTATCTCCACACATTATTACATGCTCCTACTCATGCTGTTTGGTACGCTAATGTTACCTCAGTCTTAGTGATGCAGTTGCGGTTGAGCCACAAAACCTCAAGGTTTACAAGTGGTTCCAGGTTTGCAATTTTACTGATGTGGTTGTCATACAGATACAACTGCTGCAGCTCTAGGCAGTTCTGCAATCCAGAAATGTCCTGGGAATAAATAAACAGTGGGCATTTTTAGACGTATACCCTTTGGCCACTGTTATATAACACCGTTGATAGGAGGTACAACAGGAAATACAAACTTACTTTCAGCTGGCATTCTGCAACCCAAAGTTCTTTAAGCGCAGGGCAGTGCTCTAATCCCCGAATTTGGGTAATGCTCTGGCCCATGATGATGAGTTTAGAGAGGAGGGGGAAGAAGGAGAGACCAACCATTCGTGGGTACCCCGAGAAGAATACCTCCAAGGAATAAATTCCAGTTCCATCTTGGCATACTTTGTCGTATGACAACCCATTCGCAGAGCACTGCATAAACGCATGGTTAACATTGGAGACATTCAAGACTGCTTTGATACCAATTGGGGGTATCAGCATCAGCTCAAATGAAATGTTCAAAAACACAGCTTAAAGACGGCTAGCTTTAAGGACATCTAGACTTACTAATTCTTTGATGACTTCTTCGTCTCCCATTTGTCGTTGTTTTTCGATTAGTGTCATACTTTTCTCTACGCAAGCAGTCGAGCAAAAATGAACATATTGGTTAGTTAGTCATTCTAGCCTTCATTCAACTGACCAGGCATAGCAACATCAAAGGTTTTGTCACAGTTTCGAGTGGACAAACTATCTCGTTCAGTATTTCTTACGAGCGGGAGCCTTACAGTATAGTATGGTGTTAAATAATGCTACAGCTAGCTGATGCAGTTGTTGGATCAGTTACGTTTAGGTATTTCAACACATACAACCTTTCGCTTGCTCACTGAAACAGAAAGATGACAGAAAACTTCGTCTAAGAACTTACTGCTATCAAATATGATCAAAAGTAGCCGTCGAATGCGATCTGTCGCAAAACATAACGCTGTCTTCGACTCAAACGTCTTGAAGTAACAGGTGCATCCCACGAGGCATATATCCCCGTATCCCCCGCAATGTTTGTCATCAACGGGTAACTAAGAGCGTTGCTGGGAAGCCATATTGGAATTTGTCCGGAGGTGCCACTAGAAGGCGCAAAAGACATAAGGTAATGATAGCCTTAACAATTTACAGGCACGTCTACATTATTTTTCGCTGGTCCTGATTAACTTGTACGATGAACAATGCCAGGAGCTCATTGTGGGCTCCAGGAAGAGGGTAGATGGTTTGCACACTTCACATTAAGAACTGTCATCAGTTGGGCACTGGGGGTTCACATACCAGAGGACCGGTCTCCCTGCACTACAAACATCTCCAATCTGGCCAAGAAGGTTCACTAATGCACGGAGAACACTGCAGAAACGTGCAGGTATGGATTTCTGCTGGAGACCTCAAGGGGGCAAAAAGGCAGGTGTTTTAATATGGAAAGGTATCATCTCAAACCAATTCCAAATGACCAAGGAGGTCACACAGACTACCAAATGACCCCTGCCAGAACCCATCAGATGAGTCCGGTTTAAACACTGGAGGTACAGGTACCACAAAAAAACTCATGAAATGATAAAGTACATCCCACTACATCCCACTTTTCCCACAATTTTCTGCCGCAAAGCGTCTGCCAGAAACACATTTAATCCTTTAACATGCAGGCCCACCTTCACTCCCGTGGAACAAGAATGAAATGAAACTAGGTCACACTCAACACGTAATTCAAACTTTCAGATAATTGTAGATGTTTCTCAACAACATACTAGCATGATATACTGTGTAAACATTACATCTAGTGACGGACTGTCCCTGACATTTTGAAGAAATGTAGTAATGCAGAAATGCAGTCTCTCGTTTTCTAGGGGATGTCACTGAATACTGTGCACAGTTTTGTAACTTGTGTTATAAAGAAGTGGCAAAGGCCTCTAGCATGGATATTGATACAGTTATTTACAAAGAAAGCTGTGGTTGGTGTGGGTGGTAAAATTCCGTTTGACTTACTGAGTAACATTAGATACAACTGAAGAATGATGGAGAAGTATTTACTTCCTGAGTAACATTAGATGGTATTTACAAAGAAAGCTGTGGTTGGTCTGGGGGATAAAAGTCTGTGTGACTTCCCGAGTGACATTAGATACAACTGAAGGATGATAGAGAAGATCCGACCTAACCAAGCATGAGTGCAACAGACATGGCTCAGACAGAGCTTTCTGAACATTGTTATGAAACCACTGCTCCAGGACAAGGATCGTATAATATTTCTGAACATTGTTATGAAACCACTGCTCCAGGACAAGGATCGTATAATATTTCTGAACATTGTTATGAAACCACTGCTCCAGGACAAGGATCGTATAATATGGATAACAATGATGTGTACACTAATCAAGAAACAATCCCATCTCAGGAAAATGAAAGAGGAACGTTTCCGGGTAAGTGTTTCTCCCTTGTAAACCTGTTTTGTGAAGTAATGTTTTTGCAAGCCTAAGTGTGCACATCCAAAGTCAAATCAGTTGGGATTTAAACATGAATATATCAATTTAACTTATGATTTTTTCCCCATACCACAGAGGTCAAATACTACAAAGTGGCTGTAGTGAGTGTGGGGCTGCTGTGTGTTCTTCTGCTGGCTGTCATTACATCAGTGGCCATCACAGGAACTGCAGAGAGGGACCAACTACGGAATGAAATACAACTACAGCGATTCATGTATACCAACCTGACCCAGGAGAAAGACCAGTTGCAGGCACTGAACACCAACCTGACCCAGGAGAAAGACCAGTTGCAGGCAAAAAACACCAATCTGACCCAGGAAAACAACAAGCTTAGTAGGTATTTTTGTATGCTATGTTGTGATCTGTCAGTAAGACCTTTCAGTGAGTTGTTCCTGGAGGTGTAAATTTGACATTTGAGTGTAAAGTGAATACTGCACCAAAATCCTTTACAGATTGATGTAGCATGAAATGAACATGCCCTCTTTCTGCATCAACAGTTTACTGGCCCTGGACTATTAAAAAGCAATAGAAACAACAGATTTTTTTCTTTTAATAATTACAGGTGGTTATCAAAGCTGGAAGGGTTTTGGTTCCAGTCTGTACTACATTTCCAGTGAAGCAAAAACTTGGGCTGAGAGCAAACAGCACTGTATGTATCTAGGGGCTCATCTGGTGATCATTGGCAGTGAGGAGGAACAGGTGAGAGACAAACAGAGAGGATGGAGGACACACAGATGGAAAATAAAAAAGGGGTATGACCTTTAGTAATATTACATTTTCTAATGACCTGGCTCTTTGTTGACTTGTTTATATTAGAGATTTATTTCCGCCCAAGGGAAGAGAGTCTGGATTGGTCTTAGTGATGCAGAGACAGAGAGTATCTGGAAATGGGTAGATGGCAAAGTTCTGGGTGATTCCCGGTAAGATAAATGGAATTATTCTCAATAATAATTACAATAAGGCCTATACTATATACAGTTTCAGTGAAACCGAGGACAGACTGCACTGAAAAGTCCTTAAAATGTCTAATCGTGTGTGTGTGTGTGTGCTTGTGTATAAAAGGCATGTAAGGCATCCTCACTAAAGTCACCATTCTGACCAGGCTTGATGTATACATGTTGGATTATGTCTTTTTTTTTTTTTTTTGCAACTTCAGTGCTAAAAAAATGCCTAACATTTTAATCATGCCACACACCCTGTTATATTATACAAAACGCACTGCAGTTGGAAGATACTAATGTTTTACATGAATGTATCTCTTTATTTTCTCATTTCAGCTACTGGTCTCCGTATGAACCAAATGACCGAAATGGTGAGGACTGTGTAGAGATATGGTATGAAAAGGAACCACTAACAAACTGGAACGATGATGCCTGTGAGGAGAGAAAGTATTATATTTGTGAAAAAGCAAAGTAACTTGAAAGTTCTCTCGAGGTTTTTCTTTTTCCTGATTTCAGTATCTGTGAACAATAGTCAAGATGTGCTCATCACATCCTTGCGCTCGTGATTAGTAACTTGGTAGTTAAAGCTGCTGTCGGCAGGTCTTCAGAAGCATTTTTTAAAACATATTTGTTGGAATCGTCACAATTTTCTGACAGAAGTACATGAAGTAGGTAGATTAGAAAAAATATGACTCCTTTGTCACCACCTACAGCGCAGTCAGACTAGCAAAATTTCCACACTCACGGCGATTAGGAACTTGCCAGAGGAAAGGGGAGTGGTAGCCCCTTTCAATCAAAGCTTACTGCTGTTGCTCTGGATACAATACTCTTTCACCTGAACCTGTGAACTCACCTGACCTGAGCTCACTGTCACAGGTACCATCACATCAGTAGAAGGGAAGGGGGTGGGTCGTGTTGGAGGTCAGGAAAGGGTGGGGGAGGGGACTGGATTTTAAATGTTTTTGAATTTTCAAGCCAAGGATGCCAGGATCCCCTGCAGTGGCATGGACTTCAGTGTGAGGTGCCCATGGGAAAAAAAAAAAAACTGGTGTTTCAAAGCAACTAAAGATTGATAAAAATGTGATTTTGTGCCTATGCCACTGGAAGGAAATGGCAATGCGAAGCAAGGTTATTTGTATGGCACACGTCATACACAGAAGCAGTTCAATGTACTGTACAAAATAAAAGCAAAGGACATTATATGAAAGCATAAAAGAAAAATAGGTATTATGATAAAAAGTAAATACTTAAAAGGATGAAAACAATATATGTAAATAAAATACATATTTAATAATCAAGACAAAAAAGATCATATATTGTATCATTATTTAAGATTATATAACATGTGATCAGCTGTACAGTTGTCATATATGTGGACCAACAGCTCAAGGCTACATGAGAAATTAACATATCCTGTTTAGAATTGGACCTGACTACTCCGGTGGTACCTGCCCACAGTTGAAATGGGCCTAGAGTGTTTAAAATGCCACAGACAGGCTGCAACTGGTTAATCTAAGGGCTGATGCAGATGGTTAATCTAAGGGCTGATGCAGATGGTTAATCTAAGGGCACTAACCAGTGGGAGGAGAGGCTGGTTGAAAATGCCCTCCATTTGTCAGAGTGAATTATAGACATCACACCACCCATCTTGGGCTTCGATAAACACATTGCTGCCACCATAAGGCTGTGTGTCCAGAGAGGAAAGACGTGCTTTCACTGCCATGTGCACACATCAGAGAACAAACTAGACACAACACATGAAAATCCCTCGAATTGTATGAGACCCATGATGTGTTCAAACAAAGCCCATGATAGCAGCACCAGAGTTCATCTCACAGCCTTTTCCACACAGATAACCATCTCTCACATGACAGTTACTGAGCTGCTGTTGAACTTAAATGCAGGAAACATTCTGCATGGTCATGTGATTTCCTCCTGATAAAAAAAAGAAAAAAGAGGCTGATTTAACCTCATATAGGTTGGCCAGTGAGCCTTGCAGCTAGAGGGGAGGAGGCTCAGTTCCCCGTGCCAACACTCAGGGCTGTAACATTTAACTCTGGGCTCTATACACAAGCAGTCTTTGTGTGCCACCTTCCTTTGTACATTTCGTCTGCATCTGACTCGCTTGGGCCCCTATACTGCCATTGGGGCCCTGGGTAGTCCCACTTTCGTCCCTTCTATGTTTTGCTATCTGTGTATCCCGAAGGAAATTAAGGATCAGCATGCTCTGGGTGATCATGTGTGTCATAGTGTATTTTAAAAACATTTCAAAAACACGATTTCAAAACGGTGCATAAATACGTTGTCAGTCCATGGTGTGACTATCCCGTCACCGTTTTATTTGTAGGCTGTCATCTCTGTCATCACTCACTTCCACAGCAGTGCACTGCTACAGCACAGCTCACGCCTACCTGCACAGATCTGTCACTCATCAACCAATCACGTATGTACATGCAAGCAGGCTCATGCATTAGACCATGACAAGGGAGCTTTTATCTTATCTTAAAAGTTGTCATTTTTTCTAACTAAAAGTAGGTTTCAACAGCTTTATGAAGAAGTTTTAAGCAACTTTAATGTGATTAAGGATGCCTCTTAGCACTAAGATAAAATCGTTTGTGAATGGACCCAGATGTTATAAACTCAACAGAAAAACACCTTCTTCCACCATCACATGAACTCTTGTGTCATAAGCATTTGCAATCTGGCTTTCAATCACCTTTTCATGTCATTTATGACACAGTTTTCCTTTATCAGGCAAATGACAGCTGTCAGAGTAATTATATGAGTTTTCTATGTCATGTCTTAACCAACCTAAGCTGTGTACAAAGGAAGGACAAATACATGTACCACCAACCCCAGAAATCCTGCCCTACTTCCTGAAACATGCAGCTCATGAAGATAAGGACCAGTCACAGTTTTATTACCACTTCTGGTATGCTTTTCATATCATGTTTACTCATATGCATTGTGAGATCTGTTAGGGGGGTAACTGTGTTTTAAAACCAGCATCCCTTTGAAAAGGTAGCTAACTGTAGTGTAACTTACTCAGGACAGAAGAGGACTGACTATAATCAACCATGAGTAGTGCAGAACAGGTACAACTCAACGAACATATCAATATAAATATTGGGGATGAAACTCAACGACTTGATCATTTGGATTTACATCCTGATCACCAAAGAATCACAACTCAGACATGCAATCAGAAGAAAAATGAAGATGGAAAGTTTCCAAGTAAGCAATTTCTCCTTCTGAAAATAGATCTTTTGTGTAGTAACAGAGGTATTTAATGGCTAATCTCTATTTGCGAAGTGATATATGTAAACAATAGACATTCCTGTGCAGATTTACTATAGGAAAGTACTAGCAGAGTGGTTGGGGTTTAAATATAGGCTATATATTCTAGCACAGCTTGTGGTGTGTTTCTACATGTGCTCATGTGTGTTTCTCTGCGATACCACAGAGGCCAGATGCTACAGAGTGGCTGTAGTGGGTCTGGGGCTGCTGTGTGTTCTCACGGTGATTGTCATAAGGATGGCGACCAAACACATTACAGAGACACAAAAGCTACAAAGTGAAATAGAACTGCTGAAACTAACTAACGATAATCTGACCCAAAGTAAAGAACTATTCCAGGAAACAATTACAAACTTGACCCAGGAGACAGAGCAGCTGAAAAACATGTTATGTAAGTATTTCAGCAGGATTCATGAACTGATTTCTGGTGCTTGATGATTGTATTAGCCTAATTATGGCCATGTGTTGATAACACTTTTAAGTGAGCCCTCCTAAATTTGTAAATAATAGTAATAATACATTTTATTCACATTTGATTACAGATAGCTCTCAACATTGGAAGTATTTGGGTTCCAGTCTATACTACATTTCCAGTAAAAAGAAAACTTGGTTTGACAGCAAACAACACTGTATGGATCTAGGGGCTCATCTGGTGATCATTGACAGTGAGGAGGAACAGGTGAGAGACAAACAGAGAGGATGGATGACACACAGATGGAAATCTGTGCAAAATCTGACCTCTAGGAATATTACATTTTTAATGACCTGGTTGTTTGTTGACTTGTTTATATTAGAGATTTATCTACTCCCAAAAGAAGAGAGTCTGGATTGGTCTTAGTGATGCAGAGACAGAGAGTATCTGGAAATGGGTAGATGGCAGGGTTCTGGGTGATTCCCGGTAAGATAAATGGAATTGCTTATTCTCAATAATAATTACAATAAGGCCTATACTATATACAGTTTCAGTGAAACCGAGGACAGACTGCACTGAAAAGTCCTTAAAATGTCTAATCGTGTGTGTGTGTGTGTGCTTGTGTATAAAAGGCATGTAACCATTCTGACCAGGCTTGATGTATACATGTTGGGTTATGTAATGCTTTTTTGCAACTTCAGTGCTAAAAAAAATGCCTAACATTTTTAATCATGCCACACACCCTGTTATATTATACAAAACCCACTGCAGTTGGAACATACTAATGTTTTACATGAATGTATCTCTTTATTTTCTCATTTCAGATACTGGAAGCAGGGTGAACCAAATGACCAGGGTGGTGAGGACTGTGCAGAGATATGGTCTGGAATGGGACCACTAACAAGCTGGAACGATACTCCCTGTGAGGAGAGAAAGTATTATATTTGTGAAAAAGCAAAGTAACTTGAAAGTTCTCTCGAGGTTTTTCTTTTTCCTGATTTCAGTATCTGTGAACAATAGTCAAGATGTGCTCATCACATCCTTGCGCTCGTGATTAGTAACTTGGTAGTTAAAGCTGCTGTTGGCAGGTCTTCAGAAGCATTTTGTAAAACACATTTGTTGGAATCATCACAATTTTGTGACAGAAGTACACGAAGAAAAAAATACCACTCCGCCACCTACAGCCCGTAGTCAGACCAGCAAAATTTTCACACTCACGGCGATTAGGAACTTGCCAGAGCAAAGGGGAGTGGTAGCCCCAGTCAATCAAAGCTCATTGCTGTTGCTCTGGACACAATACTCTTTCACCTGAACCTGTGAACTCACTTGACCTGAGCTCACTGTCACAGGTACCATCACATCAGTAGAAGGGAAGGGGGTGGGTCGTGTTGGAGGTCAGGAAAGGGTGGGGGAGGGTACTGGATTTTAAATGTTTTTGAAGTTTCAAGCCAAGGTCCTGGACTTTTGAAGACCTGACAATGGCAGCTTTAAATAGTCGCAGTGTTAGTTGTTGTTACATTAGTACAATAATAACAAACCATAAATCATGTCTTTTTGTTCAAGTAATAGGTCATAAGTAAGGAATTTGTCTTTTCACTGATTTAAAAACCCTAGTTGACCAAAAAAATCATTAGTTATGTAAAAAACTAGAGTGTTTATAGTACAGAAGAATGGATAAATGGGTAAAAGACTGACTGAAAAAGATTAACTAAAATTCTAGCTGTGCGTATTTTAGCATGAGGAACTGTCCTCTGCTGATGACTGTGTATTAGTCCAAATATGGCAGCACCAACACAAATTCCTCTAACTGTAAAATGATATTAAATGAACACATTGTCTCCTGGTCTTAGGAGTTCACTAGTTCTGATATGATAAACCGCAATAAAATAATTCAAGTCTGAGGTTTTTATTTGATTTCAGATTGGGGGATTCATTTTATACCAACTTTTCCAGGCATCAGAAAAGGGCCGTGTCTTGATCACTGACAGTGAGGAGTTAAGTTTTTGTTATCTTAGAAAAGTTTGTCCTATCCATTTGACCTGCTTGATGAGTCACAACGTCTACTAGTCAGAGAGGTGGTGTACGCACACATGCACACACGTTTGGAGCACATACGCACACATGCGCACACGTTTGGAGCACATACGCACACATGCGCACACGTTTGGAGCACATACGCACACATGCGCACACGTTTGGAGCACATACGCACACATGCGCACACGTTTGGAGCACATACGCACAGAGCTGTGGGCTGTTATTTATCCAGCACCCGGAGAGCAGTTGGACTTCACAAAAATAACCTCAACTGCATTTTTACAAACTCAGTTACAACTTTATATAATACATTGTGGATTAAAATTGCCTGTTTTGGCTAAATAGTACCCACTTTTGTGCAATCACAATTACAGTAGTTCAGTTGACCTCACACTCTGGCTTTGCTCTAACTCACCCTTTTTAGCGACTATTTCTACGTTCACATTTTTCATATGAAAGACGACACAATCTTGTGTTTAACTTTCATGACAGCTCTGTGGTCCCAGTGTAAAAACACCCTAAAATACATTTATGCTATGGTTTCCCCTTCAGTGATATCTGCATGGTCATGGTCATGTTATCTGGAAAGTGCTGTCCATGACTGATAGCACATACTGATCAGCTGTGTCTCTGCTCTCCAATGTCACAATATCATAAAGCCCAGTGTCCTTTCCCATGGAGCAGAAAGAGAGGGCCAGCGAGAAAGACGACAGGATGCCAGGATCCTCTGCAGTGGCATGGACTTCAGTGTGAGGTGCCCATGGGAAAATGGGCAGAAACTGAGAAAATGTCATTTAGAAGTTTTATTTTTGATTTTATCAGTAAATGGTATTGTAAAATGCTTCTAGCTGGGAACTATGCTCGTTCGTTCACAGGATTACTTTTGAAAAAAAAAAACTGGTGTTTCAAAGCAACTAAAGATTGATACAAATGTGATTTTGTGCCTATGCCACTGGCAAGGCGAAGCAAGGTTATTTGTATGGCACACGTCATACACAGAAGCAGTTCAATGTACTGTACAAAATAAAAGCAAAGGACATTATATGAAAGCATAAAAGAAAAATAGGTATTATGATAAAAAGTAAATACTAAAAAGGATGAAAACAATAAATAAAATACATATTTAATAATCAAGACAAAAAAAGATCATATATTGTATCATTATTTAAGATTATATAACGTAATCAGCTGTACAGTTGTCATATATGTGGACCAACAGCTCAAGGCTACATGAGAAATGAACACATCCTGTTTAGAATTGGACCTGACTACTCCGGTGGTACCTGCCCACAGTTTGAAATGGGCCTAGAGTGTTTCAAATGCCACAGACAGGCTGCAACTGGTTAATCTAAGGGCTGATGCAGATGGTTAATCTAAGGGCTGATGCAGATTGTTAATCTAAGGGCACTGACCAGTGGGAGGAGAGGCTGGTTGAAAATGCCTTTCATTTGTCAGAGTGAATTATGGACATCACACCACCCATCTTGGGCTTTAATAGACACATTACTGCCACCATAAGGCTGTGTGTCCAGAGAGGTAAGAAGTGCTTTCACTGTCATGTGCACACATCAGAGAACAAACCATTTCAAAAACGGTGCATAGATACTTTGTCAATCCACGGTGTGGCTATCCCGTCACCGTTTTATTTGTAGGCTGTCATCCCCGTCAACACTCCCACTTGTACTGTCACATCGGTAGAGGAAAAGGGCGAGGGTTGTTTTGGAATTCAGGAAAGAGTAAGTAATAGACCATAAGTGAAGACTTTTTATTGCATACACTCTCCTTTCACTGATTTATAAACTTTGGTAGAACAAGAAAATCATTATTGTAAAAAAACTAGAGTGTTTATAGCACAGAAGAATGAATTAATGCCTAAAAGACAGACTGAAAAAGATTAACTAAAATTCTAGCTGTGCGTATTTTAGCATGAGGAACTGTCCTCTGCTGATGACTGTGTATTAGTCCAAATATGGCTATGCGTCTTTAAGACTTCCTGAAACTCAACATATTTCAGTGTATTCAGCACAAGTGCAGTGAAATAGAAGTGGTTTCTGTGCCTGTCTTACTTCATGTTTTGGTGCATAACTCCAAAATAGACAATACAGTTGCAAGGAGAGTAGATGCACACAGAGGCTGAATGATTTCATGAATCTGTTTTGGACTAAAAAGCTAAAAACAATACAGGCCTTGCAGAAAATTTGGAAACAAATGTTTTGGGTCTGAGCCCATCACCAGTGTTTCCCTCCTTTCAAGCACAATCAAGTGCAAAATAAATACAACACCAACAGATATTCGCCCAGCTTTAAAATGAAATGAAATGAACACACTGCCTCCCTACCTTAAAAGCTAATTGTTTCTGATATAACAAACAGCAATAAAATAATTCAAATCTGAGTTTTCATTTGATTTTAGGAAAGTCCGACTTTCATTGTATACTGCCTTCCCAGTCATCTGAAAAGGGGCGTGTCTGCTGATGACTGACAGTGAGGAGTTAAGTCTTTGTTATCTTAGAAAAGTTTGTCCTGTGCATTTGACCAGTCCGAGCATACACACACATTCAGAGCACACATACTCATCCACAGAGCAAGTTGATGCTGTTAGTCCAGCACCCAGGGAGCAGTAGGGGGTTAGGCGTCCTGCTGAAATACACTTCATCCATGGCTATGGAGAGTTTTCCACACACACACAGACACACCCCAGTTATAACCTTATATAATATTAGGCTGTGGATTCACAGTATGTTTTGGCTAAATGGCGCCCTCTTTTGTGCAACTACAATTACTATAGTTCATTTAAGTAATTAACACATCTTGTTTAGAATTGGACCTGAGTACTTGGGTGATAAATACCCACAGTTTGAAATGGGCCTACAGTGTTTAAAATGCCACAGACAGGATACCGAAGCAGAGGCCACAGAGCGAGACATGCTGCAGGGCTGATGCAGATGGTGTATCCAAGCACACTGACCAGTGACAAGAGATGTTGTTTAGGGATGTCCTCCACTGGTCAGAGTGAATTATGGCTGCCATGCCACCCAACCAGATAATGCCATCAGGTTCTTGGGCTTGCATACACCTGGCTGCTGGCCCTCAGCATATATTTACAGTTAATTATTTTACTGTGAGCTCCAAATACTTTATTTTATTGCTGTAGTCAAGCTCTGGTGTTTATAGTAAAAAAAATGTGGGTTTAAATAAATCTTGAATTTCACAGCCAATGATCAAAACTATGAATACATTTAGGAAAAATTATTTTGAAATTATTTTGAAGTGTCAGCTCTTTGGCAACCCCTTAGTTTGAGAAATTAATGATAGAATAAAGTTGTGCGGCCATGTCAGTTCTAGTCAAGGCAGACAGTGAAAGAACAAAAAATTGCAAGAGTGAAAGCTTTGATAGAATTATTCCACACTGTGCAGAGTTTTGTGACCTGTAAAGAGGAAGCAAAATTAACTTTTCCGAGAAAGACCAATGAACAGTTATTTAAAAGCAAAACTGTGGTTATCCTCAGTAGTACAATGCTGTGACTTCCTGTTTGAAATAAGATGTGTCCAAAGCTCCAAAGTTCGACAGAGAAGACCTGCCCTACGCTAACCAAACGTGTTCTACAGCAGAGATGGCTGAGACTGAGTTTGCTGAACACATTTATGGAAATGCTCATGCAACACAAAGTTTTATTTTGGATAAAGATGATGTGTACGCCAATCAGCAAACAATTACAACCGAGACATGTGATGAAAGGAAAAATCAGGGTGGAAAGTTTACTGGTAAGTGATAGCTCTTCCTCGTAAAACTCAACCTTATACATAGGGTTTTCACTTTAATACATCCTTCATTATATTCCTTTGTATAGTTTCTAACTTGTGTATTTGTGCACATTACTTTGTAGTTGTGCACATTACTTTGTGCACATTACTTTGCCCCTGTAGGAAATCAGTCAAATTGGTTTGGACATGAACTGAAGTGAATTTGACTCAATGTAACTTATGATGTATGATGATGTTCTCGCCCATGCAGGAGGTGATACCACAGACGTGAAATACTACAGAGTGGCTGTAGTGGGTCTGGGGCTGCTGTGTGTTCTTCTGCTGGCTGTCATTATATCAGTGGCCATCACAGGAACGGCACAGAGGGACCAACTACGGAATGAAATACAATTACAGAAAATCATTTATAACAACCTGACCCAGGAGAAAGACCAGTTGCAGGCACTCAACACCAACCTGACCCAGGAGAAACACCAGTTGCAGGCACTCAACACCATCCTGACCCAGGAGAAAGACCAGTTGCAGGCAAATAACACAGATCTGACCCAGGAGAACAACAAGCTCTTGGACGTCATTTGTAAGTATTTTTGTATGCTGTGTTGGCAATATTCCAGCAGGATTCAGGAACTGATCTGAATTGTGATCTGTAAGACCTTTCAGGGAGACTTCTTGGATTTGTAAATTTGACATTTGAGTGCAAAGTAAATACCACATCAGTAAAAATTGACGGATTCACAAATTGAAATAATGTGAAATGAACATGTCCTCTTTCTGCGTCGACAGTTTACTGGCCCTGGCCTATTTAAAGGTAATGAAAATAACATGGTTTCCTTATAATTACAGGTGGTTTTAAAGGTTGGAACTGTTTTGGTTCCAGTCTGTACTACATTTCCAGTGAAGCAAAAACTTGGGCTGAGAGCAAACAGCACTGCATGGATCTAGGGGCTCATCTGGTGATCATTGACAGTGAGGAGGAACAGGTGAGAGACAAACAGAGAGGATGGAGGACACACAGATGGAAAATGATGGAAAAAAACTGTATGACCTTTAGTAATATTACATTTTCTAATGACCTGGCTCTTTGTTGACTTGTTTATATTAGAGATTTATCTACGCCCAAGAGAAGAGAGTCTGGATTGGTCTTAGTGATGCAGAGACAGAGAGTATCTGGAAATGGGTAGATGGCAAAGTTCTGGGTAATTCCAGGTAAGATCATTGGAACAACCTTATTGTCAATAATAAGATGCAACATATTACAGTAAGGCCTATTGTTTATAGATATTTAAGATAAAATGCTGTGATGTAACAGCGTTGTGTTTTTTTTCCGCACGCTGCCACCACCTTTGTTATAACAGTCAGGTCTGGTAGTCGTCCGTAGGAAGCACACAAACACAGGGAATTAATAAAGTGATTCACTTTATTATTAAGAATATTAAATTCATTCAAATATATTTTGAGGTCAATAAGGATGTACAATCCACCTATTCCTACCCACTCTACACTTTTCCTTTTTACAATTCCAAAGCTGAAAAAATGCCTAACACATTTTTAATCATCACTACAAAAACACACTGTAGTTAGAACATACTAATGTTTTACATGAATGTATCTCTTTTTATCTCATTTCAGATACTGGATGCAGGGTGAACCAAATGACCTAAGTGGTGAGGACTGTGCAGAGATAATACCTGGAAAAGGACCACTAACAAGCTGGAACGATTATGCCTGTGAGGAGAAAAGGATTTATTTTTGTGAAAAAGCAAAGTAACTTGAAAGTTCTCTCGAGGTTTTTCTTTTTCCTGATTTCAGTGATGCTAAACAATAGTCAAGATGTGCTCATCATGAGCTCAGGAAAGGGTGGGGGAAGGGACTGGATTTTGAATGTTTTTGAATTTTCAAGCCAAGGTCCTGGACTTTCAAAGACCTGACTTTAAATCGAAGACCTAACCAGCTTTATATGGTCAAAGTGTTAGTTGTTGTTGTAAAACAATAACAAACCATAAATAATGTCTTTTTGTTCAAGTAATAGGGCATAGGCAAGGAATCTGCATTGCACACATTCTCTTTTCACTGATTTAAAAGCCTTAGTAGACCAAGAAATCTGTAGTTATGTAAAAAACTAGAGTGTTTATAGTACAGAAGAATGAATAAATGGGTAAAAGACTGACTGAATTCTAGCTGTGCGTATTTTAGCATGAGGAACTGTCCTCTGCTGATGACTGTGTATTAGTCCAAATATGGCTATGTGTCTTTAAGACTTCCTGAAACTCAACATATTTTAGTGTATTCAGCATAAGTGCAGTGAAATAGAAGTGGTGTCTGTGCCTATGTCTAACTTCGTGTTTTGGTGCATAACTCCAAAATAGACAATAGAATTGCAAGGAGAGTAGATGCACACAGAGGCTGAATGCTTTCATGAATCTGTTTTGGACTAAAAAGCTAAAAACAATACAGGCCGTGCAGAAAATTTGGAAACAAATGTTTTGGGTCTGAGCCCATCACCAGTGTTTTTCTCCTTTTAAGCACAATCAAGTGCAAAATAAATACAACACCAACAGATATTCGCCCAGCTTTAAAATGAAATGAAATGAACACACTGACTCCCTACCTTAAAAGCTCATTGTTTCTGATATAATAAACAGCAATAAAATAATTCAAATCTGAGTTTTTATTTGATATTAGGAAGGTGTCAGTTTCGTTGTATATTGCCTTTCCAGTCATTAGAAAAGGGGCGTGTCTGCTGATGACTGACAGTGAGGAGTTAAGTCTTTATCTTAGAAAAGGTTGTTCTCTGCATTTGACCAGTCTGAGCATACACACACATTCAGAGCACACATACTCATACACAGAGCAAGTTGATGCTGTTAGTCCAGCACCCAGGGAGCAGTAGGGGGTTAGGCGTCCTGCTGAAATACACTTCATCCATGGCTATGGAGAGTTCTCCACACACACACACACACACACACACACACACACACACACACACACACACACACACACACACACACACACAGTCAAAGTCAAAGTCAAAGTGTACTTTATTGTCAATTCACTATGTAACAGGAATTACACAGAGGACTGTAATTGCGTTTCACCAGACACCAAATGTGCAATTTGAACTAGAAACATGCACGCATGCACACACACACACACACACACGGACACACACACACACACACCCACACACACACAAAGTGTGCACAGACATCCACAATAAATAGACATAAGACATTCAGATAAACATATACGCTTCCAACAAGAAGGAAAGTTCGAGGTAGCTCTTTTTGGTAGCTGGTGTAGGTGAAAAAAAAAGGAAAAAGTGAAATGTGCAATATGTAAGGTGCAATAAGTGAAGGTGCAGTTGGTAAAGTGCAAGTGTAAAAGCAGCATCAGTGTGTGGATGTCAGTAACATGTTCATGGAATCTTCTTCATTGTGTTGATTAGCCTGATGGCCTGTGGAAAGAAGCTGTTTCTCAGTCTATTTGTGTGGCACTGCATGCTGCGGTAGCGCTTTCCATATGGTAGGAGGGCAAACAATTTGTGTGTCGGGTGGGTGGTGTCCTTAATGATATTGGTGGCCCTCTTGGAACAGTGTGATGTGTATAGGTCCTGAATGGTTGGTTGGGATGATCTGACGATCTTTTCTGCAGTCCTCACCACCCTCTGAAGAGCCTTCTTGTCCGCAGCTGAGCAGCTGCCGTGCCAGACAGAGAGGCTGCTGGTAAGGATGTTCTCAATAGCACCCCTGTAGAAGCACACACACACACACACACACACACAC
This sequence comes from Coilia nasus, assembly GCA_027475355.1. Lineage (NCBI taxonomy): Eukaryota > Metazoa > Chordata > Actinopteri > Clupeiformes > Engraulidae > Coilia > Coilia nasus. The sequence continues at coordinate 17,076,251 of CM050205.1, forward strand.
ACACACACACACACACACACACACACCAGTCTGGTTACCAGTATGCCTTGGAGAATTTTTAGAAATTTTAGAAAAGGATGTACTGTATTTAGAATTGCATTTTAAAAGATCTGACAACATCACTTCCTGCCATCTTTGCTGGGAAAAGTCAGCAGTGGTCCATCCCTGAATGTAAATGAATGGATGTGATCGCAGGGAATTCTGTGACATTTCAAAACTCCCCTTTGCAGTTTTTGGAGTATTATACCTTATTCTCTGATATTCAAACATTGCACTGAACTTCCATTTCACAAAAACAAGCTCAACTACTATGTTACAAGACCAGTTATAACCTTATATTATATTAGGCCATGGATTAATAGTCTGTTTGGCTAAATGGCGTCCTCTTTCGTGCAACTACAATTACTATAGTTGATTTAAGGAATTAACACATCCTTTTTAGAATTGGACTTGAGTACTCAGGTGATAAATACCCACAGTTTGTAATGGGCCTACAGTGGTCAAAATGCCACAGATATACCAAAGCAGAGGCCACAGAGCGAGACATGCTGCAGGGCTGATGCAGATGGTTTATCCAAGCACACTGACCAGTGACAAGACATGTTGTTCAGGGATGTCCTCCACTGGTCAGAGTGAATTATGGCTAGCACGCCACCCAACCAGATCATGCCATCAGATTCTTGGGCTTACATACACCTGGCTGCTGGCTCTCAGCATACATTTACAATTAATTATTATGACCGCCGCTAGCGAAGCTAGCGAAAGCGGTCATTATAGAGTTGCCGTGACTTTTTTTTTTTCTTCTTTTTTTTTCAGTGAATGTCCATCAACGATTGCCGGTACACTGGAAGTCTGGGGGACATGAGTCTTTGTAGGCATGTAGCGCTAGAACTTTTCGAGCGACTATGCCAGTGTTCGTCAAAGAGGGGGAGACTGGCAAAAGTTTTCCCTGAATAACTCGATGAACGTTTCACTGAACAACATGAAATTTTTGTGATATGTCGGTGTTACAGAGACGTATCGATCCAGCCCATAAATACTCACTTGAAGCATAGCGCCACCTAGTGATCTGGGTAAATGCAAAAATTGGGATTTTGAGTTGCCAATACCTTGGACCGAGAAGGTGGAAACTGCGCAAAATACATCATGCTTGGTCACCACAAAGACCTCCAACACCACAGCACATGCCATAAAATTTGGTCCATAGGGGGCGCTGTAATTGTAGAAAATGTCATTTTGCCTATTATCTAGAGAATGCTAATGTTTACAACAATTTTTTTTTTATCGTGAAATCTATTGACCCTCACGCATTGAAAACACTGGTCGACGCCCACTTCCAACGAAAACAATTTCCGTGAAATTTTAACATTGCGAAAACAAATCTGAACGAACTCGTCATAGGCCGTTCATGTGAATCTCACCAAATTTGGTATATGTCATCTACAGACAATGCTGACAAAAAAGTTATCAAAGGATTTATCTTGAGATAAACCGTTTTGAAGTTACACGTCAATGAAGAAATAACACGTAGCTTAAAATTCTTCAAAAGTCCATATCTTGGCTTTTAACTCCTCAAATTTGGTAAAAGTTGACATGCCATCTCTAAACAGCTTTATTTTCATGTGTACAAAATGTTTTAACATTTCGTCATAGGGGGCGATGTTTACTGGCGAAGCTAGGTGTTGAAAAGCAGTTTTTGTTAAATAACTCAGCAACAATTTTGCCCAAGTCAACGATTTTGTGTTAGTATGCTGGTGTTACAAAGGCGTATCGACCCAGCCCATAAACACTCTCTTGAAGCATAGCACCACCTAGTGATAAGGGTAAATGCAAACATTGTGATTTTGAACTGCCAATATCTTGGACCGAGAAGGTGGGAACTGCCCAAAATACGTCATGCACAATCAGCACAAAGACAACTAGATGTACCGCATAGCGGTACATGGTATGACCGCCGCAGTATATTGAAATGTGGGAACTGTTGGTATGATGAGTGTGTGGTAGAGCAGTGTTGTAAGGTGAGAATTTCTGTGGAAATGCTTTCCTGGAAGTGGGCATGGATGTGGGTTTTGAATGAATGACATTGTGTGTGTTTGTGTAGTGTGTAGGAGTGATTTGTCAAAGCAAGGAAAAGGCAAAATAAGATTTTGTACAATTACAGCTTCCCCTATGGACCCCCTATAGAAGGTCTTTGTGCTGATCGTGCATGACGTATTTTGCGCAGTTCCCACCTTCTCGGTCCAAGATATTGGCAACTCAATATCCCAATTTTTGCATTTACCCATATCACTAGGTGGCGCTATGCTTCAAGTGAGCGTTTATTGGCTGGGTCGATACATCTCTGTAACACCGACATATCACAAAAATGTTATGTTGTTGGGTGAAACATTCACTGAGCTATTCAGCAAAAACTTTTGCCGGTCTCACCCTCTTTGACGTACGCTGGCACAGCGGGGGGGGGGGGGGGGGGGGGGGGGGGGGGGGTGGCCCTGGGGACCAAAAGCTTCTAGTCGCTCAAAATGTTCGAAAAAAAGAAAAAAAAAAAAAAAAGGGAAAAAAGTCGCGGCAACTCTATAATGACCTCTTTCGCTAGTTTCGCTAGCGGCGGTCATAATAATATTGCGAAAACGAATCTGAACAAACTTGTCATGGGCCGTTCATGTGAATCTCACCAAATTTCGTATATGTCATCTACAGACAATGCTGACAAAAAGTTATCAAAGGATTTATCTTGAGATAAACCGTTTCGAAGTTACACATCAATGAACATTTAACACGTAGCTTAAAATTCTTCAAAAGTCCATATCTTGGCTTTTAATGGCTCAAATTTGGTCAAATTTGACATGCCAACTTGAAACAGCTTTCTGTGTATGTGTCCTAAATTTTGTGACATTTCGTCATAGGGGGCGATGTTTTTCGCCGAAGCTAGGTGTCAAAGAACTGTTTTTGTTAAAGAATTCATCAACAATTTTGCCCAAGACAACGATTTTGCGTTAGTATGTTGGTGTTACAGAGGCGTATCGACCCAGCCCATAAACACTCACTTGAAGCATAGCGCCACCTTCAGTAGTGATATGGGTAAATGCAAAAATTGGTATTTTGAATTGCCAATATCTTGGACTAAGAAGGTAGGAACTGCATAAAATATGTCATTCACCATCAACACAAAGACCTCTAAAAGCACAGCACATGCCATAAAATTGGCAAAAAAGTTCCCACATTTCAACATACTGCGGCGGTCATACCATGTACCGCTATGCAGTACATCTAGTTTTACTATGAGCTCCAAATATGAGGGGATATCAAAATGTTTTGAGCATCACACAGAAAGACCAGGATAATCAGATTTGTATTGTTTTATTTTTCAACATAGTCACCTTCCAACTCCACACACTTGTTCCATCTAATGTAGTTTGCCAGTCATTGATACCCGATCAGTAGAACTCAACATGGTCCCCTAACCAGCCCTCCACAGCAGCAGTCAGCTTGTCATCCTTCTCAAGTCACCGGCCCCAAAGGTGTTTTTTCAGTCTGGGAAAGAGGTGGAAGTCACTGGGGATCTGGAGAATAGAGTGGGTGAGGGAGGAATTCGTAACCACATTTGCGTACAGCTTCCATCGTAACTCAGCTAGTGTGGACTGGTGCGTTGTCCTGGTGAAGCAGGATCCCATGACGAATTTTCCCGCAACGTTTCTCTTTAATGGACTGGCACACCTGCTTCAGTAGGTTAGTGTAATAGTCCCCATTCATTGTGGTTCCACGGGGCAGGTAGTTGAACCACTCCTTTGCTGTCCCAAAACGTTGTCGCCATAACCTTCTTGGGGGACCTGGTGGCCTTGAAATTCTTTGCCTTTGGAGCTCAGGCGTGTTTCCATTCCATCAATTACTCTTTACTGTCCGGGTCATAATGATACAGCCAGGTTTCATCACAGATTACAACCCTGAAATGAAAATTATCTGGGTTAGCATTGTACCGAGTTAGCAAAGCTCCACTGATGGTGAATCTCAATTGGTTCATGTCATCTGAAAGCATGCACACACCTTGGAAATGTGGAATATGTCATGAAGTATGCCGTGAATGGATCCATATGAAAGCCCTGTGGCTTCCTTTAACTCATGGAAAGTGATACGGTGGTTTTCCACCGCACAAGTAGATTGACGAACACGAACCAGCAGGAAGAATAGGAGGAGACGTAGTACAATCGACTTGTTTCGACTTTCATCATGGCGGCGACGAGAAACAACTGCAAACTACTGCATGTAAGAACAGTTTTTTAAATAAAAGTTGTGTACATTTGCAATATTCTCAGTGCTTTGTTTTGAATGCCGGAGCCTTTGTTGTACTACCGATGGTGTGGAGTTTCTTCGAGATGTTTTAATGGTTTAAAAATAGAGTAGTCGTCAGGCTTCGTGTAAGGGCACATACCACTTCCCTTGTTAGCCTTCTGGGACAAACAATAAAAAATAGTTAAACTCTGAATGCAACAGGCTAAATCAATTTTGCTCCTCAGTACACATACCAACACGGTATGATGTTTTAACATGCCAATTTTCATTTTACACCGAAGTTCTCCTTTAAAGGCTTAATAATGCACAATATAGGATTTATCAGTCTTTATAAGACACTGTTCTCGCTTTAGATCCGGTACCTGCAAAAAGCACAGTTAACTGTAAACAAGTGCATAGTTAACTTATAATAGATGACCAGTAAAGTATATATTAGTGTTAATAAATCAAACAATAAAGATTAGTAAAGGCATGACAAAGACGTAATGGTTGGGCTAGTTCAATATATGTGTTTGTAATGTTATTATGAACAATTATAAAATACTCATTAAGCATTAACAAACAGTTAACAAGTTTCTTATAAGTTCTTATAAATATCTTATAGTCAGTGTTGTGCAAGTTCACACTTTTTTTGAACTGTTCATGTTCATAGTTCACATCTTAAATTCTGAACTAGTTCAAAGTTCAGTTCATTTCACATTATGTTCAAAGTGAACTGTTCATGTTCATAGGTAACAGTTTTAATTTTGAATTAGTTCAAAGTTCAGATCATTTTACTTTTAGGCAGGATATTAAAATAGTTTTTTTTTTTCAGACTGACCTAAAATCACTATGCAACCCCCTAGCTCTGTTCACTGTATATCTTGTATATATTATATACATTGTACATATATGAAAAAGGACAAAAAATATTTTGATTATGGTTAATTCAGTGACTCAACCACTGTGTCATACATGACTTCACACAAATGCTTTCAGATTCAACTAATGGTAACTTCTAAAAAAGGACATGTAAATACCTCTAAACTTCCTTATAAGTGTGTGTGTGTGTGTGTGCGCGCGCACGCTTCTAAAAAGATGACTGCCAAATAGGTATATACACTGAATGAGTGCTATTTTAAAGTTCATACCAACAGGACAGTTAAGGCCTAGTGGTTAGGGAGTTGGTCTTAAAATCAGAGAGTTGCAGGTTCAAATCCCACATTAACCAGTAGATAATGGCTGCAGTGGCCTTGAGCAAGGCATCTAAACCCACATTACCCCATGTTGTCACCAATACCCTTTAATAACTAAGTCACTTAGGCCCATTCAGTTCCATTCTATAAAAATGAAGCAACCGCAACCATAGACATCCTATACACTTGAGTGAGCTAGTTCGTTAGCTTGCTAGCTTGCTTTAAAGACACCCTAAATTATTTTCTTAGAGTTCGAAATAGGAATTTGTTGGCATCATACATCATCCTAGACAACAATACACTGCATAGAATTATTTAAAAGCTTATTAAAATAAAAAGTTTATGATATGACATCATATGACACTCCCATTTATACAGTCTGGACGTGTTCATGTTTGGTCCCATAGTAACGTATTATGTTGGCTGATCTTTGTAGAATCTAAGATCTTTGGGGTAACTAAGAGCGTTGCTGGGAAGACATATTGGAATTTGTCCGGTGATGGTGCCACTAGAAGGCGCAAAAGACATAAGGTAATAATACCCTTAACAATTTCAAGGCACATCTACATTATTTTTCGCTCGTCCTGATTAACTTGTAAGATGAACAATGCCAGGATCTCATTGTGGGCTCCAGGAAGAGGGTAGATGGTTTGCACTCACTTCACATTAAGGACTGTCATCAGTTGGGCACTGGGGGTTCACATACCAGAGGACCTGTCTTCCTTCACTACAAACATCTCCAATCTGGCCAAGAAGGTTCACTAATGCATGGAGAACACTGCAGAAACGTGCAGGTATGGATTTCTGCTGGGGACCTCAAGGGGGTAAAAAGGCATGTGTTTTAATATGGAAAGGTACCATCTCAAACTAATTCCAAATGACCAAGGAGGTCACTCACAGACTAATGACCCCTGCCAGGCTCTGCAGAAGCTGAAAAAGAACCCATCAGATGAGTCCGGTTTAAACATTGGACGTACAGGTGCCACCAAAAAACAACATGAAATGATAATGTACATCCCACTACATCCCACTTTTCCCACAATTCTCTGCCGCAAAGCGTCTGCCAGAAACACATTTAATCCTTTCACATGCAGGCCCACCTTCACTCCCGTGGAACAAGAATGAAATGAAACTAGGTCACACTCAACACGTAACTCAAACTAGTTTCAGATAATTGCAGATGTTTCTCAACAACATACTAGCATGATATACTGTGTAAACATTGCGTCTAGTGACGGACTCTCCCTGACATTTTGAAGAAATGTAGTAATGCAGAAATGCAGTCTCTCGTTTTCTAGGGGATGTCACTGAATACTGTGCACAGTTTTGTAACTTGTGTTATAAAGAAGTGGCAAAGGCCTCTAGCATGGATATTGATACAGTTATTTACAAAGAAAGCTGTGGTTGGTCTGGGTGGTAAAATTCCGTTTGACTTACTGAGTAACATTAGATACAACTGAAGGATGATGGAGAAGTATTTACTTCCTGAGTAACATCAGATGGTATTTACAAAGAAAGCTGAGGTTGGTCTGGGTGGTAAAATTCCGTTTGACTTACTGAGTAACATTAGATACAACTGAAGAATGATGGAGAAGTATTTACCTCCTGAGTAACATTAGATGGTATTTACAAAGAAAGCTGTGGTTGGTCTGGGGGATAAAAGTCTGTGTGACTTCCCGAGTGACATTAGATACAACTGAAGGATGATAGAGAAGATCCGACCTAACCAAGCATGAGTGCAGCAGACATGGCTCAGACAGAGCTTTCTGAACATTGTTATGAAACCACTGCTCCAGGACAAGGATCGTATAATATTTCTGAACATTGTTATGAAACCACTGCTCCAGGACAAGGATCGTATAATATGGATAACAATGATGTGTACACTAATCAAGAAACAATCCCATCTCAGGAAAATAAAAGAGAAAAGTTTCCGGGTAAGTGTTTCTCCCTTGTACACCTGTTTTGTGAAGTAATGTTTTTGCAAGCCTAAGTGTGCACATCCAAAGTCAAATCAGTTGGGATTTAAACATGAATATATCAATTTAACTTATGATTTTTTGCCCATACCACAGAGGTCAAATACTACAAAGTGGCTGTAGTGAGTGTGGGGCTGCTGTGTGTTCTTCTGCTGGCTGTCATTATATCAGTGGCCATCACAGGAACTGCAGAGAGGGACCAACTACGGAATGAAATACAACTACAGCGATTCATGTATACCAACCTGACCCAAGAGAAAGACCAGTTGCAGGCACTCAACACCAACCTGACCCAGGAGAAAGACCAGTTGCAGCCACTCAACACCAACCTGACCCAGGAGAAAGACCAGTTGCAGCCACTCAACACCAACCTGACCCAGGAGAAAGACCAGTTGCAGGCACTCAACACCAACCTGACCCAGGAGAAAGACCAGTTGCAGGCACTCAACACCAACCTCACCCAGGAGAATGACCAGTTGCAGGCACTCAACACCAAGCTGTCCCATGAGAAAGACCACTTGCAGGCACTCAACACCAACCTGACCCAGAAGAAAGACCAGTTGCAGGCACTCAACACCAACCTCACCCAGGAGAATGACCAGTTGCAGGCACTCAACACCAAGCTGTCCCATGAGAAAGACCAGTTGCAGGCACTCAACACCAACCTGACCCAGAAGAAACACCAGTTGCAGGCACTCAACACCAACCTGACCCAGGAGAAACACCAGTTGCAGGCACTCAACACCAACCTGACCCAGGAGAAACACCAGTTGCAGGCAAAAAACACCAACCTGACCCAGGAGAAACACCAGTTGCAGGCACTCAACACCAACCTGACCCAGGAGAAACACCAGTTGCAGGCAAAAAACACCAACCTGACCCAGGAGAAACACCAGTTGCAGGCACTCAACACCAACCTGACCCAGGAGAAACACCAGGGGCTCACCTGGTGATCATTGACAGTGAGGAGGAACAGGTGAGAGACAAACAGAGAGGATGGAGGACACACAGATGGAAATCTGTGCAAAATCTGACCTCTAGGAATATTACATTTTTTAATGACCTGGCTGTTTGTTGACTTGTTTATATTAGAGATTTATCTACGCCCAAGAGAAGAGAGTCTGGATTGGTCTTAGTGATGCAGAGACAGAGAGTATCTGGAAATGGGTAGATGGCAAAGTTCTGGGTAATTCCAGGTAAGGTCATTGGAACGACCTTATTGTCAATAATAAGATGCTACATATTCCAGTAAGGCCTATTGTTTATAGATATTTAAGATAAAATGCTGTAATGTAACAGCGTTGTGGTTTTTTTTTCGCACTCTGCCACCACCTTTGTTATAACAGTCAGGTCTGGTAGTCGTCCGTAGGAAGCACACAAACACAGGGATTTAATAAAGTGATTCACTTTATTATTAAGAATATTAAATTCATTAAAATATATTTTGAGGTCAACAAGGATGTACAATCCACCTATTTCATGTACTTATTTCAGTTTCATGTATACATGTTGGATTATGCCTTTCCTTTTTACAATTCCAATGCTGAAAAAATGCCTAACACATTTTTAATCATCACTACAAAAACGCACTGTAGTTGGAATATACTAATGTTTTACATGAATGTATCTCTTTTTATCTAATTTTAGATACTGGATGCAGGGTGAACCAAATGACCAAAGTGGTGAGGACTGTGCAGAGATAGTACCTGGACAAGGACCACTAACAAGCTGGAACGATTATGCCTGTGAGGCGAAAAAGATGTATTTTTGTGAAAAAGCAAAGTAACTTGAAAGTTCTCTCGAGGTTTTTCTTTTTCCTGATTTCAGTATCTGTGAACAATAGTCAAGATGTGCTCATCACATCCTTGCGCTCGTGATTAGTAACTTGGTAGTTAAAGCTGCTGTCGGCAGGTCTTCAGAAGCAAAATGTTCACACTCACGGCAATTAGGAACTTGCCAGAGCAAAGGGGAGTGGTAGCCCCTGTCAATCAAAGCTCATTGCTGTTGCTCTGGACACAATACTCTTTCACCTGAACCTGTGAACTCACTTGACCTGAGTTCACTGTCACAGGTACCATCACATCAGTATAAGGAAAGGGGGTGGGTCGTGTTGGAGGTCAGGAAAGGGTGGGGGAGGGGACTGGATTTTAAATGTTTTTGAATTTTCAAGCCAAGGTCCTGGACTTTTGAAGACCTGACAATGGCAGCTTTAAATAGTCGCAGTGTTAGTTGTTGTTACATTTGTACAATAATAACAAACCATAAATAATGTCTTTCTGTTCAAGTAATGGGCCATAGGTAAAGAATTTGTATTGTATACACTCTTTTTTCACTGATTTAAAAACCTTAGTAGACTAAGAAAATCAGTAGTTATGTAAAAAGCTAGAGTGTTTATAGTACAGAAGAATTAATAAATGGCTAAAAGACAGACTGAAAAAGATTAACTAAAATTCTAGCTGTGCGTATTTTAGCATGAGGAACTGTCCTCTGCTGATGACTGTGTATTAGTCCAAATATGGCAGCACTAACTCAAATTCCTCTAACTGTAAAATGAAATTAAATTAACACATTTTCTGCTGGCCTTAGGAGTTTACTGGTTCTGATATAATAAACATCAATAAAATAATTCAAGTCTGAGGTTTTTATTTGATTTCAGATTGGGGGATTAATTTTATACCACCTCTCAAGGCACCAGAAAAGGGGAGTGTCTTGATCACTGACAGTGAGGAGTTAAGTTTTTGTTATTTTTCCATGCATTTTTACAAACCCAGTTATAACTTTATATTAGACTGTGGTTTAAAATTGCCTGCTTTGGCTAAATGGCACCCACTTTTGTGCAATCACAATTACTGTAGTTGAGTTGACCTCACACTCGGTCATGTTTAACTTTCTTGACAGCTTTGTGGTCCCAGTGTAAAAACACCCTAGAATACATTAATGCTATGGTTTCCCCTTCAGAGATATCTGCATGGTCATGGTCATGTTATCTGGAAAGTGCTGTCCATGACTGATAGCACATACTGATCAGCTGTGTTTCTGCTCTCCAATGTCACAATATCATAAAGCCCAGTGTCCTTTCCCATGGAGCAGAAAGAGAGGGCCAGCGAGAAAGACGACAGGATGCCCGGATCCCCTGCAATGGCATGGACTTCAGTGTGAGGTGCCCATGGGAAAATGGGCATGGCCACAATATACAGAAACTGAGAAAATGTAATTTAGAAGTTTGACTTTTGATTTTATCAAATGCTTTTGTAAAATGCTTCTAGGTCAGGACTATGCTCTTTCATTCACATGATTACTTTTGAAAAAAAATGGTGTTTCAATGCAACTAAAGATAGAGGGAGTAACTAAAGATAGGGGGAGTAACTAAAGATAGGGGGAGTAACTAAAGATAGAGGGAGTAACTAAAGATTGGGGGAGTAACTTGAAAAATGTGACTTTGCGACCATGCCACTGGAAGGAAATGGCAAGGCGAAGCAAGGTTATTTGTATGGCACACGTCATACACAGAAGCAGTTCAATGTACTGTACAAAATAAAAGCAAAGGACATTATATGAAAGCATGAAAGAAAAATAGGTATTATGATAAAAAGTAAATACTTAAAAGGATGAAAACAATATATGTAAATAAAATACATATTTAATAAACAAGCCAAAAAAGATCATATATTGTATCATTATTTAAGATGATATAACATGTGATCAGCTCTACAGTTGTCATACATGTGTACCAACAGCTCAGGGTTACATGAGGAACACATCCTGTTTAGAATTGGACCTGACTACCCGGTGGTACCTGCCCACAGTTTGAAATGGGCCTAAAGTGTTTAAAATGCCACAGACAGGATGCAACTGGTTAATCTAAGGGCTGATGCAGATGGTTAATCTAAGGGCTGATGCAGATGGTTAATCTAAGGGCTGATGCAGATGGTTAATCTACGGGCACTGACCAGTGGGAGGAGAGGCTGGCTGAAAATGCCTTCCATTTGTCAGAGTGAATTATGGACATCACACCACCTTATTGCCACCATAAGGCTGTGTGTCCAGAGAGGAAAGACGTGCTTTCACTGCCATGTGCACACCTCAGAGAACAAACCAGACACAACACATGAAAATGCTTCGACTTGTATGGGATCCATGATGGGTTCAAAGAAAGACCATGATAGCAGCACCAGAGTTCATCTCACGGCCTTTTCCACACAGATAACCATCTGCCACATGACAGTTACTGAGCTGCTGTTGAACTTAAATGCAGGAAGCATTCTGCATGGCCATGTGATTTCCTCCTAACCAAAAAGAAAAAAAGAGGCTGATTTAACCTCATATAGGTTGGCCAGTGAGCCTTGCAGCTGGAGGGGAGCAGGCTCAGTTCCCCGTGCCAACACTCAGGGCTGTAACATTTAACTCTGGGCTCTATACATAAGCAGTCTTTGTGGGCCAACATCCTTTCTACATTTCTTCTGCATCTGACTCGCTTGGGCCCCTATACTGCCATTGGGGCCCTGCAGTCCTACTTTCGTCCCCAATCTATGTATGTTTTGCTATCTATGTGTCCTGAAGGAAATTAAGGATCAACATGCTCTGGGTGATCATGTTTGTCAGTGTGTTTCAAAAACGTTAAAAAAAAAAAAAACATTTCAAAAACGGTGCATAGATACTTTGTCAGTCTACGGTGTGGCTATCCTGTCACCGTTTTATTTGTAGGCTGTCATCTCTGTCATCACTCACTTCCACAGCAACGCACCGCTACAGGACAGCTCAGCCTACCTGCACAGATCTGTCACTCATCAACCAATCACGGATGTAAATGCAAGCAGGCTCATGCATTAGACCATGACAACGGAGCTTTTATCTTATCTTAAGAGTTGTAATTTTTTCTAACTAAAAGTATGTCTTAGCTAGCCTGGGTGTGCCCATACTGCCTATGACGCTGCATTTTCATTTCGCGAGCAAGTCAGTCTGGCCAGGCTGCCTATCTAAACCATTTCTGCTCCGGCAGAAATATGGGTCCAATGAAAATCGAGCATTTCAAAATGGCAATGACGCGGTAGTTTGGAAACCGGAAATCTATCTCAGTCTGTCAACATGGCGAACGTGGAGCAAACGCAAGATTTCAATGCAGCTGTAGCTGCTGTTTTGGACGAATTCAAAGGGAAGTTCTCTCTGAAAATACAGCAAAGGGCAGCCCTTGAAGCATTTGTTGCGGGAAAGGACGTTTTCGCAATGCTACCGACCGGCTTCGGTAAAAGTTTAATTTAGCAGTTAGCCCCGCTGGTAGCCAAGTCGATTGGGCTTTGCGAGAACGCTGTTGTTGTGGTCATTTCGCCTTTGATCGCACTGATTCGTTTTTCGAATATCAATATTAAATGACCAACACCAGCCACTCTCATGTTCACCTCACAAGTCCGATAAAAATCATTTAACGCCATTTCTATATGACTACAGGCTACTACTACTTTTTGTTTGGATCAAGCAGGTTATTTTGCTGGGTGTACGTCAGAGGGCAGAGGGGTGTGATGGATTGAAGCTTCGTCCAGTAGGAAACAGAGGCATTTGAAAGAGGCGGGTTAAGCCCGCCTTCTGAGAAATGGGTTTACAACACAGCTTGGCCAGACCAATGCTCGCAGAGCATTGACAAGTCGCGATAGCCAGGCTAGGTCTTAGCAGCTTTATGAATCAGTTTTAAGCAACTTTAATGTGATTAAGGATACCCCTTAGCACTAAGATAAAATCGTTTGTGAATATGGACCCAGATGTTATAAACTCAACAGCAAAACACCTTCTTCCCCCATCACATGAACTCTTGTGTCATAAGCATGTGCAGTCTGGCTTTCAATAACCTTTTCATGTAATTTATGACACAGTTTTCCTTTATCAGGCAAATGATAGCTGTCAAAGTATTTATATGAGTTTCCTGTGTCATGTCTTAACCAACCTAAGCTGTGTACACAGAAAGGACAAATCACACCCACCCCAGCAATCCTGCCCCACTTCCTGAAACATGCTGCTCATCAAGATAAGGACCAGTCACAGTTTTATTACCACTTCTGGTTTGCTTTGCATATCATGTTTAATCATATGCATTGTGACATCTGTTAGGGGGGTAACTGTGTTTTAAAACCAGCACCCCTTTGAAAAGGTAGCTAACTGTAGTGTAACTTACTCAGGACAGAAGAGGACTGAATCTAATCAACAATGAGTAGTGCAGAACAGGTACAACTCAACGAACATATCGATAGAAATATTGGTGATGAAACTCAACGACTTGATCATTTGGATGAAGAACGTCCTGATCACCAAAGAATCACAACTCAGATATGCAATCAGAAGAAAAATGAAGATGCAAAGTTTCCAAGTAAGCAATTTCTGGACCTTTTGTGCAGTAACAGAGGTATTTAATGGCTAATCTCTATTTGTGAAGCGATATATGTACACAATAGATATTCGTGTGCAGATTTACTATAGGAAAGTCCTGGCAGAGTGGTTGGGGTTTAAATATAGGCTATATATTCTAGCAGAGTTTGTGGTGTGTTTCTACATGTGCTCATGTGTGTTTCTCTGCAATACCACAGAGGCCAGATGCTACAGAGTGGCTGTAGTGGGTCTGGGGCTGCTGTGTATTCTCACGGTGATTGTCATAAGGATGGCGACCAAACACATTACAGAGACACAAAAGCACATTACTGAAACACAAAAGCTACAAAGTGAAATAGAACTGCTGAAACTAACTAACCATAATCTGACCCAAAATGAAGAACAATTACAGGCAAAAATTACAAACTTGACCCAGCAGAAAGAGCAGCTGAAAAACTTGTTATGTAAGTATTCCAGCAGGATTCATGAACTGATTTCTGGTGCTTGATGATTGTATTAGCCTAATTATGGCCATGTGTTGATAACACTTGTAAGTTAGCCCTCCTAAATTTGTAAATAATAGTAATAATACATTTTATTCACATTTGATTACAGATAGTTCTCAACATTGGAAGTGTTTGGGTTCCAGTCTATACTACATTTCCAGTGAACAGAAAACTTGGTTTGACAGCAGACAACACTGCATGGATCTAGGGGCTCATCTGGTGATCATTGGCAGTGAGGAGGAACAGGTGAGACACAAACAGAAAGGATGGATGATACAAAGATGGAAAATAAAAAAGGGGTATGACCTTTAGTAGTATTACATTTTCTAATAACCTGGCTGTTCATGTTGACTTGTTTATATTAGAGATTTATCTACACCCAAGAGAAGACAGTCTGGATTGGTCTTAGTGATGCAGAAACAGAGAGTATCTGGAAATGGGTGGATGGCAAGGTTCTGTATGATTCCAGGTAAGATCATTGGAACTGGCTCATTATCAATAATAATTGATATTATTATCAATTGATATATTATTATGGCCTATATTATGTACTGTTTCACTGAAACCAAGGACAGATAGCATTGAAAAGTCCTTAAAATGTCTAATTGTGTGTCTGTGTGTGTGGGCATGCATGTGTGTATAAAAGGCATGTATGTTTCCAAAACAAAAAAGAAAAGTGAAAAGTGCAAGAATGTAAATCCTCATTACAGTAAAGGCACAATTCTGACCAGGCTTGTTGTGTACATGTTGCATTATGTTGTGCTTTTTTGCAATTACAACGCTAAAAAAAATGACTAACACATTTTAATCATGCCACACACCCTGTTGTACAAAAATGCACTGCAGTTGGAACATACTAATGTTTTACATGAATGTATCTCTTTTTATCTCATTTCAGATACTGGAAGCAGGATGAACCAAATGACCTAAATGGTGAGGACTGTGCAGAGATATGGTCTGGAATGGGACCGCTAACAAGCTGGAACGATAATGCCTGTGAGAAGAAAAATATGTATATTTGTGAAAAAGAAAAGTAACTTGAAAGTTCTCTGGAAGTTTTTCTTTTTCCTGATTTCAGTGTCTGTGATGATAAACAATAGTCAAGATGTGCCCATCACATCCTTGCGCTCGTTATTAGTAACTCGGTAGTTAAAGCTGCTGTCGGCAGGTCTTCAGAAGTATTTTTGAAAACATATTTGTTGGAATTGTCACAATTTTCTGACAGAAGTACACGAAGTAGGTAGATTAGAAAAAATAGGACCCCTTTGTTAGCACCTAGAGCCCGTAGTCAGACCAGCAAAATTTCCACACTCACAGTGATTAGGAACTTGCCAGAGCAAAGGGGAGTGGTAGCCCCTGTCAATCAAAGCTCACTGCTCTTGCTCTGGATTATTAATTATTACAATTATTTCTACGTTCACATTTTTCATATAAAAGATGACACAATCTTGTTTAAACCTTTATGACAGCTCTGTGGTCCCAATGTAAAAACACCCTAGAATACATTTATGCTATGGTTTCCCCTTCAGTGATATCTGCATGGTCATGGTCATGTTATCTGGAAAGTGCTGTCATCAACTGATAGCACATACTGATCAGCTGTGTCTCTGCTCTCCAATGTCACAATATCATAAAGCCCAGTGTCCTTTCCCATGGAGCAGAAAGAGAGGGCCAGCGAGAAAGACGACAGGATGCCAGGATCCCCTGCAGTGGCATGGACTTCAGTGTGAGGCGTTGTGGTAATTATTTAGTATGTTGAACATAAAACAGTAAAGTTGTTACAAGAAAATGCTGAACAAAACAGAGGAGTGGAGGAGATCCTTTCTGCTCTGCAAACCTGAGGACTGCAGAGCAAAAGTGCTGTCGTACAGAAATTAGAAACACACATGCATATACACAGGAAAGAAGAGAGACACTGTAGATGCATGCACACCCACACACACAGACACTCACGCCGGTGAAAAGATCAGAGACACCATTGAAAAAAATAGGGGACTTTTCTTGAAGTTAATGGAAGATGGTAAAAATGGATTATGGAAATTAAATGTGGGTTGCTCAAGATCAAGTATGGGTGGTTGGAAATGAACCGTGAGCACACTGAGTTCTTGGGGAAAGTACACGAGTGGAACTGCTGTCAATACACTGCGGGGGCTGTAAGAGGACCTAAAAACTAGAGCCTCAGAGCAGCATCTAGGAGGACTAGATTCATCTAGATTCATCTAGGAGGCACACCTGAGAGATTCTTTTCGGCTGCTTCTTAGATCCCTCTCCGGGACTTGATCAACTCTCTGTGGCAGCTATTGTGGGGGGTTCACTCTGTTATGCATTGGCTGTATTGTTTTGATAATTTTCTACTTCCTCCTATGCAAACTTAATGAATAAAGCCTTTGTCAACAACCAACTTCAATTGTTTGGCTCAACTTGTTGTGCTAAAAAGACTATCAATTGGCAGACTTGATGGGTTTTCCACAACAGTGTCCATGGGAAAATGGGCATGGCCGCAAAATGCAGGAACTGAGAAAATGTAATTTAGAAGTTTGATTTTTGATTTTATCAAATGCTTTTGTAAAATGCTTCTAGCTGGGGACTATGCTCTTTCATTAACAGGATTTCTTTTGAAAAAGCTGGGGTTTCAATGCAACTAAAGATAGAGGGAGTAAGTTCAAAAATGTGATTTTGTGCCTATGCCACTGGAAGAAAATGGCAAGGTAAAGCAAAGTTATTTGTATGGCACATGTCATACACAGAAACAGTTTAATATACTGTACAAAATAAAAGCAAAAAACATTATATGAAAGCATAAAAGAAAAATAGGCATTATGATAAAAAGTTAACGCTTAAAAGCATGAAAATAATATATGTAAATAAAATACATATTTAATAAACAAGCCAAAAAAGATCATATATTGTATCATTATTTAAGATGATATAACATGTGATCAGCTCTACAGTTGTCATACATGTGTACCAACAGCTCAGGGTTACATGAGGAACACATCCTGTTTAGAATTGGACCTGACTACCCGGTGGTACCTGCCCACAGTTTGAAATGGGCCTAAAGGGTTTAAAATGCCACAGACAGGCTGCAAATGGTTAATCTAAGGGCTGATGCAACTGGTTAATCTAAGGGCTGATGCAGATGGTTAATCTAAGGGCACTGACCAGTGGGAGGGGAGGCTGGTTTAAAATGCCCTCCACTTGACAGAGTGAATTATAGACATCACACCACCCATCTTGGGCTTTGATAGACACATTGCTGCCACCATAAGGCTGTGTGGTCTTCAGAGAGGAAAGATGTGCTTTCACTGCCATGTGCACATCAGAGAACAAACCAGACACAACACATGAAAATCCCTCGACTTGTATGAGACCCATGATGTGTTCAAACAAAGCCCATGATAGCAGCACCAGAGTTCATCTCATGGCCTTTTCCACACAGATAACCATCTCTCACATGACAGTTACTGAGCTGCTGTTGAACTTAAATGCAGGAAACATTCTGCATGGTCATGTGATTTCCTCCTGATAAAAAAAAGAAAAAAGAGGCTGATTTAACCTCATATAGGTTGGCCAGTGAGCCTTGCAGCTAGAGGGGAGGAGGCTCAGTTCCCCGTGCCAACACTCAGGGCTGTAACATTTAACTCTGGGCTCTATACACAAGCAGTCTTTGTGTGCCACCTTCCTTTCTACATTTCGTCTGCATCTGACTCGCTTGGGCCCCTATACTGCCATTGGGGCCCTGGGTAGTCCCACGTTCGTCCCTTTTATGTTTTGCTATCTATGTATCCCGAAGGAAATTAAGGATCAGCATGCTCTGGGTGATCATGTGTGTCATAGTGTATTTTAAAAACGTTTCAAAAACACAATTTCAAAACGGTGCGTAGATACATTGTCAGTCCATGGTGTGACTATCCCGTCACCGTTTTATTTGTAGGCTGTCATCTCTGTCATCACTCACTTCCACAGCAGTGCACTGCTACAGCACAGCTCACGCCTACCTGCACAGATCTGTCACTCATCAACCAATCACGTATGTACATGCAAGCAGGCTCATGCATTACACCATGACAAGGGAGCTTTTATCTTATCTTAAAAGTTGTCATTTTTTCTAACTAAAAGTAGGTTTCAACAGCTTTATGAAGAAGTTTTAAGCAACTTTAATGTGATTAAGGATACCTCTTAGCACTAAGATAAAATCGTTTGTGAATGGACCCAGATGTTATAAACTCAACAGAAAAACACCTTCTTCCACCATCACATGAACTCTTGTGTCATAAGCATGTGCAATCTGGCTTTCAATCACCTTTTCATGTCATTTATGACACAGTTTTCCTTTATCAGGCAAATGACAGCTGTCAGAGTAATTATATGAGTTTTCTATGTCATGTCTTAACCAACCTAAGCTGTGTACAAAGGAAGGACAAATACATGTACCACCAACCCCAGAAATCCTGCCCTACTTCCTGAAACATGCAGCTCATGAAGATAAGGACCAGTCACAGTTTTATTACCACTTCTGGTATGCTTTTCACATCATGTTTACTCATATGCATTGTGAGATCTGTTAGGGGGGTAACTGTGTTTTAAAACCAGCATCCATTTGAAAAGGTTGCTAACTGTAGTGTAACTTACTCAGGACAGAAGAGGACTTACTATAATCAACCATGAGTAGTGCAGAACAGGTACAACTCAACGAACATATCAATATAAATATTGGGGATGAAACTCAACGACTTGATCATTTGGATTTACATCCTGATCACCAAAGAATCACAACTCAGACATGCAATCAGAAGAAAAATGAAGATGGAAAGTTTCCAAGTAAGCAATTTCTCCTTCTGAAAATAGATCTTTTGTGTAGTAACAGAGGTATTTAATGGCTAATCTCTATTTGCGAAGTGATATATGTAAACAATAGACATTCCTGTGCAGATTTACTATAGGAAAGTACTGGCAGAGTGGTTGGGGTTTAAATATAGGCTATATATTCTAGCACAGCTTGTGGTGTGTTTCTACATGTGCTCATGTGTGTTTCTCTGCGATACCACAGAGGCCAGATGCTACAGAGTGGCTGTAGTGGGTCTGGGGCTGCTGTGTGTTCTCACGGTGATTGTCATAAGGATGGCGACCAAACACATTACAGAGACACAAAAGCTACAAAGTGAAATAGAACTGCTGGAACTAACTAATGATAATCTGACCCAAAGTAAAGAACTATTCCAGGAAACAATTACAAACTTGACCCAGGAGACAGAGCAGCTGAAAAACATGTTATGTAAGTATTTCAGCAGGATTCATGAACTGATTTCTGGTGCTTGATGATTGTATTAGCCTAATTATGGCCATGTGTTGATAACACTTTTAAGTGAGCCCTCCTAAATTTGTAAATAATAGTAATAATACATTTTATTCACATTTGATTACAGATAGTTCTCAACATTGGAAGTGTTTGGGTTCCAGTCTATACTACATTTCCAGTAAAAAGAAAACTTGGTTTGACAGCAAACAACACTGTATGTATCTAGGGGCTCATCTGGTGATCATTGACAGTGAGGAGGAACAGGTGAGAGACAAACAGACAGGATGGAGGACACACAGATGGAAAATAAAAAAGGGGTATGACCTTTAGTAATATTACATTTTCTAATGGCCTGGCTCTTTGTTGACTTGTTTATATTAGAGATTTATCTACGCCCAAAAGAAGAATGTCTGGATTGGTCTTAGTGATGCAGAGACAGAGAGTATCTGGAAATGGGTAGATGGCAAAGTTCTGGGTAATTCCAGGTAAGATCATTGGAACAACCTTATTGTCAATAATAAGATGCAACATATTACAGTAAGGCCTATTGTTTATAGATATTTAAGATAAAATGCTGTAATGTAACAGCGTTGTGTTTTTTTTTTCGCACGCTGCCACCACCTTTGTTATAACAGTCAGGTCTGGTAGTCGTCCGTAGGAAGCACACAAACACAGGGATTTAATAAAGTGATTCACTTTATTATAAAGAATATTAAATTCATTAAAATATATTTTGAGGTCAATAAGGATGTACAATCCACCTATTTCATGTACTTATTTCAGTTTCATGTATACATGTTGGATTATGCCTTTCCTTTTTACAATTCCAATGCTGAAAAAATGCCTAACACATTTTTAATCATCACTACAAAAACGCACTGTAGTTGGAATATACTAATGTTTTACATGAATGTATCTCTTTTTATCTAATTTTAGATACTGGATGCAGGGTGAACCAAATGACCAAAGTGGTGAGGACTGTGCAGAGATAGTACCTGGACAAGGACCACTAACAAGCTGGAACGATTATGCCTGTGAGGCGAAAAAGATGTATTTTTGTGAAAAAGCAAAGTAACTTGAAAGTTCTCTCGAGGTTTTTCTTTTTCCTGATTTCAGTATCTGTGAACAATAGTCAAGATGTGCTCATCACATCCTTGCGCTCGTGATTAGTAACTTGGTAGTTAAAGCTGCTGTCGGCAGGTCTTCAGAAGCATTTTTGAAAACATATTTGTTGGAATTGTCACAATTTTGTGACAGAAGTACATGAAGGAAAAAATACCACTCCTTTGTCACCACCTACAGCGCACAGTCAGACTAGCAAAATTTCCACACTCACGGCGATTAGGAACTTGCCAGAGCAAAGGGGAGTGGTAGCTCCTGTCAATCAAAGCTCACTGCTGTTGCTCTGGACACAATACTCTTTCACCTGAACCTGTGAACTCACCTGACCTGAGCTCACTGTCACAGGTACCATCACATCAGTAGAAGGGAAGGGGGTGGGTCGTGTTGGAGGTCAGGAAAGGGTGGGGGAGGGCACTGGATTTTAAATGTTTTCGAATTTTCAAGCCAAGGTCCTGGACTTTTGAAGACCTGACAATGGCAGCTTTAAATAGTGGCAGTGTTTGTGGTTACATTAGTACAATAATAACAAACCATAAATAATGTCTTTCTGTTCAAATAATGGGCCATAGGTAAGGAATTTGTATTGTATACACTCTCTTTTCACTGATTTAAAAACCTTAGTAGACTAAGAAAATCAGTAGTTATGTAAAAAACTAGAGTGTTTATAGTACAGAAGAATGAATAAATGGCTAAAAGACAGACTGAAAACGATTAACTAAAATTCTAGCTGTGCGTATTTTAGCATGAGGAACTGTCCTCTGCTGATGACTGTGTATTAGTCCAAATATGGCAGCACTAACTCAAATTCCTCTGACTTCAAAATGAAATTAAATGAACACATTTTCTGCTGGCCTTAGGAGTTTACTGGTTCTGATATAATAAACATCAATAAAATAATTCAAGTCTGAGGTTTTTATTTGATTTCAGATTGGGGGATTAATTTTATACCACCTCTCAAGGCACCAGAAAAGGGGAGTGTCTTGATCACTGACAGTGAGGAGTTAAGTTTTTGTTATTTTTCCATGCATTTTTACAAACCCAGTTATAACTTTATATTAGACTGTGGTTTAAAATTGCCTGCTTTGGCTAAATGGCACCCACTTTTGTGCAATCACAATTACTGTAGTTGAGTTGACCTCACACTCGGTCATGTTTAACTTTCTTGACAGCTTTGTGGTCCCAGTGTAAAAACACCCTAGAATACATTAATGCTATGGTTTCCCCTTCAGTGATATGTGCATGGTCATGGTCATGTTATCTGGAAAGTGCTGTCCATGACTGATAGCACATACTGATCAGCTGTGTCTCTGCTCTCGAATGTCACAATATCATAAAGCCCAGTGTCCTTTCCCATGGAGCAGAAAGAGAGGGCCAGAGAGAAAGACGACAGGATGCCCGGATCCCCTGCAGTGGCATGGACTATAGTGTGAGGTGTCCATGGGAACATGGGCATGGCCACAATACACAGAAACTGAGAAAATGTAATTTAGAAGTTTGACTTTTGATTTTATCAAATGCTTTTGTAAAATGCTTCTAGGTCAGGACTATGCTCTTTCATTCACATGATTACTTTTGAAAAAAATGGTGTTTCAATGCAACTAAAGATAGGGGGAGTAACTAAAGATAGGGGGAGTAACTAAAGATAGAGGGAGTAACTAAAGATAGAGGGAGTAACTAAAGATAGGGGGAGTAACTAAAGATAGAGGGAGTAACTAAAGATAGGGGGAGTAACTAAAGATAGGGGGAGTAACTAAAGATAGAGGGAGTAACTAAAGATAGAGGGAGTAAGTTCAAAAATGTGATTTTGTGCCTATGCCACTGGAAGGAAATGGCAAGGCGAAGCAAGGTTATTTGTATGGCACACGTCATACACAGAAGCAGTTTAATGTACTGTACAAAATAAAAGCAAACAACATTATATGAAAGCATGAAAGAAAAATAGGTATTATGATAAAAAGTAAATTCTTAAAAGGATGAAAACAATATATGTAAATGAAATACATAACAAGCCAAAAAAGGTTATATATTGTATCATTATTTAAGATGATATAACATGTGATCAGCTCTACAGTTGTCATATATGTGGACCAACAGCTCAGGGTTACATGAGGAACACATCCTGTTTAGAATTGGACCTGACTACCCGGTGGTACCTGCCCACAGTTTGAAATGGGCCTAAAGTGTTTAAAATGCCACAGACAGGATGCAACTGGTTAATCTAAGGGCTGATGCAGATGGTTAATCTAAGGGCACTGACCAGTGGGAGGAGAGGCTGGCTGAAAATGCCTTCCATTTGTCAGAGTGAATTATGGACATCACACCACCCATCTTGGGCTTTGATAGACACATTGCTGCCACCATAAGGCTGTGTGTCCAGAGAGGAAAGACGTGCTTTCACTGCCATGTGCACACCTCAGAGAACAAACCAGACACAACACATGAAAATCCCTCGACTTGTATGAGACCCATGATGTGTTCAAACAAAGACCATGATAGCAGCACCAGAGTTCATCTCATGGCCTTTTCCACACAGATAACCATCTGTCACATGGCAGTTACTGAGCTGCTGTTGAACTTAAATGCAGGAAGCATTCTGCATGGCCATGTCATTTCCTCCTAACCAAAAAGAAAAAAAGAGGCTGATTTAACCTCATATAGGTTGGCCAGTGAGCCTTGCAGCTGGAGGGGAGCAGGCTCAGTTCCCTGTGCCAACACTCAGGGCTGTAACATTTAACTCTGGGCTCTATACATAAGCAGTCTTTGTGGGCCAACATCCTTTCTACATTTCTTCTGCATCTGACTCGCTTGGGCCCCTCATGCATTAGACCATGACAAGGGAGCTTTTATCTTGTCTTAAAAGTTGTCATTTTTTCTAACTAAAAGTAGGTTTCAACAGCTTTATGAATCAGTTTTAAGCAACTTTAATGTGATTAAGGATACCTCTTAGCACTAAGATAAAATCGTTTGTGAATGGACCCAGATGTTATAAACTCAACAGAAAAACACCTTCTTCCACCATCACATGAACTCTTGTGTCATAAGCATGTGCAGTCTGGCTTTCAATCACCTTTTCATGTAATTTATGACACAGTTTTCCTTTATCAGGCAAATGAAAGCTGTCAGAGTAATTATATGAGTTTCCTGTGTCATGTCTTAACCAACCTGTTTAAAAAGGAAGGACAAATAACACCCACCCCCCCAATCCTGCTCCACTTCCTGAAACATTCAGCTCATGAAGATAAGGACTAGTCACAGTTTTATTACCACTTCTGGTATGCTTTTCACATCATGTTTACTCATATGCATTGTGACATCTGTTAGGGGGGTAACTGTGTTTTAAAACCAGCATCCCTTTGAAAAGGTAGCTAACTGTAGTGTAACGTACTCAGGACAGAAGAGGACTGACTATAATCAACCATGAGTAGTGCAGAACAGGTACAACTCAACGAACATATCGATAGAAATATTGGTGATGAAACTCAACGACTTGATCATTTGGATTTACATCCTGATCACCAAAGAATCACAACTCAGACATGCAATCAGAAGAAAAATGAAGATGGAAAGTTTCCAAGTAAGCAATTTCTCCTCCTGAAAATAGATCTTTTGTGTAGTAACAGAGGTATTTAATGGCTAATCTCTATTTGCGAAGTGATATATGTAAACAATAGACATTCCTGTGCAGATTTACTATAGGAAAGTACTAGCAGAGTGGTTGGGGTTTAAATATAAGCTATATATTCTAGCACAGCTTGTGGTGTGTTTCTACATGTGCTCATGTGTGTTTCTCTGCGATACCACAGAGGCCAGATGCGACAGAGTGGCTGTAGTGGGTCTGGGGCTTCTGTGTGTTCTCACGGTGATTGTCAAGGATGGCGACCAAACACATTACAGAGACACAAAAGCACATTACAGAGACACAAAAGCTACAAAGTGAAATAGAACTGCTGAAACTAACTAACGATAATCTGACCCAAAGTAAAGAACTATTCCAGGAAAGAATTACAAACTTGACCCAGGAGAGAGAGCAGCTGAAAAACATGTTATGTAAGTATTCCAGCAGGATTCATGAACTGATTTCTGGTGCTTGATGATTGTATTAGCCTAATTATGGCCATGTGTCGATAACACTTTTAAGTGAGCCCTCCTAAATGTGTAAATAATAATACATTTTATTTGCATTTTATTGCAGGTTCTTTTAATACATGGTTTGGTTGTTGTGGTATTCACAAATTGAAATAGTGTGAAATGAACATGTCCTCTTTCTGCAGACAGTTTACTGGCTCTGGGCTATTAAAGTAATAAAAATATCAGTTTTTTTTATAATTACAGGTAGTTCTCAAACTTGGAGGTGTTTTGGTTCCAGTCTGTACTACATTTCCAGGGAACAGAAAACTTGGTTTGACAGCAAACAACACTGCATGGATCTAGGGGCTCATCTGGTGATCATTGGCTGTGAGGAGGAACAGGTGAGAGTCAAATAGAGAGGATGGACGATTCAAAGATGGAAAATGAGAAAGAAAAAAAAAACGGTAAGACCTTTAGTAGTATTACATTTTCTAATAACCTGGCTGTTTGTTGACTTGTTTATATTAGAGATTTATCTACACCCAAGAGAAGAGAGTCTGGATTGGTCTTAGTGATGCAGAGACAGAGAGTATCTGGAAATGGGTAGATGGCAAGGTTCTGGGTGATTCCCGGTAAGATCATTGGAACTCGCTCATTACCAATAATTAAGCTTATATTATGTACTGTTTCACTGAAACCAAGGACAGAGTGCATTGAAAAGTCCTTAAAATGTCTAATCGTGTGTGTGTGCATGTGTGCACATGTGTGTATAAAAGGCATGTATGTCTCCAGAATTGGCAGAAGTGCAAGAATGTAAATCCTCACTAAAGTCACAATTCTGACCAGGCTTGATGTATACATGTTGGATTATGTTGTGCTTTTTTGCGATTACAATGCTAAAAAATGCCTAACACATTTTTAATCATGCCACACACCCCAAAATGCACTGCAGTTTGGAACATACTAATGTACATGAATGTATCTCTTGTTATCTCACTTTAGGTACTGGACGCAGGATGAACCAAATGACCTAAATGGTGAGGACTGTGCAGAGATAATGTCTGGAATGGGACTACTAACCAGCTGGAACGATAATGACTGTGCGAAGAAAAATATGTATATTTGTGAAACAGCAAATTAACTTGAAAGTTCTCTGAAGGTTTTTCTTTTTCCTGATTTCAGTATCTGAGATGATAACCAATAGTCAAATGTGCTTATCACATCCTTGCACTCGTTATTAGTAACTTGGTAATTAAACTGCTGTTGACAGATCTTCAGAAGCATTTTTAAAACATATTTGTTGGAATTGTCACAATTTTCTGACAGAAGTACATGAAGTAGGTAGATTAGGAAAAATATGACCCTTTTGTCACCACCTACAGCGCACAGTCAGACTAGCAACATTTCCACATTCACGGCGATTAGGAACTTGCCAGAGGAAAGGGGAGTGGTAGCCCCTTTCAATCAAAGCTCACTGCTGTTGCTCTGGATACAATACTCTTTCACCTGAACTTGAACTCATCTGACGTGAACTCACTGTCACAGGTACTATCACATCAGTAGAAGGAAAGTGGGAGGGTCGTTTTGGACCTCAGGAAAGGGTGGGGGAGGAAACTGGATTTTGAATGTTTTTGAATTTTCAAGTGGCTTAATCTGTGGCTATGTATGTGGGGAGAGCGATCCACACACACACACACACACACACACACACACACACACACACACACACACACACACACACACAGACCAGTCTTTGGTTACCAGTAAGCTTTGGAGGAACTGGAGATTTTTACAAATTTTAGAAAAGGATGTACTGTATTTGGAATCTGAAATCTGAAAACATCATTTCCTGACATCTTTGCTGGGAAAAGTCAGTAGTGGTCCATCCCTGAATGTAAATGAGTATTGTACCGTATTCTCTGGTATTCAAAACAGAATGAATTGATTGATTTTACAAAAACAAGTTCAACTGCAATTTCACAAGACCAGTTATAACCTTATATAATATTAGGTTGTGGATTAATAGTCTGTTTTGGCTAAATGTCGCCCTCTTTTGTGCAACCACAATTACTATAGCTGATTTCCTCTAACTCACCCATTTTAGTGACTATTTCTGTGTTCAAGACTTCCATAGGAAGAAGGGCACAATGATGTTTTACATCCATGACAGTTCGGTGGTCTCAGCATAAAAAACATGGAATGCATTTACGCTATGGCTTTAGGTATACTGGGTGAAGTAGTCTGTTTTGTCAGCATCAAAACCTTTCTGGACCAATTAATATTTAAGCGATCAAGTCAGTTGGGAGGTTCAGCAAACATTTCTAACATAGAATAACCTACCAAAAAGGAGAGCTGTATATCATAGAAATGTTATACAACAATATAAGTAACCTCACAAACAATAGCATGATGTGAACTGCTGATATTTTCCTGGACTAGTGGGCCAAATTTATTCACATTTCTGAGGCATATTTCTGTAATCCTTTACAACCTACAAATTGATTTAATTTACCTGTGGATAGTTTGGAATATTCTGTGTGAAGGAAATCACAACGTTCATGTTCACATGCTCATAATTGTCATTATTTAAACAAGTGACTGTTCTTAGGACTCTGTGGAGTTCATGTTGGGGCTCTGTGTAGCTGAGAGGTTTGCAGTTCTTGACTTCTGCAAGCTCCCAGCAAATCATAGCCCTTACAAAGCCAGAACATGCACAGTATCCAGGATGATTCCAAAGGTATGCCAGGCCTTATGGAAATGTTTTCAACTGGACAATGTAACTTTGACTATCCCCCAAAATGTATAGTGAAGGCCTAATCAGTAGACTACTTGTTGTAAACGGCAGTCTAAAAAGTCTGAAGCACACTGATCTTAGTAAAAAAAAAAACTAATGGATGTCACCCCTACGTGTTTAGACTCAAACAGAGTCTTCCTCAGGCCAAAGTTTTGTTTCCCACTGAAGGAATTTGAGTAATAATAATAATCTCTTTTATTATTATTTTACATTCCTTTTTGTTTTGTAAGAATTTTTCAGAAATCAGAATCACAGCTTTGTAAGAAAGCTTAATGTCTTTGTGAGATATGAGGTGTGTAGAGATGTTAACTTTGCATTGTATTTCTTTGCCCCAGCCATTTGGTTTAGGAAGTCTATTGATTAACATACTGTCAAGGTTTCAGCACCTTCTTTGATCTGATTAGGAAGAGACTGTATAGACCAAATTGTAATAAAGGCCCTTGCATATGCATGCAGGATGGATGCACCCATTTTCTGTGATTCAAGTCCTAGGATATCCACTGTTTCACCAGTCTAGTCTCGTCCTGTGTGTTGTGTTGTGTTGTGTTGTGTTGTCTCATCTTAGTCCTGTGTTTCGGGTTGTCCTTGTCTTGTCCTGTCCTGTCTGTCTACTCTTGTCTCGTCTTGTCCGTTGCTGTATTGTTAAGAATAAACCTTGTTCCTGATTTTCAACCAGTATGTTGACCGAGTCTCCAAATCTACCAAATGTAATTTATTTACTTTTACCACTCGTGCTTTTTACAGAATAGACTGCATGTCATGTGACCGTGGTCCTTTCAGATCAGATTCAGTATATATTGTTAAATGCTTTTAAACAATCACCAACACTGCATAGAAACAATTGACAAGAAGCAATGCTGTACAAGTTACATACATTTGACAAAAGAGTCTAATAGGGCTCAGATATTCAGGAAGTGTCACACAGAAGCATTAACAACAGCATTGACAAAAAGCTAGTATGGCACAGATATATCATTCATACATATCATCATACATATCATAGCTTTCAGTGGTAGTATCACACAATGCATTGACATGCTTCCTACACGATAAACACCCATGAATGAGCAATTCAGAGCATTAGATTACCAAGTTAAAAGGAAATCACATTGGACAAGCTTGGGGTATGTCACAGAAAGTGTGCAAAGTCAATTTCCTCATTTAGGCCAGGAAAGGATGTGGCCCTCAATGAATCCAAAATGTCTCCCTTTGTAAGAGACTTTTCAGTCTCCTCCCCTGTTGCTTTTTGGAATTACCTCACTGACCATGGCTTTTACAGTCCTGTGGTTGGTATGGCCAGCATTTTTGTAGTGCTGAGCCATTGGATAGTTTGGATTCTGGGTTTTAATAGCATTCTTATGTTCTGCCAGTCTTTGATGAAATGTACGTTTGGTGCGGCCCACATAAAAACAGCCACACTCGCGCTCTAATCTATAAACCACAAATGTTGTGTTGCAGTTGGAAAAGTTAGAAAACAGAAAGTTGTCTGTGTCACACATCCAAAAACGTATACTCCCTCTTAATGTTATGAGAGTGATTACAGCAACCACATTTGTAGCTTCCCGTTGGCTTAGAAAAGTGCAGCTTAGGTTTGTCAGCTGGCCTGCCAAGTGGCTTTTCACTGATGGTATTTGAGTAATAATAATAATCTTGTAAATAGCATTTTAATGTTGAAACATTTTATTATTATTTCAAATCCCTTGGTTGGTTTTAGAACTCTTGTATTAGGATCAAAAGCTTTGTATGTGTATCTGGCTGAGCTAGGAGGTGTGAACAACTGGCTTCCTTAACCATTTGGTGGGCCTTTGAGGAACTGTCCCTGTGTATTTAGCATACAGACAAGGCTGGCACCTTTTCTTATCTGATTAGGAAGACCCTGTATACTAGACTTAACAAAAGACCATTGCATATTCATTTCGGGGTGGTAACCTTCTGAAACACCCATTGGGTGTCTACAACTTTTAAGTTCAGAATAACTACTGTTTGAGTTAGTCCTTGTCATCGTCCTGTGTGTGTGTGTGTGTGTCTGTCTGTGATGTCCTTAATGTTAAGAATAAACCTTGTTCCTGATTCTCAACCACTAGGCTGACTGAGTCTCCAAATTCAACGTACTAAAAGTAATTTTATTACTTTTATCACCCCTTTTGAGGGTTGGTGCCCTTCGAAAGGAAACTGTAGGAGGTTCTGCAAACAATAATATGTCAGATTTTTTTTTATTAATGCACTCTTAGCTTTATAGGCCAGGTTGCTGTACTGTGTAGAGAAAACAATTCTAAGAGATTGTTGTTCCACTCCCAGTGTTTCCCATATATAGGCTACACCAGTCTGAGGTGCAGCACCACAGAATGAAAACTGAGTGCCACAAGGTGATTGATTCTGTCCCTTTTTTATTCCAACGCAATTCTGTCATTCTTGGTCACACGCACATAGAATGAGAGAGAGAGAGAGAGAGAGAGAGAGAGAGAGAGAGAGAGAGAGAGATCATCCGCGCATACATGTCAGAGGGGGTACACTTATAAAACACCTGCCAGTGTGTTGACGCCACCTTGCCCCAATTCAAACACTGAATGCAAGACCTAGCTGTATTTCACTTTTTGTTTGGTAAAACCAAATAAAAAGTATAATGTAACAATTACCTAATAATAAAAATTAAATAAAATACTACTACTACTAATAATAATAATAATACTAACAATAACGATGATGATATGAATAATAAGAAGAACAGAAACCACTTATGTAGGTAAACTGCAGATGTCACCGACCGTCTTCTCTGTGCCAAATATGTGGTACTTCAGGGTTTCGTACGCTAATGCAATAAGGCAGGTTCCTCAGAACTGCTATGCATCAACATGGCAACGCTTTGTTGTAAATGCAAAAGATGTCAGTTTTACATAAGCCAATAGGGCCATTATTGAACTAATCAAAAGCATGGTCTATACCTTCTCCATTGGTTTGGCTCATTTCTTGAAACTGAGATGACATTCTCAAAATAACATGGACAAGTCCCCAAACCAACTTGCAATTTTTCACAACAGAATAGCATTTCTCATTGCTTTCATCAAATTTCAAATGCTTTGTACATGTCTCCAATGTCTAGTGCATCTTTGCAAATGGTTATGTACAAGTAGCCTACAGTTAACACAATCGGCCCACATTTAGCACATTTTCCAAATAAATAGATCTTACCAATCAATCCAAATTAGTTGGTTCTCAGTGTAATGGTTGTTCTCTTCAAAACATGTCAGCACAATTTCATTGTATAAGTCACCATATGCAAAATAGTTTGCTCAATTGTCAAAATTAGTTAAGGATATAATACAATACAGTATACATTTTTTGGAACATGTCATAAATTCATGACAGTCAGGTGAATAGGTGACAGGTGAAATCAGGTCTTGACTAACGAAGGAGATCGCAGATCCAACAGTTTGTTGAGTTACCTGATAGGTGTTGAGTATGATTTTGAATCGGTGGTAGAGGAGGGGGAAGAGGAGGAGTGAGGGTGCGTGTTGGTGGAATAGGGGGAAGAGGCCAGATGAAATTCGGGCCACCATTACCCACCACGTTATGAACCATCGCCTCACAATGGCAGAAGCAGGGCGCCGAGTGCAGCCTAATGTGCCACGCTCTACACACGCACATTGCAAGCTTGGGCCTGTACAACACCCAGAAGCTTTTTTCTGGATCGCCTTTACAGATTTTACCAATAACCAATAACCAATAACAATACATAGTGGTAATAGAACACACAGCAATATCAACTTTTTACATGGTAATTTGTTGCCCACAAATATGCAAATGTATTCTCTTTGTATACCTGGTAACAAGCTATACTGTAACAATTCAAAATACCATAAAGAAATGGATAAGTACAGTAAATATAAAAGTGATAATTATTACTGAAATAATTATTTGACTAAAAGATGATTGTCTCATCTACATTATTTCAGTTGTGTGACAAAATGCTAAATGTTGTGTTTGGTATCATTGTTTTCGATTTGATTTAGGTTTGACCCTAAAGTTAACCGTTTTGATAAGAGTATCCAAATGTCTGCAAAAATTAGTTGTAGTTGCACATAATTTTGTTGGTTGTGAACATCAACTGAGAGAAGTACTAATGAATTTTGTGGTGACTGAATGCAATTGTGTCAAAGCAACGTGAAAGAGAACAATGTTTGGCTCCCATAGTCCATATTCATGCAAAAGTGTTAGGAGTTTTGAAAAAGTAGACATGGTATTGAAACACGCGTGAAAATGATTGGTAAAAACTGTAACATACTGTACTTTTAGGAACTCTAAGTGATGCCAGTAATACGATCTGAACTTTTCTGCTGTGGAGCACAATGTAATATATGTAAGCACAGGGTGAAGGTAACAAGTTGGTTCAAAGTGTGTATTTACATTACATATCAGTAAAATGTGACAAACTGTAGGACAAAAGTTAGAGTTTATGTGATTTGTTACAAGTTGTTTGCGTTTTTTTGCGTATTGGACATTGACCGCCACTGTAATCTAGCCGATGACAGCATGTGTACCCAACAAAATTATGTAATTTTTGCAGACATTTGGATACTCTTATCAAAACGGTTAACTTTAGGGTTAAACCTAAAACAAATAGAAAACAATGTTACAAAACACAACATTTTGCATTTTGTCATACAACTGAAATAATGTAGTTGAGACAATCATCTTTTAGCCAAATAATTATTACAGTAATAATTAGCACTTGTATACTTACTTATCCGTTTCTATAGTATTTTGAACTGTTACAGTATAGCTTGTTACGAGGTATACAAATAGATTACATTTGCATATTTGTGGGCAACAAATTCCCATGTAAAAAGTTGATATTTCTGTGTGTTCCATTACCAGCATGTACTGTAAGTCATGGCCTATCCAAAATGCAGCAGAACCATAGATCAGCATTTCGATAGGTAGGGTCACAACCATTTACAGACAACAACTATCTTTACATACATTTACATGGATTTCCTTTTGTAGTATAACATACTGTATTTTTAGGAACTGTAAGTGATGCCGGTAAGGGGATCTGAACTTTTCTGCTGTGGAACACAATGTAATATATGTAAGCACAGGGTGAAGGTAACACACCCTGATTTGTTTTCTTTTTCCATGATTGTGCATATTTGATTGATACAATTTATCTTCAGTTCTGAAAAATATACTGCAGTTATAGAATTCTGGAAAATCACAAAATATAGAAAAACCACTGAAAAACACTTTTGTGATTAGCTTCAGTATTTTCTAATATGTATAGTACTTTACCCAGCTACAAAGAATCATCTATTGTCAAAGGTGCATAAATACATATAAATGTCACTTAGATAGTTTGATACAGTGTACATTACATATCAGTAAAATGTGACAAACTGTAGGACAAAGGCTATATTTTAGGTAAGTGATTTGTTTCAAGTTGTTTGCGTATTTTAGCTTATTGGACATTGACCGCCACTGTAGTCTTGTAGACTAAATCCATATACAGTTTTTACCAATCATTTTCACCTGTGTCTCAAAACTCTTAACACAATGTGCTTCACCAACATGCATCTGAGCACATCAGTTAACATTTGCTGCCAAAAGCACTACAGCTACCAAAACTCTTCACATTTCACCCAAAATTACTACTGCTGCCGTAACTATAACACATGCTGTCATCGGCAACACTACAGTGGCAGTCAATGTCCAATACGCTAAAAAACGCAAACAACTTGTAACAAATCACATAAACTCTAACTTTTGTCCTACAGTTTGTCACATTTTACTGATATGTAATGTAAATACACACTTTGAACCGTGTGTTACCTTCACCCTGTGCCTACATATATTACATTGTGTTCCACAGCAGAAAAGTTTAGATCGCATTACTGGCATCACTTAGAGTTCCTAAAAGTACAGTATATTATACTACAAAAGGAAATCCATGTATCCATGTAACAAATCCATGTATGTAAAGACAGTTGTTGTCTGTAGAAGTTCGCTATATATAGCAGATTTCGATATATATGGCAGATTTCGCTATATATAGCAGATTTCACTATATATAGCAGATTTCGCTATATATATCAGATTTCGCTATATATAGCAGATTTCGCTATATATAGCAGATCGATATATCGATATATATAACATTTCGCTATATATAGCAGATCGATATATCAATATATATAGCAGATTTTGATTTCGATATATTTCGATATATGTCGATACATGTCGATATATGTCGATATATATGATTTCGATATATTTCGAAATATATATAAAATTTCGCTATATATAGCAGATCGATATATCGATATATATAGCAGATTTTGTTATATATAGCAGATTTCGATATATATATATATAAGATTTCGATATATATAGCAGATTTCGATATCTATGGCAGATTTCGCTATATGTAGCAGATTTCGATATCTATGGCAGATTTCGCTATATATAGCAGATTTCGCTATATATTTCGATATCTATGGCAGATTTCGCTATATATAGCAGATTTCGCTATATATAGCAGATCGATATATCGATATATATAGCAGATTTTGTTATATATAGCAGATTTCGATATATATATATATAAGATTTCGATATATATAGCAGATTTCGATATCTATGGCAGATTTCGCTATATGTAGCAGATTTCGATATCTATGGCAGATTTCGCTATATATAGCAGATTTCGCTATATATTTCGATATCTATGGCAGATTTCGCTATATATAGCAGATTTCGCTATATATAGCAGATCAATATATCGATATATATATAGCAGATTTTGTTATATATAGCAGATTTTGATATATATATATATAAGATTTCGATATATATAGCAGATTTCGATATCTATGGCAGATTTCACTATATATAGCAGATTTCGCTATATATAGCAGATCGATATATCTATATATATAGCAGATTTCGCTATATATAGCAGATTTCGCTATATATATAACATTTCGCTATATATAGCAGATCGATATATCGATATATATATCAGATTTCGCTATATATATATATAACATTTCGCTATATATATATATATAAGATTTCGCTATATATAGCAGATTTCGATATTTATAGCAGATCGATATATCGATATATATATCAGATTTCGCTATATATAGCAGATTTCGCTATATATATAACATTTCGCTATATATAGCAGATCGATATATCGATATATATATCAGATTTCGCTATATATATATATAAGATTTC
This sequence comes from Coilia nasus, assembly GCA_027475355.1. Classification (NCBI taxonomy): domain Eukaryota; kingdom Metazoa; phylum Chordata; class Actinopteri; order Clupeiformes; family Engraulidae; genus Coilia; species Coilia nasus. The sequence continues at coordinate 17,111,074 of CM050205.1, forward strand.
GCTATATATAGCAGATTTCGCTATATATATCGATATATATATCAGATTTCGCTATATATAGCAGATTTCGCTATATATATAACATTTCGCTATATATATATAAGATTTCGCTATATATAGCAGATCGATATATCGATATATATATCAGATTTCGCTATATATATATATAAGATTTCGCTATATATAGCAGATTTCGCTATATATATCGACATATATATCAGATTTCGCTATATATAGCAGATTTCGCTATATATATAACATTTCGCTATATATAGCAGATCGATATATCGATATATATATCAGATTTCGCTATATATATAACATTTCGCTATATATATATATAAGATTTCGCTATATATAGCAGATTTCGATATTTATAGCAGATCGATATATCGATATATATATCAGATTTCGCTATATATATATATAAGATTTCGCTATATATATCAGATTTCGCTATATATATATCGATATATATATCAGATTTCGCTATATATAGCAGATTTCGCTATATATATAACATTTCGCTATATATATAACATTTCGCTATATATATATAAGATTTCGCTATATATATAACATTTCGCTATATATATAACATTTCGCTATATATATAACATTTCGCTATATATATAACATTTCGCTATATATATATATAAGATTTCGCTATATATAGCAGATTTCGATATTTATAGCAGATCGATATATCGACATATATATCAGATTTCGCTATATATAGCAGATTTCGCTATATATATAACATTTCGCTATATATAGCAGATCGATATATCGATATATATATCAGATTTCGCTATATATAGCAGATTTCGCTATATATATAACATTTCGCTATATATAGCAGATCGATATATCGATATATATATCAGATTTCGCTATATATATATATATAAGATTTCGCTATATATAGCAGATTTCGCTATATATATAACATTTCGCTATATATATATCAGATTTCGATATATATAGCAGATTTCGATATATATATAACATTTCGCTATTTATAGCAGATCGATATATCGATATATATATCAGATTTCGCTATATATATATATAAGATTTCGCTATATATATCGATATATATATCAGATTTCGCTATATATAGCAGATTTCGCTATATATAGCAGATTTCGCTATATATATAACATTTCGCTATATATATATATATAAGATTTCGCTATATATAGCAGATTTCGATATTTATAGCAGATCGATATATCGATATATATATCAGATTTCGCTATATATAGCAGATTTCGCTATATATATAACATTTCGCTATATATAGCAGATCGATATATCGATATATATATCAGATTTCGCTATATATATATATATAAGATTTCGCTATATATAGCAGATTTCGCTATATATATAACATTTCGCTATATATAGCAGATCGATATATCGATATATATATATCAGATTTCGCTATATATAGCAGATTTCGCTATATATATAACATTTCGCTATATATATATAAGATTTCGCTATATATAGCAGATTTCGATATATATATAACATTTCGCTATATATATATCAGATTTCGATATATATAGCAGATTTCGATATATATATAACATTTCGCTATATATATATAAGATTTCGCTATATATATATAAGATTTCGCTATATATAGCAGATTTCGATATATATATAAGATTCCGCTATTTATAGCAGATCGATATATCGATATATATATCAGATTTCGCTATATATAGCAGATTTCGCTATATATATAACATTTCGCTATATATAGCAGATCGATATATCGATATATATATAACATTTCGCTATATATATATAAGATTTTGCTATATATAGCAGATTTTGCTATATATAGCAGATTTCGGTATATATAGCAGATTTCGATATAAATATAAGATTTATATATATATAACAGTTCGCTATATATATATAAGATTTCGCTATATATAGCAGATTTCGATATATATATAACATTTCGCTATATATATATATAAGATTTCGCTATATATAGCAGATTTCGATATATATATAACATTTCGCTATATATATATCAGATTTCGATATATATAGCAGATTTCGATATATATATAACATTTCGCTATATATATATCAGATTTCGATATATATAGCAGATTTCGATATATATATAACATTTCGCTATATATATATAAGATTTCGCTATATATAGCAGATTTCGATATATATAGCAGATATATTCTTAGTTTCTCAATTCAATTGAGGAGTTTTTCTCTGCATGGAGGTGGACAGTTTACGAACACCACACTCAAGATCAGAGGTCCCTGCTCAATGCAATGGATGCTGGCTGTGACGACATCCCTGGTGATCAGTGTAGGGGATGGCTCAGACATTCACAGCGCTTCTTCCCATGCTGCATCGCAAGGGAAAACATCAGATGCGACGTGGATGAAAATCTGTGACCCAACAGAGAGCAGCGGATGGATGGCCAGGAGGATGAGGATGGTGATCAGGAAAGGGTGGGGGGGCGACAGCAACATTTTTGAAACTTTATTGGTTATTTTTTGGTGGGTGTTTATTTTTGTATACACAGAATACTATATTCATTTTCCTTTTAGGTTCTCTAATGTGTGAAATTTACATGTATGTGTGAATAAAAATGTAAATTACAAGTTACAATTTCCTCAGCAGACTGAGTGCAGTGTCAAACTTTGGAGGCTGCTCTCATTTCCCAGTTTTATGCATAATTGTATTCCTTTAGCTAGACCTCTGCAATAAGGACAAAACGTCTAAGCATTTTGACTTGCAGTGCTTACACAATGCCGAAGGAACAATGCATTTTGGGGGAACTGACTATTTATGTGAGAAGGGAATTTAGTTTTGACACATGGGTAAACTGTTTTGAAAGAGATATGAGCATTTGCAGGTGGTCCATGTAGTTGTGCTAAACCATCCACGTTATTTTGACAGAAGCACTAAATGAACAAAAAAGGGGCCAAAGCAATTGAGAAGGATCTTTGCCATTTTTATGGTACTGACTATTTATATGGCAAAACGATTTATTTTTGAAAGATGAATGAACAGTTTTGGGAGACATATGACATTTTGCTGGTTATCTGAAGTGTTTGGCCAAATTACCTTATAGTTATAGGAATGTCATCTCAGTTTCAAGAAATGACCTAAACCAATGGAGAAAAACTGTAAACTAAACTAAAAACTACATTATTTCGGTTGTATGACAAAATGCAAAATGTTGTGTTTTGTAACATTGTTTTCGATTAGTTTTAGGTTTGACCCTAAAGTTAACCGTTTTGGTAAAAGTATCCAAATGTCTGCAAAAATTAGCTGTAGTTGCACATACTTTTGTTGGTTGTGAACATCAACTGAGAGAAGTACTAATGAATTTTGGTTGAAGTGGTGATTGAATGCAATTGTATCAAAGCAACGTGAAGGAGAAGAGTGTTTGACTCCCATAGTCTATGGTTTATGCAAAAGTGTTCAGAGTTTTGAAAAAGTAGACATGGTATCAAGACACACGTGAAAATTATTGGTAAAATCTGTAAAGACGATCCAGAAAAAGAAGAAGAGAAGGCCCAAGCTTGCAATGTGCGTGTGCCGAGCGTGGCACATTCGGCTGCACTCGGCGCCCTGCTTCTGCCATTGTGAGGCGATGGTTGATAACGTGGTTGGTAATGGTGGCCCGAAATTCATCTGGCCTCTTCCCCCTATTCCACCAACACGCACCCTCACTCCTCCTCTTCCCCCTCCTCTACCACCGATTCAAAATCATACACAACATTTTGACAATTGAGCGAACTATTTTGCATATGATGACTTATACAATGAAATTGTGCTAACATGTTTTGAAGAGAACAACCATTACACTGAGAACAAACTAATTGGGATTGATTGGCAAGATCTTTTTATTTGGAAAATGTACTAAATGTGGGTCGATTGTGTTAACTGTAGGGTACTTGTACATAACCATTTGCAAAGATGCACTAGACATTGGAGAAATGTACAAAGCATTTGAAAGTTGATGAAAGCAATGAGAAATGCCATTCTGTTGTGAAAAATTGCAAGTTGGTTTAGGGATTTGTCCATGTTATTTTGAGAATGTCATCTCAGTTTCAAGAAATGAGCCAAACCAATGGAGAAAAACTGTAAAAAAAACACCTTCAGCACCATGGACAGCGAAGATATTTAACTGTGAATCTGTCACGTGTACGTTTTGCTTTGAGTAACTGTCTATCTGTTTATTTTTAATACATTATTGATGTCCCCTGTCTCAGAGTCATGTGATGCATATCTGTCTAGATAGACGATGATTATTATTATGATGATTATTATTATGATGATTATTATTATGATTAGTATGCATGTGCTGTACCATAACTAGTAGGCGTAACTTCAAGACTTCAAGACTTTTATTGTCGTTGAACAGTTGCCTGTACAGTGAAATTAAGCAACAAATCCACTAAGGTGCAAGATGAGAGTATCAAAGTGTACAAAAATACAAAAGGTACGTTATGTTGAAGATAGAGGCAATGCCTTCTCAACAATTTCACTATGTTAAAAATAGAGGCAGTGCCTACCCAACTATTTTACTATGTTAAAGGTAGAGGCAATGCCTACCCAGCATGTAGAGGTAATGCCTACCCAAATATCTTACTATGTTAAAGACAGAGGCAATCCCTTCTTAACAATCTCACTATGTTAAAGATAGAGGCAATGCCTACCCAGCCATCTCACTATGTAGAGGAAATGCCTACCCAACTATCTTACTTTGTTAAAGATAGAGGCAATGCCTTCTCAACAATCCCACTATGGTAAAGATAGAGGCAATGCCTTCTCAACAATCGTACTATGTTAAAGATAGAGGTTATGCCTTCTAAATTCTGTTTGAGCAGAATTTCTCATACTATTTTGATGGGCTCATTTAACGAGAATGCGCTGTGTGAAATGTTTACCTAACGATGCTGGGCATGATGTTTGGTCTTGTCATCAGCCTTGCACATAATGAGAGTTGTTTTAGTTGATACTATGTACTATTTTGGTCACATTATTCATGAAATACAGAGTTGCGTGTTGTTTATTTTGTGTTTTTTTTTGTTTGGAAACAAATTATATATATATTTATATATATACATTTTTAATGTGGGATCACTGGTCCAACCGCTGGAAGTACATTATGTTTCATAACATTTGATCCATAGGGGCTGCTACAATTTCCAAAGATGACATTTCTGCTCATAACTACAATAAGATAAGACAAAGAAGCATAATTCTTTTCTGCCACATTCTCTGACAAGACCCACATCCAACACAACAGGCCATGCTCCTCTCCACATTTAAAGTTAAAAAAAAAAACCTCCTTCCCATGCCACTGTGTAGACTCAATAATACAGAGTCATAAATTCTGGACAACAACAACAATCCTGGAATCATTTACTGCTGAGAAAGGGAGAGAGAGATAGAGAGGGAGGAAAAATGACAAGACATGGGAGGTGGATGTCTCTGTGCCCCCCATCCTATCTTATCTATGTGATGCACACTGATCTATGTAGAAATCATGCATACCTCTATGAACATGACTACAAATTCCTTATCCAAAACACATTAGGAGTCAACCACACACAGACACACACATTTCCTTTACACAACACCATATATCAGAGGATGCTTTTATTGAGTGACATTTTAAATTGAAGCACACCTCACTGAGAGAAAGCGTGGGCAGTAAAAAAACGTTGGCTATTGTATTGTTGGGTGTTGCTTTTGTCAAAGTGCTTGGCCTGGTGTCATGGGATAGTCTGTAGGGCTACTGCATTGGAACATGGAATGACTACTCCTTGGTGTTGCCATCTGCACAACAAAGAGTCAAGTTAAGCACAATTCCTGTTAAGCACAATATATCTTGAGAGACTTTAATAAAAATGTTGCAAACATTCTGTAGTCTATGTCAAGTGTCATGAAATTTGAGCAATTTGCCATTGTGCAAATAGCCATACCAACAATTATAATTTGCTGTGATTGTGTGGCATCTCATCAACGAACACCACTGACCACTCATGAAGTTTCATGACTAAAGGTTTAAGACATGACAGCTGCTGTGTTAGTAGTCACAACCTACACCAAAAACCTTAAATTCAGCAGCATTCATCAGAATTCTCATGTTAACTATGCTATTATTGCAATTAGCCAGAAAATGAGGCTTTAAATGTAAAACACAAGAATTACCCCAGGATCTGTCAGAATCGGGTCGAAGGTTTTAAAGGCAGCAAGGGGCCCGATCAGTGTTTTCACAGAAAAGTGTGTGTGTATGTGTGTGTGTGTGTTAGGTTACAGAAATGTGTTTCAATGGCCCTGCTCCAAGGAAAGTGTATAGCATTGCTCATCAAGTGTGTGTATATGTGTGTGCCTGCGTGCACATGTGCGTGTGTGTGTGTATGTGTGTCTGTGCATCCGTCCGTGTGTGTGCTGGGTCACAGAAGTGTATTTCCTTGGCCCCGCCCTAAAGCTAGTGTATAACATTGCTCATTTGGTAAATAAGTGTGTGAACAGAGAGACAAATTGAGTAGAAACACTGGCAGACAAAAGGGAAAAACACAGGCAGGGAGCAAAAGTTTGCTGCGGTGAGCCAGCCAGAGCAAACGTCTGAAGTCCCTCCCTGCTGCAAAAAAAAATCTCCCCTCCCCTTGGTCTCTTTTTATCTCTGTCCTTTTGTGTGTGGATAGAGCAGCTGTTTCCCTCCCTCCCTCCCTCTCTCTCTTTCTCTGCAGCCATGGGCTCCACAGGTCAGTGCCGGCTCTTTGCCAGACTTACATTAGCATTAACTTTAGCAGCGTTACCAGATTTAGTCTAACAACAGTTGCCTGTTACAAAAAAAAAAAAAACGAATGGATTTAAACTCAGAGGTGGTTGACATGAGTCATAACCACAAGTGTGACTGGGGTAGAGTATGTAGATGTTTTGTCTGGGGGATTATCTCCTTCTAAGCTCTTGTCAGCTGGCTATAAGTTCTGAAATTCTTGTCGCTATGTTGTTGCTGCTACCATATGGTGTCGTGCCATTTCACATGTGAAAGTTTCACATTTGTTACACAAACTCTTTCTCTCTCTTTCTCCCTCTGTTTCACTCTCTCCTTCACACACACACACATACACACACACACACACACACACACACACACACACACACACACACTTGTGAAGGTACTAAAGTTCTTCATTGGTAGGATAATTAACCGTTGTTGTCGTCTTTATGTACCTTATATAGCATGGAAGCATACAATGTACAACCGTACAATATGAGTAGCCTGTATTTTTGAGTCTTGGTTTTGTTGAGTGGTCTATATTTAGTGGCTATGAGGAGGGACACACACTCACACTCACGGTCGAGCAGACTGCTTACACACACAGCTGAAGTAGCAGTTGAAGTGTGACAGTTCCCCGCTCAGCAGAGCTCCAAAATCCCAAACATGGCAAAAAAGAAAAATGAAGTGATGCAGAAAATGTAATGAAGCGAGATGCTTTGGTATGCTGCTTGGCACTCTTACAAATGATTTATGTACATTCATAAAATAGGCTCTTGGAAATTAACATTAAACAAATTAACTTTATTTTAGATTGAAGAAGGATTTCAGTAACAGTTCAACAAGTATTTACCTATTTTTTTTCTGACAGTTGGGCCTTTTCAAAGAATTCATATGCCCGTTATACATCCCTTAAATAATAAAGTGCAAGATTATGTTTAGTACTCCTGTTCTTGGAAGCTATGCAGACTAGGTTTTTGGCCCATATGTGCATGGGATAATTGAGGGTTGTCCATCTTGACCTTAAAGACTTATAGTCGACCTGTAATTTATTCACTGAAACTTTCTGTTTGCTTAGTGACGTTTCTGCTTTGCTTGTTTTCTGTGACTGATTGGAATGCTTTTTCCACACACTGTATTTCAGTGGCTGGGCCAGTCGGTCAGCCTTGACATCACACATCAAGCAAGAGGTTTTAAAGCAACACTAAGTGTTTTTTTTTTTTCCAACCTTAAATAATGTTTCCAAAACTGTTTCAGTGTTTCATTAACTCATTACAGGGTGCTCATTACAGCACTTCTGAATTTGGTTATCATCGCACTATGCAAGTTTGGAAAAGTGGGTCGCAGATCTGTAGTTTAAATGAGACATAAAAAAGACAATTCTGCTTCTAACCTGTAGGGCGACCACAGAGGAAAAATGCTTTAGTGTTGCTTTAAAACTTCTGAGTGATTTGCAGAATTAGTAACAGTAGGCTGTCATGTAGCTTTGTTGTGACTTGCTGTCAGTATGAAAACAAAAATCAAGAGGTGTATAGAAAGAATAGAATAGAAAGTAGTCTGTGATATTAATAGAACCTCACTCTAATTATGCTGCCTGAAAATTCTGTTGCTTGAAGCGTGCCCTTAGAAGAGCTGGCAAGGCAAGGTGCCCTGAACTCCTATCACCTGGCTCTGCTGATAGGAAATAGAGGAAGGAAGGGCTATTTGTACTATGTGTGCAAATCATTAACGCCAGACCTGCTGTATGGGCGAGCATAAGATTAAGATGGGAAGCACACAGGCATTAAGCAGGTGTGACATGGTGCTATACACGCGCACACACACACACACACACACACACACACACACACACACACACACACACACACACACACACACACACACACACACACACACACACCCTCTGGCATCTTCTCACAGCGTGCTCTTTTGGACACCACATTGCAGTACCACAGCAGAGGACAGACAGGAAGTATGACAGTAAGGTTTATTTATCATTCGGTGCAGAGCAAGGACAGGCACGCACAGGGATATTAGTGGTGTTTCAAGCACCCTTTTAACGCCCATTCCCATCCCCCTCTCTATTTCTTTCAATGTTTTTTCTTTCTTTCTTTCTTTTTCTTTCTTTCTTTCTTTCTTTTCTTTTTTTCTTTCTTCCTTTCTTTCTTTCTTTCTTTCTTTTTTTCCTTTCTTTCTTTCTGTCTTTTGTTCTTTCTCTCTCTCTCTCTCTCTCTCTCAGTGATGGAGTTGCTGTACTGGAGAAACCCACAGAAGACAGGTGTGCTGTTTGGGGTTGTGTTGCTGCTGCTCGTGTCTCTGACGCGTTTCAGTGTGCTTAGCGTGACGTCACACGTAGCGCTGGCAGTCCTCGTGGTCACCATCAGCTTCAGAGCATGCAGGTCCCTCCTGCAGGCCATAAAGAAGACAGAGGAGGGCCACCCTTTCAAGTGAGTGAGAAGTTTATAAGTTTATACACACAGTGTGCACTACAATGTGACATCACTGTCCCACTGTCACAAATGATGTCAGTACACATCCTGCGCGGCGTTTTCACCTCATTTGTTTTTCAACCTGCGCGCACAGCCTCACAGTGGCCCACTCAAAACAATAGGATAGGCAACGATGACTGTGGTTTAAGCTTTACTTTAGCTTAGTAACTATCAGCATAAACATGCCTTTTTCCATTGCCACAAATAGGCTAATATTGCTGGAGACATCTCTCATATGGCAAGTGAAAGAGGCCCTATGCAACTTTTGCCATTTCCTCACCATTTTCTTCATTTTTGTCGTGAAGAGGTCACAGTTTCAGTGGAGCTGGCTCCCTCTACAGCTTGGGGGACATATTTTATTTACATACCCACGATACTTCTTGACTATGAGGACACCGGGCTGGTATTCTTGAAGTTGCAAGGCTGGTTTTTCGACAGGTGATGCCTAGAGTGAGCTTAGAGTACAACCATTGTTGTTGAAATTGGTCATTTAACCATCACAACTGTGCGTTTAACCATTCATAAACTGTGGTTCACAAAAGTTAAACGCGCTTAACAGGATTATTTTAGTGTATCGTAATGAGAGTGCAGGGATAGCACTGGGGTGGGAGTTGGATTATTCTAAGAATTTGTTATGACAGGGTCCCCTTATTGTTGTTGTTGTTGCTGTTGTTGTTGTTGTTATTATTATTATTATTATTATTATTATTATAAGAAGAAGAATTATTATTATTGTTACTATGGGGCCCAGAACTGTATTCTTTCCACAGTGCCCAAGATTTCTAGTAGCATGCCTCTGAGACCACAACACTACTGCAGTGTCTGAAATGATAGCATCTAATGATGGGTTTAAGTGGCATTATTTTTGTCCCCATTATAGTGCACTATAATAGTGAATGGGTAAATGTTCCAGATTTGGCATAGGTTATTACATTACATTACACTACACTTAGCTGACGCTCTTATCCAGAGCGACTTACAGTTATTTAGAGGATTTCAGTTACAGTCCCTGGAGCAGTGTGGGGTTAGATGCCTTGCTCAAGGGCATTTCAGCCATGGGTAGGGCGGGATTTGAACCTGCAACTCTGTGATCCCAAGACCAACTCCCTAACCACTAGACCACAGCTGCCCCCAGGTTATAGTTGTGTGTGTAGAAATGCTGTGTACATAGGGTCTGGCCGTGCTGCCATTGACATTGCTGTATTAGGTACCAGCCAATCCTAGCCAATCAGCGAACAGAGGGAGTGTTTGTGAGTGATTACATTGACTTTATGTGCTACATTTAAATTGTAGTGCGTAGGTAGGCTAATTGCATACGTGACGACCAGACATTAGCGACTGGGTAAAGGCAGAGCCACTTGTTTTAAACTTCGGCAGAGTCCACACCTCCAGGAAGAAATCATTTCTCAATGCAGCACTGCCAGACCCTCTGTGAAAAATGAAATTAAGTACGAGGGGCTGGTTTACCAGGCGAGTGTGATGTATGCTCTCTCCTCAGGTCATACCTTGAGTTAGATGTTGCCCTGACTCCAGAGCAGATGAGCTCCTGTGTTGAAAAGCTGCAGCTCTATCTGAATTGCTCTCTTGTGGAACTGCGGAGACTATTCCTGGTGCAAGACCTGCTGGACTCAATAAAGGTCAGAGGCCAAATGAACATACGACTAATCTTGTGGCTCTGCAATGGCACAATGACACGCTCTGCACAGTGACATTTACTTCCCTCACTTCCCTAATATGTGGCTTGAGTAATCTGTTAGATTAGTAAGTATATTATTTTATACTCAGAATGTGAAAATCAGCTGTAATAGAATGGAACAGAACAAAAGTAAGAGATAATTGCTTTTGGACACATTTCAAGAGCAGAACAATGTTGTATTTATGTGACACTAAAGCAGTGATGTTAATTGTTTATATTGTTTGTGTGTTTGTGTGATTTGTACCCAGTAGTCAACGCTTACTTGCCCTCCTGTCAAGGAGTCTTTCAGTTACAAATTAGAATGTTTGTGTGTGTGTGTGTGTGTGTGTGTGTGTGTGTGTGTTTAGTTTGCAGTGCTGATGTGGTTGTTAACACACCTTGGGGCTGTATTCAATGGCCTGACTCTTCTGATTCTTGGTGAGCCTTCACAATCCTTCTAGATATTTCTCATACAATTCAATTATAAAACTTGTGTGATTCATCAGTTATATAAATTGTGTATGTTTTACAGTACACACGTAAACCAAAGATTTTTTATGTAGTTTACAGTCATAAAAATGTACTTTCAAGTTGCAGATAAAACATATAAAAATGTGTAGCTTACAATATATAGATTTTCCATATGGGGGTACCTCAGAATGGCAGTACCATGCCTAGTGACAGAAGAAATATCCATGTCATGAACGATAACCTCCTTCTCTTTCACATCTAGCTGTGGTGGCCATATTCACACTGCCTATCATTTATGAGAAAAATCAGGTAAGACTCTTTTTCTCTGTGGGGTCAGTCAGTCTGTGTATCTCTCAGTGTAGTAAGCATCATGACAACAGACAAAAAATATTTGAAATACTAATTATTAAAAATGCTGCAAGAGTCTGTTTTGTTTCAGTAAATGCATTGATACTAAGATTAAGAAAACTGTGTATGTTTCATACAGTATAGTAAGGTTTAATGACTGTCACTGACCTTTTTCTTCTGCCATCCTGTCCTCTAGATTCAGATTGACCACTTTTTGGAAGTGATGAAGAAAAATGCACAACTAATCTTGGCAGTGTAAGTCTCATTGCAGACTCTGATATCTCTGATATCCCCCAGACAGGATATTGATATATGAGACTAGGCTGACTTACATGGTCTGAAATCATTTAAATACTTTGAAATATTGCTGATGTAAGGTTAATGTTCTTTGCCCTCGAGAAATACTCTACTGAAATTTTGTCTGTTTCAGTGGCTCTCTAGCTCATGTTGAACAATGCACAAGAAGTAAATGTGAAGTTGTGCATTCCACATCTACAGTATGTGTCAACAACAAAAAGTGGGATTTTGAAAAAGACAGACAGAAAAAAATGTGCAAAATTGTATCATATTTAGAGTTTACATAAGTATAGTAGCATTTTAAGCCTTTCCCTTTATTTCTTTCTGTCCTCAAACTGAATGGTTAGTGGCAGTTTTTCACACTACAGCATTCATTTCTCAGTCATACCACTGTTACAGCATCGCATTACAGTACACATGGCATAACATGTTTAGTGCTCCCCCTACTGGTTGATTGGATGGATGGCTGATGGTTGCGCCTCATTACAGGATCAAATCGAAGGTTCCTGGAGCCAAAAGGAAGGACGAGTGAAGCCGCCTTGCCTTACAGCAGCTCAATACCAGCATTCCTTTATGAATATCAGAGACGTCATAGTCTTCCTTTTCCTCTCAGACATGTATTTTTTAAGAAGCAAAAGAATTGAAAATACTGTCGAATGCCTGCAGCTGAATACATGTTTGGGTATGCTTTAAACAGTTTGGGTTTTGGCACTGGATCTTGTGAATTCTCTGTCAGTTTGATTGAAACTCTTTTTTACAGTCAGAAGCCATTATCATCTGTAACATGAAATATTAAAAGATGACATAGAATGGTTAAATGGGGTATTCATTGTTGTTCAGTGGTGTGACGTAGAGACAATGGAACTTTGTCCAATACCTTAGGCCTGGTCCAATGCCTTGATGACATTTGTAAGGTGGATTGGGGGGGGGCGGGGGGGGGGGGGTTGACAATGTGTATCACTTTTTATATATTCTCGAATGTGGACAAACTACTGTTGTTGTTTATCAAGGACAAGGTAAAAACTGAATTTGAGGGTACCATCTTTAAATGGTGACTGAGTTGCCATGTTCAGCAATTCATTTTTTGGTCATTGAAAACTTCAGTCCTTTACAAAGACCAAGAAGGATAAATCTGACCACAGGATATAATTATTGGTCTTTGCACTGTTTACGTTTCTATTCTCTCCTAGCCAACTGAATAACTTTGAATACTATTGAATACATTTAAATATAATTGTAATCTAAGAACCAGTGTGACCGGTTGATTAACAAAGCAGATGAAAAAGCAAGCTAAGGCTCAGATGCAAGAAATGCAAGTCAAAAGACTTGGCCACTGCTGGGTAAAGAGACATGTTGCCCAAAGTGGAATAGGAGACGAGCAAGAAAAGAATGCTGTGTTGTCTTCTGTTGTGAGAAGAAGTATTGTCAGAAGAAGAAATGGTACAAGGTGAGTAAAAGCAAAACCAAGAGCATCAACCGAGAGAGAGGGAGAGAGAGAGAGAAAGAAAGAGAGAGAGAGGATGTAGAAATATGAGATCTCTGTGGAGCCCTTGTCTCTCCCCTCTAGCTGCTAGAAACATGTGAAATGCTTAGTTGACGTCTCAACCATCTCAGATTCCCTGCTATAAATAAACCAGTGCTCATCAAGTCACCATAAATAGACCCCAATTTAGTCTACTTCATTATGCCACATATTCCTGATGTCTACCTGAGCCCACAGGAAAGGTCAAGGAGGGTCAAGGTCGCGGGCCCATTTCTACTAAGACATTTCAGACTGAAACGTGTACTTGCTCTGTACACTTGCATTATGGAAATTATGTCCAATAGTAATTGAGGTGTCCACGGGGAAAACACGGCCATGGTCACAAAATGCAGAAACAGAAAATACAATTTATAACTGATTTTTGATTTGCTTTTATATGTAAATATTTTTTTAAATGTGTCCAGCTCGAGATTATGCTCGTTTATTTACAGGATTACAAAAAGCTGGGCTTTCAGTGCAACAACTGATAGGGGGGGGGGGGGGGAGTAACTTGAAAAAAGATGATTTTGTGACTATGCCCGTTTTTTTTCCCATGGACAGTTGTGGATGCGGCAAACAACTCTGAGTGGATACGTATCAGATAGACATTGGATTTGCAGTTGGAAAATGGGGGACGTCGCTGGTAAAAATTTGGCATGGGCTCGAGAGCAGAGGTTGGCAGGCTGTAAGGTAGGCATCTGAGGCATGCCGCGGCGCGCTCTGCATTTGCGACATGCGCATGGTGTCATTACTATTCTGTGACTGTTCAGGCAAAAAAACCACGTTGTCTAGATAGCAGATGACACTGCGCCATCACGGGTGTGTCAGCGAAAAGAAGACGTGTGGTCTGGCGCAAAGCGTGGCAGATGCTATTATAAGGACGCAAAAATTAAACCCGCCAGTTACCAACAAAACCCTGGTCTGTCGTCAGTTGCGCATTGCTGAAAAAATATTTTAGGGGCGCACAACGCTTTGGGATATAACGACAGGGATCCCCCTCTTGATAAGTCGCTGTTAGGGGACGATGGCTATCCACTAAAGGCATGGTTATTAACACATACATCATGCCAACAACAGTGCTTAAAACCTCTTCAAGCTCCAAAAAGATGCCCAATCTGATTATTTACTAAGTGCAAACACATAAACTAATACATATTTTGCAATAATGCACATTTATTGAGCAATCTGATTTTTTAAATAAACATATACACATTGTTCATAACCAAAGGGAAATTATGTGTTTCACACAAGTAAGACCTACATATCCATCCCCGAAGATTAACTGCTCATGCACGAGCAGATCGGTCTTCAAAGAAAAACGCTCCTGATGGGAAACACGCCATCGTAATAGCAACAGGCCATGGACAAAGCGCGGCTGGCCTTTAAAGGGAATACGAGTATAAACTCGGATTGGTTTATTGCATGTTACGCCCCAAACACACATATGATTAATTAGGTAACTTAGGAACAAACCCTTTTGAACCATGCGCGAGGCGCAATGTTCGCTTTTCCCGCCGTCAAAATACCAAATTGTGTCGGGAACGCCCCCAAAGCGACTTGCGAGACAGACTTTAGAAAATGCGCATATGATCGTGAAAACAGAGCCCAATGTCTTAAAAGAAGCCAAAGAAACACCTGCACAGAGAAGGAGAGAAAAAGCTCTTGGAATGCAGTACCCTAGTGTTAATGCCCTTGCTGCTGTGTTTCCAGCAGAAACTCAATAAAGAACAAAAGACCATACAAGCAATCTCATCTTTAATTCACTTTGATAATTCATACAAAAATTGAAGAAAAGTGATTTATTTTTCCATACAATAACTTTACATTCATTAGTTCTACTTCCAGTTAATTGGCATGTATCTACATCACGTTTAAAACAAGGGTGTGGTTAGATATGTTTGCTGGCATTCGGAAGAAGACCCAGAATTAACAGCATAAAAAAAATCAGCACAGGTAGTGATTGAGATTCATGTTATGTGAAAGTAAAATGGGGCCGATCATACAGAAAGTCCAACTGAAGGCCATGGTACTGAAGGCTTCATTCAAGTTGTGATGTCTGTAGTGTGTTAAATTAGTGTGTTGAACAAAATGCCAATCCCTTGCATTACCTGCAGCTTGAGTGGTCACACGGTGACCAAGATGGCTTGCAAGACTGGTCATAAAAACAGGTGGCAAAACAGTGTAGTCTCACCTTTAACAAGGCAAGCATAAACATCAACTTTAACAACTAATCCGGCTGAGCCCTGTGAATGCCGTCAAGTTTCAGCTATGTAGACCAAAACCTGATAACAAATCACTGAAACTTGACAGGAATTCGGGCTAGCCTTGTTTCTCTGAACTCTGTTCTCCAGAGAAAGGGAGGGAATTAGGGAGTCGATTCCTTTAATTTACACCAGAGGGAGCTACTGACAGTACGGGGGCCTTGCTACAATTGTGCTTTCAGATGACATTGCAGTATGGTGGCTGCACCTATGCGTGTTGGGTATGTCATGTACAGCTGTGGGCTCGCTGGGGTAGCCACTTTTCCCATCCTATTCATAGGTTTCAGAGCCATAGCCGCAAACAGGAAGACCTCAATAGTGCCAGAGCAAAAAAATATGCCACACACACCCTCATGTGGTGGAAATGTCTACTGAACATGGGTTACCCATTTGTAGCATCTCGTAAATGCACAGTGATTATTTAAAAAAATAGAGCAAGAGAAAAAGCAATGCATTGTGGAACTCGTCTAGAGTTCGGCTGTTTCCAGTGTATCCATTCATTTTGCAGAGATAATACAATAATACTTCCCTATAGTTAAGTGACCGTCCCTTGTCTGTATATGCATACAAGCAATGCCAGTTAAAGTGTCACTACCAACCAGTCTCTCTGTCACACAAAAACACACACATCACACTCAAAACACACCTCTAAAACGGTCAGAATTTTTTCCACTCTAGTCCTAAAAGCCCATGATGGTTAACTTAACAGTCTCTCTCAAATACCAGAAAGGGAACTATGAACAACACTGATCGGGGAAAAAAGATTCATGTATGCAGGACTCTAACATGTAGTGAAAATATTAAAAACACATAGAAATTGCAATTCTATCAGCACAAAACTCATTAAATTACAAAAAAACAAACAAACAAAAAACACCAACTCCAAAACAGAATAGTGTCAATTGAAGGAAATGTACATACACACCATAATATATACTTTTTTCATATTGCTGTAAAATACTGATGGTTACACATTTATGAAAGAGGCATTCAAAACAAGAAGTGAGAAAGCACTTTTCCCTGAAGTCTCGCTGGCGGGAGCTCCGCCTGGAATCCGGGCTGAAGCACTGGTTGGCATTATTAGGGCCAGCCAGCCCGCCAGCCAGCCAGCCAAACAGTGACTCGAGTAATAACACAAGAGGGCCAGCAACACCACCAATCAGCTCTTGTTTTTCAGCATTTTGGAAGAGAGTGGATCTGGCGAGCCGAGGAGCACAACTCCCCTTGTGTCCACACGGTTCTTGAGGAGAGATGCTGCAATCCAAATACAACTAGCATCTAAATTAGCTTGCTGTCCCAAACAAATGATTTCTCTTTTCATTAGCGGACTGCCTACATGTTGTTGCGGCAGTTCTGTCGACCGACATGGACGTGGTG
This sequence comes from Coilia nasus, assembly GCA_027475355.1. Lineage (NCBI taxonomy): Eukaryota > Metazoa > Chordata > Actinopteri > Clupeiformes > Engraulidae > Coilia > Coilia nasus. The sequence goes on from CM050205.1 coordinate 17,128,310, forward strand.
TCAAGTTGACTTCACCTGTCTCTGCTCGGCAGGGACAACACATCCTTGCAGGTAAAACTCCCTCGTTCACATGAAGACTGGGTAAAAATGGACACAAGATGCGACACGGACAAACAAAACAAACATCGAGACCAAAAAAACATTATCTTTCCTCTGACTGTAGTGATGCCAGCAACTAATGTGACAGGGTCTTCAGAGAGAGAGCGAGAGAGAGAGAGATAGTGGTGCTCAGCGAGTTAACTGGGACATACATACATGTCCACCGTTACCCTTAGTCTTAGTTTGATGTGTTCATTATTAAGGTAAACACACATATACATATACATACATACATATACATACACACACACAAGCACACACACATTCAAACTCACTTCGAATCAGGCCACTGTTCTGTGCCGGATCTGTGCAACTACTCCATGTACATGCAGTAGAACAACCTTCATCATTAAAAAAAGTCTTCCAAAAACTTCATATATAAATAGCTCTGAGAGTTCATTCTACTGCTGATAACAAGTGCTGGTAGAGAGATACTTATTACATCATTTATGGAATGTGAAAATAATTAAAAGAGACATCAAGATCAGAGCAAAAAATCTGAAGATTTCATGATTTCGAAGAAGTTTGCAGAGGCGCAGCTACTTGTGCTGGCTATGCAGAGAGAGTCTGAAGAAGGAGGGGCCGAAAGTCCGCAGCTGCTGAACCACAGGCGTGCCAGACCCAGTCGCTCTCAGACCCACTCTCACCCTGTCTTTCACCCTCCAGCTCCTTCAGCTGAGTACAGCACATGAACAGAGTTCGTGAATCACAGCTTGTGTCTTCGTGCGTGCGGGCGTAACATAACTGTATGTACGTGCCAGGATATGCCAACAAGGATGCGTTAGAGTGTGTGTGCACGCGTGTGTGTGTGTGTGTGTGTGTGTGTGTGTGTGTGTGTGTGTGTGTAAATGAGTGTTTGCCGTGGCAGTGGCAGCCTCAGCGCAGCCAGGACGAAGGCACCCACTGGGGCTCCGTGTCCAGCTTGTTGATGAGACGCAGCAGCTCCTGGTAGGCCTTGTCCTGGTCCGTGTTGACGATGGCGGCGTCGAACAGGTGCCCGTAGTTCTGCTCCATCTCGCGGGCTTTCTCAATGATGTCCCGCAGCTCCTCGGGCTACCCCGGAAGGACGGTGGCCGTTAGTTTAGATTCAAGAGTTCAATCAAAGCACGCACATCCCCAATAAATACTGGGAGCAGGACTAAAGGCGCGTTTCCACTACAGTGAGTTCCGGGTAATTTTTCGGCCTTCTCACGGTTGGCGCGTGTCTCCACTATCGGGCAGTTCCGAAATGGGCGATCTCCCGGAACTTTTACAGGGACCAACAGAGTACCTAAAGGGATTAGGTACTCCGTTCGGCCCTGAAAAAGTTCAGCTTGTAGCCTGTGGTAAACTCGATGCTGATAGGCTGTTGTTAAACACTACCAGCCATAGGTAATCTAAAAATCACTATGCCATACGAAAATATTTTTTCTAAACAGACAAAATGAATTTCTCACAACAGAGTTCAATACAAACACAGTTGCCCATGTAACTATATTTTATCTAATCTTAGAGGTTAGTTTGAAGACAGACTCGTATTATTTTTAGATTAGCAAACTAATTCAGCATGCTAGCAGACTAATACGCTTCCTATGGAGTATTTTCATATGCCTGTTAGAGGAAAACGTACAGTCTATCAAACTCAGAGTTGTAGGAGAGCTTGTTTTGGCCGTTTCCACGATAAAGCATTTAACTATTTGCTATGTGGTGCACAACGATTTCCTCAGGCAATTAATTACCTTCTTAAAACATGTTTACTTGGCTAACTTTAGCCTGCTAATCTTGTCATAATGTCACTCGGAACATCTAATCTTATGAAACATAGTAGACATAAATGGACTGGAAACTCACAATAAATAGGAACACTAACCACAAACTTTTAGGATTTATCCGGTTTAATTCATAAATCAACATAGAATGCAAGCCTGCAGTCAGTCATGTTCGCTGCTCTGAGACACCGAAGTTTCCCTTTGTTTACTAGAGGTCCGATAAAACGTTGTTGTAGTGGAGACACGCGAGGTGAGAGGACCAACCAAACAACAGTCCCTGAAATTTTCCCTCTCCCTGAATTACCATCGGAACCTCCCCTAATGGAAACGCGGCTTAAAGGACAGCCGACATAAGTAGAAAAGAAAAAGTCAGCTGAACCAGGTTTATGCTCCCAAGTGTTTTTTTATTTAATACCGTCAGGCTTACTCACCCTCCCTCAGACATCTTAGGAAGGGCGAGTAAGCCCGAAACATCACACGAGCAAAAACCTGGTTGAGTGGACTTTTTTTTTTCTACGTTAGTTTAGATTCAGCCACCAGTTGGGTTTTCATTCAACTTATTTACTTATATGTAGGGCTGGGCAATTAATCAATTGCAAGTCGTGATAAAATTCCTGGTCAATCAGGATCATCAGCCTTAGGCATATTTTATCAGTCGCATGGCAGAAAGGGCACAGAAACTGCTAATTAGTGTACCTTTCTGTGCCCCACTGCCATTTGTGAGATGGGAAAATGATGCAAGACATGACTTGGAGTTATTTCCCAAAACTGATGGAACTGCAAAAAGGTTACACAATGTAATTTGTGTGGTGATGATTTAGTTATGGTCAAAGTGACACGGAGCAAATAAAGATGGTATGTGAGACATGTCGGTGCCTTTAAAGACAGGTTTTAATCCAGCTACTCTGTCAGTATAGAAAGAAAAAAAATCATGATTGAAATTGATATTGGACGATACAGGAAATATATAATGATGATTTTTTTTCCCCATATTGCCCAGCCTATTTGCATCAGTGATGCACATTCATAGTAGTTTGGCTACCAAGATGTCCGTAGACAACGAAGACTAATGCACATTTCAAGTGCTTCAGCGTGAGAAGTAGTGTCGTAAAGAACTTAAATGAGAATCGGCACTCCAAACACTTAATTAGAATTAAGATTTATAGCTACATCTGAACATAGAGGCTGTTGTCCAGACCCACTGCTGTATAAAGACTTGTAGGATGGAGCTTAAAATATGTACAGAAGAAAAGACTGCAACTCCAAATAGGGCTGATTTAGCACTGGAAACATGTAAATTAATGCAAATACAAATGCAAGTACCTTTGGGTTCCTGTTCTCTTTTGTCAGGAGAGCGCGCAATCGCTCTTGCGAGGGGGGTGCGATGAATATGATGTACGGCTTCAGGTCTGAGCTCCGTAAAACCTTCAGCGACTAAGAAAAGAAGTAAAAAAAACAAAGAAGAGAAGGTAAGGAAGGAAAACACGAAATAGGCATCACAACCACCCTCATCATTATCAGCATAATTAGTAGTACTGATTACCATTTTCAACAGTACTGTTAGCATTACCACAGCAAAGACTGGCACTGCCCTCCCTCCACACAAGGTGATCTCAGTGGAGTCTTCTCTTTTATGGGTCCACAAAGGTGAAACAAGCTACCTGTTTCTACAAGGGCAGGGTCAACCATCTTTGTTTTTAGAAATTTCTTAAAAAACCCTTCTCTTCCAAGAGCACCTTCCTACATGAACAATTCTAACTCTCTATGTCACCTACACCTACACACACTCTCAACTCGCACTTCCTCTGTAAATCCATGTAATGGTGTATCTTGATTGTTTTCCTCAATTGTAAGGTGCTTTGGATAAAAGCATCTGCTAAGTGTAATTACTTACATTACATTTAGCTGACGCTCTTATCCAGAGCGACTTGCAGTGTATTAGGTACAGGGACAGTCCCCCTGGTGCAACGTGGCTGTAGGTGCCCTGCTCAAGCGCACTTTAGCCATGGATGGGGTTGCAGGAGAGCACTGGTTATTTACTCCCCAGCCCACATTTTTCCTACTGTTTCGGTACAGGATTCAAACTCGTGACCCTCTGACCCCAAGACCAAGTCCTTATCCTTATTGTCCCAGAAGGCTAACAATGGAAGTGGTAGGTGCCCCTAGACGAAGCATGACGACTACACTATTTTTTTTCATTTTACACCAAAGTTCTCCTTTAACCATTAGGTCACAGCTGCTCGTAACTGTAATGCAATGTAATATAATATAGGCTGCATTCGTAAACTGCCATTCTGAGCGCTTTGAGCACACACTGACACTTGTAAAATGTTCGTAAAATTCCAAGTACTTATGGAACTGTCGTTCGTTTATTCAGTGTCCCGCTTCGAGAGCATTTAGAGCGTACTCCGGACACTCCAACCGAAAAGAGAGAGCAGCAGAGTATGATGTTACACTAACTGGTTCATCCAGCTGTGTGATTGATGCTAACACATGCTAAAACATTGATTTTTTTAGTCTCACAACAGTATAATGGTGCAGTTTCTGCAGTTGAATGTACATTATGGTCATTACTGACATCGAGCTCAAAAGTGAGAGGAGCAACATCTGAATTAAACATAAAAACTAACTTTTACGTTCCGGGCTATTTAAGTTTGATCCACTTAGGTAAACACCACCGTTCGTTAATTCAAAGGGAGATGGAATGCTCAGGCTTTTCGAACTGCAGAGCGTAACTCCAGTTTCAGAGTGGCAGATTTCATTTACAAACGCAAACATAATGCGGCATCTGTATGTCTGCCTCTGTGTGCGTGTCTGTCCGTCTGTCCTCACCTGCGTGTGCAAGCACAGGATGCAGATCTTCCCTGTGTTGATGATCTGCCGCACTGAGTCGGTGCTTGTGCCGTAAAGGTTCTTCTCGAACTCGCCGGACTCGATGAACTTCCCTGCTGTCGAGTCCATCTCGAAGGCCTGCCGCGACACGAAGTGGTAGTCGCGCCCGTTCACCTCGAACTCCCTGCGGTTGCGCGTGGTGTCTACAGTGTGAAGCATCACAAAACATGGGATTTATAGGATTTATAAACTCTTAACTAATAAAGATAATGACAACTGTAAATGCCAACTGTAATTAAGTTGGTATTTATGTAATTTTCAAAGGCAGCCAGATTATGTTCATCACTAATGCACCGGGATTGTATGTATGTATATAACAGGTACCTTGTAAGTCTAGCAAACACTTCTGCAGAGAAGAGACAAAGTCATGTCTCTCTCTCTCTCTCTCACACACACTTACGTGGGACTGCTCCTCCAAATCTGTCTGGCTCACTGGTCAGCAGTCTCTGTCTCAGTTCATTCTGACCGCAGTTGGGAGGGCCAATCAGAGCAATTGGCCGCTTCCGATTGGCTGGCTGGTGGTATAGAGCCATCTCCTCATAGGTCAGAATTTCGTCATTGTCAAAATCTGCACAGAAAAATTATATATTGATGAAATACATTCATATATATTTTTTTTATATATATATATATATATATATATATATATATATATATATATATATATATATATATATATATATATATATATATATATATATATATATACACACACACACATCACAAAATTGACTGTTTTCGAGTGTGTGTGTGTGTATGTAAGCGAGAGAGAAATCGAAAGTGATACTGAGATGAAAACAAAATTATTTTATTGCTATGGAATGCCACAGAAAATAACTGTGAGCAAAATGGCAATGTTGGACTGAGAAAAGCAAGAGATAACACTTAAAGAGGTCATAGAATATTTACATGGAGTATTGCACCTTATTTTCTTGTGTTCAAAAAATGCATTCAACTCAGATTCATCCAAAATAAGATCAAATGCAATTTCACAACCCTAATAACATCTTAAATTTAGACTGGGGATTAAAATGGTCCATTTAGGCTAAATGGCACCCTCTTTTGGCAACCAGAATTGAACTGTAGTTGATTTTGCAGGTATGACATCGCAACCCTGTATTGCTCCAACTCAACCCCTTTTCAGTTGCCATTTCTACATTTAAGATTTATATATGAAGCAGAGAACAACCATGTTTCACAATAATGACCATGTAGCCATGCTCAACCTCTCCAATTTTAAGACAAAGATAAGGGGAAAATTACATTACATTACACTTAGCAGACGCTTTTATCCAAAGCGACTTACAAAAAATGTTTTTCCATTCCATTTTGCCCCCCTTAAAACCTTTTGACCAAGACTGGATATCATAGTGCATATCAACTTCTGAAGATCTCTAAGTCCTAACCTACAGCTCAAAAGTATGTAAAATCCTTAAAAACACACACTTTCCACCTGTTGAATAATGATCAAAAAATTAGAAAACAATCGTGCTGCAGCCTCAGGCTTACACTAAAGGAGAGTTGCTACTCACCATCGTTTCTATTGGCATTGTAGAGGAGCTTCTTTCTCTTCTTCTTGTTTTTCTTTGCACACCACAGCTTTCCTGAGAGGGGGAAGAACAGCTTGTACTGAGACAGCACAGCACAGCACTCTATGCAAACGCCACAGGAGTGATTGTGTATTTGCATGTGCGATCGACAGAGGTCACGACTCTGGCTTCAGAAAGTATCCCTGCCACATATTTGATACAACCATTTACTGAACGCGCTGATACCTAACGAGTGCACACATCATGAGACAGATTAATTGGCTAATTAGTAAAATCACCTCTGTTAAGTGCACAGGGAGAAGGAATACATGGTGGAGGTTTTCCACTTTCTGAAGCCAGAATCTCCACCTCTGGTGTTCATACCCAACTTACCTGACTTCTCTGGTTCTTTATCCTCTTCTATGGTCTGTTTCATGGCTTCTCTTTGTTGCTGGAAACTCTTTCCTGTCAGGCAAGAATGGACAGAGAAGTATGAATGGCATCCCCAAATATCTCCGACTAGAAAAGCACTCAGAGAGCGCAGACCTCCGCAAGTGCAGCTCAGTTCACCACCAAAAAAAGAAACACTTTTAAGTTAGCCCATTTTTGACCTACCTTGAAAATGTAATCAAAATCCATCCATAACTTTTAGAGTTATGTTGCTAACTAACAAACAAACTAACTAACGCCAATGATTACATAACCTCTGCTGGCGGAGGTAATAAAGCATGACGCTTATTTGTGTGTGCTTGTGTACTCTGCTCTGGTGTACCACACCTGGCACCAGGCCCGCTAGCGGCTGGTTGTCCTCGTCCCCGTCCCTGTAGGCCTGCCACCAGTTGGGGTCGTCCTGGCTGATGATGTGCAGGATGTCCCCCTTCTGGAAGCACAGGCCCAGCTCCCGGCATGGCACGTAGGGGTCGTCGGACGGGTCGTAGTCAAAGTGCGCCTTCACATGCACCTGCACACGGCCATGTATGTTACACAACATACTCAAAAAATAAGGATTTGCATTCATACGTTTTTTTTTGGGGACTTTTGTGCCTTTATTGTGATAGGACAGTGGAGAGAGTTTGAGAGAGAGATGGGGTAGGGTTGGGAAATGACCCAGGCCGGACTCGAACCTGGGTTCTAATGGGCGCTTGCCCATTTATGGTATGTGTGCTCTACGTGCTGTGCCACAGCATCCCCTGAGAATGCAACTACTTGATGATACTGAGAATGCTGAAAGTGTGTGGGATGAGCGATAAAATGACGATTCTACAGTCCATGTCTAGGCCAAGAGGCTTTTTGTGCCTAAGAAATGACCTGAATATCAATTAATGCAAAAAAACAGGGGCCAAAATAAAAAAGAAAACAAAATAATACAACACAAGGGGCTTCGGGACTTACCACAGTCTCTTTGACAGGAGGGGGTTTGGTGTGAGGGGTTGGGATCAGCACAAATGTTAAGGTGCCGTGCATTTCCGCCTGTACAGCAGACACGCAGATGATTAAAAGTACATACACTGAGAACATGTTTACTTGCACAGAAAAGCACATTCAGTACATGGACATTACTGCGCCGATGTATGATGACTGCACTAAAAGGGAAGTCACACAGCACAGCTTTTTTTTTATAGCTTCTATACCTCAAAATTTTGTTTAACAGACACAATAGCAACACAGAGTTGCCTGAAGTAGCCTTCAGGAGTTACTTTAAAAAAAATTCTATACAAGAATGCCTTCTGGAATGCCTTCTAAAATTCTGCATTATATTCCATGAACCTTGCCATTCTATAGAATGTACATCTTCTCCACATTTGTGTCACAATGACAGGAATTTTAGCAGTTGGAAAAAAAACACAAACGCTGCTGAAATATAGCCTTATTTAGGCAGTGATTAGTGGTTTAAGTGTTTGCTACACTGACCTGTGACTGGCTTTAAAGACAGTATACAGACATATAAAGAAATAAGAGAGTAACAGGCTGACAGGCGTGCTCACCAGGATGTCAAAGACCTCGTTGACGTCTTTGCCACGGATCTCTACCCCGTTGATCTCCAGGACCTCGTCACCCTCCTGCAGCAGACCGCTGCGTTCGGCCGCCCCGCCCTTTACGATACGGCTGATGATCACGCTATCCATATCGTTGCGCACCGTTGCACCCTGAAAACGTGTTTTTTTAAGGGACCAGGAAAATAAAAACCGATTGATCAAGGGTTAATAGGTCATAACAACCAAACCAACATAAAATATCCTCTGTAGAGCACTGGCTACATCCATAATGAAATGTTTGCATTCAATATGAACAATATTTCAAAGAATTTCAAATATGCTCTACTCTGCATTCTTATCTTCAAACGTAAGCTGCTGTGGGAAGTGAAGCTTAGTCTGAAGATAGCTGAGGTATTAGTGCTGTTTGCACGTGACCCACCAGGGGGATGTCTTTGGCCTTTTCTATGCGGACGATCTTCACTGTCTCCCCGCCCCACTGGGTCAGGTTGTCACACTGCCGGTCCTGGTAGATGGCAGGCTCCAGCTGCATCTCCTGCTCAGCAATGTGGTCATGGGCCAGCATCAGAGCCTACCAGGCAGAGGAAAGGATTTAGAGAGAAATTATGAGCCTGACAGAGAGAAATTACATACCATTATAGCCTTTTTGCCACTTGGCATCCATTTTGGTGCTGCCAGGGGGGACTGAAGGCAAAACTGTACAACTTGAATTGTATCACCCTTCTTCAATGCCCTCCAGTATCTAACACAGCAGCACTGTTAACAACTGTTTTACACACTAAATAATTTTTAGGAATTGTATGAGATAAAGAAGTATATATATCCCATGCGCTAGTTACCACGACACTGACGAAGCATAGGACACTGAAGCCATAACAGACACAGTCATGTCAATGGAATCTGTGTGACTGACCTGGAAGTTAGGGGAGGAGAGCAGGGCGTTGAGCTCCAGACCTTCCTTGTGTGAGGTGGACAGCAGCATGGACTGGACCTGAAGAGGAGCAGGACAGTGCATCTCAGGATTATTGACAGGCTTCACAATAAGCATCCGTCATCCCTTTCTACTAAGCAAAACAGCTACAATAGTGGCATTTTGCTTAAATCTATATGAATAAATGTATAGCAAACACATTTACACACAGGCGTTTGTTCATGATTAGAGGTCAAATCTGAAATTCGACAAACCACAAAAGACTGATACTTAATAAAGATTTAGAGTAGGTCTCCACAAAAACAGGCATATCCTATACCTAAAGAAGGCATTGTATGTGGCCAATTTTAACTGAACTTGAAGTTTTAACTGTGCTGTGTGTCTCTGTGTTTTTTTTTCCATGAGACGCTGTTTTAGTACATGGCCTGTGTGACAAATACTTTTCCTATTCTTCCTGTTCATGGGTCAGTATCTCAGTAACATCACCATGTTGACACAATACGAGTCGGACATGGGGGACCCACAATGCTCCATGAAAAGGTCATGTCCTTAGCATGGGTTACTTTAATTGAGGGAAGGAGGACGAGGGGTATGAGAGTGTGTGTGTGTATGTGTGTGTATGCGTGTGTGTGTGTGTGTGTGTGTGTGTGTGTATGCCTGTGTGTGTTTGGTGTTGTCCAGCCAGTGGAGGGGACCACTGCCTCTCTGCCGGGGCTAATCCACACACCTCCTGCATATTATATATGAATGGTAATCCAAGTACATTCTGTAATCCAATACCATTCGCTTCAGTAAGCCACACACACACACACACACACACACACGGGAGCCTTTAGCTTAAGCACCTCATCTAGTCTCAGGGGGCAGCTCTGTACACCAACACACACATGCAGCCTACACCCAACTACCTGTATGTCTAGCGAAGAGGCCCCCATTGTATTTTGAGAGAAACTTTCCGGTCAGCGAGTTTCCGCACTAACAACGTTTTGCGTAGTACAGTGAATATTTGTCTCCCCTTCACCCCTCCCCACCCCCCCCATTATCCTGCACAAGAATGCAGAGGGACAACAACAGGACGAAGCCTCTCTGTGTGTCTCTCATTAGGGGACAGTTGCTCCGTCAAAGAGCCACTTCTCTCAGGGGAGGCGCTCATTAGCGGGACTCCCAGTCAGTCCTCATTAGCAGTCGTGCCGGATGAACTTCCACCGACGTACGTATATTTAGACCGTCCACTCTCATGGCCTCTCGGAACACTGGAGAGAATACTCGTGCATCATGGGGCCCCAAGTGGCACCAAAACAAGCAGACTACAAAACCTGATGCCACTGAAATAATTGCCCTTCATAATCTTTTTATCATTTAGAAAATGTCCCGATTTCATGCACGGTAATGTATTGGGAGTGGGGCTGCCACAAGGTGAAAGTTGAAACTGTTTACTAATGCATGGCTCCTCAGTGTTGGACACGGCTGAGCTTCCTGATGGCAAATGAAAAGACATCTCAAGTGGTGGATTTCCTCTGCCTCTAGAACCTTTCACCAGACAGGTGATCAGAGCAATGACGTGACCACTGGCAAATGTGGTTGGATTTGCATGACTGCTGATGCACTGCATTCCGCTCATACTATCTGCTGACAGGTGCAAAAGATGCAGGCATCATCAGATCTGTCAACAGGGTGCGCGCAGGCATAATGCTGAGAATGTGTTTACTGGCCTCAGACAAAATTAGGAGCAAAGTGGGTGCATTTTTAAACAAGGGGATGTTTTAGCTTAATCAATGAGTTCATCCTGCAATCAGGTTTCTGGGAATCTGACCCTTTCTGTAACAGATCAACATTCACAGCAACAGAACAGCATGATGACACCCAACCTGGATATTAATGAGTGCAAAATGATGAACCCCACTCCTATAACAGCATTCACATCACCGTTTTCATCATTACTGCTAGAGGAGTGACTGTGGGTCGGCTGTGCTAGAGGAGTGACTGTGGGTCGGCTGTGCTAGAGGAGTGACTGTGGGTCGGCTGTGCTAGAGGAGTGACTGTGGGTCGGCTGTGCTAGAGGAGTGACTGTGGGTCGGCTGTGCTAGAGGAGTGACTGTGGGTCGGCTGTGTGTGTGTGTGGCTTTCTAGGGTGGTACATGAACTAGTGCAAAAGAGCTAGTTTACTGAACGAGTTCATTTCACTCTGCACTGGGAAGTAGAACACATGTAAGAATTTCAACTGTCGCTGTTTAGGCTTCTGATAAAATCTTGGTAATGCAGGATTACTGCCTTAGTTATGGGGAATGAAACATGTATATAAGTAATATAAATAATAAACAAATAATATAACAGTGATAGTAGTAATGTGCAACCGATTATGAGTGGGTTTATTTGAAAAGATCACTGTTTTTCTTCCTGGGTTTTTGAAAATACAAAGGTTAAATGAACCAAATGTGAACCAGTTCTCAACTGAAATGGATAACTAGAACAGTAAATGTATTTTATTTCATTAATTATTATTTAAATAATGTAATTAATTATGAATTCTATAATGTTTCTTATATAAACTGCAGTTTGCACTCGTCTATGTGAAATGTGAACTTGCACATAAGAGTGGCGCTACCTCGTGCGTGAGCCCCTGGGCGTGCTCGGTGAGGGGGAAGGGCGGGCTGGCGCGATGCATGTGCTGGGCGACGGCGTTGTGGATGCCGAAGGCCTTCTGGAAGTCGCTCTTCTGCACCAGCTGCAGCACCAGCTCCACGTCCTCGCGGCTCTGCTCATCGCTCAAGCAGTGCTGCACCTGCTTCAGGGAGAGCAGCAGCTCCTCCAGCTCTGCAGGGGGCGACACGGAGTACACACACACACACACACACACACACACACACACACACACACACACACACACACACACACACAGGGCCGTAAGCCTTGCTGCCCACCTTCAGGGCAAATGTCTTTTTCTGCGTTCACACGGCACATAACATGACATTATGAACATGTATGAGATACAGCAAGCCAAGTCTACTCTTTACCAGACTCTGTTACTGAACATTTGATTAAAAGGCTGTACATTAAAATTACCCTGAAAATTACCTCTAACCTCTCAGGGAACGCTTGGCTTTTATTTGCTCAATACATCATTTGACTGCCAATTTCTATTAAAGCTACACACAGAAAATTCCTTACCAGAACCTAAAGTAAACGTAAAAAGAAAACGTAAAAATCATGCATAATCACACCTGTCTCAACGCTCTAAGATTACATTACATTACACTTAGCTGACGCTCTCATCCAGAGTGACTTACAGTTATTTAGGTACAGGATTTCAGTTGCAGTCCCTGGAGCAATGTGGGGGTAGATGACTTGCTCAAAGGGCATTTCAGCCATGGATAGGGTGGGATTAGAACCTGCAACCCTCCGATCCCAAGACCAACTCCCTAACCACTAGAGAGACTGCCACTAAGATACAATCTAAAAGTCTTACCTCAATAGAGGAACATAAAAAGCCTGTTAGTCCTTATTAACATCCACCCCAGACACAATACGACCATGCCTTAAAGCCTTATGAGGGACCTAATGGGAGGTGATGTGTGTGTATCTTGTTGGAGTAGTTGTGTGGGAGGCTAGACACGAGCTTTTAATTGTTTCATGTTTCTCCATCACACATTTACTTACTGACTCAACACTGACTTTCACTTCAGAAAACAAGAAAAACACACCTAGCACACTTTTTACAAAAAAAAAAGTTTGTACATTTTATTTCTTGCTCACCATATCAGCAAAGCAGATCTTGAGGGGTTTTAAGTAGGATGTTTACACAAAGGTGAAGTGTGGAAGAGAAGAAGTGGTGAGATGGGCAGTGTGAGGAGGAGTGTGTCCAGGCGGGACTGGAAGTTTTCATTAGTGTTCCTTAATGACCTCCCTCCCTATTTAACTCATCCCTTCATCCAACACCCACCCACTGTCAAATTCCACACGCCTCTCATCATCCTTTCCTCAAAGCATCTCTCTCTCTCTCTCTCTCTCTCTCTCTCTCTCTCTCTCTCTCTCTCTCTCTCTCTCCCTCCCTCCCTCCCTCCCTCTCTCCCTCCCTCCCTCCCTCCCTCCCCTGTGCCACACTCATTACAGCCGTGCCAATTCTCCCTACAATCCGCATCACGAGTTCACAGAAACATTCACCAACTACTTCTATGTGGTTAACCAGTAGGGTGTGTGTGGGTGTGTGTGTGTGGGTGGGGGGGCGGGGTTGCTACTGAACGAAATGAAAAACGGAATGAAAAAAGAAAGAAACAGGCGCAGACAAAAACAACACCTGCTAGGGCCCACCTCCCTCGTTTAATTACTCTCTCTCACAATGCATTCCTCAATACCTGATGAGTGAGCTCATTTTCGTCGCCACTTGCACTTCACCAGCACTTCAGTCCTGAGGCACAGATGGAGCTAAGCAGGGTGGCTGCGTTAGAAAGTCCCCAAGATCCCACCCATCTTAAGAAGCAGTCCCCCTCCAACACTTGTAAGAGCAGCAGCACTGCTCCAAACATTGTCAAGAAGCTTGTTTACGTTCTGACTGGCACTGTGAGTTTCTCAAGTGTTAGCCCAAGCCAAGCCAATTGCAACTCCAAAGGCTGCTTTCTGCCTACTCTTGGAGAGCCACGGTTTGTGTAAGGGTCACCTGGAACCGCCTGACATTCCTTTCTAAATGTACAGGAAGTAAATGGCTCTCGCATTTATGTATATGTTTTTATATGTCTTAGCAGATGTTTTTCTTTCCGAAAGTAAAATACATAAACACCATTTACCGGTGATACAGCAAGTTACTGCTCTCATAATGAGGAAGAGAGGAGGAGGGGAGTCAGCGATGAGCTTCCTGCCAAGTAACAAACCCCTACAGGGAGGGTAACCCCCCGACTCATCCTATTCCGAGCACCCAGACAACCACATGCTTTTAGGCTTCACATCAGGGTAACTCCCACAAACATTAAACAGATTCATCAATTCGACTTCCCTTTTTTTGACTTTACTAGAAAGCATAGCCGCTTTCTATGGCAACGGCTGAATGAATCAGTGAAAGAAACATTTCGCTTTTCCTTCGGGTATGGCCAACTATCCTACTGATGCTTTTAAAACCAAGGAAAAAATGGTAATGATATGAATACTGGCGATTAAAAACACTCATTTTTGGGAAAGGGAGACTCACCTAGTAGTGTGGGGGGTCCTCCGAGTCCATGCAGGGCAGCCAGCGCCCCCCCGGGCCCCTCCAGCGAGTCGAAGGTGGGGTTGTCGATGCCCACCTTGGGGTTCTGCGCCAGCTTCTTGAGGCGCATGGAGGCGTTGAGGTCCAGCTCCTGGCGGGTGCGGCCCTCCTCCTCGCGCCGCCTGCGGTCCTCCTGGTGCTGGCGGATGCGTTCCAGCTGGGCGCTGCGGCGGACGGGCAGCGTGCGCGCCCCCAGGTCGCCCGGGCAGTCCACGGCCATCTCGCGGTGCCACTGCTGAGGCTCGTCCAGGCTCTCGTGACGCCCGCCACCGGAACCGGAGCCCGTGCCCTCGCCGCCACTGCCGCCGCCTGACTCGGTCACGTGACCGTTCATGTGGGAGGTGGTCATCATCCCCTGGCCCCGCCCCCCACGTGACACAATCGCAAACCTGCGATCGTGGATGCTGCTGCTGCTGTTTCACCTGCTGCCACCACCGGGGTGTTCTGCGTTAGCAGGATAGGGTGACCATGACACTCAACAATGTGAGGTCAACACACACGCTGGCAGTCTGTCCCACACACGGTGGCAGTGTCCCACAATCTCCTTACAGTCCAATAACTTGCGATGCCTGGAAGAAGAGATCACAGGGCCGGATTAGTGAAGAACTGGATTAATTAAAAATATTAATATGAAGTATTAACTTCAAACAAACATTCAACTTTAAAACAAAGTTTGGATTTTCTTGCCATTACTCTAAACTATAATTCAAGACCTTTTCTGCTATAATGACACACTTCTGACAATACCGAGGCACTGTAAGAGGTGTATATACACTAGGGCTTTGACTTTTGCTCAAAAATCATATTCGAAGTTCGTTTGTTTATAAATATTAATATCCGAACAATATTCGATTTTTTTTAAATAATATTTTGACCACTGAATGCCGTCAGTAAGACCTATATTGGTATCAAACTTAAGTTGGCAGTGTATCAGTCAATGTCAAAAGACTACGTGAATGAAAGGCTAAATATTTATGCGTGTTAAATATGGATTTATTGAGCAAAAGATATTTTGTGTCGGAGTGAACATGTAATGAGCAGAATATAACAGAAGATGTTGTTACGACACAGTTAATGCTCCATCGAAAATACACGAGTTTACAGGAATCTTTCATGCACCTAGTCAATGATGTTTTTGAAAGAACAACACGGTGTGATGACTATTTTTTAAGTAACAGTCGGACATGTCACTTTGTCCTCCCTCGTGAGTTTCTCCTCTTGCTTTGGGAAGCCAAAGTAGCGCCACACAGTGTGGTATCAAGCGCCACACTCTTGCTTTGCTGTCAGCAGGACTGTAGATTTAAAACTCCTCGTCAGGCGCGGAGTCTCACTGATACTGGGTGCTGATGCAGAATGCGTCACAGCCTGACCCCAAAGACCTTTGCCCTTTGACCTCTTCCAGCCACAGCCCTGCATCCTCCTCGTGGTCTGATTTTATTACCAGTCCAATTTTATGGAGCTCTCGGACCACCCACCTTGCCTCAGACACCCACACACACATACAGCAGTGAAACCATGGCTACCTTCACCTCCAGACTTTAACAACAGACAAGCACCATCACCAACAACCACCATCAAAACCACTCCCACTACCAAAGCCTCACTATTAACACCCACTACAGCACTGTACTGTATGTGTCTGTGTCTTGTCTGCTGTTTTTAACAGTCTGTGTGCACCAATTGTTCCTGGTGAAACTTTGACAATAAAACTAAAATGACAAAATCCCCTCAACTTGAAAACAATAAATATTGATGACTTTTACCGACGGGGGAATTGTATTTGTGTTGTACATTTTGGGGTCATTTAATATGTCTAGATAGGTTACTTCACTTTTCTCTGCTCAAAGCCCTTCTGTTGTAACTGCTGTATATAAATCATCACTAAATACCTCAACATGTAGTTAACTTCACTTTTATCTAAAGGAGGAGTCATACAGTGCTAACGAATATTCTCAGTGCTTGTTTATGTGTCCCGTGGCTGAGAGGCTCTGCCCTACATGTGACTCACGGCTCCCCCACAATGGATAACCTCTGACCCAGTCAAATTCCTTTCCCCCCTACTCACTCACACTCACACACACACACAATTCTTTCAACTGCCTAAATATAGCTACTATACAGCTCCAATCGCACTGGAACAGTGGCCTAGAAACACAGACAGACACATAAAAGCAGAAAAGAACAAACAACACTAGTATGATAGGTCTTATCACTGATCCAATCCTTCCTCCCTCTTTTACACCTCAATACTGCTGAATTCCACCCCCCTGCCTCTTCCCCTCCTTCCATCCTGCTCTCCTCTCCTGCTCTGCTCTGTGCCTCTCTCACGGCTGCACTTGGGAGATTACTGGGCTGTGACTGCCCTGCCTGGGTGTCACCATGACAACTGCTCAAAGGGCAGGGCATCACAGGCCCTGAGAAAATAAAAGAGAGAACCCCCCCCCCCACACACACACACAAACACACACACATGGATATTCATAGACAGGACTGGGCAAGAACTCACCCAACTTTCTGCCTGCTGCACCTAGGATGCGAGGATCTGACGTGTGTGACCGAGTCCTGCTGGTCTGGTTTTGGAGAATGAAACCCCTGCAGGGAGAGAGGGGGGGGGAGAGAAGAAACTGAAGTCAGGCACTCAGCTGGAGTTGGCAACAGCCTCTACAACAGAGGCTTGGAATTCGATGAACACAGACCTGAAACTGTATAAACTCAGTTGATTCACACATTCCGAGCAGAACAGAACAGGAGTGACTTTGTACAGTGGGACAACCTTTAAAAACCTATTAACTTGTAATCAGCTTTGCAGGTTGATCTCTTTCTTACTGGACAGAGATTTCAATATGTTTTGCGTATAGGTTTGTGTATTAGTCTGCCAGTGCCACATTAGTTGGCTAATGCATATAAATCCTACCAGCAAGTCAACCACAGTATGGACAATGTCCATATGCAGAAGAGAGGAGAAAGATAAAGAGGTGGACAGAGTGTGCAGTTGCTTGCAGATGCAGATGCATTGACAGATGAAAGAGAGAAAGATATGACATTCAACAAGGCACTGTGTTTTCCTGTTAGCTACGATGACAAAATGTTTACCAGTATATTTACATAAGTCTGTCTGTGGGGAGAGAGCCAATGAAACACTGCTGCTGATAAAAGTGAATTGAATTAATAAAGACAAAGCTGAGCTGCCTGTCTGACAGGCATCAGCTGACGTGTGTCTGTGTGCGTGTGCGTGTGTGTGTGTGTGTGTGTGTGTGTGTGTGTGTGTGTGCTACAGGTGTGTTGGTCAGGCAGGCCATGGGTTGTGGCATAGCAGAGATTCCAGCACATTCACACTCTCTCTGCTCCTGGGACACTGCGCTGTGCTCCGAACACCACAGGTCCATTAGACAGGCGGGCAGATCTCAGGAACGCAAACCAGCCTGGGAACCACATTCTTCAGCCGAGTGGACCCACATAAGGGACCTATTGTGAGGGAGCGTATGTGTGTGTGTATTTGTGTGTGTGTCGTGACAACCACTCAATAAATCTTGCCCTTCAGAAGATAAAGTACTTTGTGCCCTTATAAGGACAGGAGAGCTGAAATACCTTGATGGGAAATGTTACAAACACAGGCCTGTTTATATTAGTGTTCTAACAGTCAATGAAGTCAATGGATCCATTTTTCATACACCTGAGAGTGCCTTATGCACTTATTCCTCGTGAAGAAGCCTGCATAGAACATTCACGCTTCTGCAGCATCCATTAATGTATATGTACTTTTGTACTCACATGTACAACCGAAAAAAAAAAACACATTTGGTTATGATTTGATGTTGTTAATTAGGGTTCACAATTCTGCTTTTCATACGCATCTACAGTAGCAGCAAGCTTTATTTGGACCTGCTTTTTAGAAATCTGAAATACTGACACAACCAAAACAAAAAATAAAATAAAAATTTAGGCTAGAAACTGGTCTGCTGAGGTGTAAATTTAGCAATCGAGGCCAGCTGCTACTGTACTAGTGAAAGATTTAGACCTACTTCTTAGGAATAATTTTAAACTGTACTAAAAAACAAATGTGCCCACAATACAGAATATGGACATCGGAACCCTCCTGCAGTTCCAATCCACTGAGTCCAAACTATCCATATTGGCGCTGAACTGCAAAGGTATTACACTTCAGCCACTACTACAGTTGACAGTTAAGGGCAGTCCATTTAGTGCACACTCAGGGAAAGGACAGCTCAGTCCCTCCCTGGTGCACCACAGCTCGGCTAGTCATTAACCTTAGGGCAGAGCCCCGCAGTGAGGACGGCCTTATCTCTTAAGGGGACACTATAGGACAGATGCCTGCTTGTGGCAGTTTACACACCACTGGCACACGTGACACGCATGCCCTCTGTCTGTCTCTGGCTCTCCCTTAACCTCTCTCTGTCTCTCTCTCTCTCTCTCTCTCTCTCTCTCTCTCTCTCTCTCTCTCTCTCTCACACACACACGTTGTGATCCCGAGGTAATCACGTCTGATTGGGGCATCCCCTGCCCCCCTTGACTGGTGCAGCATGCAGGGCACTGATTGGGGATCAAGTCCCTGGCCATCTGTCTCACATGAGCTTACACACACACACACACACACACAAATATGCAAGCACGCACGCGCACACACACTATTTAACACTTCCATAACCTCCAGATTTGTATGATTTCATGTTTCGTATTTGATGTTTTTTTTTTTAGAAAAATGTGACCATGGTGTTGCTATGTTGCCACACTTCAGCTAACTGATTTAATCTTCCATCACAACTTAAATGTAAACCATGATCCTGTTCCAGTGGTTCAGAATGTGTCACATACATAAAAGCACGCTGGTAAACACACAGAGAACACAATGAGACACAAACAAAGACACAAGGATGCAAAGCACACTGGGAATGAGTCATCTGTCCAATGCTTCATTCATTTCTGAGAGGTGACAGAAATCAAAGCTTTATCAACACAACGTTAACTATCCACACAAGTCTACTAAGGTCTATTAAACAAACTTATTAAAGAGTCTTTTTAACAAGTCAAAGAAACAAGTTCCCAGCTGCCACTGCCAGTGGGCCCATCTCCAATATGGTGGACGCATATTATCAAGACAAATGAGATAGAAGCCACAACATGTAAATAAAAACACAGTAAAACACATGGACACAAATAGCCTCATTACCTACAAGACAAATAACCTTTCAGTTTGAATGTGATGTTACAGTGAACATAGACTATACAGATGCATTATTTTTCTAAAAGAGCAATAATCACAAATTCAAAAAGAAGATTAGAAAACAGAGATGCCAGTCAGCGGTAAAGAGTTCCAGTTAAGGACCTGACAACAACTTATCTTCGTGAGGTGTACACAGTGTCAACAAATCTGTCAACAACTTACCCAAGCAAGTTCAACAACAGAAAAAAAGATAACTAAAAAGAATCAACATAAACCCGACTTCATAATACTCACACAAATGTAAAATCACATAAAAAAATAAAATTATGAGTCCAAAACCAACAACATTAAAAGTTTAATTGATTGGCCTCAGCAGGGTGTATCCCTAAACACCGTTTGTCTGATCTGCAGATGTGCGAGTTGTGTCCTTTGACCTGTTTGTGTGTGTGTGTGTGTGTGTGTGTGTGTGTGTGGGTGTGTGTGTGTGTGTGTGGGTGGCTGTCACCGTGGAAGGGAAGCAGAGGAGTATTATCTGCATTCCAGCAGCCTCTCTCTCAACAGGAGAGAACATTCCAGAGGCCTCGAGCTCACAGCGCCAACACACGTACCACCGTGTACCAGGACAGTGAGAGGGAGGGCGGGAGGGCAGGACAGAGGGAACGAGAGTGAAAGAGACTGCATACACCCATAAGAATGAGAATGAAAGGAACGTAATGGTCAACATGCAACCACATACAAATTCCAGACATAGTGAGAAGTGGTCAGACCAAGGGAAGACTGGCCCCTGGAATACCAAGCGAAACAAAAAAATGCCTCAGGTAGCTCAGTACAGGGAAACGACATGAGGCATCCGGTCGGCTTACAGCTCGAGGGAACGAGCGAGGCTGGCCAGCACTGGCTGGTGTGCTCTCCTACCAGATGGGCCAGAGAAACACGCTCAACTCCTGCCTACTGCTGTGGAGCCCTGCCAGAGTGCACCAGGAGTCATGGTTAATGTATAACCCACGCAGGGCCAGCAGTCCTGTCAGGGCCAACGCTAAAGTGCATGGAGCAGCGAGAGGAGAGCTAGACTGGGAGCAACGAGATGAAGAAACGCAGGGTGAAGTAAATAACTTAGTGCTGTCCAGGCCAGTTTCTCATACATGGATTAAGCCTAGTCCTAGCCTGAAAGCAAATTTCAATGAGAATCTCCATTGCAAAAAAAAAAGCTTTTCATCTAGGACTAGGCTGAATTAATATGAGAAACTGACTCTTGGAGTTTAAGTTGAATATACCATGCCTACTGTGTTTTCCTCTGTGGCTCCTTGAAAAGATGAGCAGCTGAGAAACTGAGCTGTGCTGACAGGGGTGCCATGCGGCCCACATGAATATTTAGTGTGAGTGTGCTGGGCGCCAATCTACCCTCGTATGCGCCTCACGCACCTGTGCCAGTTCCTCTTTCACATGAGCCTCAGGCCTGTCGAAGAACATCCCCATCCCTACCGACTTACTTACTGACATTTTCACATGTCGTTACACTACGAATAGGTGACGCTCGTATCCAGTGAATTAGGTACAGCCCCTGTACATAAATGTCAAATCACTCGAATCTGCAACTGTCTGATCCTAAGCCCAACTCCTTAACCATTAGGCCACAGCTGTGCACAGCACCAAACCCACACACAGAGCCATGTACCCTCAAAACATTGGTATACTAATGCCTGCAGCTCTAAATGTAAGGTCAGATGACAGCTAATACACTTAATGAGGGGAGGTTATCCGAGGACGACTGCAAGCACGTGGTTAAACCATTGCCATTATTCTTAGAATAGGATTATGTAAGGATCACATATCAAGAGAATATACTTAATTCTGAAGTTTATAGTTACCTCACTGCGCTATAACTGTTTTATTAGTCATAAAAAGTAGGCTATGTTTATAAACTTCAGGGCAGACCCTTACAACGGTTTGGCTCCTGCTGTTACAATAATCTCTTGGCCAATAAATCATGAGGCTGATTATGCTCAAGTTAAGAGCTGTGGGATCTTAAAACAATACAACACATCTTTCCACACACCAAAGAAAGTTTATATCACAAACACATTACACAACTTATCCAAGCTTTAGCTAGCTATCTTACCTTAAACAACCTCAGAAGAACCATCTCTCCCTTCCAAACAGAAAGTTTGTGGCCAACACACGCTAGTCACTTGGGCTAGTGTCCAATAGTCCTAACATAATGCTTACAAATCATTACAGTGTTGCATAACTAGTTAAGTGTGTCTTATGCTCAACTGCAGGTCTTTCTCAATAATAGCATAATTATGGATCCCACATGTGCAAGTACACTTACCTTCCCATGAGATATTTCATGTATGCATTTCAAGTAATCTGTACTAAACAACCAACAACAACTGATACCAACAGAGGTGGCAACCAGGCCCCCCATATGGGTGGACAGGCACACAGACAGACAGACAGACATACACACAGACGGACAATACTTGGTCAATCCTTCCGAGGACCAGGTAAAAAAGGTTATTGCTGTCACCTATCAGTGCTGCTGTACTGTCTGTCTGTCTGTCTGCACAGGTTCTTGTCCATCAAGGTCATGGCAGTAGGTGCCAAGTGGTAAGGCAACTGGACCTTTTTTTAGAGAGACTGAAGACATTTCACCTGCTATCCAAGAGGCTTCTTCTATTCCAAGAACCTTCGCCTCCAGTTTCGCTTTCTTTTTTTTTAGTGAAAGTATTATTCCCGAAACTTCCCTAGCAGTTCTTAGAACTAAAAAAGCATCTTGAATAACAGGTGAATATAATAAGGCCAGTTGTCTTACAATTTAGCACTTGTGTGTAACTTTGTGCAGCACTGCTGAAGAGGGTCATTTGCCCACATTTTGATGTGAATAACCTAAGCAGCAGACTGCTGAGACACATTATGAAAACTATGTTCCTTTAGCTTTGGGGGCTACAGAACTAAATCTCCACTCCAATACTGCAATGAGAAAGTGGAGGTACAAACCCTCTGTCCAGGTCACCAATGATGACTGAGGCATCGTGACCACCTTGTATAAAAATTGTTGATGTAAATTAGACAAGCAGTTCTCAAGTTGTGTGTGCGAGGAGGGGATGCACAGGTAGACAAGGCTTTTAAACCAGAGTCAGGGCCAGGGAAAGAAACCAATCTTTACTAATGTTAGGCGGTTGCTTCTGTTCTTAGGTCTGTAACAACCACAGTTCAAAATGTCCTTATGCTACAACTTTAGTCCTTCTTCTCTGGCAGATTCATTAAGCTGGTGATAAACCCCCTTCCTCCCTGGATGTGTAGAAAAGCCAGATGAGACTAGTAGCTTCCAATGACAGCCACGGAAAAGAACAATTAGCCACATTCAGGTTTTTACCAAAGTACCTCAAATCTGGGCACACTGGAGTGCCCTTTCCACATTCCTCAGCTGAGGTTCCAACCAAGCCAGCCATGACTGAGCTGCAAAAAGCGCAGATCCCCTGCACCGAGGCTCTGCTGAAGCAGTGCTCCTCTGCCGTGGTCTGAACACTGCTCCGGGGTCAAAACAAGCCTGGACCTCCCGCGAGCTCAGTGGAGCCAGTAATTAGAGTTTCCAGCCACTGAGTTCAGACGGCATTAGCCGTATGATTGAGTCACGTCTTGACAGTAATAAAGGCATGAGGGAGTCTTGGGTGCCTGGGGACAAACGCTGCATGTTCCTGACCTTAAGAGGCAATGAGAGGACAGACAGGACAAGCCTGGTCTAGACAGCAGAGAAGTCCCAAGGCTCACATGCAAATACATAAAAAGGCTAGGCAATGTTTTTATAAATAAGAGGAAAATTTTAAACACAGTAGAACATAAAGTAAAAGGTATAGAAGGTAAATAAACTGTGCTTGTTCATTTATTGGAGCTGACTTATTAAGAAACTCCAAAAAATAAATGGAAAAGGGGGCAAATGGCTACACGGGCAGACGTAATGACTAGACAGAAGGATCCATGCTGTATAGGTAACTGCAGTAGGCACATGTGTTCAGGCAAAAAGTGATATAAAACAGAAGGGGTTTGATGAATGAACAGAAAGGTGAATGGGTAGATAAGAGAGGCCAAGAGATAGAAACAGAGACATGAAAGATAAGAAAGAGTTGATGAATGGGAAGAGGAGGGGATGCTCACAGTGAAGGCAACGCATGACAGAAACCTTGCAGGACAGAGAATAGAGGCCAACACAATCAGGTCAACAAGACAAAACAAACCAACAGAGAGACAGACGAACATGAACGTAAAGCCAACGGTACACAAAAAGCAGTACCACTTGGAGTGAGCTGCTTAGGGCAAAGCACCTGTGGTTTGCAAACATTAAAACAAATCTCCTATCTCAATGGGGAATATATCTCAATTTGGAGGAGGGGGGCGGCGGGTGCCCTGCCCTGTAATATTTTCATGGCCTCTTCCTGTTCCTTGGGGTCATCCTGATAAGCTGACCTAATCAGCCAGAGGTAGATAACGGCTGACATCTTATCCAAGGCCAAACTACAACTGCTGGTACACTACAGATGTTTGCTGACTTCCAGCAACCCATGTCTGGAGAACCATCTAGGTACCTCCTCTCTTCGCCCAGCTTAAACTGCTTACAGGAACCACAGACTGACAGAGTCAGTATACACTACCACCATTTTGTTGTGGTTCCATGAGGCTTTGGATTTAGCCACTACCTTGAGCTGACTGTGTGCTGAATAGGGGTAAGCAGAGCTGACCTCTGCAAGAGGCTTGCCGTGATCACAGGACTGGGTGATGTTGCATAGGAAGTGGTGATATGTCTCGTGACAAAAACGCAAAGGATTTGCATTTAGAAACGTCCATGGTCTTCGCATTTAGAAACTTCCCTGGCACTTTTTTTCCATATTATGTGCATAATGGATGCACAGATTTGCAGCTCTTTTTTGACCCATCACTTCCACCTCAAAGACAACTCTTCCATCTTTCTCTTCTGTCCTTCGAAAAGAAATGGCCCTTCCCATATTTTTCCACAGGGCCCTGACTGTCCGGACAGGTCCTGCAGGGACAGAAATGTCACAAGAGCAAACATGGAGGACACATGATTCCATGGCCAGACCGAATTAGAACTTTCATAGAGCGAGTCGCTGAAAGACGAGACTAGGAAGGGCGAGCGAGTCAGGGAGGAGACAGAGAGAGAGAGAGTGAATGAATGCCAAATGAAATGACACAGGCATCAGGGGCCTCAGTCTGACTCAGCACTGGAGCGCTCTCATGAGAGACAGCCTCTGCAATCGCAAAAAAAACCCAGAGGCGCTTAACTGAAAACTGCTACAGTGTCTTCAGAAGCTGTGCGCTCATGCTGAAGCAAGCACTGGTAACACAGTCAGTGACGGTTTCCTGGCAAACAGTTACAAGCATGGATCCAGTGTATTACAGTAACCTTCCAGAGGAAGATATGGAGGAGATCTGTAAGTGGTAGCCTGGGATACCAGCAGACACCTTATCTTGACAAAGTACAACAAGCTGACCAGGAACACGAGATAAGCATGGCAACTGGACAGTATCAAGCCACTCTCTAAACAGGGCTAACACTAGAATATGTAAACACTACAGATAACTACTTGTGTGTCGTGTTTAAAGCGTTGGGCCGTTTTACAAGCCATCCCAGAGTCTTCAGTATGAATGTGCACCTGAAACCGAGATAGCATCTGTTGAGCCCACTCGGTCTACAAGGCAAAACAGACACCCCACCCAAAAACAAACACACTCAATTTAAGTTAAAAAACAAAAAAACAAAAAACAAAACAAAGTTGTGAGGGGGGAAAAAACTACTTCGCTAACATTTTTCATTTGCGAGCTATCCCATCAAAAGCGACACAAGACGTTCTCCCAAGAAGACGCCCACTTAATGAAAGTTCTCGCTCAACATCAGATTCATATCCACTTGAATCGACATTGAATGGAAACAAAATAATACCTATTTTGCCTAATGTAGCCTAATGGACGCGCTCGGTGTGTATACATTTTGAATGAAAATGTCATCACTTTCCATTCATTATTTAATGAGCCATGGTTTCAGTTATAGTCTGGTGTTTCGTTGCATTATTCTCTGCTGATGGTGACTGTATAGCTGCTAGGTTAGATGTTAACAAGAAAACGGCATTTATAGGAACACGATAATTAGTGACCTTTCACATCGAAGTTAACGTTACCATTCATCAACAGCACTTGCTAACGCCAGGGTAATTGATCTTTCGCTTGACACAACACTGCATAGTGACGTTCGATTAGATTAAATAAGCTATTATAGTCTAATTGTCCAATATTCAAACTACGTTTTCAGATGAACTGAGTATAAAGTTCCATCTCAACAACTACACGACTAACGTTATGTCTGGTATACATAACACAAAACACAAAAACAACACACGACGATGCTAACGGAATAGTGATTGATAATAACGTTAGCTCGAACCCTCATCAGAGCAACAAGTTGCACAAGCTAACACAAGCCAGGAACCTAGCATTAGCTAGACGATTAGCCATTTTAAACAACAGAACTCAGAAAGTTACGCCCTGTTTTATTGCGACATTTTTCACAACTAAATACGCAGAGTAATGGAAACTGTACAGTACTGGTATTTCTAATTGTAATGTTAATGTCACCTAATTTACTTTTGATTATGTTGAACATTAGCAACGGCACATTTAAAACCCAGACTAGGCCTCTTGCCATTAGACACTTCATTGGCTAACAAGCTAACACAGCTTTTCCTGCTTTGCGAGCTAGTCTGACTAATTTCTGCTAACCCAATTTAGCACAAACTAACTACGGTTGTCTTACTGGTTTAAAATCCTGTTGCATAGAATAAACATAGTATAAATCCACGAAGTCAACAATAGTAGCTTAATAACCTACTTGTTATGGTACCTGTCCAGTCAGATTAGTCGTGAGTTAGCTCACCAAGACGCACCTGCGGTCAGTTGGAAAACACATTTACTTTGTTTCCTATTGGGAACTGCATACATTTCGCAAGCTGTGGGCGCCAATAGTAGAGTACTACAACAGAGGAGGTATACAGCTCCATAGCGCCTCCACTGTCATGTGTGGGAGTAAGGCGTGCGCTATTGGACAGTAATTGACCAGCTACTTATATACTTTAACCACTTCGAGGCACTAGTGATAGCCTAGTATTAACTTTTGTAAGCATTTTGGTAAATCCTCTTGATCCTGACAAAATGTGATTGGACTGAATAATGTTTAGAGGGCCGTACAGTACAATCTAACTTTCCACCTTCTTGTGCTGATCCTGCATGTGATAGCCTCAGCTACACCAGTGTCAGTGTACACTATTACAGTATTATAACCAATGTTAGTCATATCAAAGCTCACACTATATTTTGATGTCTAAATTGTGACAGAATGCAGGGTACACACACCATGTCTGCATGCGGAATGAATATTTTATTTATAACCAGCTTATAAAAATAAAATACAAAATAATTTTAAAAGAAAACAAAACAGGAACCAAAACAAAACCAACAAAAACACTTTACAGGATAGTCATATGGTACAAATAAAATGAATAAGACAAATAAGTACAGTTATGTACAAATGTAATCTGCTCCCTTTTTACACATCCTTCCTTTTTCTGACTGTACATAAATTATCCTCCATGTCAGAACACGGACATTAAAACTAAGCAGCACTCAATCGTGTCTAAAAAAGCTCATTCATTCATTCTTTTGGGTAAGCGGTGGACATAACACCCATCAGCAAACGGCATACATTTTCTTTTTAAATTCTTTTATTGGACGCTACAATTTATAATGACTTAGGGAAAGGCCCCTAAATTATTTTTCTTCTGGAACATTCTTCATACCTGGGCAGAAAAGTGACACAATGCATAGTATGCGTATGTATGACATAATGAACAAACACACACATGCAGTTTCATTTGGAAGTAATGAAAAGACATTCAGAGAAGAGATCAGATGGGATGTATTGGTCCACACAGGTCCAGTACACCATTACTAAAATGTGACAAGCACACCGGGGCAAGTCAGCAGAAATATTGTGTCATGTCACCATGCCACCATGACAAAATCTTTATAGACACTCCATAACTCCATAGGACCATGAGCACTGGGCACTGCAGTCTCCAAAATGCTGATACTTTCCTGCATTATGCAGGGTAAAAATAAATAAATAAAGAAAATCCAAATGCTCATGTAATATTTTGGAGCAGGTCTTTAGCAGAGTGGATTTATACACCCATCATCTTTTGAGAATAATTTATAATGAAGTCATGAGGATATTCCCTTGATAACGGCAACATGAGGTTTGACACTACTTTCTATGGTTCTAAACAACCTTTGCTTTCATAATTCAAACAAGTTGTTGATCACAATATAAAACTATGGCGAAATATGAACTTTTTTTGCTGTGGGCTGGTAATTTGGCCTGATAATTTTAGGAAGCGCTTCATTGGTGTACTACCTATCATACAGTGTACACTGAATGTCCATGTGAGTCCAGCCATTGGAAACAGGTGAATTTGAAGATGCTGTTGAAAATAAATCCAGATCAATGTGGATGGAAAGGTTTTTTTGACCAATGAATTTGCTTTTACAGCATGACTCTATGGGCAAACAAAGAGGGAGCATTTCACTTTTACAGCCATTCTCTGTCCAGTTCCAGTAACCTTTTTTCCAGTGGTTCCCAAACCTTTCATGGCAGAGCCCCTGCTGACAGAAAAAATACTCAGCAGAATGAGATACTCACATACAGTATTATCTGCAATTTTTCTTTTCTGTTAAAAACAGTTGCCAATCAGCTGTTGCAATGCCGCTCTTACATACTGTTTCTGTAACTGAAACAGCTACATTTTAATTACTGTATTTGATGAGCACTCTTGTATAGAAAAGTACTGTTAACTTCTTACTGGGCTATTCCTCCATACAGTGTTGTATTGATAAGTTAGATATTTATATGAGATAAATGTCAGGTCCTGATAATAATACGTAAATACAAAGTGGGCTATGAACTCATCACTGTATATAGAAGAGTGAGGTTACTGTGTTGTGGGTAGTGAGGTTTCTTCCTCATTACTGTGCTCTGTTTGCTGTAAGTCTATACCATCAATTTATCGCCCCATATTTTGGGAACCACTGCAATTAAATGAACATCAGTAATATACATAGTCTAGAAGCATGATGAGTCACCTGTTAATATTCTAGTTTCTTCGACTCAAGTGACACTGAGACAGGCACTTTTACATTAACAATTGTGACCTGTGAAGGGGTAACAGAATACAGTTAGGAAATGGTAATAGACCTGTCTTCCAATGCAAGGGTCTAAGTGCTTTCCTCTCTTTAAAAAAGCAAATGATTGTGGTGCACCCCACACACTGTCGAGTTTCCTTTGGGGCACACCGTTTAGCAAAGTGCAGCTCAGTCCCCTACAACCTGATCTTCTGAAATAAAAGCTATTTCCACTCGATTCCATGTAACTCAGTCTTCTTAGAAGGGTCCTTTCAATCCAAAGGAACCACTTTAATAATTTGAGGAGGCGTTTCTACAAGTTTCTCCCTGACATTTTATTTACTAAAGTTCCTTCAGGGATTATGATGAGAATCAAATAACGAAGCCAAATCAGTTCTACGAAGAATGCCTTTTCTGAAACTGCGTATGGGCGCAGGCACGTGTTTACACATTAAGGCCACAGACAAACTGGGGCTTGGTCTGTTCGTAAAAGTTATATGGGGGATGGCAATCCCAGTTGGTCCACAGACCGAAAAGTTACATAAAACTGTATTTAAAACGCTACATTTGGGTGATTAGAGGACCTCCTCCAGAAGTGTATGCACTGGTAATATAAATATATTGATCATATTTTGGATACAAAAGAGGCCCACGCAAAGCATGGCTCTTTCTGTGTACACTCAGTAAAATAATTGCAAACGGCTATGCTGTCAGACATGCTGATCAATTACTTAGTTGAGGACTAATGTTATGACATTTTTGAGCGTATCTGTTTTGGATCCTGGTAACTAATAAATTCAACTGATTCTACATAATGGCTGAAGGAAGTGATAAAATAAGGTAAGTTAAACTTTACATAATAGTGGTTTGCCTTAGGAGTCTGAAAAGACCATCCTCTGAAACAGTGAATTTCTTTACACAAATTAATGTTCTTCTGAGAGTGCTTTTAGAGTTTGCACATAGTCGTGATACTGTTTTGGCGGAAGTTTAGCTTTCTTGACAAAGACCGGTTCCCACATTTCAACTCAATAAATAAAATAGATAGCAATAAATTAACAGAAATATATAATAAAACACTCTGTGACAATGCTATGATCAATGATATTGGCCCCTCAGATAATTCTCAGAGAAAACAGACACATAAGAACAGATTTAACAATATCCATCTTTACTCTTTTGTGTATTTCTAACTATCTATATCTGCCTTCAATAACATGTAGCATTCACTCATGGCAATTCACTTCAAGTGATGCCGAGGTTATAAATTCTTTAAAACGTTTGCAATCACACACTCCAAAGCTCTGAAAGCTACCAGACAAATCCCAGGGGATTTTGATTAGAAAAATGGCAGCTGCCAACTGCAGTTAAATTTCAATAGTGTTTAGCAGCAAAAGTGCTTGCTGGATTTCAGTACCCAAGCAAACACTGTTACATGATGTGTGTCTGTACAGGACAGAACTTTCTCTCATCCCCTTTTCGCGACAATGTTTCATCTTCATTATGTGAATGAAAAAAAAAAAGGAATTCCCTTTCAGTGTGTCAGCTTGTGTCCACAACATCTACAGCTGTAGCCCTGTAATTATCTTAAAGGGACAGATGGCACAATAATCATCTACTCTGTCATGTCAGTTAAGACTTCACTCCGTCAATCGATCATTGTGTCAATTTTGTTGCCTTAGTTCATCATTGTAAACATTATATATCGACTCGAGCTCTATCAGGTAATGTTCATGTTCCTCTGGTCTGATTTTCTGATGAAGTTCAGACTTGTCTTTCTGTTGTTAACTCTGTAACGAGGTCATTTGCAAAACTGCTTAAAACATTCAGCACCTTGGGTTTCAATTTGGTATGTATTAGAATGTTATCTTGTCTGATTTGAGTGAGACACCTAGAGAACTTGCTGCATGTAACCAAACTGCCCTGACACAGATGTTGTCCGCAAAACATGGTTTACAAAGTAACTACACACAAATAATAACGCACAAACGTGTTCCTATGGCTCAATTCTAACAGCGTGGTGGGGCAGCAATCTAAAGGATCACAAGGTTCAATTACTATTGAGTGCAAGACAAAAAACAAAAAGCGTACCTTCCCTACTCTGTGAGCTGCTTTGGATAAAAAAGCATTGACTGAATTAGGACATCAACACAAAGGCAACTCTAGAAGTGCTTTAGCGAGAGGGATGACAAGGGGTGTGCGGTGAGCAGGTGAGAAGCAGACACTTTAGGGAGCAGCCTTATCTATAGGTGTGTCTGTCTTCAGCAGTCTCCGTACCAGTCTTGATTTTTTTATGTACACACATAAAAATAGACTACAACTTGATTTAGTCTCGACTAAAGATGGGGTAGAGACTGCAATTCCGTTCTCTTAGACTGAGGCCCCAGGCACAAATTCAACACGTGTAAACACTCTTCTGATTGTTTCAGCGTCGGCTTTGTTTTTTTTCCCCTCGTCTTGTTAAGGAAAGCTGGGCACCACATCAAGAGGATGCCCTTTACGAGAGCATACACAACTACACCCCCACATTAGGTGTTTGTGTCTTGGTGGCCAGGTAAGAGAATGGGTGGGACAGTGATACACAGACAGAAAGAAATGAAATAAGAAAAAGCAATAAATAAAAGATAAAGGGGGGAACCAGTGGCTAGTGTCAATCTATCAGTGAACCTGCCACTGCTTCGACTAATGCTCATTGTGTACATGACTAGTGATAAATACTCCTGAATAAATACTATAAACAAAGAGATCAAGAGATGACCAAATCCAAACACATCCACGCACACACACACACACGCTCATGTACACACACGCCTACATACACACAATGTGCATGCTCCTCTTAATACACAGACCTACATACAGAAATGCACAATTTGCGTGAGCTTCACGTTACACACCCATACACATACTGACAGCCATGCACCACTGTGCTTGGGATGCCTGGACATTTCTGCATAACCACATGCTTTTTACGGACCATATGAAATGCGTGCTAGTGTTACTAGAGGTTTCAGACAAAAAAAATGTTTTCCGTGACATAAAAAAAATGCAACCAGAATGCAGGTGAGCACGTTGAGCAGTCAGGGACGGTATGTGAGTCAAAGGTCAACTGACAGGATCCTTGTGGGGGGTCTCTGTTACTTGGGAGTGGTTATTCGACTGGTAAGGACATGTGACTAGCCAAAATATATATATTTATATATATATGCTCTAACTCTAAATGCTGGAGAGGATATTGTACAGAAGGTAGAACTTATCAGTTGATTCAGCGTGACAGGAGTCTTAGGCAACACTTTCTTTGAAGGTTCTTTAGGCTCTCATAGCAGCCAGGCATACTTGCTTTGAGCAACTTACATCTTTCCACGCTAACACGGGTCTTTAAATACTGCATTTGTATAGCATGTGCTAATGACACGTCTTTGTACAGATGTGTATGTTCTAAACATAGAGGTGGTTCCATGTCAACTACAGAATAGAAAAAAGGAATCCATGGCTCTATGGCACTTAACTACTAACCGATACGATATGCTTGTGCTGATGACAGCACTGACTGGCATCCAAGGCCTAAAGCATCACTAGAAAGGAGGCTATGGTCGTGAGAGTGGGGGATGATGCCCACCCCCCCCCCCATTACTAACCTACATCTGAGGCTTTGTAGCATTTCTTATAGTGTCATTCAGAGGAAGTGTTGCCTGTTGAGGTGTTGAGGAGAAGTTAAATCCCTTTCTAGCAAGAACTCCCCTCAAGGTGCTATATAGGATGACCCTCTTCTCCACGCCTAAGCCCCTGACCAACATTCCTCTGCTCGCCTGACAGTAGTGTTTTCCTCCCCTACAGTGCGAATACTTCGTTGGCCTTGTCCTGCACACAAACTCTGGCACAGTCTTTGATTCCATGATTCAGAAACTGTTTTTTTAAACACTTTCAGCACGTGTTTGAGTCTTAACTGGCACGCAGTTTGAGTCTTAACTGGCACGGTCGCATCAAAATGTCAGTCAGCAAACAGAAGGCATGAGTTCCTCACCTCGGAACACGCGTTTTCAGAGGTTCTCAAAAGAATTTGAAAGCACACACACACTTACTTGCATGCACACTCACTGTCTGTCTTACACACAAACACACACACACACACACACACACACACACACACACACTTACTTGCATGCACACTTACTGTCTCTGTCTTACTCACACTCACACACACACACACACACACACACACACACACACACACACACACACACACACACACAGTCAAGGTTGGAGCCCAGGTGGTTGTCCCCAGGTCTGCAGAGCTCAATAACTATCTGCTCAGCTTGCTGGAGCACTTCACCTCTCGGCTGTGGCTGTGGCCGAGGCAGCAGCTGGCCTTGCCCCTCTGGCTGTGGTGGGTGTGGCTGTGAAGATGGTGGCAGGGAAGCGGGGGGTGTGCCCGGCGGGCGTTAGGACCCGGGGGAGATGAGCCGCTGGACAGGCTGGGTGGCGAGCGGCTCCGGCCGGGGCCCGGGCGGGAAGGAGGGGAGGAGGAGGGGGAGCGCTGGAGGGAGGAGGTCGAGCGGGGGGAGGCACTGGAGCTGCGGGGGTGGGGGTGGGCGTGGCCCACGGACACCAGGCGCGGAGAGGAGCGGCCCAGTTGGGGCGAGCAGGAGCGCAGCGCGCGGCCTGACGGGGACATAGCCATGCCACTCTGCATCAGCTGGGCCAGGCAGCTCAGGAGCTCCGAGTCGCCACCGCTGCCCGCGCGGATACGGTACCGCCTCAGACTGAGGACAACAGAGAGAGAGGGAAAGATGGAGAGAGAGTAATAGAAACAGGCAAAACAAATAGAGATAAAAAGAGGGAGAGAGAGAGTGATAGGAACAGGCAAAACAAAAAGAGAGATAGAAAAAGAGAGAGAGTGATAGGAACAGGCAAAACAAAGAAGAAGGAAGGAGGGAAGAAAGAAAGAAAAAAATAAGAGAAAGGGCGTGAGTTAACAGCACAATAACAGACTGAAATAAAGACAAATACAGAAGAACAATGACTGTCAAATCAAATTTTGCTAGCTACATGAGCACATTATAATAGTATCACAAGCACATCGGTTTTCAGGCAGCAAATTTACAAGCACATCAATAATTGTAATGATGATCAAATTACATGGGAGACTAAAGGAACAGGATCTTCTGCTGGGGAGGACAGAGGGTTCTCATCACTGATCTCCATTACTGGATTGGACATCACGTGACTTTTGGCGTGCCAACAACAACGCCATTTTGAAAAGTGCTACTTTTGTCTGCAAGCATGGCAGAGTGGCACCAGCCAAGGAAATTATGGCTCTGAAGGCATCCAGTGTTTTGTTTTGACTGCTACAACTATGCAAATGAATACTACGGACCGCAGGGCATCTCCTTTCACAAGTAAGAAAGATTTTTGATGTTTGATGATATGTAGGTATTATACCACATAGTGCTTCAGTAATGCAAAATTGAATCAGTTTGACTATTTATCACGAACCAAGTAAAATACAGGCTCATCTGCAGCCTACACCAATGACAGCTGTTTGTTTACATGTGGAGTAGCACTCTCCAAAATGGCGTCACTATGCGCACGTCGCCTACAATGCTAGCCGATAGGATCTGTCCAATCCAGTAATAGAGATCAATGGTTGTCACTGCCCTTACCGGCTGTCTATGATGGGCCGGCTCGGCGGTCTGCCGGGGGGAGGCCTTGGCATGAACTGCGAGGAGCGGCTCTCCGGAGCGGTCGACGACCCCTCCGAGCGCACTGGCCGTGGGATCCTGCTTTTGCGTGACAGCGGGCTGGACGAGGAGGAGAGAGACGGCGGCTCGTCACCCTGTCGCTCTGACACAGACATCCCTTGCAGGGACTCTTCGTCTGCCTGGGAGCGGTCGATGGGCGCCTGGGAAGGAGAGGAGGCGGAGGCCGGCTGCGGTGCGATGCAACGCCTGTCGGATGACAGCGATGGGGAGCAGGACGGGGACAGCAGCGGCACCACCTGATGCTGGTGCTGGTGGGCCTTCTTCAGCAGGAGCTTCTGCTTGGCCGAGCCCGTGGGGGTGGTGGGGCCAGTGGCCGTGGGGATGGAGAGCAGCAGGCTGCTGGGCTCTAGGATTGGGATGCGGCTAAACCGCAGCCTGGGAGTCAGGGGGCTGCGACTCCTCTCTGCGTCTTCTGGGGGAGTCTCCCTCTGCTCTCCCTCTCCCTGCTCCATCTGCTCCACTTGGCTGGTTGGCATGGGTGCATCCTCCCCATCCTCTGGTGCCCCATCTTCAGCAGTCACGGGTGGGGGTGAGAAGTGGCCATTGGGGGGCACGGGGCTGCAGGGAGAGTGGGGGGAGGAGCGGGGAGACACGAGGCTGGGCATGGAGCCGGCAGCTCTGGGTGGACATGGGTCCACTTCGGGAGGGGCGTCCCCTTCAGGGCAGGAGAAGGCAGAGGGCAGGCAGCGCCGCTGAGGGGTGGGTGGGGTGGATGGGGTGGCTGGACGGTCCTCCTGTGCTGCATGGTTGTTGTTGTTCTCATTTCTGTCCACCAGGGGGCAGTGAGGGGAGCTGTCAGGGGCAGGAGGGGAGCACTGTGCGGCTAATCGCTGAGCATTGAGCTATGGAAGAAGAGAAACATTGAGAGGGGGAGAGAAGTCAAGAAAGACAGAGAGAGAAAGACGGCATGAGGATGACAAAATAAATTAATTCAATACATTAAACAGGAAAGGAAAGGAGAGAGAAAAGAAAACAGCGTGAAAAAGCATGAAAGAGAGAGCGTGAGCATATTATATCCATGTATATATTTCCTGCTTTCTAAAAAAACAACTGTGGGAGGTAAAAATCAGAATATGGTGCAGATCTTTAGGTTAAGAAAAACCACATGACAGCCTGGTGTCCCCCAGCAAGTAACCAGCTCACAAGAAAACACATTAGCTTCTAAGTCAGAGTAAAGTCAGAGTCACAGGAAACAGAAACACCACCAAAGATGAGAAAACAGAGGCTGGGAGGTCCAGTACATGCTCACTGTTCACGACAACATTCAACATCTGACAGAACTCAGTTCTATTTGAGGTAGAAGAACTGAGAGTCAGGGGTTAATAGGTCAATCACAGGAAAGTATATGAACAGCAATCACAAAATGTACACACAGTCTTTACAGAGGAAAGAAACGCTGAAAAAAAAACATAACAAGACAAAATGAAAGACCACTCAGCAACAAATGGGCACAAAGCAAAAAGGATGAAGGCCATGTGCACAGGGTGCTGGGTTAGCAACTGAAAAGCAAGAGCTGGTAGGGTGGGTAGGAGGATGGTAGCAGTTGGGAGTAGGAGTGGGAGGGGATGGTGGTAGAAGTGGGAAGGGGAGTGGGGGGGGGGGTTATTCACCTGCTGGAGCTGTGCGCGGGTGATGCGTATGACGGAGGGGATCTTGACGGCGGAGGCACCCGCCGGGATGGCGGGGAGTTTGCGGTGGCCCGGTGAGCGCAGGCCGTGGCCCGAAGAGGACATACCGCCGGGGGACGGTGGGAGGAGCGAGGCGGAGGAGGAGGAGGAGCAGGAGGAAGGGTGCTGGTGGTGGTGGTGATGGGGCTGGAGCTGGTGGTGGTGGTGTTGGAGGTGCTGTGGGTCGACTGAGTGGCTCCGGCAGAGTCCGGAAGGCCGGGGGGGGGCGGTGTCGGCGGCTCAGGGGGTCCGACAGCGTGGGGTGGGGGCTAGCGTGGGGGCTGGGGGAGCGCTGGGGCGGGACGAGGAACCCACACGGCTGCTGAACCACAGGCTCCTCCAGCGGAGATGGGAGAGAGGTGGGGAACTACAAGCGTGAGGGGACAGATGGAGGGATGGAAGGGGGAGGAGAGGAGGAGAAGGAGAGTGATGAGACAAAGAAGTGGAGAAGAGGAGATGGAGAGTGAGAAAGAGGAAAGAGGGGCAAGCAAGAACACAGAGGGAAGATAGCAAAGCAGAAACAGAGAGAGAGAGAGAGAGGGGGAGAGAGAGAGAGAGAATAAGAGTGCATACAAAGAGATGAAAAGAAGTAAAAGTATAAGAGGAAGAGAGAATGAGAGCAAAGATAAAAGTCAAAGAAAAGTTGCAGAGAAGTAAAAACAGATGTGGGGAGGGTGACCATGAAGAGAGGGATCATAGAGAGGAACGTGTAAGTGGCAGAACATTGTGTAGCAGCAAAAAAAAAAAAAAAACAAACAAACATGGCAGTAGGGAAGAGTGTGAATAAAAAGAGTGGTGGCAGAAGAGATGAGAGAGAGAGGTGGGGAGTGAAGTGAGTTGAAGTAAAGTGAATTGAAGTGAATTGAAGTGAAGTCAAGTCAAGTAAAGTAAATTGAAGTGAAGTGAAGTAAAGTAAAGTAAAGTGAAGTAAAGTGAATTGAAATGAAGTGAGTTGAAGTAAAGTGAATTGAAGTGAATTGAAGTGAAGTGAAGTAAAGTAAATTGAAGTGAAGTAAAGTAAAGTGAAGTGAAGTAAAGTGAAGTGAATTGAAGTGAAGTAAAGTGAAGGGAAGTGAAGTAAAGTAAAGTGAATTGCAGTGAAGTGAAGTAAAGTAAATTGAAGTGAAGTGAAGTAAAGTAAAGTAAAGTGAAGTGAAGTGAAGTAAAGTGAAGTGAAGTGAATTGAAGTGAAGTAAAGTGAATTGAATTGAAGTAAAGTGAAGTGAAGTAAAGTGAATTGAAGTGAAGTGAAGTGAAGTAAAGTAAATTGAAGTGAAGTGAAGTAAAGTGAATTGAAGTGAAGTAAAGTGAATTGAAGTGAAGTAAAGTGAATTGAAGTGAAGTGAAGTGAAGTAAAGTGAAGTGAAGTAAAGTGAAGCAGAGGGAGGAAGGGAGAGGAGGTGGAGAGGGGGCAATTGGGAGTGAAGAGTGGAGGATAAAACATTTGTAGGTTCCATTACATAAATAACAACCTTCCATCTTAGCGTTTTTAAGTAGCACAAATCCACCCTTGTCCTTGTCCCCTGCCTTTCCTCCCTACATGTTTTATGCTTTTATATCCTTTATTTACCACATACTTATTTTACTTTTATGCTTTTACACTTATTTTATCTTTTATGCTTTTACATATTGTCCTTTGCTTTTCTTTTTGTTAAGCACACTGAATTGCCACTGTGTATGAAATCCGCTATATAAATAAACTTGTCTTGCCTTTCCTCCCTACATCTGACCAAAAACCCAGCCCTGGCATCTAGCTGACACAAGAGTTTGTCACAAGAACCTTGCCTCAAGGTTGACAAGCTTTGCTCTGAGTCCTCTGGGGTATGACCTAAGTGACGAGGGCTCCGCAGTGGCAGACACTGTAGATCAGGTTGCCGCCGTGATGAGCTTAAGGTCATGTCTGGCTAACACTTGATACGTCGTACCACTACAGTGTACCACTGACAGACATATGAGAGACCATTTGTCAGACGTGAAGCAGGTCTTCAACCATGTACAATATGTCTATCAATGTAAAACAGCCACAGAATTACTGTAATTTAATTATTACCAATGCTTTACTATTTAATGTAACACTGAGAAACATTGACTGTGGATTGTCTAACAATTGTGCCATTTCTGGTGAAAACAAATCAACTGCAATGGTAAATACAGAGTACTGAAATCATTTAAAATGAGGTGTTTGTAGCAAAATAAGTCATGAAAATGCGCAGAACAATGACAACTCTAAGAAGCATTATGGTAGACTTTTCCAATTAAAAGTCATATTCTCATGACAAGCTTTGAAGCAGAAGCAACACAATTCAAAACAACAACAGCAAAAAAAGCACAGGTCTGGCTGTAAATGACAGCAATATTCTACAGGAAGCCCAAAACAGCCTGTTTGAAACTCAAAGGGACATTTTTAAAAGGAGTTAAAAATGGCCCAAACTTTACTGGGTTAAATTGAGATACGTGCTGGGGTGCATCAGCAGCAAGTGACCCCTTGACCTGCCCAGTGCTTACCTGTGTAAGTGCTTCCTCTGGCAGGCCGTTGGCTGGGCTGGTGGGAGTCACGGGGGGCATGGTGCTCGCCGTCTCCACGCTCAGCTCCTGCACATCGCCCCTGTGCTCCCCCTGGGAGTGTGGGGTCACCCCCCATCCGTCCCGTGACGCGTTTCTGCCGCCGTGAGCGACACCTTCCGGGTAGGGCTGCAGGACCTTCAGCTCATCCACTTCGCCCTCCTCCGAGGGGCTGATGGTGACCTTGGCCCCGGTGGCCAGGCCCGCGCTGCTGCCAGGCCGCTCCTGTGCGTTGGAGGGCGCCTCCACCATGACCCAGTCCTGGGAGTTGGCGTCTCCGCGGCCCAGGGTCAGGTTCAGGGCCACGAAGCTGCTGCTGGCGGCGCCCTCGCCCTGCCCGGCGGGGGAGTCGAGGGAGCAGCGCTTGGCCATGCCGCCACCACCACCTCCGCCTCCGGAGACGAGCTCCTCGTCGTAGTGCCAGATGCGCTCGCCTGTGCCTCCGTTGCTGAGCACGGCGAGACCAAAGCTGGTGCTCACTGGTTTGTCTGGTGCGTTGCCGCTCTGCTGCTTGGCGGAGCTGAGAAGATGATATAAAAGTTATGGACAGCCTGTTTTAGGGGTGAGTTCATCATTACACTAACAGAGGACAAACACGGTAAGGAGAAGCTCATGTTTGGTTACTGCATGAAAAACTTTCAGGTTTGTTTGTACAGTTCTAATAAACATCTGTAACAACATCATGGTAGTTAACCGCATCATACGTTTGTGGTGCATCTGGCACTAATCCTAGTTCAACTGACAATAATTATTCACTTAACTAAACCTTAAACTGTTGAATGTGGGCTGGGTTCATTAAGTCATACAGTGCTTTGATAAACAAGCATTGATTAATCTTCTTTTCATGTTTAGTTTTGAAGACCAGTTCACTGTGTGGGGGTGTGTGTGTGTGTCTGAAGTGTCCCTGCTCCAGGAAACTTACTTAAGGCACATGTATCTCCTTGTGTGTATGTGTGTAATTTATTTACTCTGTGTTCCTCTACACCTCTGTTAGCTTGTTATGTCTTCCTTTTGTAAGTCGCTTTGGATAAAAGCGCCTTCTAAATGTAATGTAATGCAATGTTCTCACCAGGCCTCCAGGAAGCGTTCTGTGCTGGGTTTGGGCTCCAGGCTCAGCCTCTTCTCCAGGTCCAGGCTGTGGAGGTTTCGCAGCTTTCTCAGCAGAGGCGCGTCTGAGGGGCTGGCGTCTGAGCGGATCTTCACCGGTGACGCCAGACTGTGCCCTGTGTGTGGGCTCAGGTTGCCCTGGTTCTGGTTTTGCTCGTCCTCTTTGCCAGTCTGAAAAAAAACAACAACATAACTGAGTTTTAATTGAATTCAATTTTGAGTTTTAATTGAATTCAATTAATCCTGCCTGTGTGAATAGATCAGATTTCACTGAAGCACTGAATAATTATGGAACAAATGTTACATGCAATAATACAAATTATTCAGCCCTTATTCTTATCTTTTGGGTGATAGGAATGCATTTTGAAAGGTGTTCACAATACTAACAAGTTAAGTCAGACATTAAGCTGCAGGCATTAGCAGGGCAGAAAGCAAAAAAAAAAAAAACTATGCCTGAAACTGCCAAATGTTTCTATGTGGCTCTCTAATGGCTATTAGCAAATGGTAAATGTAGCCTACTGTTCCATGCCTGATTTCAGGCACCATGCCTAAGATCTTTTAGCTCTGCATTAGGCTGCGGCAAATAATTTCTTAAAGTTATGAAGTGTATTCATAGCACGTACATGTGCTTCCAGGAACGACACATATTTACTACCCAATTCCGCTAAATACCACACAAATGTGTGTGCCACCTCTCATACATGAGTAGTGGTAACTGGTGAGGCTGTGGCTGTGAGACCTTAAGCACCGTCGGCCGGAGATGGTTGCAGTTGCGGTCTAGCTCCTCCCACACGTCAAGCTCCTGCTGATTGGCTGGCTGCGCGGGGGAGCCGGAGAGGCGGTCGGGGAGAGGGGGGTTGTTCTCTCCGTCGCTGAGCTGCTCATCCTGCAGCACCTCGTCCGTGTTCTCCTTGAGGAGGTCTTTCAGAAGGTCCCCGGGGAGCTGCGAGGCATTAGCCATGCTACGCCAAGAAACACATGGGAAGGGGTCATTACGTCAGGCTGACTAGCGGACGCATAGCTGAGAAAGGGCTACTGAAAAATGCATGAGGCCTACAAGCAGCTATCACTCCACTAACATGCATTTGCCTGACATTAATAATGCACTGAGCCTGGATAATTTACCAACACTCTTGAAAGATACTTCAAAATACAGTATGCATACTGGAAAATACAGTATGAAGTATGATATATGTTGTATAATATTGTTTGGTAGACAGTCTTTTAACTTGCATAAAATAACTGCAAATATCCAAAAACAATGTCCAAATTATTGCTATTTTCTACCATACCCTAAATTATTTATAGGAATTATTCCACAATGTTACAGCTATCTGCTAAAATATCACAATCTATGTTTCTTAAACATGTAATATAAATCTTATTTTCTATACCACAGACAACCAATCAGAATACTATAAACATATAAACAAAGGGGCGGTGTTTTAAATGGTTGTATGGTAATACAGGACGTGACTTTAACATGAATATCAATTTAAAGCATTTTTTCCCTATTTTCATTGATTGATACTTGAAAATTTGAAATATTTAAATTAAGATTATAAGTTACGAAACCTACTGGCTGGTTGGTCACACATAATGTATGACAACACCAAGTGATCAAACATATTATAACTATCAGATCACTAACAAATCCTACCATTAATGGCAGGCCCGCCGATGGGGGGGCAGACAGGTTTCTTGTCCCGGGCCCAGGGAAAGGGGGGGCCCCAGAACTGGTACCTCCTTACATTATGGAATATGGATATTAATGGTAATGAAACACACTGTATATGGTGGGTCACATACCCCATGTGTGCTGGGGTAAGTCGTGTGTGATGCTGCGGTGTGGCATTAGTGGTGTTGGCGGTCTGAGCGTTCTCCGTGTTGATCCGCTCCCAGTCGTAGGGATCGTTTTCCACCACAACATACGTCTTCATGCTGTTCTCAAACACTGACATCAGCAGCTGCAATACAGAAACATGCTCTGCTGAAGGCTTTTATGCTCTTTAGGACAATTCGCAGACAGCATGCACATCCTACAGATATTATATTTGTCTAACAACTGAAAATGAATTCCATCAATTCACAAAATCAGATCAATTTAAAAAAAATCATTGTCCTTACAATATCAATTGTGTTAATTCTCAAGCAAAAGAAACATTACAGTATCTCAGACTGTGAAATGCTGCATACCCATTTCCACCACAGTTACCTCATAGTCTGGTTTAGTGAAGTAGTCCAGTGTGCTGATGTGGTCCAGGAAGATGCTAAACTCAGTTGGCAGGTGCTTCAGCATGAGCCGGTGGTCGTAGGTCTCCTTCAGCTTTCCAACCTGCTCCTGTATGGCACACACAAATAAAAAAACATCCATACCAAGTCACGAAACACTCACAGAAATCACCACTACAATACTTTAATCCAGATATTCTCCCAAAGACAGTGGTAAGAAATGCCCCCCTTGTGTTTTTCACAGATTCCGTCCTCTTCATTTTCCCCCTTATCTTTATTTTAGGCTATTTGCTGGACTAAATATCTTTTTTCCCTCCTGTAACCCAGTCCATATTTTGCAAACTATGTCAAAACCTGGACTGATACAAAATACCTTGTACATCTGTAGGTACATGATCCGGCCAACTACACTATCTGTTCTGCACATGTGCATAATGACATAGCCGATTTGTCTGCATGATCTGTACCAGACATAAGCAGTGTTGTATAAAGTACTGAAAAATCACACTCAAGTAAAAGTATAGATACCCCTTCAAAAAATGACTTTGGTAAAAGTCAAAGTCACTGACTGAAATGTTACTTGAGTTAAAGTCTTAAAGTATCAGAAATTTCTAGTACTTAAGTATGACAAGTAATGTAAAAATAAATGTACTCAAGTAATGTAATTAAAAGTACAAGTAAAAGTTAATAGGCAAAGGCAGTCTGAATTTGTAATATTTGTTTATATTTTGGTTAACTGTGAAGGTCATTTAGCAACTATGGTTAATCTTAAATGACAAGCAATTACACTGCTGAAAATGCACACGCATGACCAATTGCTGTCATTATAAACAAAAGTGGAGAGAAAACTGAATGTTATCTGGTATCTGAAGATGGAGACCACAGTTTGAAACCTTTATTTCGTAAACCTTTGTTTTTTAAAATAAGATTAAGTCAGTGCTGAAAATGAGGCGTACATCACCCTATCAAGAAAAAAATCATAAAACACTGCTGTGTCCGTCTTCTCTTCCATCAGGACTGAGTGCAAAGCTAGCTTACTGCGTGAAGCCAACAGGTGTAGGCTGTTCGTAAATATAGTGAAGTAGAAGTAAAAATTATCAAATTTTTAAAAACTCAAGTAAGTACAAATTCTTCCAAAATGTACTTAAGTACAGTAGTGAAGTATTATTACTTCGTTACTATACAACACTGGACATAAGGCACTGAAATGTTTGATCCCTACATGCTGTATACCACGATAAACTGTCAGATGAGACAATGTATTTCAGCAGCATCCACCGCCAAATCTTTGTTAATGTATTGTATGTACATTGTATGTCGGTTTAGATAAAAGAGTCTGCAAAGAACAAATAAACATAAACATGAAACGGTTTCTGTGCTTTCACTTTGACTGTTGTACTATATGTGTGAAATAAACTGTCAGAAGTTTTGCTTAGCCATCAAGCATTTCAGTGCCATATGTCTGGTATAGATTGTGCAGGCAAATCGGCCCTCTTCCTGATTCGTCACTATGCGCATGTGCAGAACAGATAGCGTAGTTGGTCGGATCGTGTACCTACAACATCTATTACAATCTATTAGCTTAATGTCAGTGGACTAAAAAAATCTGATTGGCTATGTTCTTGATGCACTAGATGTTGATTTGGCTTAATGCTCTGAACTCATCAAGTGTAAACAGGCTGACACCTTATCCTTAATCTTCCTCCACGGTAGCTGGCCCACCAGAAACTCCACCAGCATGTAGAACAGGGACCACAGGTCATCATGCCGGCCCATCTCCTGTGGAGCAGAGGCATGAGAAAGGTATTAGCAATATATAACAAGCGCAATCAGAGATGGCAACCTGGTACCCCATGTGTACGGACAGGGTCATTGCAATACGGGCAGACAGACACACAGACAGACAGACAG
The DNA here is from genome assembly GCA_027475355.1 of Coilia nasus. Taxonomy (NCBI): domain Eukaryota; kingdom Metazoa; phylum Chordata; class Actinopteri; order Clupeiformes; family Engraulidae; genus Coilia; species Coilia nasus. Next base: position 17,172,405 of record CM050205.1, read on the forward strand.
ACAGACAGACAGACAGACAGACAGACACAGGGTCATTGCAATACTTGGTCAATCCCCTCTGGGGGACCAGGTAATAATCTCACTTTGTTGCATGTAAGAGAAGCTCTGCCATTATTTAATAATGTAATTAAATAAAGTTATAAAAATGTAATAGTGTCATAGAGTGGGTGAGTCTGGGTAAGCTCATGGAAAATTCGGAAATAAATAAAGCAAATCAGATGTAAAGGATGGCAGGAATAGATACATAGGAAGTCCTTACCTTGTTTTTGTGTGCGTTGACTGAAGCATAACGTACAGTGCCTCGAAATCCTGCCATTGGTCTAGGCTAAAAAGATAAAAAAAATAAATAATGGCAATTACAATATCCTCATGTTGTGCCCATAAAATATATGCATCCATCTAATTTAGCACACAACACACACAAAACACATTTTTGGCTGAACTTACCGGTCGGACCTCCTGGCATGAGTTGGTGAACTGGCGTGCGAGGCCAAAGTCGAGCATGTAGCACGTGCGACATGTGCTGGGGAAGCGACCCATGGCGAAGTTAGACTAAAAACAAGGTGGGTGAAAAAAGGACAGTAAGCCAATTCAGTAAGAGTTGAGAGATATACAACAAATCTTCTTAGCCAGCGAACAAAGTGCTCATGCAAACAAACACTTTCACACCCAAGAGCACAAACACACACACACACACACACCCAGCGGGAGGCCTCACCGGTTTGATGTCGCGGTGCAGGAAACCGACAGAGTGGATGCTCTGGATGGCCTCCAGCATCTGCCGGCCCAGCCGCAGGGTGGTGCTGACGCTGAACGTGCCCCTGCTCATGCTGCGCCGCAAGTCCGCCAGGTTCCGACCCTGACCACGCCACAGGACACACGGGAAGGCACAGCAGCAACCACAACACAGTGAGGTCTCTTGCACAGTGGAAACACGACAGCAACAAAAAAAAAACGCAAAGCCTCACAGTGAGGTACCTATGGAACCTCTCTAATGAGAGACTTTAATTGACCCGGTGTTAATGTAGCTTATCTCCTTTAACAATAGGATTCTCTTCTGATTGGCTGGTGAGGTGGGAATTAACTTTGTATAACTGGCTCAAAAATTTGAATCACCGTTCCATAATAATGCGCTTATGAATGGTAACCATGAAAACTCTCGTAGCCAAACTAATGGTTAAATGACTATTCCATGCTCTACTTTTTCTTAAGGGATCCTATAAAGTAGCAAATCAGCCATTTATTTCAGCAGTCTATGCATATAAAACTAGATCAGGAACACAAACGGGAGATAAAGGGGATAACGGCCTTCGAGGTGACCAGTTCTGCGGAAATAATCTTCACTATAAAGCATGGGGCACACAGGTGGAGTAACTGGTTCGTACCTGAAGCTCCATCACCACATAGTTGAAGCGATCGTTGCGACCACATCCCACAAAGCGGCACACATGGTTTTTACCTGTGGGTGACACAACAGAGTACAGACAAGGTAATCAGCACTGCTCTACAAGGGCAAAGTGCAGTAACTATATAAACATAACTGAGAAAAATGCCATTAACACTGTCATACTGCCCAGTCAAACATGTTGTAGCTATACTAGTGGTGATGCCTTTATGTAGTTTCTTAATAGCAAGAAGCAAGGGGGGTGTTATTACATTACACTTAGCTGACGCTCTTATCCAGAGCGACTAACAGATATTTACAGGGTTTCAGTTACAGTCCCTGGAGCAGTGGGGGAGTTAGATGCCTTGCTCAAAGGCATCTCAACCATGGGTAGGGTGGGATTTGAACCAGCAACCTTCTGATTGCAAGACCACCTCTCTAAACGCTAGACCACAGACCAAAGTTAATTTCCAGTCTAAACTCAATTTGATTAAATATGTAGTTTCTGCTTTTTGGCTGTGTAGGGCAGAGCAGTTGGAGGTGTTCGATAAGGCTTGTTCTAGATGTGGTTGAACTGATTTCACATACACATCTGTACATATATGTGTTCTTGACCTTCCTCTCTCTTTCTGCTCTTGACCTTTCTTTCTCTACCCTGGGACGTCAACAAAGGTGACCTTGGTAGGGAGTATAGCCACAGGAAAACTGCAGGACTACTGACACAACTGTGTGTGCTTGCTGTGCAATAATTCAAGTAATAGGATAGGATTTCACGGCTAAAAAAATCAAAGACTAAACCTCCACTGATGCGGGATTGTGTGCATAGGGCAGGAGTGGGAATGGTAACTGAGGTGAGTGATGGGGCGATGGGGCCACGTTATTCCCCAGACCCTAACAGGAAGCAGCAGCCCTGTCCGCCACACAGCCCCTGTAACATGAGCCAGGCACATTGATTTTTACTGTCTGACAGGAGAGAGGAAATAAAGGATGGATGATGAAGGCCAAAAGATGAAAAATGAGGGAATGCATGGGCAAGACAGGGGGAGAGATAGATGGAAAGAGTGAGGGAGAGAGAGAGGGGGGAGATCTTAAGATGTCTCCCTTAGGATCTAGTTACGACGGGTATGTTGATCCTCTTTCCAGACTCAAAGATCAGTGGGGCTGTATTCTTTCAAAAGTGAAAACGAGTGATCCACCACCCACACAGCCCTGTGAGAAACATGGGATGTGGTGGTTTGTGGAGGGTGAATCAAAGACCTTTCATGTCCATATTGACTAAAAACAAAACCGTAACCACCAACACTCCATCCATCAAAGCTATGGTGTATGACTGTGTTGAGCTCAATAAATACAAATAAGAGCCCATTGGTAGATAAGTTTACATATATGGTAGGAGTTTTACAGTAGGTGTTTTACGCTATGTGTCATGGTCCTTCTTCAGACAGAAGCAGACAGCTGTTTTTTTAAGACATAAGAGAGTTTTCTCGTTGGCATATACAAAATACTAAACAGTACGGGGACAACTCACACTAAGCTGCTCTGGGTTTCAATTCGTACAATGGATTCTATCAAGCATGCCATCAGCCATCAAAGGCACTTACATTCAAGCCATTAGGCTCTAAAAGCCTGTGTCAGCAAAACTGTCAGATTATATTCCCTTCCCCTAAAGGTCTCCCCTAGAGAGAAGGTGGAAAACTAGAACATCAGTGACAATTCCATATAACCTAGAAAGTACTGTTTGCTGAGTTCAGCAAAAGTCAAGGGGGGCTGTTCCCAGACTCTGAGGACCCTTTTCTGCCACTCTTGAACTAAGCAGCACTCAACGGTCACAGAGTTGCTTGAAATGCTTCACACTGTCAAAACTTTAGAATGCTGCACATAGTACAGTAAATAAAAGTGGTCTTACAGTGCAGGATGTACATTTGTGCTGCACACTGTGGAGTGCATGTAAACTCATCCCTCTTTTTTTCCCAGCCCAGCTGGTGGTCTTGCCTCTTTGCATCCTGTTTTTTTCTCCTTTTCCCCTCTCTCTTCTCCAATTTCCAGCTCGCTTTCCTGACCCCGTTCCACTCTATCCCAGGCTGGAAAGAGCCATACGACCCCCTTCCCCTAATGTGCTATCCAACAAAGGTCTTTCATATTGCTGCATCCTACTTTATGTCTTTGCTGGCATTACACCACAACCTCTTAAAGGAACAGGTCACAAAAACAAGGATCTGGCGGTAGGATCTCTGGATCTGGCAGTAGCCCTGTAGCTATTAGCTTGGCAAAAATCATTGAATCAGATTAGACCAAATCTAATTCAATGATTTATGCTAAGCTAATAGCTAGATTGCTACTGCCAGATCCAGAGATCAGCTGAATGGATACAAAAACAGGAGGAGTTAGTAAATGCACCTACCCCCCCAAACTGGAGTGTTCCTTTAAATGGGCTACATAAAATAAAAATCTAATTTTTACGTCAAGATACAAACAACACGCTGGCAGGAGTCACCTGATGAAGGAAATGTCATTATACTATATGCATGGCAACATCCAGTGACTCAACCACCCTCTGTGGTTCCGTAATGACTGTATTCCAGCTCTACATGCCAAGACGAACAGTGACAATGGGCTCGGCACAGGGTATTGGCAGTTGGGACTCTAATCCTGTTAATAAGCCAGGGCAGGGGGCGGGGGGTGCTAAAACCAGTTCCTAATTACCCATTCACAGACACGGTTCAGGGAGGGGACCAGGGGTGTTGTTAGACCCGGGTTAGGCCATGGGTATTCGAGGCTTTAGCAACAACAAAACAAAAATAATAATAATAATAATGATGATGATGATAAAAATAGCCTTTTGTACGGCATTACCAGCAGCCATAAATGCAACATTGTTTATTAGACCATAGGCTATTTTCATGTCACATTTTGGCTTATGGTGTAGGCTATGTGGTGTACTTTGGCAGAAGCGACGTTCCCTTCCTTACAGGCCATCCTATCTTTAATGTAAACATCAAACTACTTTCCATGTCATGACGATTGGCCTTTCCTTTCATTCTCAAACTATGTTAAAATCTTCATCAGCCCGATTTTCAAAATTTCTCAGGGGGAAACCCCCCAACCCCCGCTTAAAAAGGACTAACGTCTAGGCTATAACTTTTTAAAAACCTAGCAACGCCCCTGGAGAGGACAACAAAAAGCAGCTTTACCCTGCAGTTTCTTCAGGACGGCCACCTCCATCTTCAGCACCTGCTTGGGCTGCTGGGCCGACTCCACCTTGAGGGCCACACTGCTCCTGGTCAGCATGTCGAGGGCCTCGTAGATCTCGCCGAAGCCCCCGCCGCCGATCTTTTTCAGCTGTGGAGCAGGACCAAGGAAGAGGAGAAAGGAAGCCATGAGCTAATCTGCCTTGATGTGGAGACCAGACAGAGCAGATTCGGCCCTCATCAGTGCTGTGACCTGAATGTGATTCGGTTATGATGTTTTAAAGTAATGTGATTACGCAAGCTTTCCAGTAGAGATGTTCATGAAACTTAAAACGCATGATTTCTTTTTTTTGCAACCTTGGGGTAACCTTGGCAGAAAATGCTTTGTTGTTCTGTTCTATCTGCCTCGCCCTCTCTGCTTCTCTCACTCCCCATCTCTCTTCTCCCCATGTTGTCTATCTCTGTATTCCCTTACTCTTACTTTTTCTCTTTGTTTCTCTTTGTTTCTCTCCCTCTCTCTCTCTTTCTCTCGCTCTCTCTCTCTGTCACCACACCACCACCATTTTTTTCTCTCCCTCCTCCTCTCTTTCCCTCTCTCTGTTAGCGGTTGCATCAGGATCAGGAGCAGCATCGCTTACAGAATGAGTAACGAGCGGCAAACGAGGGTGGCAGCAGGATGCCACTACGGCCTCCACCTTATATGACCCACTCCCTCCACCCTGAGGCTGGCGAGGTCCCTGGAGAGGCTGGCAATGTGGGCACAGCACGGGGTGGGGAGCTGCAGCCTCCATACAAAACGCCAACGGCGCTCTAAAAATAGCTCAGGCTGCCAAAAATAGCAGCGCACTGACAATGACACAGTAAGACCTCTGCGCTGACACTGAACATTGAACACGCCGAGACAACTGGGTGCGTGGGGGCCGGTAGGGGTGGGGGGGGGGGGGGCGTGTAGGCAGACTCTGGAAATGTCCCTGATCCCTGAGGAAAGCCTGCAGGGCGGGAGTGCCAGTGTCAAGGCATTTGACATTTGAAGATGGGGGGTTGGGTAGGGAAAGATGAGAGCGGAGGGATACTCTCTAATCCAACGCGCCCACCGCATAACTTTGATGAGCACCTCTCGTGTGAAGGATTAGGGGGACAGAAAAGTGAGTGGGCAGGGTTTTAAGACCCCAGCAAAACACAGAAAAAGGGGTCTTTCAATTATTCATGTGCGCCTAATGGTGTTAGCCCTGTGCTACAGAAGGTTTTTCCTTCTTGATAATAGAAGAGCTGATGAACACATGAACACAACCTGCCTTTAGGTTACTTCATACACCTCAGGCTGACCTGACAAGAATGTGTAAAAGGGGATGAAGTGATGAGGCGAATGAGAAGAAAGGAAAAAGAAAGGAACGTTGAGTAAGGCACTTCAGGAAGACCCACCACTTTCCATCGCTCCTTGACCAAGACGGCCGGGGACAGGATGTCAGTCTGCTCCGAGCTCCCGCTCATCCTGGCCCTGGAGCCTCAGAGTGCTGTCCTCTAGCTGAGCCCACCCGCAGTCCAGCCTGGCATCAGGGCCCAATCAGCGCCTGGGAGAGGGAGCGAGAGAGATAATAGAGAGAATGGAGAATCGAAGATAGATAGATAGATAGATAGATAGATAGATAGATAGATAGATAGATAGATAGATAGATAGATAGATAGATAGATAGATAGATAGATAGATAGATAGATAGATAGATAGATAGATGGTAAAAAGAGACAAAAGGGGGAGAGAGAGAGGGAGAGAGAGTGGGAGAGAGAGAGAAAAAGAGAGAGAGAGAGAAAAAGAGAGACTTATAAACCTCATAAAGCCTTATTATATCTCAGAACATGGGCTGGTTAGATATAGATAAGGGATCATAGAACCAACAGCATTAAGGTATCCTAGATAAAACTACCAGATAATTCATTACAGCCTGTACCTATAGGCTATTAATTGGTTTTATCCAAGAGCCGTATCAAGTGTGCTGACTGCAGCTGCCACGCCTTTTTCCTGCATCTGTCTGGTGCTGTCTCTCTGTCTCTCTGTCTCCCCCCTCTCTCTCTTCCAGTCACTCACTCACTCACATGCACACCCACACCCACACACACACATACCAGGCTTACCAGCAGGCTGTGTCCCTTTCAACTTCCACCAGACACCAATGGAGTCCAAAGCTTCTCACCACTATGCAATTCCAAATTGTTGGTAAACTGGACTGCCTGCTACCTACTAATAGGCTAAATAATATTAAATAATATCTTCGGACTGCAGTAAAATTCTTCAGGTTGACTATAGATGCAAGGAATGTTGGAAACTTGACTTTTTAAAGCATCTATTTCTGTAAACTTTTAAAGCATCTATTTCTGTTACTTGACTATCAGCATATACATGCATGTCTTCAGCATGTGCTACGCAATTTGTTACGCAACATACAAAGAACTGCACCACAGTTTTTACCACAGCTCTCCAAGATGTTGATGTCTGATCTAGCATGCTTATGATAACAAAACAAATGGATTATCAACAACAAAAAACTTGGCAGAATATGAAGTCAAAACAGTTTTTGGAGATTTCTGCAGATTTACTTATACTACTGCAATACCACACAATAATTTGGAAACAAGGCATTTTTATGAGTAATTTTAATCTTGAATCTTGAAATGTTATGAAATATGGTAAACCTATATTTCATAAACCAATATTCTGTTTCCATTAGCCACCCAAGCCTTGAATCATATGGGTCTAGTTTAAGGTTTGTGGTTTAGGTTGGATTACAGCCCCCCTCCAAAAAAAAAAACCCTTCCCAACCTCAATAATACTTTCAAATAATATTGTTTAAGCCATTCAAAGTGTTGTACGACTGTGGCCAAAACAGGTACTGCAATCAAATTTCTTACATATAGCCTTTAATCAATCATTTAATCAAAAGGAGCAGAATGTTGGGCACACTATTGTCTCTATGGTAGCTCAGAAAACCAATGCGTACAGACTCTACAGGATAGACCTAGTGCCCCCTGAGTAACTCGCACTGTTCCCCCATTGGCTCTGTGCTTGGCATTCTGTCTCCTGAAAGGAAATCTCTGTGTGGGTGTGCTTGAGATGTGTGTAAGTGCAAGCTCAGGCCAGACGGAGCACATATATTCCCCAACCACACACACACACACACACACACACACACACACACACACACACACACACACACACACACACACACACACACACAGACCTTCCTCCCCTGAGTCATGATAGGCAAAATAAAGATGCAATCTGTTCACCCATCCATCCAGATTGGCAGGAAGAAACCAGCAGCAATCAATAGCTGAGAGCACCCTAACAACTGCCTCTTCTTTTGAACCCAAACCCAAGTTACAGAAGTCGTAATAACGCGCTAGTTTTAAAGAAGACTGCTAACGTTTAACACAATATTTAGGCATTTTGAGAGTTCAACAATGTCATACAATTGCATTTTTGTTGAGAAAATAAAGTTAGGTCATAACAAAGGTTTACTTGACATACACTTTCAGTGGCAAGTCATGATGCCCTATCCTAACAAAGAACTAGCTTATGTCATGTTGGTGGTTTTATGGAATAGCTTTACGTTCAATCCAGATATGTCCATACACAAAAGCTGTTGTGTAAGAGATGTGCTCACAGTTCATATAACATAAATATAAATGTTTGTAAATCACTGGTGTAGAGAGACAGTCCTGCACAAGGCATGTAACAGAGATCTCTCATCTGACTAACTGAAATCAGCATACGATTTGAGTAGGCCATAGTAATCTCAGTCAGCTGTTTTCCACCGCTGCCAAGAATGGGCAGACAGCAGGTGTTTCTAACAAACCAGGACACCGCTCTCCCCTTCTTGGAAGGTTTTATGGCTACTTGATAAGCCCTATCAGGTGCGGAAGAGAAAGGAGACACAACAAACACATGGTTCATGTGATGTCCAGAACTCTGCACTGCAAAACACTCCTTGAGAGAAAAAAGTGAAATCATACTGAACATCTCAACTCTGCCTGAATGAATTCTTTGGACTGTCTGATAACACAACAGTCCATTAGGGCAGCCCAAGATTGCGATCCACTAACATAAGCACGGCACAGTGACTTTACTCAACAGCAGACAGCCTGCTACTGTCATCAACTGTAGGCTATTTCTGTCCCTGTACAGAGCAAAGACAAGCAGCCAAGAAACAAATGATGATTGTTATGCTACAGTAACACATGAGGTAACTGTGATGACAAAGACATGCCGGTCAGTGTCACTCCAGGCTGAGTGTATGCCCAGTGTAGACAGAAGGGCAGCAGAAGCAGCATTGGTCAGAAATGGAAAGAGTGAATAATGGCTGTGATAGAGACAGACAGACAGACACACACACACACACACACACACACACCATCACTTTGACAGACATTGCAGAAAGCTGGAAAATACAAAAGAAAGACAGTCCAGCATTCTGACTTTTTTTTTTTACTAATAACAGTGTGTCTTGTCTCTTTTCATAATGATAACACCAGATTAAAAGTACTAAATATTGCAGCTTAAAAAAGAGTTTTAAGAATCTGCGGAACACCTCAAGTGACCCTTCACTCCTACAGTTTCGTTCATTTATGTTGTCTGATGTTTCTGCGGTATACAATTTCTTATTATAAATTTACCTCAGTATGTAGGCCTAATGCAGATGTAAATCTTTCATGCAACTTTATTCACAACGATTGTGCTTTATTATCAGCACAACAGTAAACTATCTGTTGACTTAATTTTACAGTGTCTGTGTTAGTGTTTCTACCTAATTAGGTACAGTGGTACAACCTGTGTAACAGTACATAATATCATGTACTAGTTTTGTACTTATATAATGTATTTTTGTGACAAAAAGGTACCACTGTCCCTAATTAGGCAGATACACTGTAATACTGACACAGTAAAATAAAGTGCTACCAACTATCTTAATCTACAAAAGCTTCATATTGGTAATAACACATTATTAACTATCTAATAGTACTATCCAAATTAAGACATTGGCTAGTGCGGTTCTTGCATTGAGTGGAATGCATCCATTGATTTTATAGAGCTTTAAGATAGGTCAGCAGCCACAAAATCTAGCACTGGGTTTCCATTCAAAGCCGTCCAAGACACATTCAGTGAACTCGTACGCAAGGCTCTCGAAAGTTGGCCTATGCTCTACAACTGTCACTCCCTCGGAATGTGTGTGCGCTCACTGTTGTAAACTCGTCAGCCTTGAGGGAAATTCTTCCATCATTAAGTTTAATCCAATTTATTATCTGTGTCAACACAAACTAAGGTTGGGCTCGTGCCATCGTCCCTGTTACACTGGTTGCCTTGTAGACTGTCACTCACTCAACCCCATTTAGTTTACATTCTGGATGACTACCATGGAGACTCACATGGACGTCAGACTAATTTACCATAACATAACAACATCTATAGTACCCAGTAAGTATATCTGTTGTTGACAAATTAAACACGACTGAAACCATGACCATCATAACTTAGCATTTGACATTTGCTGACCTATAAATAGGGTTACACCGACCAGGATACTGCTGAAGGCACGAATCGCCACAAATGTCAATGTTGGGTAACGTAGCTGTTTCATAATACTAGAAAATTAGTAATTATGTCATTATAACTACATTAGACAATTGGAGTGTGTCCCCTCCTGATTGACAACTGATCAAATGGTCTTGCTAGAAATGGCTAGCAAATTTTAAGCCAGCAACATTGGTCTTATAGGCTAATATTAGCTTAGAGCTAGCCAGGGATCATACTGCTTAGCTAACTTCTGCTTGACGTTACGCAATTAAAACTATTCTTATTTATCTGCTGTTTAATGTAACCGGTAACCTAATAGAAGACAGTCTAACCGCTATTTAGGAATGTTACTCGTTATGCGTAGCAAGCGTAGCAGCGACAACTAGCCTGTGAAGGTGGTTTAATTCTAGTCCAGTGTGTCCGCTTGTTGAGCAGCATATCTGCGCTGCGTTGCTACCACATACATACGTCTGTGGTTGCTACACAGCAGATATAGGAATGTGCGTTGACGTTCAGTCGAAACACACGGGCCAGCGTTGTCTGTGCTATTAATGTGGCGCAAAGATATCTAGAATATAAGACAACCATTTTATACAGAAAAGCCCACACACTGTATGTTAACATTACTGTATACGCTAACTTATTCTGGCCTCAGGTATTCATTCACATGCACAGAACACTCGGCAAATCTTGCAAGCTATCATGTCCTTACCTTCGTTGCTCAATTCTTGATGCAGACGCTGGATGTGGCTCTAATTCCCATATGAATGTATCATTCGGGCCTCAAATAGGGATCGCAACGCCATTGCACGTCGTTTTCTACATGAAATGGAGTCTGTCTCTGTTTTACCGCAGCATGTTCTGGCATTTAAATTAATCGCCTATGCCTTGGTTTCAAATGCGACCCTATCTTCGTCTCCTTGTCCTCACAGCATCTTGCTGCGGACCCGTGACGTGAGCACTCTAGAACTACCTGCCTGCGCGCTCGTCCACGATACAATCCACCCTCGCAACAGCAAGCCGCATGAACGCGCAGTCGCTGTCCGATTCACACTCCATCTTGCCAGCTCCGCCCACCCGTGTGGGAGGATCTGCCATAATCAGTTATCATAATTTTAAACATTCAATAGACTATTTCACAAAAACGAGCATGCAGTAAAATGATGGATTAGCCACTGATTAGAATCAGAATCAGAATCCCTTTTTATTGGCCAATACATAAGGAATTTTACTAGCCTATAGTAGACGATAGCTCTCTATACACTCAAAATATGTAGTAGTATACATTCAATAGACAAATATATCTATATATACTGTATACTGTACAATAGAGACAAGTAGAACATAATATACAAGTAGGACATAATATAGGCTACAAGACAAGTACACATGCAGTGGGACGTAAAGTGAACCTATAGTGCAATGTAATGTGCAAGATATATCTTTTGGAGTAATAACGTTTGTAGCCTAATATGTAAATATGGTGTGAGACATAGCCTACATTTGGAATGATAAAGTATGTAATATGTAAATATAGAATATAGTGTGCAAGATACATATGGAATGATAAATATGCATGTTTGAGAACTGGATGAATGGCCAAAGTGGGGATGACCAATGCAGTGTGAAGGAAGAGGTTCTTGTGTCTGGTGCGCAGGGATCTGTAGTGCAGAGAGGAGGTTAAAGAAAGTGTGTGCAGGATGAGTGGGGTCTGTAATGGTAGACAACTCCGTGACTAAAACAAACAAACAAAGGTCCACTTTTCATTTGGTAAGTAGGCAACTGTTATCATAAGTATGTTTATTCTTGGAAATGTGGCCTGTGATTGCCTCGCCTGGTCTATTTTGACCATAATATGATTTTATTAGCCCACAAATGTTTGATTTCATTGACTTGGGAAGTGACATAGGGCTTGTCTGTAATTTCTCATGAAACAGTTCTCTGTTAGCTTTGACTAACTTAATGCCCCACCCTTTTCTTTGATTTTTTTGAAGATCACAGATACTTTTTGGTTAATAGTTTTCCACCAGTATCCCCTTCGATGTGGGTTACGCATGGACATCTTGAACGAGCCCCTATTCAATGCTCAGTGCTGCGCAGTGAGCGCTAGGGTCGATTCATATGCTGACGTAGGCCACGCCGACCAATCCAATTGCGCGACTCACTTCCCTATTTCATTTAATGAAAGTGACATTCGCGGAACAGGACTGGGTTGTAATTTGCAATGAGTCAGTCAGTCGGTGTAATGGGAATGACTTTTGCCAATGCTGATCATTTGTGTTTACCCAATCCCTGATTCCGCCGGTTGCGGATTTAACAGACCATTTCTGCCTTTGCAAAGTCACCAGAGCCCTCTGTCGCTTCTTTTCGCTACAGGATGCTCAGGGTGTTTGTTGTATTGGTTCTAGTCGGATTGCTGTTAGCGTCCCTTGCCACCTGGGTTATGGACAGCTATGACACGACTTTGCACCTGAAACGGAGCTTGGGTCAGGTCAATGGAGGAAATGCTGCGAAGACCACCGGGCCTCCATATCCTGGGGGTGAACTAAGTAACATCTTTTGGTTTGTACAGGTGAGTCGCAAATGTAACGTGTGTCAAGTGTCATGACTAGCTGGTTAGCTCGCGTGTATGACAGAGATGACAGTCCGCCAACGTGAGCTGAATTATGAATGTTATGAGATACAGCTGCCACTGAAATGGGAAATGTCAGCATTTTTAATACGGGTTAACAGTGGCATGTATCATTATGTGTGGGCTATTTCAGTGAAATGACTGCCAGTGTGACTTTGAACAAGATTTTTTTTTTAACTTGGTTAAAGTTTAACCAGACATAGAAGGATGTGTCATTGCTAAGAGGGCAGCCTGCAGATTCAAATGGGTTATTTCTGTGTGTGGCTTGTCTATCAGTTTCTACATTGTATAATTGTTCTCCAGTGCCATCAGCGTGTGGACGCGAAAGTCAATGGATATGTGTTGTCTTAAATGGTGCCTGATTTCTGTTCACCGACCCACAGGTATCCGACATTCACATCAGTCGTTTTCGTGACCCACGCCGCATCCCAGATTTTGAGAAATTTTGCACAGAGACAATCGACGTGATCAAACCTTCTATTGTACTGGCAACTGGTAAGGGTCGGCTACATTGTGTCGCTCCATTTATGTAGACGTCTGTAGTGGCCTAGCTTGCGAATATACGCATGGAAGAGAACTTGGATAAATCACCTAATGTTTACTATTTTAAGGTGACCTCACAGACGCAAAGACAGAGAATAAAGTGGGTTCTCTTCAGCATGAAGTGGAGTGGCAAGCTTACCACAATGTTTTAAAGAGGTCACGCGTCCTGGAACGTACCAAGTGGATTGACATCCGAGGAAACCATGGTGATTAAATCATTTACTGAATGTACCATTTCTGTGCTTGAGCTGTTCACCGGAGCAGTGATTTAATAAATATTGCACAACATTCTGGTACTTAAATCTGGGAAATGTGTTTTTCTTAGCAAGGAGCAGATGAGGTGTGTATCCACCTATAGGTGCTTATGTATCATTGGGCCAAATCTTTAAAAATGCTGGATATTGCTAACAAAGATAAAAGAGTGAAGTTAGTGCAGTCTCTATCACTGTTTGAATTGTATCCAGATTAAGTATGGGGATTATATATGCTGCTTTAAGTCTGTTATGTTTAAGGAGATGGCCTCACTACTAATTTGGGCTGCTTCACTCTTCTCTGTTTTTTGCAGATGCTTTTAACATCGCTTCTCTTGAAAGTGTAAACAACTACTACAGGTCTGTGCAGGCCCCCCCTGCTTCACTTGCTTCAATCTTCGCATTAGGAGACTTTACATTAATCTATTACCACAATGATAATTTCAATATGGACTTGGTTTCTTGTAAGGCAATAAGAGCAACATTAGCTGAAAATGGACCATGGCTTAATTAGGTTATACTGTTTCCATTTTACTGGCAAATGGCTTCTGAATGCCTTACAGTTATTATCATGTCACTGAGGGAAGTTTGTTTTTCTGCGGCTTTGTTTTTATCTGCGTGTGATTTCCATACTCTGCTGACTCTGCCTTTTAGGAAGTACTCAGCGGCACAGAAAGTGGGGTCGTTCCACTACATTCACACGGCTCCGTTTGGCAATTACTCCTTCATCTGTGCAGATGCGACCCTTACTCCTGGGCCCAAGAGGCCTTATAACTTCTTTGGCATTCTCCATCAGGTGTGGCACTCCTAACATATAAGATCTGCAAGATGCTCGAGTGGTAGACACACTGTTGCAGATTTAGAGTCTTTTGACTGGTGTCGAGAGACTGCTGTTGAGCTCTCTGAAACATTAAAATCTTTGAAGGATGATCTTGTCAGAGCCTTAAGAGCATTGCAGTATTGGAGAAATGTCATGTGATCTTACAGGTTTTTCAGGAAAGTCTAGGCAAAGTAAGGGAGTAGAAGTCCAGTTCTGCTCTCAGTGCACTCTGTATGCCCAAATGACTATTGATTGGGCAGCATTTCTGGTCAAGACCAGAAATTACTGTTGAGAAATGGAAATTTATTTGTCTGATGCCCTTTGAAAAGTATGCAATCTGTGCCCATTTTTTGCCAGGACCAAATGACGCAGCTGGCAACATTTCAAGCAGAAAGCCACAGTAGCAATCAGACCATCTGGTTTGGCCACTACACCACCTCAACCATCATCTCACCCTCCCCGGGCATCAGGGACTTGATGAGGTGACCACTCAGACAATACTGTTGAAATTCACTTACTGTAAAAAACAAACAGGATGCCCTCGTGTTCATTATCAATTAACTTATTGCTCAAGGGTGTACCGTTACACTAGTGTGACAAGAATGTTGAAAGCATAACAGTTCTAAAGAATGTTGTGTTCCATACTATATAATGTGAAATTTTAGGATCTTACACTGTTGTGTTGTAATTCCCAGTAGCAATATGAATAGCATTACAGTCTGCCAATTTCAAGTTGTATGGCTTGAACAAGCTGGGTTATGTCTAGTCTCAAAAGTTTGTAATAGGTTAAAGAAAGTGAATGTGAATGTGATTGCACTAACCTTCATATTTATGGAACTTTTGCACACATAAACAAATTCATACATCATGAGCTGTTTTGAGACTGATCTTTCAGCTGGTTGCTAGTGCTAACCCTGTTCTCCCAACCCTCTGTGTAGTTCGGCTGTGGCATACCTGTGTGGGCACCTGCATACTCTGGGTGGGCTGATGCCGGTACTACACACCAGGCACTCATCTGGCACACTGGAGCTCGAACTTGGTGACTGGATGGACAGCCGCAGGTAGCACAGACAGTTTAGTCTTTCAAACTTCAAAAAAGGGGAATTAGATGATTCAGCTAAATGTATAAAAATATGAATTGTCAGAACCAAGAGTTTCAGTGGCAGAATCTTTGTTTCGTCTTGGTGTTTAAGGTATCGTGTGCTGGCTTTTGACCATGACCTGCTGAGTTTTGTGGACTTGACGTTTGACGAGTGGCCCGCAGTGCTCATCACCAACCCAAAGGAGGCGCTGTACATGAGACCCGGCGTGGAGCCTCTGGGACGTGTACGCAGCTCCACACACATCAGGTGTTTCCTCTGTGTGTGTGTCTCTTTTACCCTTCACTCTAGTTGTGTCTCAATTAAGGGTCTACACACTTCAGAGTGCGCTGCTACGGAGTTGCCTACGTAGTTCTAGCCTACCGTGGCCGTTAACCGTTCATGAAATGGGACAGCCTAGCCTACGGAGCTCCTCTGGTCGCCTAGCAACTATAGAACATAGTTGGGCAGTTAACACTCTGCCACCCGCGAGCATAATACAAAATCACTTAAATTGCAACAAACATGACAAATAAAGCTACATTTTGTCAGAATGGACCCAGGAATTTGTTGTTTTTGTTTCACATCAGTATTTTCGAAAACCGTATTTCGCCGTCGTTTGTGCTTGCATCATGTTGAGCAAAACGAATTCTGGGAGAAATGAGGCCATGGAGGATCCACCACCAGTAGCCTTCGCTGAATGGAAAATGAAGTGCGGGTTTGTCTGGTGGATTCGAAGGCGCCTTCCAAATGGGACAGTGCTTGGCGCGCCACTGTGACGTATGAAGCCGACGAACCAGCACTTCGAAGCATGTAGACCCTTAATTGGGACAGATATACTGTCATACTTCACTTTGATGTGTCTCACAGCATTCTTAATAGCAGAGGTGTCAGTACTAGCTTTAGAGGATAAAATCCCTGCCACGTATTTCTGAATGAGCTGACCCCAGTGAGCACGCAAAATCATCAGATCATCTAATTAGTCACATCACCTGTGTTAAGTGCACAGGCAAAAGAAAAACATGGCCAGATTTTTAGTTTCTGAAGTCAGGATTGACACTTCTGCACTTGGCAGCAAAAGAAAGCTGCCACTGTCATTCATTCCAAACCACTCTGAGTTAGATAATCAGTCAATCAATTATTGTTAATAGTGCAAAAATTCCCATATAATGCTCTCAATACAGTTTCCAAACAATAAAACAATCAACTATTAAAGCAAAGACAAACATGGAGACCAAAACAAAAAAAACAAAAAACAAAAAAAACACATGAAGTAGTCCACTGGCCATACTTTTAAGTTGTTGAAGTCCGTGGGATAAGTATTAGCTCCATGAAATAACGTCCCCCCTCCCCCCCCCAACCATTGTTCTGCTTTGTCCCTCGATGTGGTTTTGGTTTTTATCGTTGTTCATCCCACTCACATGTGCTCTCCTGTGCTTCGGTGGCTCCTGCAGGATCCTGGTGTTCTCTGTGGCCCCCATTAGGGAGGTGCACGTGACTATCGATGGCTCTCCTTTGGGGATCGCCTACCCTGTCGAGGGCCCGCTGTACGTAGTGCCCTGGGACCCCACTGTCTTCAGCAGCGGCTTGCACACAATATCCGTGATGGTGGAGGTGAAAATTCACCCTCAGTTCTACTTTTAGTTAGTCGATGAATTAAGCTTAAAGGGAAGTTTTATCTACAAGGGAATCAGGTTTGTGATTGTGGGGAATGCGTAGTCATTTAATTATTTATTCAGCCCATTTCAAAGAATAATGGTCTTAGAGATTTTTTTTCTCTCTGTTTTTTTATGAAGCAAATGTGAGAATTGCCAAGTTTTTGTGTTAACATTGCTGATTATTCAGCTGGTCAATCTGGGGCAACAATTGTTCACCATCTGTTTCCATAAAGTGTTCCTCCTGCGCTCTGTGCTAGGATGCGGCAGAGCGTGTGAAGATTCGAGAGCAGCAGTTTACCTTGGAAGAGGACCTGACGCCCAGCTTCGGCTTTGTCCAGTCCTTTATTCTTCTCACTGACCACTACATCCTGGTAAGAACCTTCGTATGTTGCAAGAACAGCCACAAATTCCTATAGCCATATATATCTATATTTTTTAAACATAGCATGGTGTTCTGTAAAAGTATTTGCTCTCTGCGATTACAATAAACTGACTTGACTTGATTCTGACACTGGCAAGGTCACTGGCTGTGTTAACTTAATCTCTGTCTTGTATGGTTATTTGTGTTTGTAGGGGCGTATTGGATTTCTGACTCTGGTGCTGTTTAATATTGGTCTCCTCATGGTGTTCCGATTCCAGCGTCCTGTGGTGTGCAGAGGTGAGGCAGTGGCAAACATCCAGACCAAATCTAGTAAAAGTAGAAGCAGAAGTCTTTTATTGTCACTATACAACTACAGCAAGATGTAGTGGTTTGGAGCAAGCGAACAGATGCACAAAGTAAAAAGCAGTATATAAAAACAGTTAAATTGAATAAAGATTATAAAATGTACAGCAACATATATACTTGGTGCAAGTAGAAGAGGTAGCCTACAACTCCTGCATAATGGCAGCCCGTAACTGTGTCATGTTTCTCTTTACAACCACCAGGAGCCCTATCTCAATGCATGTTTACAATACATTAGGTATATGTTAATAACCATAGTGATTAAAAACAAGATTGTTTTGAGCAACAAATGCTTTTTTTCCTGCTCCTTCACACACACACATACACAAACAACAAACACACACTTTACTCATTGTAATTACTCACTAAGCACTTAGGACCACTATTTCCATTTTTTTTAGTTGACAAAACACCAGACTTTTGTTGTCTTACATTAGTATAACAACATGTAATGCAGGCAATATTGAATCTTATATTGTGTCTGGGACATGTGCAGGTGAAATTTGCTGATAATTTGCAAATCACATGTCAGTTGTGTTTGGGTTTTTAGGGGCCTTGTCTCCAGTGTATACGTCTCTGCATCTCGTCAGCAAAACAGACTCATTCTACTACTCCCTAGTCCTCTTCAACCTGTGCACAGCACTAGGTGAGTGTACACTACATACCTGCATGCACCATGATGAGTGTACACTACATACCTGCATGTGGGCTACTTGACTCTGAGATCAATAGAGTGCAGGTCAAATCTGATAGCAGAGAAACATATGTGACTGACATTTAGCTGTAGCGAACCTTTATTTATAGTTGTAGTAGGAAACATAGATATGGTATAAAAAAAAGATTGCTCAATGAAAACTAATTGCTGGATAGCAGTGTCAGTCGAACACAGCTGCTGTAGGACAGTGTTCCTTTTTAGCTGTCCTGTTTTTTTTTTTTTCAACTTCACTTTCATCTTGATGGCGTCTGAAGAAATGCTTTCTCCGGTCATCTTTTTTAGGTCCGTGGTTCATTGGTGAGGTGATTGACGGACAAAGCGGTGCTTGTTTTGCCTTTGGGGTGTTTGTTGACGGACACTTCCTAGAGGGCAGCCTCACCTACGTTGTCGGACTCCTCCAGGTGTGAAAGTCTTTCACGTTGTTCCAGTCTCTTACACATGTAGTTATCAAGCTGTTGTTGATGTTTTTAAGAGATGATGATGGTGACAACATTTAATGGAATTAGCCTTTTCAAATTCAGTAAATCAGGTAGGCCTATAACAGAGGGGCACATTTGCTTTTGTTGCAATAATGGGTAACTCCTCAACCAAATGTAGTAGTGGCTTAGTTTTTTTATCCAAAATACCAGAAGTAACTGAATTGACACCTAAAAGTCTCCTTGGATGACAAAGATTATGGTCCGCTTTGTTCAATTGCCATGTATAACACAATAAAATGACCTCCAGCATGCTATAATTGGACTTATGGCCCGGTCAAATAGAATGCTGCTTTCTGATTGGCCGGCGGGGTATGCATTAATTTCGTCAACGCTTCACGTCGGGAAGTTATTCGCCTCCGCCAGCGTTGATTAATTTCGTCAAATGCACACCTCGGTGGCTGTTATCCCTTACATATTATGAGGAATGGAAGGATTCTGTTTGAAGGGTAGGAGTTTTCTCCTACTTAAATAAAAGAGTCAATATTGGCAGTGCAATGCCGCAGTTGGCTAAGGTGTCCATACCGTAAACGTCGAAACCCGGGTTTGAGTTAGACAATATCCTGATCCTACTCTGTCTCTCTCTTTCTTTGGTGTGTTTGCTGTGGAGCATAACTACGCTACCCTGTTGCATATCAAATTTGACTATTTTTACCGTTTGTGTGAAAAAAGCTTAGAGTAATTGGGGCAGAATCGGAAGCATACTTTAACCCATTAAAAAAGCTCAAAGTAGCTTCACATTTTCTTGGTAGTATATCAA
Organism: Coilia nasus; assembly: GCA_027475355.1. Taxonomy (NCBI): domain Eukaryota; kingdom Metazoa; phylum Chordata; class Actinopteri; order Clupeiformes; family Engraulidae; genus Coilia; species Coilia nasus. Next base: position 17,192,201 of record CM050205.1, read on the forward strand.
GGGCCCTGACATTTGAAAAGAAACATACTTTACAGGTGTACAAATTGTTTATAAAACAATAAGAGGAGTCCTCCTTTAAGGACAAAAAGTCCAAAGAAGTAAAATATGTATCAGTGTCCAATGCATATGTTTCCCAGGACGCTTCCTGTAATATCCCTTGTTCTAACGTCTCTCCACCTCAGCTGATTTTCTTCAACATCCCGCTCAACTGCTACCTGTGCTGGAGCCTCCAACTGCGCTGCCGGGGCAGCACCCTGGCTACGCACCTGTGCCGCTCGGGCTGCCGGCGCTGGGCGCTGCTGGTGCACCTGGGCATGCTGCTGCTGCTGCTGTGGCAGGCCTACTCCTGCTACTTCCTGCTGGAGGCCTACGGGCTGCTGGCCTTCTTCCTGTCACCCGTGCGCACCTGGGCGCTGCTGCTAAGCGTCTTCCTGGTGTACCGCGCCTGGAAGGGCCCCATTCCACACCTCAGCAGCGACATCAAAGCCAGCCTGGCCTCATGACCCCCTCCCAGACTACAGCTAACACTGACACACCTCCGTTACCATGCAGTACACGTACATGTTTTGGTTTAGATTTGGCACTCGTGGAAACCTTCCACAGTTGTGACTGCTTTTTTTTTGGTGGTATCACCATTATTTCAGATGTTCGAGTGCCAATTGTTTTTTTTTTTTTTTCCTCAAAACTTTTTTTTTAATGTATTCCCCCTGCCTCTGACTTTATTTTTGTGTTTACCTGACCATTTTTTGGAACTGACGAACATACTATGCCAGACTATGACAGAACCGCCAGTACCGAAGAGCAGTAGCTGAAAATGGGTCCTGGGCTGCTGGTCTCTCAGTCTGTCCAGTTGAGGCCAATCTTTTTTAGTAATTCCAAGGTTCTCTTTTGATGTGGGTTTAGCTGCCATGTCGACAAATCATACCTCACCAAAAAAAAGGTTTAGCCTTTGGGTTCACTTATTCTGTCCTAACCAATGCCATTAGTCTGGTGGATTGGGCCTGTATAGCTGGTGCCAACACGTTGATAACACTGCCAATCAGCTCCTTTGACAATCTCTCCCCACCACCAATTGTTCCATTTGTCCATCTTAACTTTAGGTGTCACACTAGACTCAAGGACTTTCAAGTGGTTCACTGAATCACAAACCTTTGTCGTTACGCAATCCTGTAAGACAAATCAGCAGTCAGACCACACATTTCTGAATTTCATGTCTGACTTCGTGTCTGTCACTTTTACAAGTGGCAGTGTTTCTGATTTTGGTAAGAACCAATCATTTTTAAAATTAGTTTAACTATTCCAACATGCTGTGGTTTGAAAGACATGTATGACAATTTGGGAAGAAAAAAACAAATTTGAATTTGCAGTGTTCCTGTGGGTATGGGCCATCTGCTTAAGAGGGTCTTGCTGTTCTGTTGGTGTGCCAATACTTGTTAGCTCTTAGTAACTAATTGTGGTCAACTAGTTGTGATTTATCCAGTGGCTTCCAGTGACAACTAAATTTTTACTTAAAATGACAGAAATAAAGTTTAATTAAGTGAACATGAGCATCACAACATGAACATCACAATTGAAGTAAATCATCCCCATTATACATTATAGACATTTTTCCCTCCACAACAATGGATTAACACATTCAAGTCTATCATCACAACTGAAATTGTGTTTTTGTTTATGTGTATAAGCTGTGGATGACAATATAGCAAGCATGTTCCATGATGATTTCTGAAAATGAAAGAATCCACTTACTTTTGCACAAGTTAAAGATCCTCAGTTCTTTTTTTAACTTTGGTTGTCAATGCTTTGAATGAAGTGAATGAATTGTGGGAATAATGCACTATTAGGAGGCAAACAGAAGAGAATGGGCATTCAAACAAACAGTCTCCCTCCGTTTTGAAAAGGACCTGTGTTTCCCTGCCGTCACCTGGTGACACTTTGCCAGAGTAAGCACAGAGAGGCATTGTCCCCTGCCTCTGCCCCGAGGCTGGCTGAGCAGTCAGGTCTTTTCATTCTCTATTTTCTTTCCTGTCTTTTCTTTGCTGTTTTTCATCAGTCTTTTCAGTTTGCATTTCTGCTGTCTCAGGAATGTGGATGCTGTCATTCATATATCTATTGGCAGTGCAACTTACTTGAAATTAAACTTGGAATAGGACTTTTCCCTACTTTATTATTATTTTTTTTAATCACAGACAGTTAAGTATCATGGGCATGAAATGACATTCAGGTTTGATTTGTGTTTGTTAAATGTGACTTGTGGTGAATTTAATTGTGAATGTTTTTATTGCATTAGTTTTTAATTTTTATTGAAAAACTGTTTGATCTTTCACATTATTTGTTCCTGTGAGTTCATCTAGGTTTATATTTTTAGTGAATGTTTTGATGAATACTGTATGAACATATAAATTCATGTTTTTGTAACATTGTGATGCAAAATAAATGGGATTTGACCACTAATGGGGTTTCCTACGCATCTATGCTGTATATATTCCAGTGGGTGAATTGCAAAATCTTTCCAAGTGAAAGGGAGTGAATTACATAGATAAATCTGTTTGAACAGCCACAGCACATTTCTGCTGTCACAAATATCTCCAGTGACATGTATGAAGGGGTATGGGGAAAACAGAACAGTGATTTATGCATGCTTCCAGGGCCCTTATAGGGTTAACACACACACACACACGCAATAGAGGTTTATGATAGTTATGTACCACTAGAGGGCACTACTCTCGTGTACTTCTATAACAAGACTGCAGCAATTGAAGTATGTCAATACAAAAGTACACAAACTTTAATTCAACAATTCCTGTGAACCAGGTGGTGGACAATGTGAATACATGATTACAATGCTTGCTTTTTTTGCTAAACAAGTGTTTTGGCCCTTTAAGAAGCTATGCTGCAATGGGAAACATTACTATAGTTTACTATGGTATTTACATTATAGTATATATTTTTAGTACTTTGGGGACTTGAGCCCCTGCCCCTTTGCCCTTTAATGTCCTAAGTGAACTGTTCAGAGGGCCTGTCTATGGCCTTTTGTAAAACCATATTTCTATTAGTACAGACATGAACATTCACGAAAATTTCTCACTTCATAGTTTGTGAAGTAGTGATATACAAAATAATATGGAGGAGTGTGGAGGCCCACATTCAGAGCACGCATACACACACATATCCTTAGCAGATGGTGCACATGTACCCATCCCACCCACATTTGTTTGTACCTATCAGGGGTCAAGCTGACAAACTGACCAGCCTTCAGTAACTGGTCCAATTCCCTTACATTACATGACACTCTTATCCAGAGCGACTTACAGTTATTTACAGGGGTTCAGTTACAGTCCCTGGAGCAGCATGGAGTTAGATGCCTTGCTCAAGGGCATTTCAGCCATGGGTAGGCAGGATTCGAACCTACCCACTAGACTACAGCTGTCTGGGGAATCAGGGAGAACAGAGGCACCACTACAAATGTTGGGCCCTATAAAAAGAATACCAATTTGAGCCCCCTTACTATTAACAATAATGTTAAAGGTCTCATTCCACGAGAAACTGTTTAGTACTTGCTCTTTTTGGAAATACGATAAGTCACTCCGAGTTGCATATGCATGCTGCACATGAATAGCCTGTGACTAGTGTGCATAGCTGAGAAGCTGACGTTCTCCCTGCTCCATCTCTACCACCAAACTAGAACAGCCTGTAACTGGAGCACTAAAGCAGTTTTTTTTACACCAGAACTGGCTCACAAGCCATTCATTATTACTAGAGACCAGACCACCGCAAAATTAATGAAAAAATGATGCAATGACATCTTTAATAGTGTGCTGAAAGGGCCCATTGTTGATGCGGGGCACTTGCAATCATCCCAGCCCTTCCCCAGGTTTTGGTGATTGGAAAACTGAGAACAGAGCACAGGGTGGCGCCGGTGCTGGTCAGTCCCTCTGAGGGTGTCCTCTTTGTTGACATAGGTGCCGTCCTCCTGAGCTGGCACTCTGGAGGTCTCCCCCACCTTCTCATCAGCAGCCTGCTGCTGGTCAGCAATGGAGTGATGGAGTGGCTCACCAATTCCAACAGCTGATAATGTCAGCTTATCCATCCAGTAACTGCAATTTGAGAATTTAAATGGAAAATAAAATTAAAGCAAGAGAAATGCCGTTTACCTTGCTCTGTCTTACTTACACTATAGTAATATAGTTCTAACATGGGCTATTTCAGTAGACCCAAATACGGCTTACTCAATTGGTTATTTCTCATTACGTCACCCAACCTGGCAGCCGAGTGGCTAGAGTACGTCGTCTGAAGTTTGCTTTTTTCGATGTGGGGGAAATTAAAACGCGGGCACTTTTGTGTTGAGGTGTGATAACACACCGGTACTTACATTTAAATCAGAAGCTGCTGGTAATATCAGATATAGTGTTAAAACATGTAAAAACGACCCAGAAATCGCTTTGCGTGTCGCTCTCTCAAGTACAAAGAAGTGAAATGGTCCGAATGTTTCGTTGTTTCAATGGTACATATTTTTTGGAATGGAATCAATGTGCGTCATTGTGTTCGAACGTTCATCTAAAACGTTGATCGTAAAAAGGATTTATTACTATTAAAGTCGCTGAAATACCTGTGTGAGGTGGTAACAGGACAGAGGGGGCAGTGGAGCACGCAGACGACATTGTATATCAGTCCTGCTCTAGTTTTCGGTTTCTCAATAAATAAATGTACAAATGAAGGCAGTACGATGGATCTTTTGAAAGCCTAGTAGATAACTAGAAAAAGAAAAAAATGCATCAACTTTTGAAAAAAGAAATACAACTCATAAGGTGTTTATACATCCAAACATGAATTGTCCTTTTTATTGACTACATCTGAAATCTTTTACATTGACACTGCTGTTAATAACGCTTTTTCATATGAAATAAAGACAACGAATTAAGTTGTGGTGCAAAAAACAACAACACAGGGGAGTGTAAACGATGCTGTCACTGTCATAAAACTTTCTAATCTGGCTTGGAATGGAAATTAGTGTGTCTTGAAAAAAGCCTTCAGAACCATGGACAGCGAAGATATTTAACTGTGTTAAACAGAGTTTTACTAGATAAGGCTAAAGGCTGAAACATTCCACAAACCTGGAGAAAACAAACCTGCCAGGAGACTGGATGAGAACACTCAACTGTGTATTGGTACAAGTGCAGCTTAAAAAGGAAATTGCATTGCATGGTCACATGACAAACACACCTGAGAAGAAGCTACAATAATTTGTAGCACCCCCATTAGCCAATCAACCAATTAACACCCCCACTTACTCACATAATATTTACAACCACAAACAAAAAAAACCAAACATCTTGGACACCAACTATATTGCATCTTGACTTGGCTATAACCCAAACAGCAACATGAAAAAGATAAGTAGCTTAATTTTTGTAGCTGGTTTAGTTATTAGATCAGCTACCATCTGATCTGTTGGGCAATGCTCCAAAACCACTTCACCATTGCTTACAGTCGATCTCACAAAATGATATTTGGTATCAATATGTTTACATCTCTGTCTACTAACAGGATTCTCTGCCAATGCAATTGTACCTTGGTTGTCTTCATATATTATAGGTACATCATACTGATAATGATCAAGATGTTCAAGTAGTTGAGTCATGTACAGACACTCTTGTATAGTGGCAGCCAACGCCATGTACTTAGCCTCACATGTTGACAATGCTACAGTTGGCTCCTTTTGGTCTTCCAGGAAATCAGAGGACCATTCTTACATAGGCTTACAGAATAAGCAGATGTACTACGTCAGTCATCCGCATCACTTGCCCCATCTGCATCACTGTTTGCCACTAACCTTAACCCTTCATCGCATTTCTTGTAACAGGGCATCTTATTTGTGCCTTTCAGATATTTCAGTGCATGCTTACAGTTGTCCACTGCTATTCTGTTGGCTCACTGGAATACTGTGACAGTTTGCTAACAACAATAACTCAGGTCTAGTGCATGAGGTTAGATAGATTAGGCTACCCACCGCCTCTCTGTATTTCCTGTCACTCAGTTTTTTATCACCATCAGTGTAATTTAATTTTGATTCACATGGTGTCGACCTGGGTTTACAATCTTGCATATCAAACCTTTCCAACAGTTTGCCAACATAACTCTGCTGAGGTTTTGTAAGTGAGCGTGCCAGTTTTGGTTTGTGTAAGTGTCTAGGCCTACCTCTTTTAGTTTTTTTTTTTTTTTCATGTGATGCATATATCTGTCTGCAGACTTAATTCGTATAATGATAAGTTTGTGCCCTAGTGGCTAGTAACAGAAATGTCAACTGACTGTGAAATGACAATTAGTAAATGCTTCCCTTAGAGAGTCCCTAAAACTCACTTTAGAAGTTTTTTTACACATTTTGTAACACAGTTTTCTGGTATGTTGTTGCCAAACCAAGAAGGCTTTTTATTTTACTGGGTCTGTAATGTTTAGGATGGAGGAGAGAAGGTAAACAGTGGTGAAGGTAAGCTCAAACACCCCTAAATAAAGAAATAATAATAATAAAGAAATTCTAATTACAATTTTGTGAGGAAGCCTCATTATGAAATATTAGATTGACTAAAACATTGCGTAAAGGTAGAACAGATGATGACATGCTCGAACGGCCAGTGAAATCTACAGTTCCTTGCATGAGTCGGATCCTCCTCTGCATGGTTGGCGCCTCCACCATTGCCAGCATGAGCTCTAAATTAATAGCCATTTGAGTGTACTGCCGATGCTACACAGTGCAGAGTCATTGTTCTCAACAGCAATCTGAGGTATGAGGTATGACTAATACATGCTTGAGCACCCCTTAAAACAGCCTAAAATTACCACTGACCAGATGTCCAAAAAGTGTGTCCCACTCCTGGGGCTGTGCATGAAGAGATTCTACGAGCACACTGGCAACCAATGTTTGGACACAAGACCAAGTGGCAACCCCAAGCATTCCAGACGGGATGGAGACAACCTGATGATGGCCAATGGGCTGCTCTTCTGTCCATAGTTCCCCCTGCACCAGAGGTTGTCTTGGAGCATGTCAAGGGCTTGTGTGTTGCCAGAAAGTGTTCTTGCAAGAAGGATGATTGGCCATGCACAGACCTGTGGAGGCCTACATGTGGAGGGTCTGTCCAGTCCTATGGACATTCGAGACTGCAATGCCCTTACCTGGCCACAAGATGCCGCCTACATCTCCGTTTGTGAGTGGCTCAGTGGGTCACTTGCCTGCTACCTCGGAAACCAGGGGTCAAGACCCACCTGGACTAAAACCCTGACAGGGTCTGAGGAGACCTGCACGAATAATACAAATGCAGACACTGAGAGGGATGATGATGACCATAGCAACTACTAAAGAAGTAATTACTAACGTAGTTTATGTGTTTCACTGGATGTTTTGCAGTTGGAATTGTTGGTGTAGATATCTGGCATTTTGTTGACATACATTATCTAGTTAAATAAAGAGTCCAGAGTTAAATGTTACAGCCCTGAGTGTCGACACAGTGTAATGAGTCTGCGCCCCTCCAGCTGCAAGGCTGACAGGCCAACCTGTAGACCGCGACTGCCAATACCAGTGTGGTGTTGGTGTAAGAATACAAAAATCCAGAGGAAATGTACTGTCAGTGATCAAGACATGCCCCTTTTCTGCTGCCTGGAAAGGTGCCATAAAACGAATCTGAAATCAAATAAAAACTCAGACTTGAATTATTTTATTGCTGTTTATTATATCAGCACTAGTCAACAGGAGCCAGGAGAAAATGTGCTCATTTAATTTCATTTTAAAGTTAGAGGAATTTGTGTTGTATTTATTTTGCACTTGTGAAATATGCTGAGTTTACATATTCAGGAAGCCTTACAGACACATGGCCATATTTGGACTAATACACAGTTATCACAGCAGCAGAGGACACTTCCTCATGCTAAAATACTCACAGTAAGGCTGCTCGATTATGGAAAAAATCTGAATCACGATTATTTGGGCCAAAACTGAAATCACGATTATTCAAACGATTATTTTGTAACATGCTTCATTTATTGAAAATGTCTTCAAAAACATTTAAAAAAACATTCTTGTACCTTTAGATTTTCCCTAATACCTTTCTTCTTAAACATTAGTAAGTCTCCTTTGATGTCTAATGTACAAACAGTAGAATTGTCTAATCTAATGTACAGTACAAACAGTAGAAAATAATTAGGACAAAAACATTGTTGCCCTCGATTTTATTTGTTTTGAGATCGTTTGGCCCTGAAATCGTTATCACGATTAGAATTCGATTAATTGAGCAGCCCTACCTCACAGCTAAAATTTAAAAGTACATTTTCGTCAGCAGTCAAACCTTTAACCAGCAAGTCATTATTCTGTGCTGTCAACTTTGTATTTTTTACATAACTGGTGATTTTCTTGGTCCACCAAGGTTTATAAATTGGTGAAAAGAGGGAATGTTAGCAATGAAAAGCAATTAGGATGGTTTATTACTAGAACGACAAAAGTACATTATTTATGGCTAGTTATTGTTGTATTAGTCAAACAAAAAACAACACTCATACTATTTAACTACTAATAGCCACAAGGATGCAACGCTTAACAGTGCTCAAGATGTGTTCATTACAGACATTGCGAAATCAGGAAAACAAAATCCTAGAGCGAACTGTCAAGTCAAATTTCTATTTCACAGATATAATTATTTTTCTTCTCACTGTCACTGCAGCTCTTCAGTGGTCCCTCTGTATGCATCATCTCTCCAAAATTCTCACTACTCTTCCGTGCATTCAGACGCTGAAACTAGATAAAGGATAAACAAAGGATTTGTATTTCATATGAAACTGTTACTCAAAATAAAGTATAAACTGTGCTTAAGTTTACAAAATAGCATTAAATTTTAAATAGGCCTTACCTTCAACTACATCACCCCACACATTCAAGCAGTTATTAATACGGTAAATAATACGGCGTATGTGACAGCCTGTAAAATCTGTAAAATGACCTGCAATGAAATTTGAATACACTTTATTATTGTTATTATTGTTATTATTATTGTTATTATTATTATTATTATTAGTAGTAGTAGTAGTAGTAGTAGTAGTAGTATCAGTATTAGTATTAGTATTATTTCACTTCCTGAATCCTGCTGTAGTACTTACATAAAGCCTTCTTCAGCTGCTTTCTCTGCTGGGTCAAGTTTGTAATTCTTGCCTGTAATAGTTCTTCATTTTGAGTCAGATTATTGTTAGTTAGTTTAAGCAGTTCTATTTCACTTTGTAGCTTTTTTGTCTCTGTAATGTGTTTGGTCGCCATCCTTATGACAATGACCATGAGAACACACAGTAGCCCCAGACCCACTACGGCCACTCTGTAGCATCTGGCCTCTGTGGTATCGCAGAGAAACACACATGAGCACATGTAGAAACACACCACAAACTGTGCTAGAATATATAGCCTATATTTAAACCCCAAACACTTTCTTATAGTAAATCTGCACAACAATGTCTATTGTGTAGACTTCACAAATACCAATTAGCCACTAAAATGCTAATGTTACTGCACAAAAGATCCATTTTCAGGAGGAGAAATTGCTCACTTGGAAACTTTCCATCTTCATTTTTCTTCTGATTGCATGCCTGAGTTGTGATTCTTTGGTGATCAGGACGTACATGTTCTTCATCCAAATGATCAAGTCGTTGAGTTTCATCACCAATATTTGTATCAATATGCTCATTAAGTTGTACCTGTTCTACACTACTCATGGTTGATTATAGTCAGTCCTCCTCTCTACTCAGGAAATCACACAGGGTTTTCAAAAATGTCTCTTCAAAATGGTGCTGGTAAAAAAAAACAAAAAACAGATAACTGCCTTATAGATGTCACAAAACTGATTACCAGTGTTGCATCATAGGATTTTTTGGTAAGGCCTTAAATGATGTTTTAGAATGACATTGTGTGCAAAAGATAAATTGACTAACAACACCCATCATGTTTCATAACGTGAAGTGTGTTAGGAAAATGGTGTATTAATGACATTTCAGAATTAAATGAAGTGACGAAAGCATAGGAGCAGCATGCTGCAATAAGCAGGACAGGGCTGGTGGTTTTGGTGGTGTGTGTGTGCTTCCTGTGGAAATGCCTGAGGTTGTTTTACACATGGAACAGAAAACTATTCTACACACTTTGAAAGACAGCTATCAGCCAGTTTAATAACCAGCTTAAAATAGAACTCTGTGAGATAGGCTAGGCAAACGCCAAGATGAAGATGTATATGGCACAAGGTACTGATTACCAGTGTTGCATCATTGGATTTTTTGGTAAGGCCTTAAGTGATGTTTGAGAATGACATTGTGTCCAAAAGATAAATTGACTAACAACACCCATCATGTTTCGTAAGGTGAAGTGTGTTAAGAAAATGGTGTATTAATAACATTTCAGAATTAGAATAGAATAGAAAGAATAGAAAGCCTTTATTGTCGTTATACACAGTACAATGAGATTTAAAGCTCTCCTTCAAGGTGCACACAGCGCAAAGTATAAAGTATAAATAATGTACTAATACAAACTGCAAAACTACTATGCTATAAAAAGACACATATGCACACTCTATGCAGACAGACAGAGAACAGGTAACACAGACTGGTTACCTCCCTGGTATCTACCTGGTATCTCTATTGATTGGTAGAGATACAATCAATCAGTACAGAAAGACCAAGGAGTACAAGTCCAAGTGATGGTCAGCACACTGACCTGAGTGTCAGTGTAAACAATGGATACAATACAATACAAACAGTGGATACAATCAATCAGTACAGAAAGACCAAGGAGTACAAGTGAGTCCAAGTGATGGTCAGCACACTGACCTGAGTGTCAGTGTAAAGCCCAAGGACTCCACAGTACGTCAGAGTGGTGGGCAGCATACTGAGTGGTAGAGGTAGTGCCAAACAGGTAAAATGTGTAAAGTGTAAATAAAGTGCTGAAAGCATAGGAGCAGCGTGCTGCAATAAGCAGGACAGGGCTGCGGGTTTTGGTGGTGTGTATGCTTCCTGTGCAAACGCCTGAGGTTGTCCCGGTTGTTAATGGTCCCGTTTTTTAAAGGTCTGTTCCAGGAAAAAAAAATAATTCTCCCGGGATACTGACACCCGGGTTGCTGCTTACAAGCAAAAAGGTTGATTGGGTTGCTGAAATGTCCCGTTTTTTTGTCAGACATAGGTGGCAACCCTACTTGAAAGACAGCTATCGGGCAGTTTAACAACCGATTTAAAATCGAACTCTGTGAGATAGGCTAGGCAAACACCAAGTTGTACCATGTATATGGCACAAGGGTTGATGTGATGGTGGACAAAAATATGTTTGCTTTTGACATTTGGTGGCTGAGCCATACCCATGCTGATACATAGATAGCACACACTGCAAACTGTGACCCACGTGATCAGCACAGAGCAGTGAGCAGCCACTGTGCAGTGGTTTGGGGGTTAGATGCCTTGATCAAGGACACCTAAGCTGTGGGTGAGGGTGACAGTATACAGTCACATTATTTCCTGTCGGCATAGGGAAATGAGTCTGCACCCCTCCAGCAATCAGAAAGACATCAGCTATGGTGTACTTAATGCAGTCTTTGGCAGATTTAATATGCAAAGAAACTATTAAAATGTAGAAATTATTCTGTCATAATATGCAAGTAAAAAAAAAACACTCTGTGTACAATTTTTTTAGAAGGAACATTGTGTAAATTCCTGCCATCTGCTGGCCACTGTGAGAACAACTATTATCCAAAAAGAAACTTCTTGCTGATAACTGAAAAGGTTTGTGTGGACTAAAACTAAACCCCCAATCTAAAATCTAATTAAAATTCAGGTTTGAATGGTGTTATTGTTTTTTTTATTATATCAGAAAAGATCAAATTAATTTGAACAATAATGAAGCAATGTGAACAATAATAAAGACATTTTTATGGCTTCTGATTATTCTATGACTACTGTGTAACTACTGAGTAACTAATAACAAACACAAGGATGTGAGGATGATCCACACTCAGTTTCATCTAAAACACTCTGGGTGTCATCTGTTCAGAGATAGCAACCTGGTCCCCTATTGATTGTATACACGTGCTGCTCTGGACTGGAATGGCCATTGACAGACTCACACACACACACACACACACACACACACACACACACACACACACACACACACACACACACACACACACACACACACACACACACACACACACACACACACACACACACGAACAGGGTCATTGCAATACCTGGTCAGTCCTCTCAGGGGAACCAGGTAATAAACCAAGTGAAAAGATGGTCACATGATTTCTGTTTCTGTAAAACAAGGTTAACCCTACAGTGGACCTTAGATTGTATGTGCAGCCACTTAAGCAAGTGGATAATCTAAGAGACTTAGGTGTATGGATAATCTAAGAGACTTAGGTGTATGGTTTGATGTTAAACAATTATTGAAAAGTGTAAGAAGAGTATTAATATTTTGAAATAGCAGGGAATGACTGGGAAGCATCAAACATATCCTTGAAAAGAATATATATAGTGCTTTAATCTGACCAGTCTTGGACTACAGAGGTATAGTTTAGAATTCAATTAAGAACATTCAATTGTGTACAACAGTAGTAAGGTCAATCATTCCACCTTGGTTATGTTCCCCTACTGTAAACATGAAGACTAAGAAGATCGTAAAATCTAGAGGTTTTTATCCAAATGTACAGCAGTATTTAGAAACAATGTATGGTGATACAATACAGATATATACATATGCATCAAAGAATGAAACTAGTAGAACAGAAGTAGCAGTACATATCCCGGATGTATGAAGTATAGGGACACTAGTGAGTTTAAGTACATCTAACCTGAATTATTCTGCTAAACAACCTAGGCATGATATCTGACAAAAAATAAATAAAAAAAAATCCTTCTCTTGCGAGTTGGTGGCGTCATGCCAGACATGTACTTTGGGCATGTGAAGGTCATCGTAATCATAATGTACAATATTTTAGAAAGTTTCAAAACAGTCAGTCAAGGAATTGCAAATTTCTGGAAAATTATGTGCTCATGAGATGAGATTTAAATTGTTGTGTGTGTATGACAGGCTGGTGTGTGTGTGTATGTGTGTGTGTGTGTGTGTGTGTGTGTGTGTGTGTGTGTGTGTGTGTGTAATGAATTTGTTTGGTAGCCTGGGCCCACCCATACTGCCTGTGATGCTACACTAAATTTCGCATTCAAGTCTGTTTGGAAAACCTGCCTATTCTCAGTTCTTCCTGGTCCAATGAAAAATGAATGCTTCGCATACATCATCAGAATCAGTGGTCTGATTGGTTGTAGGTCTGTCCAGTATGACACAGAAGCATTTGAAAGACGCCCATTGATCCCAGCTCTGAGAACATCCTGTCTATGGGATGTTTGCTCATATATGGAGCTTGGTGCAACAGCCAGGCTATGACTGTGTCAAAATTCAATAAAATTGGGAGAAAAATTCTGTATATTAAAATTGACCAATGTGTCCAATTGCGCTTAACCCCAATTGCGTCAGTTCCTGTTGGGTGTGGCTAACGCAATACAAAGGTTGGTCATTTTGGTGAGTCTAACACACCTACCAAATTTAGTGAGTGTAGCTGAAACTACATAATAGTGTGGTTTATATGCCAGCCACAAGGCTCTAGTCTAAACCATAAGGAGGCACTATAGAGTCTCTGGGTCACACCCACAGCAAAGTCTCTGTCCGTGTGAGCCGACCACGAGATCTGATGTGTGTACAAATTTTCATGTGTTTTTGTGCATGGAAGTGTCTCAAAAGAGGCAGTTTGTGAGAGGAAAGAAAGAAAGAATTATATTTTTTTCTAAAAAGAATAGGGCTGCGCAACTCTGGTGTTCGGGCCCTAAAAAAGGGCCCTAATTTTTCTCAGCAGAGATGATTCCCATGACACTGCCCCTGCAGTGGGTGGAGTAGGTGAAGCCTAGAAACGCCTAGAATCTGTTCAGCTTCAATTGCTTTTACATGCCTAGAAGATCTCTTGAATTAAAATAAATAACCTAAAATTTAACATAAATCAACAAAAAACAGTATAGAATAACTTGTCCGTCTAAAAACCTAACCAATTGTAACAGCTCTAAGACAGTATTTAAGGGAAGCACAATTAGCAAGCAGAATTTAGAATTTTTGTGTTTTTTAACCCGTCTGTAATTTAATATCCCTTGGGATCACACCTCAGCCCGGCAGATGGCGTTAGTACACAATGTTTGTAAACCGCCAATAAAACCTACAGAAGAAGTAGGCCCCGTTCTCGCCACTGGTGCGTCACTTGTGCACTTGTGCTTGGTCATGCCTGTAGTGATGATAGTTGGCCTCACTGGGGCGTCAGTGTGGGGGCTAAATACCACCGCTTGTAGACGTTCTTCTTGCAGGCAGGCCTATCCATAGACATACTGTATAGTATGGGCCTATCAGCCTACTTGCATACTGTCCCACTTGGTAGCCTGACGGCTATCCCTTGACAGACAAGGCCTCAAAATTGGAGGCTGTGTCCCTCCCGCTTCGGGTCTGTATCCATTTTTATTTAATTGCATTTTCTTAATAGACCTATATGTTAGCATATGCTTTCCACAAAGTTTTGGACTGAATCTTCGTTAAAGAACTGTAGTTCAACATGTTACGGATTGTCTATATCGTCAAAATGTTCCTATTTTCAGTGCAAACACTTATTTGAATTATGGCAGCAGATTGCACGATAGTAACCCACTGGTTAAGAAGACTTACGCCGTCTTACATAAACAGTGAAAGTTTGGATGGCCTACTACTTGTTTTCACGTTCAGTGTTGTTTGCTATCTTTTAGACAGCCTAGGGTTGTATTTTGGGAGAATTACATGCCAGTAGTGGGGGAAGACATGTCTAGTACAACAATTCCACTCGACGGTCACCTTTTAGGAAATCTAATCAAATGTTTGACTCTGACCATCCGAGATGACTCTTCTCATGACGAAATTTCCCGCATACAGGCTTTAAGGGCGCTTCATCTGGAGCTCGCTACGCCTCTACCAAAGGAGGAAAGCTATATATGGTAGTGGAAGTGGGTGTGGCGAGCGCGCTGAACTCGGTCACATGACTTGTGTTGAGAGAATTTGTTGTTCAAGGGATTTGACTGTGAGAGTCATAGCGCCACGACCAGGCAACCACGTTACCGCACAATTGTGAAGGCATAACGCAATGGTGTGCAATTCCTAATCTGCCTATTTTGCACGAGGATGTTGTTCTTTGCAGGTCAATTGCCTCACGTACGCTAGATAGCAGTTCTTCTTTAATCGCCTCGTATACCATTTCACTTGAGTAATCTGAGTGTGAGATCAGCGTTGCATGACTCAACACAGGAGTTGCATGCAGTCATCACCTTACGGTTGGATATCGGGTGCATGAATTTAGGATTTTAGAGGGAAGAGATAAACAACGAATAAGGTAGGTGTTCTTTAATGAGAGGCTACACTATCTCACCTCAAATGGGGTCGATGGCTTGTTTACAAGCACTGTCCCACTGAACTGCATAAAGACTCAAGTTCAGTGGCGTAACATTGTATTTAATTTGTGAGCAACATGTCGTACATACTGCACGGTAGTTAATAAAACAGAGGGAAATGGAGTGTTCTCAATAGTGTGGTGTATTTCAAGGCTCTATAATAAAAAAAACAGCGCGACAATAACCTGGCTGACGCGGATCGTGTTGACTATAGGCTACATAAGAGCACGCGCGGAGGCTTCAATGTATTGTCCCTTCAACACTTTTCATTCTGTTCGTAACCTTTGGTTGGTCGTTTGGGGTGCATTGTTGCCTCATTTTGTTGCAGTGTGCCATGGCATTAGTGACTCGATAATCCTTTTTCTGCAACAAAGGACTTCTCGCAAATAGCGCTGAGCTGGCTGGGGGGTGGTTGGGTCAGGGAGGGCTGGCGTGTAGTAGGCTACGCAGTGTTTTTTTCTCGATGTATGGAGAGGGGAGGAGGAAGGGAGGGGATGCCCCAGTATCAGATACAGGTACTAGGCTGCTCTCATCATATATGCACGAAGATGGGGTTTGTGTTTAAATTGAGAATAGTTGGGGATTTGGTCATTGTGATTGACGTTGCAAGCCTATTAAACGCGTTACCTCGTTGGTTGAGCTAAAAGTGGGTCTTGTGTAACTAGGGCATTGTGTGTCTTGTTCCAGTAACATGGTTGTCCTGTAAAAGAGCTTTGTACCCGTTTGATTTCCCAGAGAGGCATGTGCGTTGTCGTTTCACCCTTACTTTTATGCAATACAGACAAGTGGACTGTGTGCAATATTAGCCTAAATCAGGTCTCTACGTGGATAGGTGGACGTGTAGCGTAGCCTGCTCTCAGCTGACAGTCCAGCTATTCAGTCACCTCTGAACACGATCAGGGCAGCTGCTACTGTGCTATTTTGAGGTGCGCAGCCTACAAGTTGAACAGGGTGATTGAGAGGCTGCAACTGTACTTCGGATAACCTGCGGACTGTGGTGATAACGAACAAGAGTCTGTCAGTGACTGTAGAGAGATGTTGTTGAAGAGCTATATAGTCACGAAAGTATCAAAATGTTTATTGATGTTAAATACATGAGCTACACGTGAGCTTGTTTTGGCAAGGGCCTCCGTATGAAAGCTCGGTCGCCACCACGAGGGTTGCCGTCTTTGACAGTTCAGTCAGTTGGACTGGCTATAGATCATGGCTTAGTAACAAAAGCAGGAAGTGACTGTCTGGCTGGCACAGACTATGATAAATGTGTGTGATGCACAGAAGGTCATCCCTCTTGGCCAGACATTTAAATAAGTGACACTGGAGACGAGTTTATGGGAACAGTTTACTTGCTTTGTCTTACTAAACCACTATTATCTGTTGTTTACCTGTTATAAAACAGTGCCAGATTAAGAAATCCAGTGAAATGAGAACCCAAAGCTGAGAAATGTGGAAAAGAGCTGTTTGTTTTTGCTAGTGTTTTTCTTTCCCACAACCATTTGCTGTAGTCCACACTGCAGTTGTATATAAGAGTGTGGGTGCATGCATGTGTGTGTTTGTTTACATGTAGGCTACATAAGTACCTTTAATTTATGTGTGTATGAAGTACATCAGTAATAAAATAATAATGTTTTAACAAGCACATGGTCCTCCTGTGACAGTGTCAAGTGAATCCCATCTGACATCTGGTCACAGGTGTGTTACTTTAACCACCCAGGCCACCACTGCTCCAGCAGTGTTGTGCCTGTTGATGCAGATTGACTTAGTGCTCATGCTTACAGATAGGGATTGAACTACTGGTGATGCTGTCATCTACGCCCCAGTTGTGACATTCCCACCCAGACCTTGTCCATTCACCATTAGGGTTGGGACTAGCCCTCCCATCGGCCTACACAATAGGAACACCCCTGGGCCATCGTTCTCCTGAATAATGACCTCCTCTGTTTTCTTTTCAGAGTTTTCTTTTCAGAGCTGAACCCATGAATGAAGGAGGACAGTCCCTTTCTAGATGCCCCGAGCCAATGTGGAGAGGTAGTAGGCGAGAGGGATGTGATGAGAAGAGGTGGACGAACAGGAGAGGATTCTGCTCCCCATGACCCCTTATTTAATTAGGGCACAGTTTACAGGGCGCATATTTATTTATTATTTATTTATATTGGGATTTATTATATTTATTTGTTCTGTTTTCACGGAGGACTGATTCCTGCTCCAAGCACTTGGAATTTTACTGAAAGTTGTGGCACATCAAACATCGTTGAGTTGATGATTGCGCTCCCAGTTGGATACTGTGTGTTGAGGAAACAAGTTTTTTTTTGTGCTGACTCTTGAGTGTTGCGTGTGGTGAGACTAGGGGGGGGTGAGCCATGACACCCCTCCAACCCCACACGTAACCGCCACCCCACCCCTCCCCTGACCCGCCTCAAGTTTGCCCTTCATGAAAGCCATGAGTTTACCCTTACAGCAGAAGGCCAACAACAACAAGAGAACCGGCAAGCGCATTTCTTTCTTCAACGACCAGGGTGCGACCATGAAGGAGGCCTCCCAGAACGCCTCCGAGGGGCCCTACTATGGCCTGGCCGGCCTGGCCGGGGATCCCGGGCACGGCAACCCCCCCCCAGGAGCGGCAAGCTCAGCTGCCGAGGGGCAGCGCATCTTCCTCAACTCGGTCATCTTCAGCCCGGAAAAGGGCGAACAGAGCCACGGACATTACCAGCAGATGATGCCCAAGAAGTGGGCCCTGCAGAACCCTTCCCAGCAGCCTCAGCAGAGGACCGCCGGTGGTGGTTGGTCACAGGGCGTCACCATGACAACATGGACGCAGAACTTTGCCTCAAATTTGACTTCTCAGAACACTTTCCCCAAGCAGATGCCTTCTGAGGACATTGCGCCTCAACAGCAACAGCAGCAGCAGCAGCAGCCAGATGACAAACCACCACCGCAGCAGCAGCAGCAGCAGCACCAACACCAACTACAGGTGCCCAGCTCCTCCATAGACTCCTACAGGGACTCTGCTAAAGGACACGCCATAGACTGGGAGCAGCAGCAGCAGCAGCAGCAGCAGCAGTCACAACAGCAGCAGCAGCAGCCACCGCAGCAGCAACCCTTTCAGCCGAGCCATAAGCCTGCGGGCCTGAACACCCAGCAGCTGTCGGGGTCCAACCCCGCCGGCACGTCAGTGCTGCAGCCCTTCCAGGTGGCCTTCGGGCAACCTAAACAGCACCTGCCGGCTGGCTACTACCAAGTGTTCCAGCAGCAAGCTGGAAGCAGGACGTTGCCAAATTTGAGCTACAGCATGCAGACGAACTCGCAGAACCAGATCCAGTCCTTGCAAAAGCACGATCAACAGCATGTACAGAGACAGCAGCAACAGCAACAGCAACAGCAACTGATCTTGCAACAGCAGCAGATGCAACATCAATACCAACAGCAACAGTTAATTAATCAGCAATCTGTTCCACAGCAGTCACACCAACACCAGCCCCAGCCCCAGCCCCAGGCCCAGCCCCAGACACAACACATAGTCCATCAGTCACAACAGACCCAGAAGCCGACACAACACATACAGCACTCGGAGCAAATGCAAGAGCTGCAGCCACAGTTGGAGCACACCTCTCACATACAGCAACATCAACAGCAACAACAGTCGTCCATGCAGCATATACATTTACATCAAACGCTGCAGCAGACGACGCAACAGCAGTCACAAAAAACACAGCAGTCCCAGCCTACTCTTCCCCCGCAGAAAAGCGAACCCCAAATTCAGCAGCGCACTCACCACATTCTGGAGTTCCACGTCAGCGGCGGTCAGTCCCACAGCCTCCCCCCGTCACATCCGGACCAGCAGCCGACCCAGCTGATTAGCCACTCCCGTTTGCTGTCTGATAAATTGGCCCAGGACATCCAGTACCCCTGTGACCCCCAGCCGTCGCCTCCCATAAGCATGCAGCCCGTCGACAGCGACGACGAAGACGATGAAGCCTTGCAGCGCCCCCACAGGCCGCGCCCCCTGCCCAGGGAAGACGAAGGGGCTCAGGGCAAGGACAACCCCTTTCTTATGCCTGTCCTGGAGCAGAGCCAGGGGCCTCAGGCCACCCAAGAGTCCCAGAAGGGAGCCTCCGAGGGGGCAGCCAGAGTGCTGGTTGGGGGGGAGGAGGTGAAGGCTGCTCCGATGGGGGTGATCCAGAGCACGCGGAGGAAGAGGAGGGTCTCCCAGGAGGCCAACCTGGAGACGCTGGCCCAGAAAGCCTCCGAGATGGAGTCCCTGCCATCGCATGTTGTGAAGGTAAGGTGGCTCTTTTGTTTGCTTCTGCCTGATCCGCCAAGATTTCAAGTACTGTAATTAATTTTTATTACAAACCATTTTGTATTATTATTAATAACATAATGACATATAAATACAATTATTAATACAAGTATTAATATTATTTATGTGCATTTCTCTGGGGCCGTGTAATGTTCCTAATTTTTAAATTTAGAATAAACCCTGAAGTACACTCTGGTTTTTAGAGTTGACATATTTTAGTTAGTATGTACAAAAAGATTGAGTACTGTCACACAGTACACCTTAATTTACATATTATCTTGGTAATGTGTACCACATTCATAATTTACTGTGGTCTATTGCAACAGTGGCTTTGTGTCAACAAAGACCCAGACTCTTTGTCTGTACTGTGACTCTTCCTGCCTTCCTCACACGAGCCCATAATACTTTATGTAAACATTCAACAACAGTGCATAGCCAACATATTTGTTTAAACCTAAGAAGCCTGTGATCCATTATGTAGGTTATGCAATGACTTGAATGAGCTTGAATGTGATTCCTGTGTAGCTACAAGTGGACACTTTTTAGGAGGTAAACAAAGATAGTGCATTTTTATTTCATAGGGAGTAGAGAAGAGAAGGCTTGGATTTTTCCCCTCCGATTTGCACTTCCTTTCTTCTTCCTGCAGTTCAAGTGTGGTTGGTAGGGGCTAGCAGGGAGAGAGGGCTTTTGAAGGTGTCACTTCTGCACTGGTTGGTCAGGTTTCAGTCACGCTGAATGCAGGCCCACTGTGGGGTAGGGGGGAATGAGGCGGTTGAGGTGATGTTGCTCAACAAAACCCAGGCTGCTCGCTGCAGCGGCTGGCTGTAGTCATATGAGCTGTGGTAAACAAAACACTTGCCCGCATGTTCCCCCAGCACAGTGTAGATCAGCAGGAGCTGGGAGAGCCCTTGTGAAACAGGTTTATTGTGCAGTCCCACTGATTTTTTTCTGTGACGGCAGGCCCTCTAATAACTGGCTGGCTGTCAGTGGTCTGCAACAACAGCTAACTGTCACCGCACTGCTGTTGGTGACCAGAGACCGCTGACTGAGTGTCGTGTAATTAGGGCCTAATGTCAGCTAACCTGGGATGCAACTGTGCTGACTGAAATTGACATGCTGCTGGCTAATGAAGGGTTTTGTTTTGCTTCTGTTCTAAAATGGTCGCTTCATGTGGTATAATACATTATTTTATGAAGTGGTTGTGAGCATAAGATAAATAGTTTCATCTCTGGGTCGATCAATAATAAACCCTTATGACATTATTACAGCATCTGCTTGTGTATAGCAGAGGTCATGACCTGGTGCTGTTGATCTGACTGCTTAAACGCTTCTGCCTTTTCTGTCTCTGGCCAGCACACTGCTGTCATAAAAATGAGGGAAGGGGAAGAAATCACTGATTAAAATCGAGTCAGCAGTTTTAACTTTAAGCTGTGGTGTTTTAAAGCAATTACCAACAACCAGACTAAATAAATCTTATCCTTTTATCTCATGCCCTGTGCTGTTCAAGACATCTCTAAATGTGTGCAGTCTGTTTAACATTACACCTTTGGTTTGTTTGATCCTTGTTTCATCTAAGAAAATACACCAGCATATGCTCATAATTGTAGGTAACAGAGAGGGGGGGGGTTGCTTGCATTTGATCTTTGCAAGTGTGTGTGTGTGTGTGTGTGTGTGTGGGTGTGGTGCGCGTGTGTTGACGGGCCTGCTGCTGTTTCTCTCAGCAGCCCCCTCCTTCCTCTGTGGTTGATCACATGGGGTGTTTTGGTGTTTGTTTATGTGTGTTGTAGTGAGGACACACACACACACACACACTCTAGTTACCCTGAGAAGAGGGCAAGTTTCTAACATTACAAACGTGATTTTCAACTCATTATGCATTCAGTCTCTACTTGGTGCTTATCAGGAACACATATATATATATATATATATATATATATATATATATATATATATATATATACACAGTAATGTATGGCTGCTAGACAGGTGTGAAAAAATGCTGTCAACTACAAATGCCTTCAAAAATGGAAGTGTTAATCATTTATGTTCATCAATTAACAAAATGCAGTGACTGAACAAAAGAGAAACCTCATACAGTGCAAGGTGCACATGGGATTAAAGCCTTAGGCCCCATTTCCACCAACACTCTCCGAATACACCACGTAGACAGCAAGTGCCCGTTTTCGATCCATATTGATTTAGAATGCACGTTAACAGATTAGACCATGTCCATCGCACGCATGATCTGAGCGTATTCTGTTACACATACATACATATTGTACACAGTTACATGCTGTACACGATCAAGTCGGTGGACATTAGGCCTTAGACTACACTAATATGCTGGTGTTTCAGTTTGTCTGTATTACCAGTACTCAGCGTGACTGCAGCTCTTTCTTTAAAATCATTCAAATTATTATAAATTATTATATATTTATCCCTCCTTTACTACTGTGGTAGTCGAGGTAGAGACCTGACTACTACCTCATGTCATGCTGGAAATGGTGACTTACAAATACAAAACAAAAACTTTATTAAGTGGAAATTTGTCTTCAGTTTCCCAAAAAAAATAAAATCGACATTTAATTTACTGCTATGGCACTACGCAAGCATCACATACACATACAAACCCAGCATTTTATATTAAAAATGGAGGAAAACCTGTGATATAACAACCTGTGATATATTCATGTCTGAGTGTGTGACTATGCACAAACAACACCTGTTGGGCTAATCCAATGTATAGATATTCCTTGGCAGTATCTTATCTGGTGGTTTGTATGTCACCCATTCATCTCTATGCAAACACTCAGTGACGTGATACATATGAGAAACACTTAGTAAACATGATGGCAGTAGAGACCAACAGCTCTCAAAGAGTGAGAGAAAATATTTTTTGTTTTAGTTCTGTGGGGCCTTGTATGGTACTGTTGATTGCACAAGTCTTGGTCAGACAGTGAACATGAAACCAGGAAATGAGTACTTGAGCAACTGAGATTTCCTTCTGGATGTCTCTTCAGTGTGTAGTGGGTAAAGTGTAATGCACTGTTTTGCTTTCTCCTTTTCACCATCCCCCTTTCTCTGCATGTGTCTGTGTGTGTGTGTGTGTGTGTGTGTGTGTGTATGTGTGTGTGTGTGTGTGTGTGTGTGTCTGTGTCTGTGTGTCCATGTGTGTGTATGGCAATATGTGTGTGTCTTGTGTATCTGTGTGTCCATGTGTGTGTATGTCAATATGTGTGTGTGTGTGTATGTGTGTATGTGTTTATGTGTGTGTGTGTGTGTATCTGTGCGTCTGTCTGTGTGTGGTTGGGTGTCCTATCCCCAAAAGGAGCCCCACAGGCCCTGGAGTCCTGCGTCGGGTCACTGCCTGAGGGAGCGGGAGACGGAGGGCGTAGCAGCCAAGCGCCACCGTGACGAGTCCCTCCTGCCCCTCGTCATCCCCGTGTCTGTGCCCGTGCGGCCCATGGAACAGGGCTCCTCCCCTGAGCAGGACCCCGCTGCCATTGGCCAGAGCTGGATCGGCCACACCCCCTCCCACATGGAACACAAGCCGTCAGTCATCGTGACGCGGCGCCGATCTCTTCGTAGTTCTCTGTCCGACAACTCTGGCCAGGTGTGTTGAAAATAGGATACTGTTTTTGTGACTTTTAATCTGCTCCATTAGGCATACAGACTGCATCCATCCATCCAGCCATGCATCCATACATCATTCTGTCAATCAGTCAATCAATCCATCAGTCGATCAATCCGTCTGTCTGTCCGTCTGTCATTCATCCATCTTTCTCAACCAAACTACAAACACTGCCATTCAAAAACATTTTAGCGGAAATGTAATTGCACTCTCTCCCTCTCTCTCCCTCTCTCCCTCCCTCTTTCTCTCTCTCTCTCTATATTTGCTGTCTGCGCTCCACCTCTGCTCCTCCTCATTCAGAATGGCGGTGCGGAGGATGAGAAGGACGGTGACGGCAAGACGGCCAAGTCCAAGCGCCGGCCGCGTCCTGAGCCGCTCTTCATCCCGCCGCCCAAGCTGGGCACGTTCATCGTGCCGGCGGTCTACTCCAGCATCACTCCCTACCAGAGCCATCTGCGCTCGCCCGTGCGCCTGGCCGACAGCGCCCAGGCCATGCCCCCTTACACGCCACCCCCCCATCCTCAGCCCCGTGCGCGAGGGCTCCGGCCTCTACTTCTCCACCTTCCTCTCCAATGCTGCCGCCGCTGCAGCTGCCGCCGCCGCCGCCGGGAGCCACGTACTGCCCCCGGTGGTCACCCCGAAGTCTGCAACGCGCAGCCTGCTCCGATCCAGTAAGCCATTTTCTTCATCCAGTTTCTTACCTCTCTGGAGTCTGCTATTAATGTGTGTTTCTACGGTTTCTCTGTGGTTATGTTATATGGGCATATTGGGGGTGATCATTGATTGTGATTATGAAATTCTAACACAAAATGAAAATTAAGCAACTTCTACTTATATCTGCAAAACGTAACACGATTTGGCGATTTTTAAGTAGTAGTCAAGTAGTAGTTAATAAGTAGTCAAGACTTATTTTGGCCCATCTGTCGGTGCATCCCAAATCGTGTCTGTTATGGCTAGTTGTACATTTCACACTGAATAATGACTTAGATGTCACTTTCTATGTGTTTGAGAGTTCTTGAGTACTTCTGCTTTGTTTTACTTATTCAGACAGCTGTGATATCACACCTCCTGTGCTCTCTGCCATGAGTGAAGCCACACCAGTCAGCCTTGAGCCGTAAGTAACGACAACACACACACACACACACACACACACACAAACACACAGAGACACAGAGACACACACACACACACACAGGCACAGTAAAGTCAAAATAATGTTGAATGTAATGTTCAACACAGAAAAAACTGCCTTCAGTCGTTTCTTCGCATCTTTTTTAGACACACATTTCTGGTATTTTTTCCCATTAGTAAACCTAATACGGCTTCTACTTTACTGGGTCTTTAAGAAAGTGAGTGATTTGGCGGTGGCAACAAGATGTCGTTTTTGAAGCACACAAAGCTTGCATACTTTAATGAAGCCAAGGTAGTTTTGCTATATTTTACAAATAAAGGCTATGTCTGCCTCGTCTTGTTGGTCGTGTAGCTGTGTTTGTGCACTTGCTCACAAACAACTACCGGTAGTTTTCCTTACGCAGAACAGGTGGCGTGGCACCCTTAAACGACTGCATCTAAATAATAAATAATAATAATACATTTTATTTGTTACACGGCGCCTTTCAAAGCACTCAAGGTCACCTTACAGAAAATAAAATAAAAAATAAATAAATAAAGGAATCAACTTTAAAAAACAATATCAGGAGCATAAAAACAGTGAGCATATGAGAAGGCCCTTGCACCCATTGTGTTGAGTAGGATGTCTGGTTGGACCAGTAATCCTGCATTAGATGACCGCAGTGAACGTGAGGGTGAATAGATCTGCAACAGGTCCTTAACATATGATGGGGCAAGATTGTGGATGGCTTTAAATGTAATTACTGTAATCTACCGCTGAGCCCTGCAGTTTGTTGATGAAAAACATAGTAAATGTTGGTGCATCCCTCCTCAGTGAGATCAGGTGCAGGAGAAAAAATTGCAATAAACCAAAGAGAAAAGCATTTGCACACTGGTCTGCCACACTGAGTGCAAATTGAGTGGGTCAACGATAGCAATTGGACAACTCTTAGGCCTCAACTCTTAGGCCTCATTTCCACCGGCTTGAGCGTGTACAGCGCGTATCCGTGTACAATAGGTTTGTATAGGGGCAGAATACGCTCAGATCACGCTTGCGGTGGAAATAGTCTCATCTGTTAACGTGCATTCTAAACGAATACAGACAGAAAACGGGCACGCGCTGAACACGCAGAGAGTTTGGTGGAAATGAGCCCTTAGGGATTACACTAGCTGACAAAACACAGCAGCAAACACATTTTACTCTCAATGCTGTTGAGATGTCTCTGGGCTTTTGCTTGTGCCTCTGAGCGCAAACTGCTTTTGTTGGCACACACATTTAGCTGTCAAGTGTGTGGTTGAAGGTGTTTTTTTATTATTCCCAAAGTCTGCTTATTGGACGCCGCCCCCCCCCCCCCCTCTACCCTCCTCTCAGCAGGTCCTCTGCTCTTTTGTTGTGTGTTTCTGGCTGGCTGTCCAAAGAGGTTTAGCCGGTCCCTTAGAAAGCCTCTCTCACTCATCCGCATCAAATGTGTGATCCAGGAAGGAAAAGTGCTGTGCGTGTGTGCGTGTATGTATGTGTGTTTGTATGTGTATGTCCTTGTGCTGGTCTGTTCATTGTGTGTGTGTGTGTGTGTGTGTGTGTGTGTGTGTGTGTGTGTGTGTGTGTGTGTGCGTGTTTGTTGCATCAATATTCCGTCCTCTAGTAGAGCATGAATCACAGGGCCAGCCCTTATGACTACTAAGACTCTGAGAGCCCAATGTCTGGCATAGTGACTCACTTGTGTGATTCCGCCATGGATTTGGGAATGCACAATGGGGGAGACAAAACACCTCTTGTTTCCGGGGAGGGAGACGAAGAAACATCAGCCTTTCACTTCCCCCAGCGTTTGGGGGGCTGGGTGGGGGTTAGGAGGGGGGGTGCTGTTGAGGGTGCTGTTGTTAATGGCAGAGGCCATGCAGATGTAGTCAATAAAGACCCCTTTCTCTCCCCCAGAGAATGTTACTCACATTTTTTATCATTTACTTTCAGAATATTTCTTCAAGAGTACAGTGGTCCCTCGTTATTCGCAGGAGTTACGTTCTAAACATAACCCGCGATAGGCGAAATCCGCGAAGTAGTCAGCTTTATTTTTTACAATTATTATAGATGTTTTAAGGCTGTAAAACCCCTCACTACACTTTATACACTTTTCTCAGACAGGAAAAGTTTACACCTGCAAACATACAGCACTCCAGAGTCACACAGCTAGCGGTGGAAGATTTATGTAAATTTTACAAGCTGAGCGTATTCTGTACTATGCAGGAGATTGCATGCACTAAAAAAATCCGCGAAACAGCGAGGCCGCGAAAGGTAAACCGCGATATAGCGAGGGACCACTGTATTGGACAATTATTTTTTCATTTCATATTACTACATAGCATTAATATTTATAGATCTGTAGTCGCCATTGCCTGTGCCTCCAACCACAAGTTTTTGGGGGTGTGGGCTGTTAATAGTCTGGTAAACCAGCCCCTCGTACTTCATTTCATTTTGTACAGAGGGTCTGGCCGTGCTACCATTGACATTGCTGTATTAGACACCAGCCGAATCCTAGCCAATCAGCAAACAGAGTGCATGTTCGTGAGCGATGACGTTGACTTTGTATGCTACATTTGAATTGTAGTGGGTAGGCAGGCTAATTGCATAAGTGATGATTGGGTAAAGGCAGAGCCACTTGTTTTAAACATCAGCAGAGTCCACACCTCCAGGAATAAACACTGCCAGACCCTCTGTACAAAATGAAATGGAGTACGAGGGGCTGGTTTACCAGGCTAGGCTGTTAATAAACATTGATTGGAAAACTACATGCTGGTTGGCTGTGCATACAATTCAGATGTTAGCCTGAGAGTTGCCTGCGGGTTTACTCCCCTCGTGTGACTCTAATTAAAAATTTGCCTGAGTGTCTCTGCGACTTCAGAGACCAGTGCTGTTCTTGTTAATTCTTGCTAATTCTTGCTTATCAGAGGCGTGATGGAGTGGGCCGTTATGTAACGGCGCGCGAGTGTGGAAGTGGCTCTCTTGTTGTCTAATTTGGCGTCGTCAGTGGTCCAGAAGCCCAGTGTTTGAGTGGGAGGCGGTGGGAGAACACGCAGCTCTGTGGGACAGCAGCCCTGCTCCGTGCCAAATGCTCATCCTCTCCTCTCTGCTCCTCTCCTCTCCTCTGCTGCCACCACAACACACACGCACACACGCACACACGCACACACACACACACACACACACACACACACACACACACACACACACACACAAAAGCACACGCAAGAGCACACACAAACACACGCACACACACACAAGAGCACACATTCACACATACACACAAGAGCACAAGGAAACACACACACACACACACACACACACTCAAAAGCACACATAAATACTTGCACATATACACATATATGCACAGTCACATGCATGCACACACATACACAGACAAACACACACACACACACGCACACGCACACACACACACAAACACTTGCATGCACACACATGCAAATATATACACCCTGCCCACAGAGCTTCTTTTCAAACTTCTTTTCTCACATTCTTGTCCCTGTCCTCATTGTTTAATCCCTGCATGTATTTTAGCGAACACAAGCCATAGACGTCGTGTGAGAAGGCACCTCTTTTAAGCGCCTGCCTGTCTCCATGGTGACAAGGGTCTGTCCTTGAGGAGATAAATGTCAGGCTGAGGAACAGAACAGATATAGACTTTATTGCTCTATCTCACAACTACTGAAAGTCTCTCTCTGCCCTTTCGTTTCTTTCAGGTCGGGGAGGATTTTTGTGGTGGTGTTTTGAGAGGAAAGGGTGGTAGTTTTACTGCTATTTCTTAGGGAGGGTCGAAGAATTCAGTTGCAAAAAAAGCTTCATTTTTTTAATCTGTATTTTCATGAGTTGTTCTTAGTTTTGCACTCCATGTCATATCAATGGAAGTGTTACACCCAACTGCAGTTTGATTGTTATTTCTTGGCCTGCAACAAAAAAAACATGATTTATGAACAATTGAAAATGTGGACTAAAATTTTTTTTTTAATGTGAGCTCTTCTTATGTTTAATGGCTTTCTCTCCCTATATGTCACTCTCTCTAGTTGTATTGCCAAAACATTACAATTTAGAGTTATATATACATATGCATACATACATCTTTCTCTTTCTACCCCCCCATCTCCTCCACAGGCGGATCAACATTGGGGTGCGCTACCAGGCAGAGATCCCTGAGCTGTGTGAGCGCCCAGCCTCCCAGTACGACCAGCACAAGGCTGACATGGTGTGGAGCCCTCTGCCCCAGCTGGACACCCAGCCCAGTCTGCTGGAGAGAGGTACATAATCACACACACAGGCACAGGCGCACACACACACGCACACACACACACACACACACACACACACACACACACACACACACACAGAACACTTGCTCACGCATATAACACAACATACTGTACATATACATATACACATACACACACGTGCATGCAAACACACACCACACACACACTTTCACACTTGTACTCATACACAAAACACTTGCTCACGCATACAGTACAACATGCACATACACACACACACACAAACAAACACACACCAAACACACTTTGCACTCACACACAAAACACTTTATGCTCACGCATAAAGTACAACATATACATATACACACTCACACACACATGCACAACCACACACATGCACACATACACACCCACACACACAGTGCTTGGCTGCATCACTGCAGCCGCATGTCTGCAAGGCACTGTGAAACCACAGGAGCTGAGTAGTGAGATTGTAACCATACCACAGTGATCGAGATGGCCTGTGTCGACACTTGAAACCTTTACCATGTCTTGGTACAAAGTCATTGGTTGTATAACAAGAGTGGCCTAATGGTGCATCACGAGGATCCATTTCCTCAAGGTTTTGGTTTGCTCTGCTGGTGGTTATCATGTTTGTCTGTTCCCTTAATTCGTGACACAGGTTTTTTTTTTTTTTTTTTTCACCTCGAAACGACACATGATAAATGAGGGGGATTTGTGTGGAGGTGAGAGTGTATTGGTGAGAACTGGCCAATCATTCCAGAGTTTTGTTGACGCACCTTTTTTTTTTTGTTATTTTTTCACCTCCCACTGTTAAAGTGGTGATTAATCTCATATCCGTCACGCCGTATGGTACTCAAAAAGTCAAAGCTGGCGTATATGGCACAGATTGTTGTTGCTTTTACATATGCTGCACCCTAAGCCTGGAATGCAGTCCAGAACATTTCTAAACCTTTTTTCCTATATTTCCCCAGTTGTGATGGTTGGTTAGAGCGTGTCGTGCAAATTGATTCACTTTCAAATGTGGGATGACATTTGGGCATTTTGCTGACAAACTTTTGATATGCCATAGTGTACTTCATGGTTCTAATATGATATTACCAGATACAAATGATGTGTTTAATATCTGCTTTGGGTAAATGGTGGCTTGGCTCCTCTCTTCCTACCATAATCTTTCTATTTTTTGATGTTTGTTTTGTTAAAGAGATGTAAGTTGGCCTCTAGTGACCTCTAGTACCCTCATCTTAAAAAAAAGAAGTCTCGTTAAAATTGATTGTGCTTCATTCAGACTGAGACCTGCAGCTTGTCTTGTGTTTCAGAGTGGAAGTCTGCAGCTTCAGTTGCAAGGCGACTCTTGCTGTTGTTTTGAAGTTGTCCTAGATTAAAGCTCATTATCATGTACACTCTCCCTCCCTCCCTCCCTCCTCACTTCTTCCCCTCTTTCATTCTCTCTCTCTCTGTCCATCACCCGCATGCACTTTCTTTCTTTCTTTCTTTCTTTCTTTCTTTCTTTCTTTCTTTCTTTCTTTCTTTCTTTCTTTCTTTCTTTCTTTCTTTCTTTCTTTCTTTCTTTCTTTCTTTCTTTCTTTCTTTCTTTCTTTCTGCATCTCTTTACCTCTCTCTACCTCTTTCTCTCCATTTCTTTCTCTCTTTCTCCCTCTCTCTGTGTCTTACTCTTCTTTTTGTGCACGCTCTCTCTCTGTCTCTCCCACTCTCTCTCTCCCACTCTCTCTCTCTCTCTCTTTCTTTCTCTTTTGTCTCTTCCACAGTGAAGGACCTGCTGCAGCTGGCATGCTCCAGTGCTCTGACGGGGGGCGGCACCAATCAGGAGCTGGCCATGCACTGTCTGCACACGTGCAGGGGTGACGTGATGGTGAGTGAGTGAGTGAGTGAGTGAGTGGGCCGCCGTGAGCCTCCACTGTGAGTCAGGCCTCGCCGGGTGCTTTGGACCGCAGCTAGCACGGCCAGCCAGCCAGCCAGCCATAGACCTGATCCCCTTAATGCAGCTTAGCACCTTAAATGGCCCCTTGAGTGAGTCAGAGATGGCCCTCAGATTATAGGGGCAGAAGAAAATGTTGACTTTGTGACATTAATAAGACACTTGGGTGCACACACACACATACATGCACACACGCGCACACAACTGCACACGTGTGCGCACACACACACACACACACACAGACACACACACATGCACACAGTGAGATGCGTTATTTTCTTCAGTCATGTCCCTGGTAGGTTCAGAGAGTTCAGATTCATATGACATGGTATCTGCCCTTGTCTGGCAGCTAAAAGGTTTAGGTTCATTCAGACCTAAAGACATGTATCTCCTGTTTCTTGGGAGTATTTAGTTATCTTGGAAGAACACCTCCTTAGGCCTTGCCATAGAGCTTTTGCCATGGAGCTATTGTCTTGTGAGTTGAGCCTATAAAATCAGTTGAAGTCAGGAAGGTGTGTTACTGACTGTTGGACAGTAATGCTCTGGAACTCAGAATAATATAGCCTTAAGGAATGCTCCTATATACCTAGTAGCGAGGACCTCCGCCCCCAGCTACACGTGTATAGCATTGTTGTCAAGGAGATGGAGGACGGTTGGCTCCCATGCCCACTCACTCTCTCCCACGCTTATATCTCTTCTTATCTTATGTGGTGTGCTGGCATCCAGTAACCAGGCTACATCCACGGATGGCCAGCCACTGCGTGCAAGAATATTAAAAATATTCTATGTGGTGCGTATTAGGTTTGTGCTTGAATTTGATGTGTGTCCACATGCGTAGATGCATGTATTTTGCCAGCACACTTTCTTTCTTTCTTTCTTTCTTTCTTTCTTTCTTTCTTTCTTTCTTTCTTTCTTTCTTTCTTTCTTTCTTTCTTTCTTTCTTTCTTTCTTTCTTTCTTTCTTTCTTTCTTTCTTTCTTTTTTTCTTTCTCTCTCTCTCTCTCTCTCTCTCTCTCTCTCTCTCTCTCTCTCTCTCTCTCTCACACACACACACACACACACACACACACACACACACACACACACACACACACACACACACACACACACACACACACACACACTTCATTTGAGTATGCAGCTAAATTAAATCTATATAAGGACACATTGTGGCCTGCATTATCTGCTCAGACATCATCTGCTGAATATGTACATATATGGATAGATAGATATAAGTACTCTATTGACTTGAAGCTGGGAAATTTAATATATATTAAGTTATATATATTAATAAGGTATATCAGTCCATCAGCAACAATTTACCAGAAGCATTGCAGATCCTATGGATAAACATACACTCTCTTCTTTGAAAACCCAGCCATCCTGAGACTCCCTGTGACTAGCCTGTGCATATGACACAGTCTGCGAGACATCAGTAGAGGAACTTGATATTTGTACCCAAAACCAGAAATTGTCTGGACAAGGAATTGATCACACACACACACACACACACACACACACACACACACACACACACACACACACACACACACACACACACACACACACAGGAAAGGAAAGTGAAAGTGATTATTCAACTGTGATTTTTTTTTTTTACCAGGGAGCTCTTACCCTCCTGTTACTGGAAACCCCCATATTTCCCAAACCTCACCCGCTGAGCGACTATCACTACTCAGGTTTGTGCATAACAGTGTGTGCATGTATGCATTTGTATGTCTGTGTGTGTATGTGCATGTATGGGTGTCGTTTGAGGGCTACACTGTCATAATATTGTATAATTATGTTATATATGCATTATTATTAGTCACTCAGACCTTAATGTTGTGCTTGACTCCGCAGGGTCAGACAACTGGACGTTGGCTGAGAAGCGCTTATTTAACAAGGGCATCTCTGCCTACAAGAAAGACTTCTTCATGGTCCAGAAGTTGGTATGGCAACTAGTTCCACTCACTCACAAGTGTAACATCATGAAAAGGAGTTTATGTCCTGACTCCATGTGCTGAGTCACAACATTCAACATGTGTATGTTTGTGTTTGTGTTTGTGTATGTACATGTGCATGTGCGTGTGCAGGTGGGCTCGAAGTCTGTGTCTCAGTGCGTTGAGTTTTATTACACCTATAAGAAACAGGTGAAGATTGGCCGAAATGGAACTCTCATCTACGGAGATGTTGAGCCACCAGAGACCAAACCAACAGAAGAGGAGGTAGACATCAAGGTACGGGAAGAGAACCTCACTCTGTAATGAGAATTCTCATTCCTGTAAATATGCTGTACTTTTTCTGACTATTTTATGAAGGGACCATTATTTGTACTGTAATTCTACATTCTGCGTCCTACCTTTGCTTACTGTGTACGTAAACAGAGCTCTCAGAGGTTGGAGCCTGTCAAGCAGGAGGAAGACGGCAGGAAGTGGGAGAGGTCAGCTCACAGGAAACGAGAGAGCAGTCCAGGAAGACTAACTCAGTCGTCAGTGACCACTGAGCACGTAAGTGGAAGAGACTATGGGGAACAAATGAGAAATGATTGCTCAGCATTAGAAGAGGAAGCTGCTGCTCCATGCTTTCGGGGAGAACTACTGTTTATCATTCCACTGAGTTGCGGATAATTGTGCCTCTGAAGTGCATTTGGTTTTGTCGTGCCACCGATGGTGGTGGTGGTGGTGAACACCAGTGCCATCTTGTGGCCATTGGGGGATGTACACATTAGTTTTTTTAGCAAGTGGGCTTTGACCTTGCTGACCTGGGGTCAGGTGATGTGAAACTCAGATCAGTTGTTCCTGTCAATTTCATCAGAGCTGCTGGACTTGTGACACTTCCAATGTTAAAGATTAAAAACAAAACAGTAAAAGATAAAAGGCTCTGCTGAAGAATGTCCTATCAGGTCATGCAGTCCCCCTTCTACCACTCTGGCTATGTATCAGTGAGCATATATTTTAAACAGGATTAATGCACATCTGTCTTATTAATATTGTGTGTGTGTGTGTTTGTGTGTCTTTGTGTGTGCATGTTTCTATGTTTGTTGTGCATGTGTAGTCAGATAAAGTGGCCGAGAAGACCCAGGACAGCGGTCAGAGGGACCAGGCTGCCTATCCCCCACAGAGACCTGATCCTGGATCTGTACTGAAGACCGGAGCCTCTGCATCTGCCAGCAAAGGCCCCGCTGGGCAGGAGGGGGAGTTCCCCTGCAAGAAATGTGGCAGGTCAGTGATGCCGTCCCAGCCCAACAGGGGTCTCTAGGTAACCACTGAATAAACAAGGGACAATAACATGACTGACAGAGGCAGTAGATTTCAACTAAAGTAGGTAGCATGTGTTGCAGCAATCTGTTTCCACTTCAAAATAGCTGACAGAGACCGTACATTTAAACTAAAGTATGTAGCATGTGTTATAACATTCAGTTTCGTTTATTAGGATTTTGCCTAAGGCCAGGGCATTTATCCCTGTAGTAGTGCTAAAGCATAGTCTTCTCTATTTTAGTCATCTACCCACAGTTTGTGAATGTGTCCTCCAAAGTGTGAGTCCTGATCTTTATCTTCCCAAGGTCACACAGTCCCTGTATATGTGTGTTAGTGAGGGTGTGCTACTGAGTGTGTGTGAGTGTGTGAGAGTGTGGATGAACAAAATACACCATCACTGCTTTGTTTGTAATTTCTATGGAATTACCAGTTACCAGCTTGACTAAATGTAAACAGCAGTATGTTGACACCAGGAGCTGCAGCAGTCCAGGTGCTGCTAGACTGACCATGATGTCCTAAAGTGCGTGTTTTAGTATGCAGTTCAGTCCTATCACACAGGAAGTGTTTTGACCTCAAAAAAAGCAGATAGAAATCTCCAGCTGCGAACAGCAGCCTTGCCCCAGTCATATTCTAAAGAGCTG
Source organism: Coilia nasus (assembly GCA_027475355.1). NCBI lineage: Eukaryota > Metazoa > Chordata > Actinopteri > Clupeiformes > Engraulidae > Coilia > Coilia nasus. Next base: position 17,226,887 of record CM050205.1, read on the forward strand.
CCTATGGCAACAGGCGGCCGGCTTGTTATTATCAACAGTCGCCTAGCAACAGGAGCACAACTGAGATAGGCAGCGCTGTGGCCCGCGAGCTGTGTGTACAGTAGTTTACTCTGCCCAGAGACGGTGAGCCCTCTCTGAATCACTCTCCCCCCTCCACTCCTTTCACCGTGCTTCCAGCCACACACAGCCACGGTTAGTCCCAGACCCAGCGTGTCTACAGACTGACTACACGGCCCACAGAGTAGTTGCACATTTCAGCTGGGATGACTGTCACGGTGCTGTTTGACGGTTGTATTTCTGTTACCTTCATTACAAGTTTGTCCAGCCAAGTGCTGTGACAAGAGAGAGTGACTGCGCACTGAATGTGTTGTGGGAGGATAGACAGATGAGCAGGGAGTTGTCTCTCTCTCTGACGCTGCCAGCTGTTCCCCATATTGTGAAAGCCAGACAAAGATATGATGACTCAAGCACTTTCTCAACTCTAAGCTTTCTAAAAAAAGCCTTCAAAAATACCAAACTGTATGTGGCCATCCAGAATAACACATTTGTATGAAGTAGCACATTAAAGTAACAACAAAGCATTATGGTGAATGGCTATTATGTCATTACGCACATTTAAACATGAATTAACATACTTTAAAGAGGCCTAAGATTTAGAGCTTAGTCTGTTGACCTGTTTACAACAAAAGTGACGCATGTTAAAGTGTACCCCCAGAGATGGGTTATTTGGTAGTGCAGTTCAAACAACCAGCCCATGTCAGTTAGTGTAGAAGGTACAAGTGACCCATTATTTTGGTGTGCAATTATCAGGAAATCCATTAGTGTAAAAGAGACGAACACTACGCAGGACCGATAGCTGTTGCACTCCGATATGTAACGTGTAATTGTAGTCCATAAACCCTGTTTGTCTGTGTACTGTATATATCACAGCAGTATGTTTTTTTTAGACGTCAGTCTTTTCTGACCGCAACTATGCCCTACAAAGCCAAAAGGCAGTAACTACATATGTCAAACTGAGTTTAGACTGGTAATTGACTTTATAACACCTCTTTTGTCTTGTGACTAAATCTATTACCTCTTCCTATTAAAAAGGTACATAAACACATCAGCATTTTTGTCAGTTCCAGTGTTCACGTAGGTACTGCACTTTGCCTTTGTAGGGCAGTAACTGACAACCCTCCCCTCCTCTCTTCTCCTCTCCTCTCCTCTCCTCTCCTCTCCTCTCCTCTCCCTCCCCCCTCCCCTCTCCTTCCCTCCCCTCTCCTTTCCTCTCCTCTCCTCTCCTCTCCCCACCCCTCCTCTCATCCCATTCCCTCTCCTCTCCTCCCCTTTCCTCTCCTCCACTCTCCTCTCCCCTCCCCTCCCCTCTCCTCTCCTCGCCTCTTCTCACCTCTCCTCTCCTTCACCACTCCTCTCCTCTCCTTCACCACTCCTCTCCTCCCCTCCCCTCTCCTCTCCTCTCCTCTCCTCTCCTCTCCTCTCCTCTCCTCTCCTCTCCTCTCCTCTCCTCTCCTCTCCTCTCCTCTCCTCTCCTCTCCTCTCCTCTCCTCTCCTCTCCTCTCCTCCCCTCTCCTGTCCTCTCCCCAGGATCTTCTACAAGGTGAAGAGCCGGAGTGCCCACATGAAGAGCCACGCGGAGCAGGAGAAGAAGGCGGCGGCGCAGCGTCAGCGGGAGGCCGAGGAGCGAGCGGCGGCGGCGGCAGCGGCGGCAGCAGCCCTCTCCGCTGCGCGGCAGAATGGCGCCCAGGACGAGCACGGAGCCGGCAGCAAGAGCAGCAGCGACAACTCCTCGGACGACGAGGATGAGAACGATGAAGACTGGCATTAGGCACAGCATTTGGAGGTTGAGATTTTTAAGACCTGTTACAGCTGGGACTCTGTGTGTGTGTGTGTGTACGTACGTTCAGCTGCGTCCTCCTGATGTCAGGTCTGTATGTGGCTGTCGGACAAAGAGGCATATCAACTGATGTGAAGGTTCAGAAGACCTCGCAGTTAAGTGCGTGTGTGCATCATGTGTGCGTGTCTGTATAATAAGTTTGGTGAGCAATGCCATTTGAGCTGATGGTTTTGTGGGAATGTCCTGAAATGTATGCCACACTCTAAGATGTCTCCCGCCTAATCCCTGTATAGCTGCTGGCCTGTGTAGAAGAACCAGTCAGTTGCTCCTTTTTTAAGTATTTGTGTGTTTTGTCTGTACATGAAATCAAGTCAGGGACATGAATGTGTGCAAGAGCAATGCTATTGTGTGAGTGTGTGTGTGTGACTGTGTGTGTGTATGTGTGACTGTGTGTGTGAGAGAGAGACAGCTAGTGAGTGTGAGTATGTCTCAAAAGCTATCAGGGGTTACCTACCTTATCACTTTCATGTTTTCTATTATTTTTGTTGGTTTGATGTTGACTCACAAACAGAGGGCTACCTATAAGGGGAGGGGGGCACCACCCTCCTGTCACCCCTTCGCTGGAGAGAGAGCTAGCTACTCTGTCCAGCTTGGCCATTCAAACCAGTTCAGCACTTTGATGCACACATGCCAGTGGACAAGACCCCCCCCCCCTCCCCATCCCACACCCCACCCCCCCACTCCTCTTAGATGACAGGTCAGTGGATGTGAAGTGGACCCCCATCAATGCTGTGTGGATCACTGTCTGTCACCTAGATTTGTTATGAGAGAAGTACTCTTTAGAAACAAACAAAACAAATGTGACAGAGAGGGAGGGAGAGAGAATGAAGAAGTGCATGATGGGACTGATGAATGAGTGAAGGACTGATAAACGAGTGCACAAAGCTGAGCTGTGCAGAGGGATTCTTTTTCCTCTGCCTTTCTTCTTGTCATTTCACTCGCACTGTAATTTTCTGCTACCTTCCTCTTCCTTTTCTTTTTCGTGACTGCCAAAAGCTTGCTTGGCCGTGTCTCTTTCTCTATCTCTCTCTTTCTCTCTCTTTCTTTCGCTCTCTCTGTTTCTCCCTCTCTCTCTCGCTCTCTCTCTCTTTCTCCCTCTCTCTCTCGCTCTCTCTCTCTTCCTCTCGCTCTCTTTTTTCTCTCATATTCTCTTGCTGTCTCTTTCTCTCTCTCTCTCTCTCTCTCTCTCTCTCTCTCTCTCTCTCTCTCTCTCTCTCTCTCTCTCTCTTGTGCTGTAAGTCAAATGCACGGTTTTTTCTCCTTTTCTCAAAAGCTACTTCTTTTTCTCTCTTCCTGTAGTGTCCACATGAACTCTCTCCCTTTCAAAAAGAAAACCTCTTTATGGTTTATGCCTTGGATTTTTTGATGTTTTTTAATTGTTAAAAAAGATAATTTTAAAAGTCATTACTGTGATTTTTATTATTGCAAGAACAGCTACTATTCTATTATATATTTTTAATCCCTATTACTGTACTGTTGTCCTGGTTAATTGCTGATGATTTTGTTGTTAAGCCATGTTTGATAACAGTTGAATATCTCTTTCACAATGGATGGCCCAGCATGCTTGAAGATGTATTGAAGGTCCAGTGATATTTAGTGGTCAAACGGGCAAAGTGAAAAATGTTTCAAAAGAACTGTGCAGATGTTAACAGCAAACTGACATTTCATGCATATGCTATGCACACCCCAAAGAGCAGCTTTACGGATTTAGTGTACAGTTGTTGTAATAAAGAGATAATGAAAATGCTTATGGATTTAAAAACAATGATGTAGCCTAGCTATTCTTGAGGGGTATACTGCAAAGGTGGTTAAGTGACAAAACCTTGGTTATTGAACTCAGAGGTAGTCGTAAACATGATATAAGAAGAGCCTGTTGGCATTTGTTGAGAATGAAGCCCTGGGCTTTTCTATTAACAGATGTACAACTATCTGGGTTAGCTAGACCAGTTTTGACAGTAAATCACCTTTGTGTGTCCTTTCAAAGTTGTTCCTTTCGTTACAGTTGTTTACATTTTACAGGCCCTAAAGATGGCATATAGATGCAATACAAGGCCTGTTACAGGAGTAAGGAAGAGCAGAATTCACAGTCATGCAGAGCGACTTGGTCGTTATAAAACCAAACAATTTCAGAGTTTTTATCATTGTTACAAGTCTGGAAACATTTTTATGTGCTTGGCAAGAAAAGCTACTTGGAGAGTGCGTGTGCTGTCATTTCTTGTGCTGGTTTTTGCAAATTAGTCCTCTGTGACAAAGTCAGCATCTCTGCTCAGTTTCCTCTCAATCTCGCTCCATCTCTTGCCTGCCTGCCTGCTTACCTCCTCTGCCAAGTCAGTCTGGCAACAGAGCCAGTGGATATGCATGTCCACACCGTGACAATTTGGGGGATGCTGTCCGCCAACAATCACAACACTCAAAAATGCTAATATCCTGTTTTGTTTCCGACCGTTTGTATGTGAGGGAGAGCCTGTGTGTGTAAGGGAGAGAAAGAGAGAGTGAAAGAGAGGCAGAGCGAATGAGCTAGCTATACTAGAGGGCTACTGTGTCTGCGAGTGAGCGGGTGGATGATTTTTAGGTCACAAAAATTGTAAGACAAAAAAAAAAAAAACCCATACTCAATTTTCCTTGACTGTTACATTGTTTTGTACTCTGTTTTTGTTATAATTGTATTGTGGTTTTTATTGTTTAGATTTTTTTTTTTTCATTTAAAAAAAAGATTTTGTGGGCATTGTGTTTAACTTAACCTGCACAGCTGAACTTTTCTTTCATTATTTTTGTGTTCGATTACTCCATTTCCCCTCTTCCCCTTCTTATGCAACCAGCCAAGGCAATCAAAGTGTTTGTGAAGACAGGTTTATGAAATATTGTGTGTGTAAATGACCCTCATTGCTATTTTCATAAAGGCCTTGTACACTAATGGTGAAAGTGGGAATGGTTCCCAGATGCTTTTTACTACAGAGTAATATTTGTTTTCATTTGATTTTTTTTATCACCTGTGATTTTGTATAATAAAAGAAGGGGGATATAAACCACCCATGCAAAATGAAAGCCGCCTCTGTTTGAGGAGATTTGTTTTTTAATGACTTTCTCAATGTGATGCGTGTAATGCGTTGTGATCTGTTGCGTTATTTAAGTATTCGCAGTCATGCACGGTATTCACATCCCTGCCACGGTATTCGGTTGTTTGTGGCAGTATTCACATTACACAAAGGGCAAGTGTGTGAAGAGTGTTGAAGAATCCTTAATTCCCAGGGTAATGTGGGAGTCATAAAACAGTGTTCGGGTTTATTGATTCCTCCATAAAATATCGAAGACACAAGTCTGTGGATCGGTGGTTGACCGTGGCGTTAAGTGCCTGGCTGACTGAACTGTGGCACTATGCTTTTTCTCCACAAGGAGGCAGCATTGAGTGTAGAAGCTTCTTTGGCCAGGAGTCTCTGAACATCTCCCAAACGTTTGTTGCCAGGAAACATACAATTCCCCAACAGACTCTGGATTTATCATTATCATCAACATCATCATCATTTATGTTTCCATAGATTCTCCATTTATTTTCTGTGCTGCTGCTCAGGAGGGAGCTATCATGAGTTAGAACAGCAGATCGCCACAGAGATGTGGCAAACTCCCACTTCCTCTTAAAATGGGCCCCGAGAAATCACATCACCGATTTAGACCACATTCTTTTGAAGTTGCTTTCTCTGGGGCCAGATAGGCATGCTCTTTATAACTCACTCTTAATCGACCTTCCAAACAGCATGGAAAGGCTTCCAGGGCTTTATAAGGTCTGATAGCTGTAGGCCATGGCATCTAAAGAATTTAGCCTTAAGTATTTAAACTAAGAGAAAATTACCTAAGCTGTTATGTGGCATGTTTAGTTTTTTTATACAAATACATCACAACGGCAATCGTAATTTGAGCTCCTGAATGGGGTTAATTGACATTCTTGACACTTTAAAGAACCCTCATTTTTTAACAAGTATGCTGCTGGCTTAGGGCCTCTCAAGCAGTAAAATACGAGTGCAGAGGTTGTCTGCATTTTTTGGATGGAGAACAGGGCTTACTGGCCAGATGATGCGATCCGATGAATGATGGATGATGTGTGAAGATGTTCTTGGTGGAGCAGCTTAGATGTGGAGAAGCGATGCTGGAGCACTGCACCATGGCCCTGAGTCCTCAGGCCAATTCTGTGTTCTGTGTTGGGGCACGTCTAAGGCTGAGGCGAACTTCTGCCACACACGTTGTCTCACATGAGCGTGCTTTGGAAATGGAAGACTTGAATTGACATGAATGACTTGAACTGAAATCACTTGGACATAATCTGTGATTCTTGAGTGTATTCGGGTGAGGGATCACTGGACTCTGATCACTCTTTTCTGTGACTGTAGCTGTAAAGCATTTAGAACAAACTGTACAAGGAAGCCAGTGTAAAAATACACCTCTCCCCTTTTTTTTCCCCCCCATCTTTCACTAAGTCCGGTAGGTCTTTTCCTTTCATAGTTTTACAGCTGTCCCTGGTCTGACAGACTTGAGTGTGAACAAAGGCCTATGTTCAGAGAGCCAAGCTGTGTGCGTAGTGTGTGTCCAGTATGGTGTGTGTGTGTGTGTGTGTGTGTGTGTGTGTTCCTGAGACAGAAAGAGTGAGAGAGTGACACAGAACGGGGGTGAAATCTCTGTTGGGTCTTGTTGATGTCTGTAACCATGGCAACGGCTGCCCCCGTGACATCAACAGGAAGCCTGTGCCAGGTCTCTCTCTGTGGCGGCTCTTGCGGTTACTGCAGGGGCGGGAACAGGGAGGGGCCGAAACCAGGCAGGAAGGATATGGCTATTTAGACACAGCCAAGACATTCAACCACCATACCCATACGCTGTGGCGCATCCAAGGCCAGGACATTAAACAGCCTTACGTTTTGACACATCAAAGACAGAAGGGAAAGCACACCAGCCCAAAAGAGATTTATTCTGCACGTATGAGTGAGGACCAGCCAGAGTCCAGTTCTCAGTGTCAGTGGGCCAGCAAAGAGATAAATACTAAAGCTGTTGCTATAGTTTCACAATGCGTGTGAATGCATGTTTGCGTCAGGCAGAGTGTGTGACTTGGACTTTAGCTTATTCATGGAGAGTAAAAAAACAGTCTTAATATTTAATGGGAATGGCTTAATTGAATTGAACTGTGACATACAAAGCCAAGGTTAAGTTGCTTATCCATCAAAGAGATCCTTTGTGTGTGTTTATAATGTGTTTGAAGGGGTGCCAATGATGTAATTAAATTTGGGTCTTCTGGCATAATTGGATTTGCGCTTTTTGAAACAGTTGCCAGAGTCTGAAGTTGGTGTTGCTGGCAAAGTACACACCCGTGGTTGAACATGAGGGTGTTTGAGCATTTCATCATAGCAAGTGTGTGCGTGCCTGAGGCAGTGAAGTGAGAAATCAAATAAGAGGTAGAAAACCATGAATGTGAAAAAGCACACAAAAGAGCACATCCAAATTACAAACCAGATGTTTATTTAAAAACAAAAGTGAAAAGGAATGCTAAAAATCATTAACAAAACCCTTCAGAGCATTAGCTGTGTGGAACCACGTAACATTCCACAATAACATCCAAATGTTACCAATAATATATACTAGTCGTTTCAAAAGGGGATGGTTTATTTTGTAACATCGTTTTGTTAATCACGGTTTCATTTTGTTGGTTCTTCTTTGTTGAATGTCTGCTCTTCAAGGTGGGTAAACTGGAAACACACAAAAAATGTGTTACTTTAAATTGCACTATTGTTTTATGGTGCAGTTTAATTTTAATGATCATCATCAAAAGGGCATATTTGTTTAGTACGGTAACATTAAGTGTATTCCATAGCCGATTACAAGCACAGTAGCAATAAAAATGCCCAGTTCTTTGCTAGTCGCCTTTTTTTCTGAAGATGGAGTTTGACCTCATGAAAGACCACCCTACCTGAGTCAAAGTCTATTTATACTCGTGGCTTTCAGCACCGCCACGCCCAAATCCTGTGAAGAAAGACAGAGCGAGTGAGCAAAAAAAGATGTCACGCTGGGAGTCAACCACCTGCAAAGTTAACGGGAGCTGAGGGACTTCTGGACGAGGGAACTCCCCTCCCCTTTCTCCTTGACATCTCATTCTGAGACAGACACACCATGGTACACAAAACTGTTACCATGACTACAGCCACAGCCACAGTCAGAACAGAACATCACTGTATAGTTAGGAACGAGGCCTGCACAGTGCAACTATGCAAGGATACCGCTCACTGATCACGCTCAACCCGTAATCAAGAACTTTTGAAAGGCTGTGGCTTTGGTTAGACTTGAGGTATTCATCAAGCACTTTGGTTTTCCAGTTGCTAAGATAAAACAGGTGTCCGATGCAATTTGAATAGTTCTTGTCAAATTACACAGGGGAGAGGAAAAATAAGCCCTACTCATTAAAACCTGTCGGACTGAAGATCTGGTAGGAGTTACTCATCCTCTTCTAAGTAAAACAGAGTTCTACAACATCCATGACCAACAGCTTTGAAACCATATTTCAAAAAGTAAAAATCCTCCCACATACTTTGTCTGGCAGACTCACTAAACCAGCTGATATGAATTAGCTAATAAAGTAATTGACAAAACCACTGTTTTCTGTGGTGCAGTGACAGAACCAGCAGACTACATGGTAGGACTTCTACGTTCTGAGACCTGCGTTTCTTTGCTTCCCTGGGGCCTTGGGACGCCCAAAGGGGCTTCGGGCCATGAAGAGGTTCAAGAAGAGGCTCACCAGTGGCGCAGTGGTTACAGCACCCAACCATGAACAGGCATTTGCCCATGGGGACCCAGGTTTCAATCCAGCCTGTGGTAATTTTCCAACCCTACCCCATCTCTCTCTCTCCCACTTACTTCCTGTCCCAATCTTCACTGTCCTGTCCCAATAAACCCACAGAAGGCCAAAAAAAAAATCTTAAAAAAAGAAGAGGCTCACCTTTAGGCCCAAACAGTGCGGCGTAACAGGGGTTATTGCAGTACGGTTTCCCCTCATGCTTCAGCAACAAAGGAGAAAGAGACACAGAGTTAGGGACACATTTAAGCATGTGTGTATGAAGTGTGTATGAATGCAAGTGTGCTTTTGTTAATGGTATTTTTGGACCTTTAGTTGGTCAGACAAAGTATTGACACAGGCCAGAGTGTGCGTGTGTGTGTGCGTGTGTGTGTGCGTGTGTGCGTGTGTGCGTGTGTGTGTGTGTGTGTGTGTGTTTACCAACCTCAGCGTGTGAGCCTGGTGACAAGGTCTTGTTGCACTTCTCACACTTGAGACAGGGTCTGTGCCAGTCCTTTCCCAGTGATGTCACCCTCTCAGCTGCAGACACACACACACACACACACACACACACACACACACAAACACACACAAATGATCAGCTTTTTTTGTGACGCCAGCTCCCATAGTACATCCTCCCTGTTTTGGAGTCAGTCTGCCTCCCCACCCTGGGTCACCCAAAGTTAAACTGCACAAACCCATCTGACCCTGAAACAGCCCCCTCATGCATCTGTGACCTGGCAGACGGCGAGGCGAGGCAAGGCAAGGCGCAAAAGGCGAAAAAGCCTCCCAGAACACAGCGCCTGCATCTTCATCATTAGCTCGGTTCCTCCCAGTCGCTAAGCACTGTGACTGAACCCAGGGAGCATGACGCGCGTCGTTGTTTTGCTGCCTAAACGGACAATCAGCACAGGAATGCAGACGACCTCTCCCTCCTTCCTCCCACTGTCCCATTTTCTTCCCTCGCCCTTGTTAGATAGAGAAAGAGAGAAAAACAGATAAAGAAAGTCTTTATCTGATGGGTCAAGCTGAGGGGAGGATTTCTTTTTTTTATTTTCGCGCAAAGCATTGCAGAGCTCGTAAAATGGGAAAGTCATGATATGGTCATGAGCTTCAGGAAATCTTCATTTTTACAACCTTAGAAACACAGAGTCACATGCTTGTGTGGACGTCTACTTTTGGGAACGTTAAGGGGGGATGAAAGGGGCAACTTGGAAGGACGTCCAACGTCTCTCCGATGCCAAAGGCCAGACATTTATAAAGCCCAGCAGAGAAAGCACTAAAAAACATTGTTGCAATAAGTGAACGGACAGAAAAGTAGTTTTTCATGGACTGTGAATTTTAATGCTGCTTCGGTCCTTAGTTTAACGACCCTCTGGTCGGCTGTGTTTGTGTTTTGAGTACAAATCGCAAAATGATGCAAAGCATTAAACCGGTAAAACGCGAAGCAGAATGACCATGACATCATGCAACCTTTACTGCAATCAGTATAACTGTATGTGCCAGCCCCAGTAGACTTCATTTACAGCTGCAATCATCAAAAACGATGCATCCTGTCAGAGAGTTTGTCTGAGGTGAGGTGAGTTTTTGGAGACGCTTTCCAAGTGGCTCCACCACTGCTCTTGCCCCAGAACACATAGTAGCCTGGCAGGATGGCGACGAATGTGGTCCAGCGGGCTATAAATCTCGCTGTGACATTTTCAGAGCACTGGTGTTCCTCTCGAGGTCTGTGGCTTAAAAATCTTAATCGGATTATCTTTGATTTGGTTTCTTTTGAGCATTTTTGGCTTGCAAAAATTACTGCCCTGGCCTTAGGAACATCGTCAGAGTAGTCTTGGAGATCTCTGGAGCGTGCCAGACACAGATGCTATTGTTTCTCCTCATATCTCCCACTACTCGTTCCTCTGTCTCTTTCTCTCTCCTCCCATCTCCCCTTCTACACTCAATCTCTCACTGCACCCCTCTCTCTCTCTCTCTCTCTCTCTCTGTCTCCAGTTGCCTCTGTCTCTCCTTCTCTGAGACTGTTCCTCCCTCTCCTCCTAACATCTCTTTCTCTCTCTCTCTCTCTCTGTTTCAATTTCTCTGCAGCTGTCCATATGGGAATCTTATTCAGTTCCTCAGAGGAACAATAATTATTGTTTTGTTCATCCCGTACAAGCAGATATCTCTCTCTTTCCCTCTCCATCTTTCTCTTCCCCTCTTCTCCCCCTTGCTCACTCTCTCTTTCCTCTTCGTCTCCCCTCTCTCTCTCTGTCTTTCTCTCCCACTCTCTCTCTCTCTCTCTCTCTCTCCTTCTCCCCCATCCATTGCTCTTTCTCTGTCTCTATCTCTCCACCCCCCTCTTTTTCCACCATCCTACTCTCCCAACCTGCAGTCATGGTGGAGGATCTCTGTAACTTAAGTGAATCTACACCTGGCCAATTACACTCAGAGGCACCCTGGGATCAGTGACAAGAATGGGGGACAAGAGCAGACACTTCAAAAGATCTTTTAAGTTGAGTTGAGAGAAGTTCATGATTACACGATGGTGACAGTGGAGCAAAAAATAAACCAGCGCGTGTGCCGAATGAGAAAGTAAGGAAAAGCTGGCAGTCAAAAAGGGTTCATTCATCAATACGATATTGAAAACTCTTTATCCCTTACAAAGCTTTGAATCACAATATTTGTTTGCAATGCTGTAAAAGCTATTAGGAGGGAAAGCCAGCAAGTCACCGGGGAAACATTAGTCATACAATGTCTTCCTGGAGAAACAGACTATGATGAATGGCTTTTTAGCTCTCCTTCAGCACACAAGGCTCTATGGCAGGAGGCTGTATGTGACAGCATGCAGTCAACAGGTGACACGCAAGCAGAAAAACGAGATTGATTGCTGATAAAGGAGGTGTTGGAAGGGGGAGGTGCACGATATAAGAGGGTGTGTTTGTATGATAGTGTGAAAAGATGCCATGGAGCCAGATGGAAGAGTTTCCGTCCATAAGCAGGTTAAATCTTATTCTTGCATTCTTCCTATCCCACACACTTCCATTCCTCTCTCTGTCTCTCCCTCTCACCCACTGCCTGTCTGGTATGATAGATGCAGTTATGCTGATAAATCACCAAGAGTATCTCTCCACCGCCGGCCAACTGGTAATCACAGGAGAGAAGCAAGAATACATCTCTTCAGCCATCAGTATATTTATTCTGGCTGCTCTCACCCCACAGGCAGGAGTTTATGTAGGACCTTCACAGACATCTCAGGGCCAACCAGTGTGTAATGTCAGAACCAACATGCTTGCACTTAAGGCGTTCAAAACATTGTTATTTAAAGGACATTTGCACCATTTTGTAATTAACATTCCATAACACTTCTGAAGCAGTAACATTCCCAAACAAGTTTGGACATAGTTTTCAGTAGATCTATGAATTCTACAGTAGCAGGTTCGATTAGAAATTAGAAAAAAGACCAGAATTTTTGCTTCCACAGGTGTTAAGTATCTTTGATTACAGGATGCATTTTTCAGACTCACTGCACTACACTACACGTGCAACTGAAATAACTGAAACGGAAATAACTGAAATAATTACTTTTACATAATCATTTAAGAGTGCGTTCTTTACTAGTAAACACGCAGTTTCGTTGATGTAACCCATTACTCGACTTGTTACTCGTGCCTGTTAATTTGTCTCCTAGGTCTCATACGTGCAACCTGGAGTGATTGCATTCTGCAAAATAGTAAAGAACGTGTTCTTACCAAAATACACTTCCTTGGTACACTTTGGGCACTTGGGCATGTTGACGGTGTTGTGTGATCCTCAAAAAGAAATCCCTGGTCACTTTGCACTGGGCGCTGTTCTGCTGGTCTACCTGGCACGAAGCACTGCACTGTCCACTGTACGAATTGTAAGGAACTTCCCCTATTTATACCGCTTAAGAAATATGCGTAGAAACGGAAAGAGGGTGCGGCTCCCAGTCGTGTGTGTGAATGTGTGCATGTGACTGTGTCTGTTTATTACCAAAGGCTGCAGTTTATTTTACGTTAACTGTATTTAATGGTAGACTATTGAAAACAAGCAGGTAGCATAACAAATTCTTAAATACGTGTAGTCGTAACAGCTGTCGCTGTAGCAGGTCAACCAAAACTCGCACCAAAACAAAAAAAAATGCAGGTGTTTAGCTTACTTTGCCGACCAATTAATCGTCGTTTAGTTTCTGACAGCCTTAGGGACCAGTGTGTCGAAATAACAGGGCCCCTGTCAGGAAAACATCTGACAGGATTTCCGAAAACTGCAACATTAGTATAGGCTATGCAACGCGCCTAACCAAAATGAACTTCCGTATGTCAATGCAAAAAAAATGGTCATACTTAGGCTACATCCGGAAAACCTCTGAAGGTTGATTAAAACAAAAGTTAATAATTCTTCATCTGTGAAGTAACACTGAATGTGCATGCACATTTATGACTGTTACTATGATAAATAATTGTATCATCACGCATTTAGCAGATGCTTTGGCAGGTCATGGACACATGTTGGACACCTGGTACGTTTATTAGCTAATGCGTTTCATATTGTAGTGGCTTAGGGGCAAGAACGGTGATTTATGCAAATCTAAACGAGGAATCGTTTAAACCTCTGGCATAACAACATTCCGAAGTTAAACCAGTATGACTGTACACCAAAAAGACATTTTGCGACCTGCTCCCATCCATCAAATTGTCTTCACCTTAGAAGTAACAGAAAGACCCTAAAGCTGGTCTGTTCCCCCTGGCGACTCAGCGCTACATCATCCCTACTCCATCTTTGAAGATCTCTCCCAGAAACCTGACATCACTCCCCCACCATGACTGAGTCTGAGTGGGCCAGCCATCCCTCAGCCGCACCTGAGGGCATCTGTGCATCTACCGAGGTCATATGTAAGGCAAGACAAGGTAATGCAGATGACCGATTTACTGTATAACTGTGTCTTGATCTCTAGACTACGTAGTGCACCTCTGCTGTGCATTACGGAACAATGTTTCTGCTGTTCGTAAGTATTTGTGTGCTGGAACATAAAATAATTAAAATGAAATTATTTTGGAGTGACATAAGCAACTACAACTTTCTCAAAGGGCTGAAAGTCTGATCTAGACTATGTAGTGCACCTTTGCTGTGCACAGTTTTTGCTGTTCTGAAGTATTTGTGTGCCGTTTAAGATAAAACATTAAATAATTAAAATAAGATCATGTTGGAGTGATGTGAGAAACTTTCCCACAGGGCTGAAAGTCTGAGTGGTTGAAGTAGAAGTAACTTTTGATGACAGAGAGAGCTGTGTCATGCTATGTAAAAATGATATATGTGTCAAAGTGTGCTTTTGTGAACTTGTGTTCTGAATGGCACATTTTTCCCATGCCTTTGGTGAGAGAGTAAATTTTGACTAACCAAAGTGGTCTACCTTTGTATTAAACCATACGTTATGAATATATATGGGTATATATATATATAGATAGATAGATAGATACACACACACACACACACACACACACACACACACACACACACACACACGTTTTTACAGGTGTGGTTTGCACAGCTCTGTCGCTCATATGTGTGTAGATGTGTACATTTGTATATGGGGTGTGTGCATGTGGGTTTTCATTATCTATTTCTGTGGACTTATCTCACTGAATTGCCCCTAAAAACATAGCTGATATCCATGTCCATCTCTTTTGTTAACGAATTCTTCATGACAACCAAACATATTGAAATACTGTAGGTTAGTTGCTGGAATGGTAAAGAGGGCTTCAGTAATTCTTGAAACACTGTTGCGTTAAATTGGCACTACTGCCAGTCTCCATCTTGGCTGAAACAAAGTACTGTGTCAGGGCACAGTGAAAGAAAAGACTACAATAACAAACGCGCAAAAGGGCAAATAGTTCATTTGAAAGGAGCATGTGAGTATGTATACGCAACTGATTTCCTGTGCTTGGTTTGTGTGTGTTTGCATTGGTCTTCTTTCCACTGTTTAGAGGCAGACTGGCTGCAAGTCAAGAACGTTAATCACCCATGGTCTGATAACATGACAGAAAAAAACTAAGTATACTCAGTTTAGTGAGAACATACAGTTTCTTCTTATTATTCTAGGTGGCAATCTACATGGATAATTTACACTATTTAAATTCAAACACAGATTTAGATACTGGTGAGCTATCCACATGATTTTATAAATCTAACGACCTGCAGCAAGTGTTGCTCTATGCAACTCTTAAATCATCTGTGATAGAAATTTCAAGAAGAAAGATTTAAAAATTCTTAGTTCGAAACTTTATATTTAGTCTTACAGCACATGATGACTTGCAGGTGTTTTCTTTCATGGTTGCTTTCCATTATATGCAAACATTGTTTCCAACAGACAATAAATGTAATACGAATTAAAGTGTTGTTTTCATATGTTGTGACATCTGTACATAAAAGGGATAAGGTCTGTGTCCAAAATATATCCTTAAATATTGACTCGAATTAACTTTTAAAACTGTAGTCATTAACTTATTAAACTGTAGTCCTTCTTCGGTAATACTATTTCAATGTGATATTTCTAATGTACGTAATGCTGTTTGACATCTTTATACAGCTTTTTCCCCCTAGTTATTCCACAGCTGCTTTTCAACGACTCTGACTTTTGCAGTCCGCACCTGACTACGATAATTCAGAGCTCAGAGTAGTTTGCATGATCTGATAGCTTGTCTTGACTGCCTGTAATGACTCTGTTGTGTCCGCAGTAGTTGAGCAGACGCGGGTGAAGGCACTTTAAGCCTCCGGTGCCCCTCGGCATACGCTGACACCATTTTCTGCCGATTGTGTCATGA
Source organism: Coilia nasus (assembly GCA_027475355.1). Lineage (NCBI taxonomy): Eukaryota > Metazoa > Chordata > Actinopteri > Clupeiformes > Engraulidae > Coilia > Coilia nasus. The sequence continues at coordinate 17,242,410 of CM050205.1, forward strand.
TCAGCACCTCATGAAGGGTGCCCTTTGTGTGGAAGTCATTACACCGTAATCCCTTTGTAACGACCGCAGTTGCGCCTGCCACCCCTCAGCCAAGTCAACCCCCCCCACCCCCATCCCTCCACCCCCCCTCACCCCCCCTTTCTGAAGGTCATGGAAACTCTGATCATTAGCCATTGATGTAGCTTTTTTTAAACCGATGATCAACGTTGTTTCTTCTGAGTCCAGTGGGCATGCTGCCGGCTTAAAACACACCCATTGCGCTCCTGGTTTTTGTCTCCCGCAGTTAGACCCACACGGTGCCCCGCTCATGGGGATGGCACCAGTCAGGGTGTGAGATGGGTCCTTAAGGTCCGTTCCCACCAAGAACTACAGCAACAGCTATCACAATGTTTTTACTTGAATCGAGCTAACTTTAGTAGCAGTGTCCACACCTTAGTTATACCGAAAACAACAGGGCTATCAACGATAACAACGATATCATTTGGATCACTTTTAGAGCGATTTGATGAACAGTAAAAACACTGTAGCCAATTAAAATCCATTATAATTTCAATTATGTCACTCTGTATTTGTTATTTCCACTCGTGTCCGTAATGATGGCATTAAAATGTCATTCTTCACTGTGGGCACTCATATTCTTATAGTTACAGGTATCGTTAGTTGGTGTGAACAGACCTTAAGTTGTGACACAGAGTCTGATTTTCTCTGAAGTGTCTCTGGCATCCTTTATTTTGCCCTAACGTGAGTGTGGTTGACAGGAAGCCCCAGAGGGCTTTTCTGCTGTGCTTGCTACGGCTGAGTAATCGCAGCCTCAATCATCTCCGTCTCTCTGCTGCTTCTCCAGGAGGGTGATAAAAACTGTTATCTGATTTACCATACACCAACATAACACTAGCCCTCCCCTCTTGCCAAACACACACACACACACACACACACACACTCCACTCTCCTCTCCCCTGCCTTCCAGCCAGTGTGTGGAACGTGGAACTGGGCCTAATCTAGATCCAGGCCTGATCCAGACCAGCATTAAGTTCTTACCAGGGTCCAGAAGCAGGTCAGCTGCTGGAGGAGAGAGAGAGCGAGGGAGAGCGGGAGAGAGGGATAGAGGGAGGGAGGGAGAGAGGGAGGGATGAGGCAGAACAAAGACATGAGAGAGGGGTGGGGCAGGATAAGGGAGAGATGAGATAATGGCAGCCATGTTTAAACACACAGAGGGAGAGGAGGAAAAAAAGAGGAGTGAAAGAAAAACAGCTCCCTCATATGGCTTCCTATATCCTGCTGCTCCTTAATTACTCTGGGTGATCTCTGTGGCTCCTCATGCTGTGCTAGTTTAGGACCAGAGTGATGGATCGGAGTACGATGGGAAGAATGGAAGAATGTGAAATGGGAGCTGAACTCCTCAAGCTGTGTGTGTGTGTGTGTGTGTGTGTGTGTGCGCGCGCGCGTGTGTGTGTGTGTGCGCGCGCGTGTGTGTGTCTGTGTGTTTGTGTGTGTCTGGTGGGTGTGTGTCTGTGCAGGATGTGTGTGTGTGCGTGCGCGTGCGTGTGTGTGTGTGTGTGTGTGTGTGTGTGTGAGAGAGACAGACACGAGAGGGAGAGATGACACTTCAGTGTACACACCCTGACATACAAACCTGTGTTGCAATGTAATGCAATGTTTTGATTGTTTTGCGTAGTTACCATGGAGCTGCCCCTCCTGACCTGACATCTGTCCTACCAATTACCTGTCAGGAGTGCGGAGGCATGCTTGGCCCATAAACATTACCACACAAAACAACTACTCTGACAACTTGGCATTATTGTTTTCTGCTGTGTTTGTTCTGGCTGACCCCTGTGTGGGTGTCCTGTCCTCACACATCCTCTTGCGAGGATAATGCGTTTGAAATATACGCTCACAGACCTACTCATTACTGCTCATTATAGCCACAGTCCACAATTACAGCCACAAGAGGCAGGAGACGACTGCTTTCTCTCACACTTGTAAACATGACACCCACCCCATTTTGTCGAACACCTATCCCTCTGGCGTGCACTGCGGTGGCAGTCCATTGGGGCGGATGGTGCAGACTGGGAAGCGCACAACAGTAATTAACGCGTCAGTCATTGTATCAAGCGAGCTAGTGCTACACAGGAGATCTGGAAGGCTTGGTTATACTGTTTAGAAACTCTGTGGCAGAGCTCGGGGCAAGAGGAGCGTTGGAGTCAAATACGTGCCAGTAGTTGCACTCGTTTGGTTTTATTTACTGGCACAAAAGGATTGGAGATGCATGTGGCTTTGCTTATGCTTATTGCACAGTTCCACTCGTTGGCACTGTCTGACAGCTCAACAGTTTGCTCTGCAGCACTGATATGTCTGCTTTGAATTAGACTAATCACTCGTGTTGTGTTCCTCAACCCACAACCAATATAACTCACTAACTAAATCCATACATGCACGCATTGTAAATTAAACTTGCATGCATAATGACATGCATTGTTGAAAACTTAAGCCACAGCCCTGTATATGACTTCGTTGAACAGTATAGCCAGAGTGGTATAGCGTTGCTTTGACCCCATCTAACCCTAGGCTCCACATGTAGGGTGAACTCAGCTAAATTTGGCCATCAGCTAAAGTGGGCCAGATAAGGTTGAAGTGTCATAGTTCTTTAAATTTGAAAAGTCAGTCATTGTTAATAATTTGAAACTGTTGCTACAACGGTGCTTGATGTGTTGTGAATGATTTGCTTGATCTGATGTTGCTAATGTGGGTGGGGCAATTCCTTACAGACTACTGTTGGGAAATTTTTAAGCGTGAGTGCTTTGGCAGGCAAATTATGACTTTGTTATAATAGGGTTGCTATAATGTTCAGAAATGCAAGAAATACTGAAAGTAAGATATGATTCATATTGTGTTGATGTCCTTTATAAGAGACACATGATTATAGTTACACAAAAATATAGTTTTTCTGACTTAAAACACATTTCAGTTTTGGGCCCATTTTACCTGAAGTTGAAGATAAAATGGGCAAATGGTCTGAGCTAAAATGGACCACCATTTTTATTGACTTTACTCCATAATTTTCAGGAATTTACAATCAACCAGCTTACTGGATAGCTCTAATTGCATTGGTAGTAGGCTACCATATGCACACAAACTACATAGGCATAAGATTAGGCTAATTCCACTCAATGTGAAACACTTAAACACACAAGAGTGGTTGAATTAAAAGATATTGAAGCATTGAAGTTTTTAATTACTGTAGTACACAGGAAAGACGCAAGAAAAACAAAACAAAGGAGGCTGACCTGCCACGAAAATTACGAAATTAACGAAATGTGCATTGTGCATTGTCCCTTTTAAATGAAAATACCAATAAATAAAAAAAGTAAATAAAAAGGAAAAGACATGGACAGAATGTCAGTCTGCAGAAATAGCAAGGGCATGAAATTTAGGATAACTAGAAAGCTGGCCAGCAAAGCATGCATCTGGTCGTAGACCATGCCTCCCAGATCATGCTAAGAAAGAGCTGACATAAATATAAAAGCATAGAGTTGTTAATGTGTTCTTGTATCGAAAAACAATTTACATAAAATAAATTTCTTTTACCTTTTAAGAAGTCCCGCATTGGATGTATTCACCCGCCCATTTTATCTGAACATGTAGCCCATTTTACCTGATCACAGCCCATTTGGCCCAGAAAGGAGCTTCTGACAATTAAACACCTCTAAAATTTAAAAAGCCTTTAAAGCAATGAATTCTCATTATACTGTAGTCTAATAGAGAACACCTGACTGAAGAAAACCTGATTGGTTTTGGAGGTTTTATTTGGTGTTAAATGGTATTTTCATGGGTCTTTCAAAAATTTGCCGAAAAAGTGGCCCACCATACAGCTTGACTGACTGATGGTTTTATGAATCTGTTATAGTTCACACTTACGTGTCCTATTTGGCAGGCCTCTGTGTGGCTTAGCTGTGTTTTGCACTGATCTTACCCTGGCACTTCTTGCCCACTTTGACAAGAACCTTTTGGTGCGATAGTGACAAGTGATGAATGTTGTTTGACTTGGAGAGGAGTGAGGGCTCATGTAACTACACTGGAGACAAGCTGTTGCCAGTGTGCACATGTGTTGTGCATGCATTGTGTGAGTGTAATGTCATATGTGTGAATACACGCTGTGCAGAGGTGCACATTTTGGCTTCACAAAGTCAGAGTCCTGCCATGCCAGCTGTTCCTGTGCACCCAAAATAGGTGATTTGACTAATTATCTCATGAACCTGGCCGAAGAGTTGTGGGAACTAGAATCAGCTGGTTTAGAACACATTCATAGCAGGACTTTTTACTTTGTATATAGCAGGACTTATCCACCTCTGATGTTATGTTTTGTGTGTGTGGGTGTGTGCGTGTGTATGTATTGTGCTGTGCATGGTATGTGTGTGTGTATGGGTCCTGTTATCTTACCATCTGTGGGACGGAGTTTGTTTGCATGGTCTGCGCATGCGGTGAGGGCTTGTATATCCTTTATTACCTGTAAGGGAAATGACACGGCATTCAAGGAACCACCTGCGAGAGTAGAGCTAGAACAAGGGACACAGACATTAGCACACCAGTATTTGGATGCATGCAAATTTCGGTGTGCTCTGGTATAGGCAGTGTTTGTTTTAGACTTTCAGACACATAAACAGAAACACCTTTGAATTCCTGGCCTGACAACAACAGCACTACAGAAGAAATAAAAAAAAAAAGTTTAATGAAAGCTTCAAGTCATTATAGACCCGATTTGGCCACAAATACAATTTCGTTATTCCCATAAGCCTTCAGTTGAGGACAGTTTGTAGTTCACCTCTGCCTTGGCTGATACACAAGTATTTGTAAGAACTAAACAAAAACAGTAGAAAATGCACGTTTCCATGGTGATGGGTAATTACGTTAAAGAGCTTGCATCCTGTGCTATGGCAACGACAAAAAAGTCTAGAAAAAAACAGGAAGTAAAAAAGCCACATGGGGATCTCATGACTCTTCCGCTAACTGAACACATGTTTGATGTGATTTTTTTAAAAGACAGGGATGATGTGGGCAATGTTCCTAACCCCCCCCCACACTACACCCTGCCACCTTCACTCCCTCTCTATTTCTTTCTTTCTCCCTCTCTCTCTATTTTTGTCTATGTTTCTCTCCCTCTCTCTCTCTCACTGTGAGTAAGGCCTGCTTGCCACATGCATAGGAGTGTCACACACTAAACTGTCTTGACATGAAAGGCAGTGAAAAAAACATTGCCAGACATCTTACAATCCCACAGCCTCTCAGCAACTGTCTGTACTGAAGACTTCACAGAGAGAGAGGGAGAATTTGTGAAGTCATTAAAACGACAAAGGACAAAGAATGCCAAATAAACCTTTGCAGGCATTGGTGTGTTAAAAGAAAAGCTCCAGACATAGTCTTAGAGGAAATAGAAGGAATATTGCTTCTTAGAATTGGCTTGACTTTGTCAGAAAAAAATCACATTTGATTCTATACTTTGACTTTTATACTGTTATACTTTTATTCTTTGATGTTAGGAATCTGCCCTGATAGATTTGCTTTGTAGCTCCCTGGTCATTTTAGTCTCTACCATGAAATCTCCACCAACAGAACTAGGATGTTGTTCATCTTTTACACAAACAGCTACAGACAGTCTGCAAAGACCTCTAACAGTAAAATAGGTTCGAATGCACAAACGTTCTCATTAAAGCTTATTAGGTTATTTTTCTCTCAAGGGAGTTTAAGGAGAAACAATTAAGAATTTAAATCTGGTCTTCGTCTTATACTTCTTAGATCAAACTCCTAAAAAACAGCTCCCAGTGAAGCCTGAAAGTCCAAAGGAAAATTTTTAAATTGCCTTATATTCTTTTTCTAGGAGGATTTTAGGCTATGCTAATCTACACTTTTACAGTAACAGGGCTATATAAATATCACATTCATGCAATAACAAATATATAGGTAGTGAGGTTATTTGTCAGAAGGAGCATTCTAAATATTGTGTAGCTAGATTTTAAACGAAACTCTTTCATTGGCGTTTGTAAAAGGTCTGTTTCTCTTTCAGAAACTGTACTCCCGTTTTCTTGTCAACACCTTCATAATTTATATACGAGCAGAAAGCAAACTATCAATTTACTGGTCAGGGTAGATGACTTGTTCTGACTTCTGAGCAGCCTCATTTCAGTTTCACATACATGCAGTCACCATTTGCCTCTCATTTTGTAAGCTAGGCTTTTGAAGATAATGGCCTAATGGCTAGGCATGAAGTTCATTAGCTTGCAAGTCCATGTGGTTAAGCACATGGCTAACATGACTGAAGGGCTGTGAGATCTTCTGAGAACTTGTAATTCTCAGACCACTTATCATGCATTTCTTTTCACTATAGACACCTCTTCATACAATGTCTTATGAGTAGTGGTTTTGGTTGGCAAACTTTATATTGAGGATCTGCTTTTCATTGACTCTCTTGACTCACTATACAGAATTCCAGACGTGGGATAAATGTGGATTACTGCAACTACTACCGAAATCAAAGTATTATAAAAATTCAGTGTGCTGAAAACATAATTTCCTGCTTCTACGGGACTCATGAACGCATGTCACGGGTTCAGACACTGAAGGAAACCTGGTTCCCTGTTTGAATTTCAAAGTAAGAACATTGTGATGTGCTGCAGGGCTAATAGCCCCCACATGCCCTTATGCTTTTGACATTAGCATCAACTACTGTAAATATGAGGCCCTCCAGAACTAACATTTCGGACAGCCAGCAGTCTCTGATTGTAGTTTCAGCCGGCACGGACGGATCAAAGGGCTCCATTTTTGCCAAACCCCTCTGAGTCTCGCTCCCCCCCCATGAAAAGACGTTGCTATTTAAGTGGCCCCAGTAGGATTCTATGTGTGTGGATCGCAGACACAATAGGGCTCCTGTTCTTGTCTGAAAATAATCTGGTTAGCTATGCAGCCCTAATGTGGCTGTTCTATGCGGGACATGTTATGGAAAAATATTTGATGGAAAGTACGTCCAAGCACTGAGACGTCAACATCTGGTTCTGTCATCACCCTGTGCACTCCCTCTCTTGCCCTTCCTTGCATCATCTTGGTGAGGGTCTTAAAAGCTGCCATGTCTGTTTTTGGTGTGATTTGTGACTTTTTCAAGAGGAAGTTGTTTTTGAAAATGCTAGCCTGTATTTCTTCTGTGCTGTGCCTGCCGGCCACAATGCATCAAGCATTCCCATGTGCTTGCTGAGAGCATGTGTCAGCTTAAACACAGACTTATCAGCTGGTCGACGATGGAAGGATTGCCATCTCTGTAGAGGAACTTGGATGCCCATCCTTGGATGAACCATTACCTTTGGTACAGGTAGGGTAATCATATGAATTTTGTCTCACAGAATGTAAAGACAGATGAATCCACCCCATACGCTACTGAACAATGCTTCTGAACATTGTGATGTATGGGTAAGTATGTACACATGTATCTGTCTGTCTGTCCGTCCGTCTCTCGATCCGTGCTTCTTTCTCTGTTTCTCTGTTTCTTTCTTTCTTTCTTTCTTTCTTTCTTTCTTTCTTTCTTTCTTTCTTTCTTTCTTTCTTTCTTTCTTTTCTTTTCTTTCTTTCTTTCTTTCTTTCTTTCTTTCTTTCTTTCTTTCTTGTCTTTCTTTCTTTCTTTCTTTCTTTCTTTTCTCTGTTTAGGGAGAGGTATTACTGTGTTGCCATAAGAATTTTGAAACCTTTTGTTTATGTGGCAGTGACAACTGCTCTCTCTGTCTGTATGCCTGTCTGTCAGCAGTCCCGGTGACAGCACACATACAGTAGACAGGGAGTCATCGCAGCTAGTATGCCCTGAGTCAGCCCTGAGGCTACATATGGTGTCATGCGTTTGGCCTGCCTTTTGTTTGTATGTGTTGCAGTGCTTGGAGAGCCATGGGCAGATGTGTATTCGTCTCAATTTCACATGACTCTCTTCCCAGTTATTTGTCACTGCTTGGCTTGTCATCATCAGTTCAGTCTTGTGGGTATGAAATAAACATATCTTAAAATTATGTCTGACTGTTGCCATTATATTACAGCTTCCTTGCCTGCAAACTGTGAGAAACATCCCGTTGCTTGAATGGTCTTGTTTAGAAGAAGCAAGCTAGCAATTGATTTAATATGCAAAGGAAAGAATTTATGAAGAGAAGCACAGTTTGTTGTTCCTGGCATGTGTTATGTTGTTAAAAGCTATTTACTCAATCCAAATTGTTTCACCACACCGTGCTCTGTAGCTGTGGTGTCACACTTTTACGATGCAATGTTTTTCTTTCGCAGGTTAGTCATGCTGGCTGAACTCCATCCTTTAGGAGAGCTGAACAGAAACATAAAGAACAATGGCAGGAGGGGCACAGCGCAAGCATTCAACAGTCGTCACCTCACAGGACATGACAAAAAAACCTGCACCACATCCACAAACAAACGAGTATCTGCAATCAGCAGTGGAAGGTCGACTATAGTCTATTCAAATTTGTTCCCACTGAAGTCAACCTGGTGCCATAACGGAATGTTGGCTTCCAGTAAGCCAGTAGCCAGTACGCAGTCTGGGGTAAAGAAAGAGAAAAAGAAAAAAAAGGAAAAGAAAACATATGCGTCTGACGCTGCTGCCATTCATATTGAAAGGTTTCAGGCATGGAACAGGCAGTAAAAACACAGTTCTCTCTTTGTGTCCAGGCAAAGGCGAATTATGTTTCTCATAGTCAATACATTTCCCAAAGCAGGGTTTTTGCCCAAAATGTGTAACCCTAGAGAACCCCAATCATGGGTTACTGTTTTGCTTCCAATTTTGTTATGTGCAATTACCAGCCCTGTTGTCCATCACAGACACCCGGGGATAAGAACATGACAATATTATTGACTCGATCTGCGAAATAACCCCCGAACGTCTCCCAAAGCCACTCTATGACAGCCCACTGTGCTGGGACTCGAGGTTCTCATCACATAAGCCTCCGAAACGTCAGGGGGATCTGTAATAAATGAACTACATCCGCTGGTGAATCAGGCGAGGTTCACATGACTCCCATCCAGGCCCAAGCCAAGTTACCCCTCAAACCCTGGAAGCAGACTCTTGGAGCAGGACAATGCCAGCTGGATCCTTGAGAGGCTGACTGACAACCACAGATAGTCAGGCAGGGAGAAGGGGGTGGGAGGGCAATATCCCGGGAATGGTCACCATGGATGGAAAACGAAACAGCCGCAGCTTTCCAAAGACTGGGATGTAGAGAGTGGGATAAGCTGCACCTTTGCACGCAGCTGATGTGTGAGATGGAGCCTTCAAGGTCTCCATGTTGGCTGCTCTCCAAAATGAACTGCTGTTATGTGTTAAACTGAACTGAGTGAGACATGGATGTGTAGCTTTATAGTTTTGTGCTCCTCACACTATAACATTCAGTAGTGCTGGACAGTGCCTAACATCTAGACACTGCCACAGACAATAGCGTGACTAGACTACATGAGACTATGCGTAGGTGCGGGTGCTGGTGCATACATGCATATGTATTAAAGCGTTGAATCATAATCAAGCCCATAAGAAGCAGCACCACAGGAAAGCATCTGCACTAAAGGCCACGCCTGCTTCTAAAACAGCTTCTAAAAGACAGGATGTAGTACAATGGATCCTGTCTTTAAGTATTCCAAAGTGTCCCTTCCCCTGAATACTCTTTAAGTATTCTGATTTTGCACCAAAATCCCTGCTTTTCTAAAGCATCTGAGAAGCCATAGAGTAAGCTTTGTAGCTTTTGATGTTACAGTAAATTTGATCAATATCAGTCATACCAGTACTTGAGTAAAATATTTCTCTGATCTATCTTTCATAGTTCATCTTTATGTAGAAAAGCAGCATTAACCTTCTTTAGCCCAGGAACTTGCCCAGTTCAGCCTACATCCTGGATTTTTGTGGAACCATGTTGAGCATATTGAAGATCATGACCGCAGAGAGTATGCTTGAGTACACCAGTGATTTTAATTTTGGTATTTGAGGTTTCATGCTGGAGATTTCATAGTTAAGTGAGCTGTCACTTACACACAGCCCTTGTAGAGTTGTGTTGTGTTTGTTTCTCTTCCAGTACCATGAGGACAGAACAGAAACTATTTTTGTGGGAACTGGTTGAGTCAAAACTGTTTAGCAAGCCTATTTAGTCATTCCGTACGGCCTTGGAAAGCTGGATCACCCCAAAGTCCAGTAAAACAAATGAGGACTGAAATAAACAGCGTGTGTCCTCCAAGAAGTTTGTGGGCTTGCTGGCGGCTCTCAATGCTGCACCTCGTAGTGAGTCCAAGCCTGAGCTCCATCAAACAGAAGCTACAGTGCCTTAGTACTCCCAACTTAGGTCCTGCTCTCTCTCTCTCTCTCTCTCTCTCTCTGTCTGTCTTTCTCTGTCTCTCTCATTGTCCATCTCTGTCTGTCTCACTCTTTATCTCTCTCCGTGTCTCTCTCTGTATTTCTGTCTCTGCCTCTTTCTCTCTATGCCTCTCTCTGTCTTTGTGTCTCTTATCCTCCAACTTTCTGTCTCTCTAAGTCTCTCTGTCTCTCTGTCACTTGCTGTCTCACTTTCTCCCCCTCCCTCTCTCTCTCTATGTCTTTCTCTGTGTCTCTCTTATTCTCCTTCTCTCCGCCTGACTCCCTCTAACTCTCTCTCCCCCCCCCCTCCTTTCTACTATGTTATCTAATGCCGTTGGCCCTGGCGCTGTTATGTCATAAGGGGGACAGAAAGAAGGCCAAAGGGCCTGGAGGAAGAACAGAGGGGGCTGATATCTGTCCTAAGAGACCACTGCCATACCCATTAAAAGAAACTCCAGTGCTTTCTCTGCAGTGCAGGATAATAGCCATTTTAAAACTAGAGACACGTCTTGTGCTGGGAGACGAGTTATGGACCAGTGAGTATGGATGAGAGATAGATGAGAGAAATAAGGCTTTTACTGGAAAAAGTGTGTGCTGCTTTGACACGGGTTAGACAGTGGAAAAGGAGCAGCATATCAGAGCAGCCAAGACAGGGCCTGAGAAGCAATTGCCGTTTTTTTTTTCCTGCTTTTTCATTTGATCTGCACAGTTTAAGGCCAACATGGCAGAGAGTCAACTGTGTGTTAACGACTGGGTGCATTTTAGCTCGGCACACTATTTTTATTGTAGGAATCAGTTACTGCATGGTTTTTCTAACGACTCAGCATTTCCAAGCTCTTGAGGTAATCTTTATTACCCAGCATTATAACACCTTTTGTTGTATTGTTTTTTTTTCTCGTCTATTTTTAATATGAAAAAATGACGTATGAGTGCAAACAAGTTGAGGTTGACAGGAAGGTTGGCGTCCGGTGAATGGCTGTCATGGTGATTAAACGCTGAGAAGAAAAACAGCCCCAAACCTTGACACATGACATCATTCGACTTGCCGCACTACTGTACTGGACAACCTGCTGATTCCCGAGACATGGCTAACGTAACCAACTTCCAACATTCAAGGCCTTTTCGGTCAAGGGGGATTAGGGCCGGGCTCCTGCTATTGGTGTTACGGTCATGGTCTGATACCCGATCCAACTATTTTGTCCATATCAGGACCGATAACCGATCCAAATATCTGATCAGTGCATCCCTAGGCTGGACAGGTCCAGAAAGGAATGATGAACTAAACAGTCTAGTTGCTCCAGCTCAAAAAGCTCTACAGAGCAGTACTGAGACAGTATTTGCATTGTAATGCTCTTAAGCAAATGTGTTTTTGTGACCTTGTTTTCCCTGTTTTACTGACTACACGATAGGCCATTCTAAAATTTTCCCTGTGCTTTTTTTCTGTTTAGTGCTGAATGTAATTTCCATCCTCTCCTACCTCTTTCTCTCTATGAGTGTGACTGTGCCCTTTCTGTCCTGGCTCTGACAGTCTGTTGTAACAGGGTTTAAGAAACAGTTCGCAACCAATCAATGGAAACATAATAAAAATGGCTTTTGGTATGCTAAGGAATTGTGCAATTTGGGAAATGGCCTCTGGAGGAGTAAACATACATAAATGCAGATGTTATGGCAACATTTCAGCAAAATTGGCTTCAATTATAACTTTAAAAGGCAGCTGAGAGCATTCTCCAGCCAATCGCCTCCTTCAATCGGTTCCGTTTGTCAGGCCATTATGTTCTGAACTGCAATCAATCCCAGCTGCCCGGTGTGCTGGAATGAGTGCTTGTTTCTGTTTTAGCTGGCCGAAACTTTCCGCAGTCAGAAGCCGGACGAGAGTCGTGTTTGCTGATTGCGCCGTTTAAGACAGCAGGTTTAATAAACAGGACAGAAGGAGAAGGCCCTGCAGTACCTTACAGGCAGTGGTGGTCTTTTGCTTTTCCTAGTTATTGAAGGCCCTTATAAACTTGGTCCCATTAAGGGTAGTAAAAGCAGCATGGAGGTAGCGAGAGTGCGATTTTACAGGATAATGATGCGATAGCTAAGAACGAGAAGGTAAGTAAGCAGCTCTCTCCTCACACTCTCAGGGCTCGTTTTTCTTTGATTCTGACAATCTACAGACTGCTCTGGCTTCCCAGCGGATTCCCTGATTGCTCCCATTTGAGTTCCCCTTCCTGTTCGCAGTCCAAGAAAGTGTCTTTTCCCCTTGCTCTCCTGCCATCGCTCATAATTTCACATCCAGAAGCGCTTCAAAGTCGCCCGCTTGACGTGGCTCCCGTAAGGCCTCTATATTTCAAGCGTCCTGCCCCTAGTAGGTCCTTGAGCTTCAAAACACACACACACACACCGACACACACACACCAAGCTCCAGCATGGGGGCTCATAAGCAGCCAAAACACACGATGGAGAATTTATATCGTAACACTAACTCGACTGAGGCTTGAAGCAGTCTCTATGGTCATAAGTAACTATTATGACTAAAAACCCCACGCACCACTTGTGAACTTGTTCGTCTATGCACCAGATAACGACTTGGTCGTGGTCTGAGTGCACAATCCCAAAGCAAACATTAATCCATGAGATAATGCTCTCTTGCTGCACCCTAATCAATAACAGGACATCCTCTATAACAGCTGCCATCAAAGAACTGTTGTGCTGTGATGCAAACAACATTCCATTCTTTTACAAGAACCACAATAGCTATTAGCTGATTGGGTGTGGGTTTTCTTTTTCACCGCTTGTTTACAGTCCCGTATGGTCTCCATTTAGACCATTTTGCAGACCACGCTGCATTGGTTTTCTGTGGCTAACCTGGCATGGAATCATGAAGTGACAATCACACAGTCACTCTACCTTGGCTAAAAAGTTCCAGTCGTCCTTCAGCACATAAAACAACCTCTACTGTCCTCAGAGTGCCCTCACCCCTGCTCTACTCCAGCCTGCTTAGGACACAGTGGTTAACTCGGAAACCTGAAACTATTCCCAACAGAAATATAGAAGAATTCAGATAAAGATTACTGTGGGCATGATATTGCTTTGAGGAGGAAAAAAAATTCAAAGGATATTATGTAAATATACAAGAATGGAGGGTGTCTGAGAACTGGCTGTCACTATGGTAACCACCACTCTAAAACACAAACACTGATCTGTTCAGCATCCGCAGAAAGGAAGGGTTTGAGAGGGAGCAGAAAAAGAAAATGTTTTCCCAAGCCAAATGAGGGGGGTTTGGGGGAGTATGGGGGAAAGAGCTGGCCAGGCGTGTCAGGAGTTTGTGTGGGAACGTTTTCAGACCACTGAGGAATTCCTTCCTGTGAGTGAATAGCCAGCCGTCGGCTACCAGTGCAGCGGGGACCAATGATAAATGTATGATTCTTTAATCCCTCCTAAAATAAACCATTCCATTCAAAAAGAGAATAAAGCCTTGCCGATGACAAAGTCATACGCCTATTTGGCTATTTGGCAGTAAATCATTAAATAAGAAAATTGTGTCAGATGAGCCTGGAGAGGTGACTTCCTCCTCTTGCCCACCTTACTTCCTCTCTCTCTCTAGCAGACAGGAAAACAGATCAGTCTGAATACAGTGGAAGCATGGATCTATCATGCTGGTGTAGGGGTGCTAGAGTGTCTGAGAAATCAATTCAATTATTTGCTGGATATGAAACTGAATGGAGAAGTACAGTATACCATTACTTAGGTAGTGTCTTTAAATGTGTACATATTTTTCTGCTTGAGTAAATTTACATTAACAAACACTTTACAACTGTCCTGCAAACCTATCAGTTTGGTTCCCCCAAAAGTTTAATTTCGTGTTTTTTTTTAAGTGAATGTGATGTTCACTGACTGGTGGTTGACTGGTTTCATGTGTAGCAGGCATTTGTGTAGCATGGAGTCTCTCCTCTCAGTGGGCACTGTATACTTCACCAATTATCCTGCCCCTTGGAACACCCTTCAAACCCCTGCACATTTCCCTATCAGAGCAATTCACCAGCTCCATACCTTATATGTCCACACACTACTCTCCACATCCCATTTGACACCACAGCCCCACCTCCCTACGCAACCTCCCTCTCTTACCCTCCATCAATCTATCCCTTCCCTCCCTGCGGACTCTTTCTATCGCTCTGTCATTCCATAATTTCCTCCCTTTCTCACTCGGATCCATCTCCGGCTGTCCAATGTTGACGTCCTCTGTGTGAACATTGTTCTGAGGTCAGTGGGTGGAGCGCCCCATCCCTCTGAAATGTCAGTCTCTGGACATCAGCGAAAAAGGGCATGGCCATTTTGCTCTAGCCTGGTAAACCCGCCCCTCGTACTTCATTTCATTTTGTACAGAGGGTCTGGACCGGAATCTCTTGAGGGTAATGCAAGCGGTCCTAGCAACGCTGATCCAATCAGCGAACAGAGGGTGTGTTCGTGAGCCATGACGTTGACTTTGTGAGCTACATTTGAATTGTAGTGCGTAGGTAGGCTGATTGCATATGTGACGACCAGGTGTTAGCGATTTAGTAAAGGTAGAGGCACTTGTTTTAAACTTCAGCAGAGTCCACACCTCCAGGAAGAAATCATGTCTCACAGCGTCTGCTCCAGACCCTCTGTACAAAATGAAATGAAGTACGAGGGGCTGGTTTACCAGGCTAATTTTATTTTGTTTTGATAAGAATGCATAAAATAAGATGCAATCTAAATGGGTCCATTCTCAAGAAAATAACTTCAATACAGCAAAGAAATACAAAATAAAACGGAGATTTATGCAGGACGACAGAAGAGAATGGAAAAGTCTGTTAAAAAAAAGAGAGAATGGAAACAGTCCTGGAACGAATTAGTGCTCGAAACAGGGAGTCAGTTGTAAATATAAAGGATGTAAACAAGCAGAGTAGTAAACAGTCATAACAGGAAGCTTAGCACACACGTAGAGATTAAAGAAGCTTAAAACTCATCTCTGGGCATTAAACTAACAATGTTTAATAGCAATCATGCCTCACAACCTCTCACACTCTGTGTGTGTGTGTGTGTGTGTGTGTGTGTGTGTGTGAGGGAGGGAGAGAGAGAGAGAGAGAGAGAGTCTGTCTGAGCATTAATGTGGGGGTGAATAATATTTTTAATGCTGCACATATGTTCCACTGTAGATTTATGTAGTTTCCTATCTCACCCTTGGTGCCTTTAACTCAGAAAAGGTTCAAGTTTTTTGCCAGGTTCATTAATGATCAACTGTCTGCACATGAGATGTCAAACTACAACCGGCGAGCAAGTGCTCATCTTGCTTCGAATAGACCGCAGCTGACAGTCAGTGCGCTTCGTGTTCACAAGTATCTCTCATGTGATTGATCCCAGTCTATATTTTCCACCAAATGAATGTCAGAGAAACACTGAAAGAATCTCCCCAGATAACTGCACACCAGTAGGTGTCCCAATGGGTCTGCCAAAGCACTGTGAGGGGCCGCAGGATTGTTGTTTGTCTTAGCAGCATGATAACAGCGGGAAACGTGTCTGTCGAACGGCCGTACCTCTCAGCCAGCAAATAAATCTCTTCTTTGGCCTGTGTGAGGCTGGAGCCAAGTCTGCAGCTGTCCTTCTCGCGCTCTTCAATAGGTCAAAGGTTTCAATAACAGAGTCCCTGAGCTCAGCAGACCAGTGTAACATTTCTATATACATTGTACACGTTGTATAGGCTATTCAGTCATAGGTAGTTTGTATGTGGAACCCCACAGATGAACACGAACACACACACACACACACACACACACACACACACACACACACACACACACACACACACACACACACACAGGAGGTCAAAGAGGGCATGAAAAGGAAATGGAGGAGGCGAGAAGAAGAAGAGAAGAAAAGGAGGATAGCGAATCACATTATCCTTGCACCTGGATGTGGCTGTGCAGCTCCAGGCATGTGGGACAGGGATAGCTGTCAGCCTGCCATTGCTCAGTTCATCACACATGCACACAGACACACACACACACAAACCACCACCACCACCACAAATTCACACACAGACTTATACGCCACAAATGCACGCACACATATGCTTACTCAAAACACATACGCACAGACATACAAACTCATTGAGGCAAACACATACATTTCCACAAATGCACACACACATGATTAAACACACATACACACACACACACACACATATACACCCACCCACTCACAAGTGCACAGACACAGTCACTCATACACACAAGCCGATATGCACATACACCCACACAGATGCTCATGCACAGACACACACACGCACACGCACACACACACACACACACATTCCCACACACACACATCTGTAGGCGGCACCTGTATTGGATAATTATATGTTAATCTGAGGGCAGAATGGGAGGCTAGGAACATCAGTGTAGCGGTCACTCTGCCAAGGCCCTCGAGAGCCAGCACCTGGGTGGTACTCTGCACCCTCTTTAATCACAGTGGCACACGGTCCCCTTTTAACATGCAAAACAGCCATCACCGCTGGCCTTCGGGGAGGAGGGACAGGCCTGTAAGGGATTAGAGCAGGGGAATTTTCATCAGCTGCATCACTTATCCCACCAAGGTCAATAATTTCCCTGTTTTTAGAAGAAAGACTAGAAAAGCACTCAGAGAGAGCAGACCTCCGCCAGGGCAGCTCAGATCACCACCTATTTTTGACCTAAATTTAATCAAAATCCATCCAAAACATTTTGAGTTATGTTGCTAACTAACAAACAAACTAACAAACAAACAAACGCCGATGATTACATAACCTCCGCTGGCGGAGGTAATAACAGGCCTGTTGATGATGTAAATGTTTTGATTTAGTTATGTTCCTCAAGGACCAAAAGACCTTGTCCACATTTCCTGAGTTTTTCAAAGGGAGCTATTGTCTATTTCTGCAAGCACTGAAGCAGATGATTAAAAATTGCACAAGGCATAATACAGCAGGAGGGATGTGCAGAACTCAAGTTGATTACTATCTACGCATTAATGCGCTAAGCGAATGAGAAATGTGAATGAGAAATGGCTGGGTAATGTTTTGGTGCATGGATACACGAGAGGTACAGCAAAGGAAGAACAGATGTTTGGCGTGAGCGTAGCGGCACTGACTAATAAGCCTCCAATGATGATTCTGACACTGAGATGAATCTGCTGAGGTTAGCGATTTAGTTGGCTACCACGCATGAAAGCCTGTGAAGAAAAGTCAAGACGGCTTTATTAGATGCTGCCTCCCTCCGTCTTGGCGCTATTTCATTAGCTTCGTTTCTCAGAATAGGAACGCCTTGAGAGGCCGCAATCTGCCGGCTGCCCGAGTCTGATGAACACATAAAGCAGGAAGTGACAGTGATGTCATCACCACGGAGACCTGCAGCTGTGGCTCTCCCCTTCTCCTCCCACAGAAGTTTCTATACAGAAGATAACATTCATCTGGGTCCCTTTGCATGAGAAGTGTGAGATGTGAAACGAGAGTCAAAAGTATTTCTTGCCTCTGGCTCTTCTTCTGTCTGCAGTTATCCATATGTCAACTGAGCTGGTTTCCCTCCCTCTTGGTAGCTGACAGTGTTGTGGATATAGGCAGCACTGAGGAAAAATCTCCTGGATTCATTTACCATTGAACCGCATTTTCCTACAACAGCAGTATTGCTGTTTATAAGTGGCCACATTGAGTCATTACATGCAAAATGGGAAACAGCTTTATGCTTTCAGGTGTCTAGCCATAATCTGTAATGGAAGTTTTAATAAAGTGTTCATATATACCATGTCTCTCTCTCTCTCTCTCTCTCTCTCTCTCTCTCTCTCTCTCTCTGTCTGTCTGTCTGTCTGTGTATGTGTGCATTCCTGTAATCTGCCAATAGTCTGTAGGGAGTCGGCTCTAAAACAATAGGCCCACACATTCAGCCTGCTGAAGTCATTGAGCTATGGCTACAGTTTTGTATCCAGGCAACCATATTGTTCCTGAGGGTAGTGTCTGAGGAAGCATCACCCAGTCCCAGTCCCAGTCCCAGTCCCAGCCCCAGACAGTAGAACTGCAGTGGTCCAGAAGGTCTGTCTGACTGGCTGGTATGTTTTGCGTCAGCTTCTGACAGTGGAGAATTTCTCTCGTTTTTTTTTTCTCCCTTGCTGATCACCTCACTACTGCTTATCTATCACTGGTCCCCTCCTTGTCCAAAGATTCATTACAGGTATAAGGGTGGTACCTAGGTAGGTCCAGTGGGCTGGGTTTGAGCGCGCAGAATAGAGGGAGATGAATTAGTCATCTTATCACCCCTCTCTCTATCTCGCTCTATGAACGTTATGTCATATCGATCAACTTTTCCACCCTTCCACCCTTTCCACTGTTGGGTTCCTCCACCTGATCTTGTTTTCTTTGCCTCTTTTTCCACCCAGTAACAACCTGTTCCTGGCTAATTTTGGCTCATGTCTTCTGTGCAGTATTTTTGTGAAGTACTTCTGCTCAACAGTTTGGGCCTGATGAAAAAATCCAGTTTTGGGCACTCTTATTGTTATTAACAATATTGATAGTGTCCTCAAATAATAATCGTTACTTGTATAGCACAATTCATACAAGATGCAGCTCAAAGTGCTTCAACAGTTTGGCAAGAAAAACACAAGACAACATTTCTTGCAGTCTGTCCAGCAGTGCCAGAAAGAGAAAGTGTATTGGGGCGCTGTCGAGGGCTGTTGCTAGTGTCCCCAAGGAGCAGCAGAGGTGAGGAAAAGCTCCCTGTTTTTGTTGGCTTGTCAAATTTTAGGAGGAAACCTCAGATAGAACCGTGGCCCCCAGGGGTGTCCATCTGCTGAGGCTGGTAGAGGGGAAGTCTTTGAACAGAGCAGTTAAGTATAGGCGAGGTTGAACAGGTAGGTCTTCAGTTGCCATTTAAAGGTGTCAATGAATTCAAAGGCTCCCTGTCAATGCTAGGTTCCCGCCCCAACCCCGCCCACCAGTGGTGTGCCGGTAACAAACATTAACATGTGAAGTCCAGTCAGGTGAATGTGCACTTGAACAGGAGGGTGCCACTCCTTCTGCCTGATGCTTGTGTCATTCTAACCCTGGTGGGTTGACGTCAGGGTGAAGGTGCAAAGAAGGCTTGCCACACTCTTGAGTGTCACCAGCACTTCTGCGGAAATACTAGGTGTGGTGTTCATTTGCTCACACACACACACACACACACACACATCATCCCAGTGAACTCCTGTTACCTATGGTTATCAGTAGGACATTTTCATAAACATTTGTGGTTTTAACTTTAGAGTAGTTTGTCAATATTCTGCTTTTTCACCATGGCAACAAATGTTGTGTAATGGAAGAATACAGTGCACCTCCATGAGGCAGTATTTCATCCTACTTATTGCTTACATAACTTTATTAATTTCATCTCAATAGAATGCAATCACCCATAATTTCTCAGGCTAATTGGTGTTTATCCAGGCTTAATATTGAACCCTTGTCTATTTTCAGTGTAAAGGGAGACAGAGAGAGAGAGAGAGAAAGAGAAGGAGAATGAGAGTGACAGAGAGACAGAGAGACAGAGAGATGAACAATAAGAGACAGAAAGAACGAGAGAAAGTGTTTTATGATAGATGTGATGCTGCTGCTGATGGCTTCCAGAGAAATATGCTGCAACTCAGAAACGCCCAGTAAAGGGCTTCCCTTCCCTTTGCGCTACACTGACTCAACTGACTGTACTGTAACTTTGCATGTCCCAGCGGTCTAGGGACCGTGCCCATCTGGGCAGGGTTAGAATGACTGTGGGTTTGAATCTGGCCCTTGGCTGGTCAGTAAGCGGCGGGTGTGGTGGGCACAAAAGGCACAAGTGGCCGGGCCAAGAGGGAAGGTTTTCAGTGTCATACGCTGACTTGTTTTTGTGGGTGGATATGCAAGTTCTTGTTACTATGGTTAGGACATGAAGTTAAACATTAAGGTTGGGAGGGGCAAGAGAGAGAGAGAGTTGAATTGCCACGAATCAGGATGTCATTAAACAAAAAAACATACTGTAATTAAACAGATGAATTGCTTCAAATAAAGGCCATTTCTCATCTGCACACAGGGAGAGATTGCTCTGTGGTGATTTTCTGTATTCAGGATTGTTTACCTTGCACTTTTCATAAAGTGGTAATATGTTTACCTTTGATACTGGTCTGTACTGGACAGGTGAATGGAGAGACATGGTGCATCTGTTACATGAATTTGTGCTTATATGAATTCGTCCTCTGGATTATTCCCAGAGCAAACAAACTGGACCAGACAGACACAAGCAGTGCAGTACATCCACTTTTTAATGGAGTGCGGGGATTAAAAAGACAGCAACACGTACATAGACTTGGCTTTCAAAGCTTACTATACAAAACAACAGATTACTGCCATGGTCGTCATAAATGATTAAACTAACTGCACATTCATCGAGAATGCTTTGTCTTTAGCGGTTTCAGTATTTTCCTCTTTTCTGTGCTCTGTCTGGGTTAGGTATGCAAGTGTGGGTGTGCTAGTCATTTCTCCCACTCCAGCAGAATGAGCCGTAAGAGTCTTATCAGGAAAACAAACATCATCCATCTTGGTGTGTTATCCAGCCTAGCTATTTTACAAGCTGGTACATCACTCAGTGTACACGTGTTCACGTACAGTACATGCATGCAGACCCCACGCACCCACACTGAGCACACATTAAGATCGACAACAATGATCCAAGACCGACGTGCATCGGGAATGGCTGTGTTTGATTGAAATCAGCACCAGACAAGGTTCTGCCAAAGTTGGCTTTTTCGCAGGCCGAGGAAGATATAAAACAGAGGAGTCAACAGGAAAAAGGTTTCATTCTAACGTAATGTTTACACTAAACAGCAGAACAGGAAATAAAAGCATGACCATATCTAGGAAACGTTACACTCCTGAGGGCTTTAATACTAGGCGGTTCTTTGACCACAATACTGCCCCCCCCCCCCCCCCCCCCCCCCCATTTTTTTTACACTCTTGTCGTGGGGGCCCAGTGACTTATAAGGTCAGTGCGCCAGAGAAAGAGGTTTATTCTGAGACATTAGCAACACTATGTATGTAGGTCACAAAGCCTTCTGTAACATCAGTCAAGCTTCGTGAGTTCACAAGGAGTGGTTTGTAGGGGCTGGCCAACAGCTGGTACTGGTACCGAGAAATAGCTCCAGCGTGTGTGTATAACACAACACCTTACAGGTGCGGAGAAATGTTCAGGGAATGTGAGAACACAAAACCGGGGTTGGCCGAACAGGGTTGGGCGAACACTTTGGAACGGCTAACAGGGTTAGGTGCTGAAAGTCAGAACTGATTGGAGGAAGTAGGGTTTTTTTTTAAACAATTTTAAAGGTGACTTTTTATTGGCTGTGCTGGACAAAAGGGAGGGAGGGCGGCAAATGTGGTTGTAGCGATAGGGCCGCGGGGCAGCAGACTCAGGGCTGGGTGGCTGTGTTAGGCTCTGCCTCGTAGATGTAGCTGCCGACTCCACCGGTGTTCACTCCTGCAGACAGACAGGAACACACATCATTGATTTCATATTACATAATGTCATCTTTAGCACTTACCTTAGAGCATTTCAAAAGCAGTGAATGGGTGGGTTATTAATGACATTAGCCCATGTTAACATAAGGACAGCTGTAGTGTTCAGAATTCTGTCTCCTAAAAGCCTTACTAAAAGCTAGTGCTAAGAATGAGGAACATTTATCTAAATGAATAAACTGACAGACATCCCAACACACATAAGCAGACACACAGCATAAATGTGAATTTGTAAATAAAACTCACTTATGTCATTAGGATACGTAACAAATAGCTTAGGGTGCCGGCAAGCATGAAGATAAATGGGCCGGAATGGTATGGAAATTACTGTGAAAGATTGTTTATGCTAGTGGGTACATCTGAGTAGAATCAGGGCCACAGCAGTCTGACTGATGCATTAGGGGAGACAAGAGCGCCCTCTTCTGGTGAAAGTGTAAGATGCTGCCATACCTTTGGGGCCAAACAGCACAGCATAGCAGGGTTTGTGGCAGTAGGGCTGGCCGTCATGCTGTAACACAAATTATATTATTATTATTAAGGGTGCTACATGTATACATGTTGGCATAAAACCCTCAAAATAACTGGAAGTATTAATAGAATGTGAACAGGACATGATGCCAAGAATGTGGCTGTGACAACTTCAATACATTTTTAGAGAGCTACATTAAATTTACAAATGAACCAAGGTAGGCATGGCTATCCCATAATCCCTATTAACAGCAGGTAGATCAATAACAAACCATTAGTGACTATTTTGCCTATCAGGTCGCTGAAAAGTTCTTAAATAAAGACCTATAGGGTCTGCTTGCCACAAGTAAAAATAAATATAAACTAATGTTCAGAGAGACACTAATACAATATAATGGATGTAATGTATGTATTTCAATCACATTAAAGTGCAACACTACACTAGCCTTTATCCTCTACCAACTTTTGTTTATTTCTGTGAAGAGAGAAGAGTGAGTGAGAAATGTGGTAAAACACTACTGAAAAATCTGATTTTATGGTGGGGGGGGGGTGGGGGTGGGGGTGGGGGTTGGTTGGTTAGAGGTAATGGACCCAATCATTCAGCTCTCTAATTGAGAGCAAGTCAGACTAACATATAGTCCCTTTAACAGAACATTAGTGTTAGTTCAATACATTATGTTGCTGTGTCTATTGTTTTCCAAAATGTCTACCCAATGTCCAGCCTTTTTCTGTTTTAGTTTTTCCCTGTTGTTTGCCCCCTTCCCCTCGGTGTCTCTTACCTCTGCATGGCTCCCAGCAGCCAGTGTCTTACTGCACCTTTCACAGCGCAGACATGGCCGATGCCAGTCCTTCCCCAGCGATGTCACCTTCTCCGCTGTACGTACCAACATACACACACACACACACACACACACACACACACACACACGCACACACACACACACACACACACACACACACACACACACACACACACACACATACACACGCACACACACACACACACACACACACACACACACACACACACACACACACACACACATACACACGCACACACACACACACACACACACACACACACACACACACACACACACATACACACGCACACACACGCGCACACACATACACACGCGCACACACATACACACACGCGCACACATTAGTAAGAAAACATGATAAAAAAATGTCTCCCAATTAAATATAGAGATCACTTGGTTCATGCCGAGGTGTTTAGAAACTCACCAAAGTAAACCTTCTTACTGCACCTGGGGCACAGGTTTGCCTCTCCAGCAAAGGTGGTCACGCTGCCAGCTACAGAGAGAAGGGGGGAGATGGAACAATGAGGACACTGTGATGAGGAAGCTAGAATCACATTCAGACTCCAAACATCTCTGCTTAGGCCTACTGTTTACAATAGTAAAAACACATCAGTCACCCGGTGATATGGATCAACTTTAAAACATTAAATTGATTTGTCTTTAGCCCCTGCTACATCCCTCTGCATAAAAAAAAAAAAACTTGCCTCTAATTTCTGGGTTGCCCAATTCTCGACAACAACAAAAATCTGGACAGGCCAAAAGAAAAACAAACCAAACCGAAAACATAACCTCCTACACAGACATAAGAAAAAATGCTTTCAGTGGTACTTTCTCTTACTTATGAACTTTAACTCTAAATTGGCAGAGGTATTTAAAAAAAAAACAAAAAAACAGATCTCAGAACAGTTCTCAATGCTGTTTTTCTCCTGTTCATGAACTTAGACTCTCCTCTTCAGTCACAGATGGACAGGAAGCTGGATGACCTTTAGACTAATAGCGGACATGAGAAATGACCATCTGACCAGCCCCTGACTGACTCCCTCGTGGTCACTTGGTTCAATCTCATGCAACATTTCTCTAGAAGCACACTCAGCTTTCTGTCGCTCGTCCCATCGCCCACTCTCATTTGAAAACATCTGCTTTACTTTGGAGGTAAAAAAGTAAACATCTACATCACCAGCTAAACCCAGTGAACTCGCTTGCACAGTCACTGCTGGGAACACTTACAGTATATGAAGTCACCCCAGCAATGCTAAAGATAAAAAAGGTACGCATATCCAAAACAAAAAAAAGTCACACGTGCTAGACAAGTGTAGCAAGTACGCCTAATGAGGATCCGATGGGATCAAAATGTTGCTTTGCTTTTCAAATAAAACCTCTTTTTTTGGAGCAAAACAGTGTGCAGACCACCTCTTGTAAAAAAAAACCCGACCAAAGCAAAGCTATCCATTGCTTACAACAATCACAACATCCTTCTGTTGTGGTTTCTGTGGCCTCCCAGGGTTAGCCTGGTAAACCCGCACCTCGTACTTCATTTCATTTTGTGCAGAGGGTCTGGACCGGAATCTCTTGAGGAGCATTTGTCAAGTCGCAGAAAGTACGATCCAATCAGCGAACAGAGGGTGTGTTCATTAGCTCCTTTTGACCTTGTGTGCTACATTTGAATTGTAGTGCGTAGGTAGGCTAATTGCATACGTACTTCATTTCATTTTGTGCAGAGGGTCTGGACCGGAATCTCCTGAGGAGCATTTGTCAAGTCGCAGAAAGTACGATCCAATCAGCGAACAGAGGGTGTGTTCATTAGCTCCTTTTGACCTTGTGTGCTACATTTGAATTGTAGTGCGTAGGTAGGCTAATTGCATACGTGACTGGGTGATTGGGTAAAGGCAGAGGCACTTTTTTTAAACTTCAGCAGAGTCCACATCTCCAGCAAATCGTTTCTGACGGTCTCTGTTCCAGACCCTCTGCACGAAATGAAAGGGGCGGGTTTACCAGGCTATCGCAGGGTAGGAGTTGCTCACGGTCAGTGTACCTTTGGAAGGGCCCTTAGGCGGGATGGAGGCCAGCTTCTCCTCTGGTTTGGGTGCGCTCACGGGGGCCGGGGCAGGGGCCAAGGTGTTGTTAGATGGAGTGTCGTACACGTACGAGCCAGCACCACCAATGTTCACACCTACAGGATCACAGAGACATATCAGAGACCTTCCTACATAGAGACACGCAACTTAAGAAATCGCCCATATAATGCATGGGGAAACTTCATAATGCAAAAATGGCGGTTGTCTCCCAATGTACCGCCAATGGTCTGCCGAACTGTACAGTGTTCAGATCATCTTGTGGTGATGTAGTCTGCTGGACCACACTTGCCATGTAGTGAAGAACTGCTCATACACAGTTCAAAATAACCCATGAGAAAAAGTCCTTTTAAATCTTTATTTTGATACAAAAGCGCCAAATGTAATCAGGTCTCTACTAGAACGTCTCTGGAAACATGCACTTCAGAGACTTTCTCCAAAATAACCCCTAGCAGCCTCTGTGTCCTTATTCTGCAAAGAATGTAGGTTTGGAGAAGCTGTCTGTTGCTCTGCTCTTCATCCTTCATAGCTCATCTGCTGGAAGTGGGCCCTGACTTCCATGAATTTGCTGGAAAGCTGAGCATTCTGCAGCTGAATGCACAGAGTGCCAACAAGCAACAACTGAAAAGGGGGCCAGCTGTTAATTGTGTCCATACTGCCGCTTGAAAAGGGGTCTAGCTCTAATGGTGACTCTGCTGACAATGATGGACCACTGGTAAGAGCACTCCAGAGAGTCCCTGCTGTGCAGTAAGTGTGTCAAATGACAGGGGACCTGGAAGCCAATATTGGTATCTGAATTGTTTGTTGTAACGATCCATGTAGTATGCTTAGCACTCAGTAGGTGGCGCCAGAGTGCATGAAACAGAAAACTAGAAACAGAAAATTCTGATTACATGGTCAAGAATGACAAACTGCCATGGTCAGGGGAGGGATTTATGGTGTTTCATAATGTTACATCTACATAGTCTTGTAGGAAGCAAACAAAGTCATTTTAATTATCATTATGTAAGGAAGCGCAAAAAAAATTTGCAACACACAGACACACGGACACACACAGACACACGCAGACACACGCAGACACACACAGACACGTCCATATACTCCAGTCTTAGGTGTAGGTCCTCACCTTTTGGTCCAAAGAGAGCAGCATAGCATGGTTTGTGGCAGTAGGGTTTTCCATCATGCTAAGAGAGACAGAGAGGGAGAGAGAAAAAGAGAGACAGAAAGAGAAAGACAGATAAAAAGACAATACTATAATGGATGACAGAACAGAGATACACAATATAGCCAGTCCTACAAGAAGGCCCACACTTACAGCAATGTGCAATATTGATGTGGTATTAAGCTATGGCACCAGTTGCTGTATAACAGATAATGTAGGTCAAAACTACTAATGCAATTTAGACTTTAAATAATACAGTGGTGGCCTAGCAGTTAAGGTATCGGACCTGTGACTGCAGAATTCCAGGTTTAAATCCAGGCTCCCCAGTTGTGCTACTGAGGTACTCTGAGCATAGTACCGCCCCCACACACTGCTCACCGGGGGCCATTGTTATGGCTGACCCTTGCTCACGTGTGTGATGGGTTAAATGCAGAGGATGAATTTTGTTGTGTGCACTGTGCTGTGCCATGTAATCACAATGACCAATGGGACTGACTTTCACTTTTTTTTCATGTAATGCAGTTATGTAGTTTTAGTTAATTATTAAAATAAATACATGACACATGAAATGAAAATGAAAAACTGTACTATAATACCACTTAATTCATGCTTTGGCCTTTTTAGGCAGACATTTGCCTTCACCAACTAGGTCTCTGAGGTGGGGTGACTTCTCCTCCCTTTCGCTACAACTGGTGTCAGAATTGGGATGGCTTGCTATGAGGTCATCGGAGGTCCACCCACTGTGTGAGAAGTATGGTGGGAGATGCGTGATGGACACCTGAGTGTACGTTGGCGTTGCGGTCAGAGCCCCTGTTTAGTACCCCGGAGACCAGGGTTCGAGTCCCGGTGGGGTGACTTCTCATACCACATATTGATTTTACTTGTTTGCTTTTACACTTGTTTTACCTTTTATGCTTCTACCACATATTGATTTTACTTGTATGCTTTTACACTTGTTTTACCTTTTATGCTTCTACAATTACTTTATCTCTTATGCCTTTATATATTGTCCTTTGCTTTTATTTTTGTGAAGCAGATTGAAATGCCGTTGTGTATGAAATGCGCTATACAAATAAACTTGCCTTGCCTTGCCTTGCCTTCACAAAGACTCACACAAATGAAAAGCAGCAATGGTGAATTTACAAAGACTGTTCATCTCC
>CM050205.1:17272500-17310000 GCA_027475355.1 Coilia nasus
CTATTAAGCAACACACACACACACACACATAGAAGTTACCACACAAAGATGAGATAAGATCCAGGGTGCCACTGTAAACCTAATGATATTCAGCATGCCTGCTTAAAGTGCACTGCCTAAATGCCCATTACACAAATGACTGTGAAATGGAAAGGCTATATCTGTAAGTGAGCTCTGTTTTATAATGTAACCTGTTGTATTGAATTACAGGTTATTTGTAGGCTACTCAAAATGAAATTATATATTTTAGCTAATAGCATTTTCATACTTAGTATCATTTATCCCTGCTTTCAACGTGACCCCAGAAATATATGAAGATGTGTGACATATTCTCATGGACTCATGTGAGCTACATCTTTTTAGAAATTAATATCTGAAAGAGCATCCATCAAATCTGGATACAGCTTTTATTGGACACAGGACACCATAGGAAGCCCTGTTTTAACACAGACAAACAATGATTCAATAAACATTTGTGAGACTCATGTTCAGATTAGCGCTTTGTTTCGCATTGCTAAAGAGGGCTCCTTTGTGTCCTCATTTGCTCCTCTCCCATGTAACAACAAAATGGCACACTCAGCGTGCCTCTGTGTGTGTGTGTGTGTGCGCGTGCTCAGACACACCACCATGGCCCAGTAATGGTGCCATGTGCCATATGGCACAAGGAGCTGGCGCCGGGCAATTTACACTTCAAATAAAGGGCTCCATGATGCCCGCCTGGAGCTCGGGGCCTGTGCAGACCGATGGCCACACAATGTGTCATTATATCGATATGCGGGGACTGTCCCTCTTAGGCCACAATGCGCACAAAAGAGCCAGCACCAGAATCCCACACATGGTCTGAGTCAACTCTGAGCTAGCACCCACCATGTCTTTACATCATTGTTGGAGCTCAGAGGCACTGGCCATTTTGCCGTAACACAATGCTTCTGTAACCACAACTGCACTATAAAGACCGAGTGCTGCTTAAAACCAACTTAAAGATGTTTTTTTTTTTTTTTTTACAATTTATAGCCAATGACATAGCCCACTAAAAACACATTAAAGCAATGTGCGGCATGGATCTTTACTTCCGCCAGCGGAGGTTATGTAATCATCACGTTTGTTTGTTAGTTTGTCTGTTAGTTAGCAACATAACTCAAAAAGTTCTGGATGGATTTTAATGAAATTTTTAGGATACGTCAAAAATGGGATAACTTAAAAGCAATTACATTTTGGTGGTGATCTGAGCTGCCCAGGTGGACGTATGCACTCTCTGAGTGCTTTTCTAGTTTTACATTAGTTTTACTTGCACTTTTTATGTAGGTTTAACTAACTTTATGCTTATGATACTTGAAAAGATAGTGCAAGAAAAAAAAAGTTAAACTTGACGTAAAAAATATCCATGCAGAACCTTGATTTTTAAAGTTATACACACATCACACACACAAGTTATATCACAGTGTGGTAATGTTTCTTTATCATAATAAAGATAGGGGAAAGTGTCCACACCTCCAGTGCTATGGATCTGTTCACCACACAGTAGAAAAACAGATTATGAATGCATGTTTGTAAGGTACTGTGGGTTAGTTCAGATAAAAGCTTCTGCTAAATCTGGTTATATTTGTAGGACACATCAAATCATCATCGTGCCCATTGCTGTTAAACATAAGACTGGTTTCCTGGAGACAATCTGTTTAATTTAAGGTTTCATGTTTGTCTGAGAAACCTTTAATGTTTGTTTGAGAAACCAGACCACTAGAAACCAGTGGAGAGCCATGATAAAAGCAGTACTGCAAAAAAAAATTAAGATAATACTGTAAGATTCTCTAGGTCAGTCAGAGGCTAAAGTAAAATTTTATTGGTTGTTTTACATGCTTAATCAGATATGCTTTGTGTTCTCAGTTGTAGGGATAAACAGCAGCACAGTAAAAGACCATGTAAGGTAAAGTGAATGGTAACAATGAGGAACATTTGAACTGATACCCCTCCCAGCAACCGACAGAGCAGGTACAGTGCATGAATAGATGTTCCTGTAAGGGATGCAGGCCTTTGGTACATGGTGGTGTCACTGCATGATGTGGGCCTGTTTTTGGGAGACCTTGTTGGTTTTTGAGGCCTGTTACTTTTTGAAAGTTTTTGTGAAGATCGTACATTTTTACTGTGTTATGCATATAGAATGTGTTTTGTGAAACTGTTTTTGAATGTTTTTTTTGTGGAGAGTACACATTTATAGTATTGTGCATAGAGAATTTTTGAACGTCTACAGATTCGTACATGTTATTCGGGGTGGGTATGTATTGTGGGTAGTCTCAGTATATCGGGCAAAACACTACATGGGGGAAACGCAACACTAATCAGTTTTACTATGGAATATTGTGTACTGTGCTGCGTGTTCTTAATCACTGTTATTGGGGATGAACCGGTGCTTGTTATCACCACTAATCAGGGATCATTTGATCCACTCATATGTATATGGGTGTTATTTTAAACAAATGTTCTGTCTGATGAAGGGCGCTGCCCGAAACATCATGTAATTGAAGACATTTTGTGGGAGCTCAATGGTGTCGTGGTCTTTGTTTAGGTTTTTTTGCCACTGCATGATGTGACTTACCTCAGCGTGGCCCCCTGCTGTCAGGATCTTGTTACAGCGCTCACACTTCAGACAGAGCTTGTGCCAGTCCTTTCCCAGGGATGTTACTTTCTCCGCTGCATTCAGGAAGAGTGGAGGAAGAGGAGGAAGAGGACGAGAAAACATGGGAAAGAACAAGACAGGAGGAAGAGGCAACACGATTAGATTGAGCACGCAGAGTACACAAACACAAACCATGACCACATGAACACTTCCATCTTTTCTCAGAGCCTCGTCATTGTATACTTTGGAACGGGCTACTTCCCTAGACCTCCAGTGAAAAAAGTGAGAGGGTGTTTGTATGTGTAGAACCTGGAGGGTTGGCATTGCAGTGCTAAAGCCAAGAGCCTCTCAACAGTCAATCCTTTCCCAATAGGCCATTGTCCTAAATATTAAATCCATTCTGCTTTGATTTCATCTGATCGGCATAAGTCCTTTGGGGTAGGGGGTGGGGTGGTCATCCTAAGCTGAATGTCATTCAGTCATCAATGTGCATGCATGTGTACTAATCATTATGCATGTGATATTGTCATACTGTTCTCAAATCCTTGAACAGCTGGATATTTGCCAAACACACATGCACACATCTACACACACACACACACACACACACACACAAGCCGTCCATCATCTTCCCACATTCCTAACCCCTAATCACATTCCAAAGCCTATATGGCTTCATTCTGACCACCATGATGATTGTGTGGCAGCTTCCTCACCGCGAGGGCACTAATTTTACACTTTCCTGCAACAAAACCCCCTCCGCTGCTACAGTGACACAAAGCAGAATATAGTCTGATCATGCTGGCAGCCCACCAGCAAAGGAAACACCTTTTCCTTATCATCACCAGCCACAATTGTCCAGAAAACAGAACCTTGTTCCTGTTTACCTTCCTCCTCATTGTCCCTTTTCAAACCTCCTCCAGGGCTTACTTTGATTGAAGTCAGACCTTTACTGATTTAAAACAGGGACAGCATATGTTAATAAACATTCTAAAACAAAATAAATGTAAGTAGCCAAAAAAGTTTGTAGCCATATAGGCTAATTTCCAATGTTTTCTAAATCACGCTTGCTCTCTGTGACACACCAAAAAAGGGAAGTGGCGTAAGCCATTCACCAGCCCGGGAGTGCGAGGAAATGGCTGCTTCAATGCTTCAACGACGTCCTGAAAATGTTCTCTTCAGCCTCTGACATCACCGTCTGGCCTGTTTACTCCTCTGGGTGGTGGTGCGTGATTTATCACCTTTTCACCACGCATGGGCGTCTATCGTCGTCACTTGACCAAGCCCAATCGAAGGCACGCCAACTGTGAAGTCACTAAGCGAACAGTGACCTGACCTCACTAAGGGACGCTGTACCGCCGAGGTCGGGCTCAGAGACAATGGTGTTGGTCAGAGAGCGGGCCGCGTAACCTGACAATTTTCAGTTTCAGGGAATGATGTCACCCGGGCTTACAAAAGCCCCCAGCGCTCAGGATGCACTGGCTATTGTGTTGTGTGTGCTTACAGAGACCCTTGAAGCTGCAACTGTCTGCCTGAATGGACCTCAAGGAGACACTGTTTGTCCTTCTCTCCTGCAGCAGACTGTATTCACTGTGGGTCAATAGAACATGCTACAAATTGTATAACACAACACAGGAGCACTCAAGAATTAAAAGGGAACTATAGCACATTTGAACCTGTATTGGCTACAGACAATACGCAAACACGTCAAACAGTAGGACATAGGTTCAAATGTACCAAAGGTCCCCTTTCAGAAGACCTGAACACAGAGCAATTAGGCTCAGGCTACACAATCATTTTCAAGGGTGTTCCTTTGTGTCTGGGTTTTTACTGAGCATGGTTACAAGTTCTTCACGTTATGGAGGAATGAAATTACTGGTCCGTGCTGAATCAGAGCTGTTTTAAAGGCCCATAATACACTGTAAGTGACACCGTAGCATCAGGTTATGTATGTGTGGCTATAATTTCTTTACATGTTGCCCTTCACAGTTAGCCTGGTAAACCCACCCCTCGTACTTCATTTCATTTCGTGCAGAGGGTCTGGACCGGAATCTCTTGAGGAGCATTTGGCAAGTCGCAGAAAGTACGATCCAATCAGCGAACAGAGGGTGTGTTCGTTAGCTGTGACGTTGACCTTGTGTGCTACATTTGAATTGTAGTGCATAGGTAGGCTAATTGCACACGTGACGACCAGGCTTTAGCGATTGGGTAAAGGCAGAGGCACTTTTTTAAAACTTCAGCAGAGTCCACACCTCCAGCAAATCGTTTCTGACGGTCTCTGTTCCAGACCCTCTGCACGAAATGAAATGAAGTACGAGGTGCGGGTTTACCAGGCTACTTCACAGTCAGCGTAGTCAGATGTTCCGAGGATGGCCTGTGTGGCTCTGACCTCAAGCTCAATTCCACACCTGAGCGATTGAGATTGCAGTGTTGACTAACGGTGGGGTGAGTCAAGGCCAAGCAAGGTGATTGCCTTGTCCTGCCCAGGGGTGAGAAACCACAACACGGCATGAATCACATGTTGCCATCTCACTAAGTGCAGAATGGGGGGCAGAGAGAGAGAGTAAGAGAGTGAGAGTGAGTGAAACAGTGAAAGAGAAATATCCACACCTGATTGCAGATCACGTCTGCTGGGTGTTGCCTAGGTTATAGCCGTGATGGAGCGATAAGCTCTTTATCCTCTGTGATGTCCACGGCAAAAGGGATAGTTAGAGAAAGTGCTGTGATGATTCATTTCTACATATTACATATACATTATACATCTGACCAGTACCAGCATTCACCTTCAGTACACCTTCATGCACATGATGAGAGTTTCTCAAATTAGGGTACAACTGCTGCTAATGTACTCTTTTGTGTCTGCCATTTTCATACAAACACAGGAGCAAAACTGCTGGTTGAGGCTTATGATGGCACATATGATATATGTATGAAATTCTCCCATAGAGACAAACTACATCTAGGGTGAAAAACACTCAGGACAACAAAGTGTCCAAGACAAGTGTTCACCAATGTCTAAAATCACCTATATGAGTGTTTTCTTAAATCAGGATTGACAAATGCAGGATTGCATGAAATCAGCATTGGTCAGAATGCAGCAAACATGCCTTGAGGTCCTAGCACCTGGGCTTCCCAACCATTCATTCACCTAAGTGTCATGCATGTGGACACTCTGCCTAATAATTACTCAGGACTAACCCGTGTTGTCAAGCTGAATGAAAAGGAAAACACACCGGTTAACATCCCGCCATTTCTCAGGGAACCAAAATGACTTCCTCAGCCTGCAGTGGCCACACAGTGGCCCCTCCAACCACACAGAGGCTCTTTGACTGTATAATTTATTATGTTTATGACTGTTAGGGGTTAATAGTGGAAGGCAGGAAGTCCACTACTGAAACAACACCTCGAGGTAGAACTCTTATGTTCTAGGTATCATAATTGGCCTGCCCCCTCCTCTCTCGGTACAATAAACACCCTCATCAACTGATTAAACTGTGTGCAGTATGGCTCTACTAGCCACATACCAACAGAGCTACTGCTGTTGCTGCCGCTGTTGTTGGCCTTGGTGTCATTTCTCAGTGTTGTTTTACTCTCTCTCTCTCTCAGCCATGTGCTATTGTCTTGCCTGAGTTGGTAATTAGAGTGGCATTAGAGATGGAGGCATTATTGGATAATTTGGTCAGATGTCACCGAGACAGAGAGATGGTGTGCGGTGCACAGCAATTACCGTTGGATAATTATCCAGCCTGATGAAGCTGCACCCACACACACACGCACACAAACACACCATCCTGCTTGATTCGCTCAGCACAACAGAGCACTTAAAGGGTCAAATCAGGCATCAAACAAAAAACAATTACGGTAAGCCTTTAATGGGTCGTAATACACTGGAAAGTTATTGCTTGAAATCTCCATCACCTGTGACTGAGTTTGTTGGAAATGAATGTAATAAAGAAGTGTGTTTAGGGACTCCATTGTAATCAATGCCTAAGTGGCTTTAACTGTTATTTTCTTTAAAGTTTGTAGGTAAAAAACTGGAGGATTGTTTAGTTACTGGAACCGTTAACACGAACTGCATGTGTATTCATGTGGAAGTACTGGCTTTATGGCTACACGTACTCATAAACATTACATGCTGTAGCTGGGCTGGGCAATTTCTACATCAGGCTTGATTAATACATACCCATCTGTTACATACAACATAACAAACAATCCACCCACCCCACCCCCACTTGCAAACCAACACAAAGCAACACACCACACTCACACACACACTGCCTTCACAGTATGCTTTATTTATTTTCATAGCAGCTGAGCAGTAGTCACATACTTCTAGTCACAAAATCTGTGGCCTCTCTCTCTCAATCACACAGTCACCTGCACACAAAAACACACAAGCATGCACGCACACACACACACACAAGCATGTGCACACACACATAAGCATGCACACACACACACACACACACACTTACGCAGACACACTCTGCTCCATTCCTGTTCTAAAAATATCCTCTGCACGTCCCCGGGCCAAACAGTGGCTTCCACACACACACAAACACACACACACATCTTTATGCAACACAGCCATGCTCTGCTCTAAAAGAGAGTGAGAAAGAGAGAGACAGAGAAAGACAGAGAGAGAGAGAGAGCGAGAGACAGACAGACAGACAGACAGACAGACAGAAAGAGAGCAGCCACGTTACAAAAATAGACATACCAGAAAGAGAGACAGAATGTGGAGGCTAACAGATGTTATTACCCTGGCCCTAATATACAGCTGCTGTGTCTGGGCCCTAATACTCAGCTGCTGTGCCTGGGCCCCACTACTATCGCAGCTCCTCCTCTGTCTTCTACTTCCCCCAGACCTCTGTCCCCCTCCGGTAGCTAAATGAGATAATCACACAGAACCCAGGCCCACCCAATCAGAAGGCTAGCTTTGTTTGATTGATTGTTTTATTAATAATGATAACCTATGTGTCTTTTGCTAGGCACATCTGATTTTTGCTGGGGCCGGCCATTTTATCATTTCTGGCTCCATGCCGAGCACCACTGACGCACACACCGCCTGACCTTCTGGAAGCCCGGCAAAAAGTCTGCGGCAGCCAGCCGGCTTCCTTTTAGCTGTGAGGCGGGCAAACGAAAGCAGGCAGGAATGCACGGGCTCCTCCAAATCAGGGGGCCTTGACTGTGATTGATTACGCACGAGGAGCGGAGCGGAGCGGCCGTCCCTCAGCAGCTCCTGAGTGGAGCCCAGCGCTGCTACTGTAAGTGCTGATGCACAGAGTGTAGAATGCTGCACGGCCAGCCACTGATCCGGTGATGAATGCTTGGACGAATGCACACACATACTCAAACACACACACGCACGCACGCACGCACGCACGCACGCACGCACGCATGCATGCACGCACACACACTATGTGGCTGAGGAACGCTTTACACACACACACACACACACACACACACACACACACATACACACACACACTACAGCTAAACACTGATTTCTTCCCTCTCTCATGCACTGACTAACACACACACACACACACACACACACACACACACACACACACACACACACACACACACACACACACACACATACAAACACACACTATACAGCGATTTCTCCCCTCTCACGTACTTTTGCCCCCTGGTTCAGCACCCTTACACTGGAAGCTTTTCTAGGTGAGATCATCCTTAATGTTTACTATGCTTTAAAAGTAGGACACAGAAGCACCACACGCACAAGCATGCCACAAAGTGCTGCTGGAGTTTCAGGCAGGTTGCTGAAAGCACAGCCACACACAGGTTAGGTTCTGAAAAGTGTGATAACCCTCCAGGACACGTCACAGAAAAGATTCTGCCCAGCTGTCAGAAGTGTGTTTGTGTGTGTGTGTGTGTGTGTGTGTGTGTGTGTGTGTGTGTGTGTGTGTGTGTGTGTGTATGTGTAATAGGGTATCCGTGACAGAAGGTCTTTTTGAGGTACAGGACATGAAGCAGGAACTTGGTTGCGAGGTTGGTTTATTTTACAATCACCAGTGGCACACAAGTGCAATATTTACAGTGTAGATAAAGCTGGGCAATTTATATGTTACCAGCCAAATATGAGACATACATTGAATGTAGAATTTCAGATTTTCGCAATTCAGATTTATTTTATGTGGAGAAGGGGGATTGGTTTGTTAAACCATGACTTTTTTGATCCATAGTTTTTATGCTTCTCGTAAATTTGCTGGGTTGCTCGCTGAATGTCCAACTTGCTGTGCCGCTTCATGACTTCCTTTCTTCTGCAAACCCTGTCTTTTTTTTTTTTTTTTTTTTGCTGCTGTCGTCTTCTGCCCCAACCGTGAGGAGAGCATAGACATCTTCAGCTGTCCAGAACTGGTGATTCATCTTTTTCATATTCTTCAGTAACGATTTCATATTCTTAAGTAATACAGGTACAGATAATACTCCGCCATCTTCGCCCTGCTGTAGCCTCTGTAGGACCATCGTTTAGGTCGGGCCATCAGCCCCAGGACAGCCCCTGTAGTGCCTGGCCCTGAACGTGTGAAGTCACTTAGCCCCGGCACGCCCCTGTTGGCTTGGCTTTGACCCTGCAATGTAAACCCCGCTATTAACATTCCGGTAGAACCCTGGCCAATGAAACCTATGTGCTACTCGACTCAGTGTCTTCTGCTGCCCAAGATGACCTGCCCATGGCACACTATGTCCCATCTTAGCTGAAAGAGCTGGAAACGGCAGCTCTATCACCCCTCAGACATATCATGCTGTGCCTTACTGTGCACCGTGGTGGTAACATAGGCATTAGCAGATGTGTTCCTACTCTGCAACAGATCAGCTAGCACAGGGGCATCCTGACCTCCTACTACTGGATATGGGGACTCTACCATAATCCCCACACAGAGCAAATAAGCTTGCCCATCCACGTCTAGGGTAATATCAACAGTGTCATACTCTCTTGCATCACCATAGATACACCTAGCCTTTGCCAGTGCCACTGATGTTCTGTGGTCCTAGACATTTCCGCTGCACAAATGTCTAACTGCTCCCATAGTCTAAAAGTGCCTCCCATGTCTTCCCCCTAATTTTAACAGGGATGGTGACACCTGTTCTGCTGGGCCTAATGGGGTGAGTACTATGAGGCTGGGGAGTGTAACAGAGGTTAGACTCAGTGGACGGGCCTAAAGGGCATTCAGGCTTTACGTGTCCTGGCTGCCCACATTTGTGACAGACTACCCTGGCTTTAGGTTTCGTGTGTGCTGTTGGTCTGTCCTTGGTGCAACTGGCCTTCCTGAGCTCACTACCAGTACCACCCACAAACTTACCAGCTTCTGCACGTCCAGTGTCTCGCATCTGCCCTTGCTCACTTCTGGCGCCAGCATCCACACAGCCCAGTTGGAGACCTCGTTGTCCACGTCTGGCAGAAAGGTAGGTCTGGGCCAGCTCCGCCGCACGAGTAGCAGACTGGGGGTTATGCTTCTTAATCCAGGTGCGTAGCTCAGGGTTGACCATCCACAGAAACTGCTCCAAGATGATGAGCTCAGCTACTTCCTCCTTGGACCTCTCCCGTGGGCAGACCCACTTCTCAAACAAGTCCCGTAGCCTGGCTTGTAGCTCCTGTGGTGTCTCTCCCTCCAGCATCTGCCTGGAGCGAAACCTCTGCCGGTAGGTCTCGCTGTCAATTTCAAACTTGGTCAGAATGGCTCGCTTTACTTTGTAATACTCTTGGGCATCTCTACTGTCCATGGCCACGTATGCTGCATGGGCCTTGCCTGTCAAAAGGGGCACCAGGTAGAGAGCCCACATGTCCATAGGCCATTGTCTGGCCATAGCTATCCTCTCAAATGTAGTTAAGCAATTCTCAATGTCCTCATCCTCAGCAAATGGGGACGTCGTGAATGCAGCCCATGTCATGGGAGGTGGGGTGGGGCTGTAGTGTGCTAGCACAGTCACTGGGTTGGAGGGGATGCTGCCACCTCCAGGAGACACTCGATCAGGGACGTTGGCGGCGGCCGCCGCCGGCCTGCTAGGTGGAGGTGAAGCCGGTCGCTCTGGTGACAGTTGATCCCTCGGATCAGAGCTCACGTAAGCCTGCAGCTGGCTGAACTGGTGTTGGAGAGCTCTGAAGCGCTGATCTTGGGCCCGCATTTCCCTCTCGAACCGGTCATCTAGTTCCTGCTGCTGCTGCATGAAGCGCCACATGACGTGCTCCAGACCCTGGAGAGCCAGGCTGCTGTCATCATCAGATGATGAGGACCACTCTTCATCTCCCTCAGGGTGTTCCGCCCTCTTCATCTCCCTCAGGGTGTTCTCCCCCTGCTTGATTGTTGTAGTGCACCACGCCTCATCCTCGTTTGACACTGTATCCCACCGCTGCCACCAAAATGCCATAGGATATCCGTGACAGGAGGTCTTTTTGAGGTAGAGGACGTGAGGCAACAACTTGGTTGTGACGTTGGTTTATTTTACAACCACCAGTGGCACCCAAGTGCAATATTTACACTGTAGATATTTACAAAAATAGAAAATAAACAATGACACGAGGGTCAAAACAAAAGAAAAAGAAATGCAAATAAATGCTAATAATAACTAAAGCAAGTCAAAATAATAGCTAGCTCCAACAGCAAATAGCAAACAATGCAAACCTCACACACTGAGAGTGAAGCCTACCATGCACTAGGCTCCTTTCAGGTCAATGGCCCAACCAACACTGAAAACAGCACCTCTTTTACAGAGAACAACTCCCGCGCCTCCAGTGGACCAAGTGGACACCACTTACACAGGTGAGACGGGGTGAAAACATGATTTGCAAACCAAACCATCAAAAATAAACAAATGCACCCTAATATTAATATACCAATATATTCCCCTGACACCAGAGACAATACTGCACATATTGAGCATAAATCCAAACAACAGTTGAACACAATGCACAAAATAATACAATTTAGGAGATACCACTAAGTAGGACGCGCACCGCTCGGTGAACGCGAACGCGCCCGACACAAGGCAGAGCAGCAAAAGAAGCAGACAGTGGAGGTGCGCGCTCCCTTTCATTTTCTGAAATGCTGCCGGTGGAACAAGTAAGTTTTGTGATGTTAGTAAGTTTTGTGGGAATGTTTTGGGATGTTAAAACAGAATAAACCCATACCATGTTGAACAATAATCATGTCTGAGACCTGAGTTTGTTGATGATTTATGTTTAGAACCTAGCGAATACATTGCTACAATGCCAGTGCGTGCACTCACCAAACTTCGTGACAAATGTATTGAACTCTGTCGGAGGAAGAAATTGTATGGAGGTGTAGATAGCGACATGATTCAGGGCATTGTAGTCCGACGTAATATTATGGGCAACCGTACTCATTTTTCCAGCAACAAACATTTAAACATGGGCAAGGGGCTTCCGTGTTAGCCATGTGATGGCGTTACGCTGAGTCGCGGCATCACAGTGTGTGTTGAGCCCGACTGAGAATCGCATGAACATGTTATATTTATCAAGCACATGTGCCGTTCAGTGGGTCTTTTGTGGGACAGTGGGTCATGGATCACTGCACAGGTCACAATGAAATGTTGTTGAATCAATATTTTGATTACGGTGGAGAAGGGCGAGCAACTCTGTGAGTGTGTGTGTGAGTCTGTGTATCTGCTTAAAATGGAGAGCAGATACAAATAATGATGAGGTACAACGTCCTGTCCCCTGTGCATGGGGGTGTGTGTGTGTGTGTGTGAGTGTGTGTCCAGCACACCACAATCTGATGCAATTGCAGAGCAAACAGGGCAAGATCACTATGACTGTGTATGTTTTCCCAGACAAGGCGAGGTTTCCTCTCTCTTTTCCAAATTAAGCAAAGTGCTCACTGCATGTTTGTGGGCAGGGTGTGTGTATGTGTGTGAGTGTGAGTGTGCACGCGTGTGTGTGTGTGTGTGTGTGTCACAAGAGACTGGGCAGGTCACTTGTTAGAAAGCCTCATGGGGTTAGGCTAAAAGTGTCTTCACTTGTGTGCTAAAATTAAAACTTTTCATGTGGATTTCCCGGTCTGTTACACCTTTCATTGAATCAGCTGTATTTACCTTTCACCATAATGACATACTCCTATTTATAGCTTAGACTGATGACCTATTGTGTGTTTTATATCTGTAACAACTATCTATCCATCTATCCAGGTATCCAGTGTTTATTTGATGCCACACCCTAAATCTCCTGTTGTTAAGGCTGTGACAATCCTTTAGCTTTTCCTTTGCTCTGTGTCTCTCCAGCACACTGACACACACACACACACACACACACGAGCTTTAGCTCCGTCAGTGTTGCCAGGGGCCTTTGCCACATTTATGACAGGAAAGGGAAAATCTATGTAACTGCCTATTTTAGGGGGCATGAATTATGAATGTGTGAGGTGAAGACTGAGATCTTCTGGAATTAAAAATCTATTTGGGGGAACAGGGTCTGAAATATACATTTTTATTACGTCACAGGAGCTTGTGGCTGTATTGCACAAAAGACCAGAGAGAGTCTCTCTCTCTCTCTATCTCTCTCTCTCTCAGCTGTGGCAAAAGATGCTTCTAAGCCCTGGCTGGAACGGACAACCGGAGACAGAGACGGAGAAAAAAGAAAGAATGAAAGAGCAGGAGACAGCTGGAGACAGACAGACCTCCTTATCCATGGTCTTATTCACCATTTCACAGGGGCTTTCAGGTTATGCAATGGCACCGGAGAGGTGGCACAAATGCAAGAAATGATATTACGTAACACTACTCTCTTTCACAGACACAGACACACACACACACACACACACACACACACACACACCCTGAGGAGATGCCAAGTATCAAAGTTCTTCAATACCTCAGTCTGCAGGTGTGGGTTTTGAATGGGCTAAATCTAAACATAACAGAAATTTGCATCAGAAACAAGTCTTTCTAAAAGTGCAGGTGCATTTACTGTGTGTGTGTGCGCGCTTGTTTGTTTGTTTGAGGGAGAGAGAAAGAAAGGAAAAACAAAGAGAGAGAGAGAGAGAAAGAAAGAAAGAGAAGCACATGAGAAAATAAGAGTTTGGTCAAGCATGTTCCCACTCTTCTGCATGTGTGGTTAGTCCTGATGACAGAGAGTGTTCTCTGTATCCCTAGCACTTTCCCTTCCCTAACTCTTCCCCTCCTCCTTCAGCCTCTCCGTCTCTCCCTTTCTTTTCCCCTCTCTCTCTTTCACTCATTCGTCCACACACACACGGCTCTTTATGCTCTGTCCATTCACACAACACTGTGGCATGCATGGCACTCTCCTAACTGGCTTCAGAGACCTGTAACTGGCCTCTCTCTCCACTTGCTTGTTTTCAGTAGGTCACAGGATACGCA
This sequence comes from Coilia nasus, assembly GCA_027475355.1. NCBI lineage: Eukaryota > Metazoa > Chordata > Actinopteri > Clupeiformes > Engraulidae > Coilia > Coilia nasus. Next base: position 17,286,479 of record CM050205.1, read on the forward strand.
GCTCACAACGTAAAATGTTTAGATGTTATATGTCCTGCGCTACGCAAGGACATACTGTTATCTGTCCCCTGTTCTTTTTTATTGCAGAAGTTTTCCACTCTGGGTCACTGGCTTTGGCTACATATCCACAACCTCTTGCACCTTGGTGTTTTAGATCTGGCTGGTCTGATGTGTTATACACCCAAGACTTCTGTGTAAAAGAACTGTGTTGATCTTAAACGCTAAACTGCTCGTGCCACAGTGGCAAGTGCCCCTGGCAACCCACAAAGGCCGAAAACACGTAACATATTTTACATGCACAACTGCTTTTTACTTCTTGTTTATTGGCCAGGGTCTTAGATAATACAGATGCACTCTAAAGTCAACTTTCTAGAGCTTCATACTGGTCTAAATAAAGTGCCTTTGTTTGTGCACACTGATTTTATTGACAGCGAACCCCAGAACGTGTTTTGGAGTAGCTATCTGCACAGGGGAGGTATAATCTAGTCAGTACTGACCAGTCAGCAAGGGCTGCAATGTAATCATTGTTCTCTACTTGGCAGGTCAGCATGTGTTGATCGTTGTACTGAGGGATAAGATATCATTCCGCAACGTCAGGAGAAATCCTATGTCCTTAATATATTACAATTACATATACTCAATGGGACACAGACTTCTTACAGGCACACACTATTAGACTATGACCTGCCCAGATCTGGTCAATATCCTACTGAGTTTGGCATCAGTCTCCCTGGTCTGGCACATTACATAGATACTGTAGCCTGTCGGTTTACAGCCAGGATTCTAAGGTAGATTTGGAATAGATTCATACGCTCTATTTCAATGAGCCACTGTGTATTCAAGTTGCTTCTTGGAATGGGATATTAGATGGTGACAGCTGACAAACTGGAAGGAAGGAATTTTCTTTATGTGATCATGGAATTAAGAGTTATTCTCATTTCGATGGATCGTACAAATGTCTATTGCAGGTCATTACAGAGTAAGAGCCCATTTCATGTTGAGTGAACCTGAAGTTAAGTGTTAGAAGAAGCCAAGTTCTGACATTTGATTACAATCTAGGTGTATTCATTTCAAACGGACCATAGCTGAACTCTCTCTGCCTTTGTATGGAATGCACTATTTGAAGTCTCCATCTTAATTTGTATGCTGTGACTGATACTGAGGGCTGTCTCTCTCTCTCGGTATCCCAGCAACCCCCAGGCCCTCCAGCCCCTGTCTCATGGTTCTGTAGCCCTCTTGTCCCTCCTGAGTTTCCAAAATAACAGAAACTCGCATTCCTGTGTCGTATACAAAAGCCACATGTCAACCATCTACATCACCCTTTCCCATACACAGCACTGCTTACACAGTCTCAAATACCAACTTGTATTATACCAGCATTCCTGCACCACACAGTGAACCACATACAAACAGTTCTCAATCCCCACACACCCTCCCAGGTTCAGGTTCAGGTTCAGGTTAGTTTATTGGTACCCATAGCTACACTAGGTTTACAGTCTAAGAGACAGGACATCCTTCACACATGACACATACACCATGGCATACACCATGCACCATGATACATACACCATGGTACCACGCTTAGTCTTTGCGCTCCCACACATTCAGCATGTTTCGATAGCTGCTTGATGTTAAGCTAGCCTGTGTTTACACTTTGAAGTCGCATATTTTGAGTCCCGTGTAGTGCACTGGGACCACAGCATAAGCAGCGGGAAGACAGGGAGAACACGCTCCAGTTTAGAAAAGCAGTCATAGCTGGTTGTGTTTTTTTTTTTTCAAATGGCCAATCAAAGTTGTAATTTTTGCTTGTTTTGCTTTTTAGATAGTTTTCAGACACCAGAAAAGAGGGGCGCTTGTTGACACCCCTTGACTTCAGTCATTCTTGCATGGGAGTAAATACACACACAGTATGCTACCAGCTGTATAACATAAAATAAAATGGAAAATACTAAAAAAAGCTGCCGTCAAGCCAAATAAGGGGGCTAGACAGTGTCTCACCACTTTTTATACTGCCAGGCTTTAAGACAGGATGTTGGTGGGGAGATTTCTGGTAAGGGGTGAAGAACAGGGATTTCTGATACCCACAACTGCAGCTGGCAACATCGGTCTAAGAGCTGTGCAGTGGTAGCTAGTGCACAGAGGAAGTGGAATAACACATCTGGCTAGACGGGCACAGTAAACAACATCAGAGTGTCAAAAATAAACAACACTCCTACAAGTGGTCACACAACAGAGTAATTCTTTAACAACACATGACAGCTCCTAAATGTCAGGCTGTATGTTAATAAGTATAATAAGTTTGTAATGTTGCTGCTCTATATATACAGTGGTACACCAACTTACAGCACCACACTGGCACCCCCCCCCCCCCCCCTTTCATACAGCTGCCAGCCAGCTGTTCCCTCCCCAGTTACAGCTATTACAGACCGACCACAACACAACGGTTGCCTTTCACTGATTTATTCATAGCTCCATCAATCTGTCCACCCATACAGCACTGGAGACGTGACCGCGCAGAGCAAATGAACAGCGAACAAGTCTGATGCCCTGCAGTCCGTGACATAAGGGAGTTAAAGTGGCACTTTTTAATCCCTGTGGCTTTTTGTTGATGTTTATGCTGATGTTTTGAAGGCGGTAATCTAATCTTGGCCTTGTTTCAAGTACGTGGTTTAGTGACAGATAAGCTAACTCAGAGCAAGGGATAAACCTACTAATAGAAAAAGAGTTATGCAGATTTAATTTTTCAAGGAGAATAACGCCTTGTGGCTCTTATTTTAGGTGTATTCCATACTCTGGAGTTATCCCTTACCTAGGTTTGTGACTGTGTTTGGGATGTAATGTATCTCTACTAACCAACTCTTAACCTAGGTGCCTCGTGCTTATATGAGTCTGTGTGTGTCCTTGTGTGTATGGGTGTAGTCTGTTTACTCTGTGTTCCTCTACACCTCTGTTAACTTATTATGTCTTCCTTTTGTAAGTCACTTTGGATAAAAGCGTCTGCTAAGTGTAATGTAATGTAATGTACTATACTATGAGCCTGAAATATCCATTTTTGAGATGTCTACGCTGAAGACTGCCACCTAAGCCCTGCCCTGACTGCTCCCTTCCAGCCTGCTGAGAGCGGAGCGGAGCGCCTGTCTCCCTGGCTGGGTGATGAGCAGCTGGGATGGGGCAGTCAGTGGCCACTTGCTTGTTAACAACTGCGGCTCTTACGTAACCGCCAGCATCCTCTCGTCCGCCTCGCTGCTTCCTTTGAGCGACCCCCCACATCATGGCTTTATTGGCTGCTGTGAGAAACTGCCCCTGGATGCAGAAATGCGACTCACTCACTACACACTAGCCTATGCCAGCATGACCCGTCAAGAACCGGGGCACAGTACACACTCATATATGCACACTACAAATACATACATGCATGCTACTGACTGACTGCTTCAAAACGATGTGCAAACACAATGAAGGGCTGACCTCGTCATACTATATATAGCCTTTAGTGTAGAGAGAGCAGATAGTGAGAAGGTGAGACAGGGTGGCAGATCCCTGTTAACTGCTTAGCAAATAAAAAAAATTAACACAACACTCAAACTTGAACAGACATGAACAAACACACACACACAGACGTACACAAACACAGCTACACACACACACACACACTCTCTCTCTCTCTCTGTCTCTCTCTCTGTGGGAAAGAATCTCTCGTCCCCATGAGGAAGCACCCAAGTCCCATGGCAACACCCATGTCATGAGGAGAACTTTTTCCAAAGTCTTCACAGAGGGGACCTCCCTCTTGCCACACCTCACTGACTAGCCTACCACACTACCACATAGCGAGTCTGATTTCAGTGAGATTTCTGAAATCGAAAAGAAGCTAGATTGTGTGTGTGCAACCTGTGAAAAAGTCATGGGGTCCCTGAGTGAATTTTAGTGACATAACCTAGTTTTTCTAAGTGTCCTTTTGTCCTTTCACAGTCAGAGTCTCGTGGCCACTCTTAAAAAGAAAGCAAAGGGAACTGTCCAAAGAACACCTCAGTACCAGCCATATAAGAATGTGACTGAGCTGAACATTTAGGTACCCAAATCTGAAAGCAACTGACTGACTTTTCTAGGATCATGTAACATGGTGTGGATCTTACAATAAGGGAATTCACTGTGGCATATTGGGTATTAATGTCAGTAAAGGTGAGGGACATCACTAAAGATATGAGTTTCGGTATCAGAAGATTTTTAAATTTAAGGATCTGAAAATGAAAACAAATTATGTTTCTTCTACAGTTTGAAACTTGGTCATAGATTCTAAAATGAAGACCCCTGTTGTTTATTCACAAACAGAAAAATGTATAACATTTTAGTTGTTTAACAATCATTATGACTATCATCTATTTAGTCCACATTTGACTATGACCATACAACCGATAAAATATCAACAACTCCATGCGAATAATAATGTTAATTTGAGTTCATTCTTTCGTATTTCTGTGTATTTGTTCATCATGCGTGTGAATGAAAACGATCTGAATTAAAGAAACATCCGATATTTCACCGTAAGATGATGAGGGTCTAGGGGACAGCGTAAACAATCAGTGCTGTCATACCGACAACTTACATGTGGCGAGCAATAAGCTGTCTCCGAAACACAACAAATGCCTTAACAAAATGTGACAAACATATTCACTTACCGAAATACACGGTCTTCTCGCACTTGGGACACTTTGAAGCCATGGTGTTCTGATGAGAAAACGTTAAGTAGACAGTGTGTCGAGTGGTTGGCGGTCCCCTGTCTCTAGTGGCTTTCTTTGCTGAAGTTCCTTTTTGAAATCTGGGAGCATCCTTTCTCTCCATGCACCGCGCTTATTTAGGCCTACGTAACCCCGCCCCCAACAGACAGCGCCTCTGACGACAACTCCGCCCCCATGCCCTGCCTCTCTCTTCTCTTGGTTTTATACCCGGTCCGTTACACACAGATACACAACATGAGCAGATCAGTCTCCTTCCCTCTCTCTCCCTCTCTCTCGCGCGCGCCCCCTCTCCGCGTGTTTCCTTTTTTCCACTATTTAAGTGGAAGTGGAAAACGAATGCCAGGACACAATGGTCCCATTCTGTGAACTCATCAATAGAGACTCTCTTCAGCACATGCCAGGCCGTTAATATTTAAAATGTCGCTGAATGTCCTGTGAAGGTTACAGTTGTATTCTGGAAAGGGGTAAAGATCAGTCTAAAATAAACCATGCTTCCGCAAGTTGGGTCATTCTTCTTACACTTAATAGGCCAACACTATAACAGTTTTCACAACAGTGACAACACAAATAGTGACATATTTTCCATTCTAAGGAAAAAATAATAGGTTTACACTCACAGTTGTACTGACTCAAGCTAACAGACCTAAACCGTGACATCACTTCCTGGGGTCATTGTGTGTGTGTGTGTGTGTGTGTGTTTGAGAGAGAGAGAGAGAGAGAGAGAGAGAGAGAGAGAGAGAGAGAGAGAGAGAGAGAGAGAGACTGCTCATACTTGTCCGATATGGGTCAGAAGTTCCCAGGCAGTAAACCAACATCCTTGTCCCGTTATATCCTCCCCCAGAAACGTGTGAACTTCCTTTTGATTAACTTATATTTCTCTTATGGTCTCTTATCTTTTAAGTCATTGTTTAAGAGCTTTCACAAAAACAGCCTCTGTGCAACCACGGGTCCCTCACTTCCCTCTGCTTTCTATGACCCAGCTGGCAGGTCACAGCGAAGATAAAAATCAGAAGTACTCTGTTCTACGTGCTCAAGTTACGCTCTTTTATTGTGCCAAAAGGGTGAAGCCACTCTTTTAAACCCTGAAAGAAACAGTCAAAATTAAACAGACAAGCCCTTTGCTATGTGTGTGGGTTTGACTAAGAAGCATTATGTGCTCTGTGAGGTGCTGTTCTTGCAGTTCTGGTCCACTGCACTGCAGGAGGATTGTGCACTGTGGAAGAAGACACACTGTAAGTAGTCAGCAAGGCTGCATGAAGAGGCCAGGGAGGTAATCGTAAAGGTTTAGGATAAAGGCTATGGGCAGAAATAAAATATATATACAAATGAAGTTGCCCTTGAAAAGGCTATCTATGAAAGGTTGAAAATTATTTATGATTTCCAATGCAACCCAAAGAGTGTTAAAGGGATTAAATACAAAGGTAGCCTATACAAAAGTGTCAAAGACAAAAGACAGGGGAATACTGTCTCTTGAAAAAAAAAAGTTCAAACTCATCAATACAGAACAGAAAAAGACTGAGGGACTGCTGTTTAAGGGTAAGAAGACTTTATTACGTACTTAAAAAGTATTGCTAAATGTCCCAATGATTAGAATTTAGGCCATGGAGAAAGACAAGATAAAGTACCACTCAATGCCAGGATTCAACAGAATTGATAGCTGAGGTTTATTGGTCAGTGCTATGAAAATGCACTAAAGCTATACATCTTCATGCAGTAAGTAAGGAATAACGGCCGACGAGGTGACCAGTTCCATGGAAATAATGGCGAGGTGGAGGCGAAGAACTCCATAACACAAAGCTGAGTGGAGTTGCCTCCGCCAAGTCATTATTTCCACGGAACTGTCCACCTCGAAGACCGTTATCCCTTTTATCTCCCGTTTGTATTCATGATCTGATTTTATATACGTAAACTACCAAAATAAATGCTTGCTTTGGTACTTTATAGCATCCGTTAAGAAAAAGTAGAGCATGGAATAGTCATTTAATGGTTAATTTGGCTACGAGAGTTGTCATGTCTACATGGCATAAGCGCATTGATATGGAACAGTGATTCACATTTTTGAGATCTACTTCAAAGGTAGACAGTTGTACAAAAGTTAATTGGGGGATACATTTATAATAATGCATTACTCAGATACAGAGCCACTGCTGCTATTTTGGGTCCCATGAAAGATTCCAGCCTCATAATCCTTTGTCATGATGTTTTATGAGGGCCGCTGTCAGTGTGGGGCTTTTGATATCATCTTAACTGTTCCCTGCATCTTAATGCCCCTATTCAGACTATAGTTCTAACATATAATATTGTTAAACCCCAACAGTAAAACTTTTTTGGGTGACAATTGATTTGAGAAAAGTCAGTGGTGTGGGTGAAGCGTCGTCCATGCAAACAAGAGCACCTTCACACTCTGGAGCAATGGGGTTAATAATTAACTAGCCCATACATTTATTCATTCATTCTACCCTATTTTGGTAATGGCAAGTTTCAGACTAGGACATTCTAAGAACAATGGAATGTTTGGATGAAACACTAAATAAAGAAGGAGAATGTCTTACACAACAGAGGTCAAGAAGATTGACCAATAATGTCAGGATGTACCCATTGCTTATTGAGTATTTAAAGTAAATAACAGATCATCATGCATTCTACTACCTCTGATATAAACTTTCCCGTAGAGGAGTCCATGAGAAAGCGGGCATGGTCACAAAATGCAGAAACTGAGAAAATGCAATTTGTAAGTTTGATTTTTGATTTGATTTTAAAATAGCTCGAGACTATGTTCATTTATTCACATGATTGCTTTTGAAAAAGCCTGGGTTTCAATGCAACTGCCAATAAGGGGAGTAAGTTAAAAAAATGTTGTGACTATGCCCGTTTTTTCCACGTGCTACTTAACTATAATGACTCATTATACCTCCTACCAGCTGCCAGCAACACACTGTGCAGTGTCTACTCAGACGATCATGAACTCTTTGAGATTTACTCAATTTGGCTTATTTAATTATGTTCTGCAATATAGGCATATTAGAAGGGGTGCCAATTAAATTTGCTCAAAGAATGACTGTAGGACACTTTTAACATCAACATAAACAATCAGTTTTGGTGTCAATCTTTAATCTTTTTCAACTTTCCCCACCCCACAAGGATCCTGAGCCACTTGTCTACTTCACAGTCAGGATTTCAGGAGCAGCTCACATGTGTGCAGTAATCTATCCCACATATGCACAAACTCCCACGCCCGACATATCCCTATCACCCCCACTCCAAACATTTATATTTCTATGGTAAGACACACACACACACACACACACACACACACACACACACGCACACACACGCACACACACGCACACACACACCTTCCCCCTCTCTTTCACTTACTCATATAGAATTTTACTAGATATCACACACACGCACACAATAACACACCACTCCACCTCCCACGGTTGTACACACAGACACACACACATTTAAAAAAGGTTCCCGTCAACAAATTTAGTAAATGGAGTTAGGTTTCTAGAATGAATGGGTGTACGCCTTTGATTAAGACCACAGGCAGTTAAAGAATGTGAAGGGATGTGTATGTGGAAGGGCTGGGAGGGCTTGTGCACATGTGCGTGTGTGGGAAAGGGTGTGTGTACATATTGACCAAGGAAGATAAAAATGTCTGCAAACTGAAAAAAATCTGCTTCTGTCTGATAATATTGAAAAAAAGACCTGTATTATTCGTTGCAGATAGTGTCTTATTGTGCAAGTGTGTGTGTGTGTGTGTGTGTGTGTGTGTGCGTGAGAGAGAGAGAGAGAGAGAGAGAGAGAGAGAGAAGAGAGAAAGATAGAAAGACAGACAGACAGACAGACATAGACAAAGAGAGAAGCAAAACAAAACACAAAATAAGGCTTTACTCTAAACTTTAATCCATGCTGAAACCTAAAACAGATAAAAGAAGGTGAAAAAGAACAACCATCTGGTGTCATGCCCAATGTAATTATCAATTGTTTTTTTAAATGTTAGAAAGACTACATGAATTCAATGTATGTGATGGACACACAACTCAACCTAAAAATTCTTGCTGGGTTCCTTACTTCCTCCTTCCTCACGTAACTGTCATTGAAAGAGTTGTGACAGAAGAGCGTGAGAGAGAAGTCAGTTCTCCTCATGGAAAAGCCAGCCTGTGTCTCCTGGGATGGAGACAGAGGTGTTATAATTAGCACGGTGTGAGGACATTTGGCAGGGGCAGGGGGGGGAGGAAGGGGAACAGGCTTTGGGGGGAGGCCTGGCTGGCTGCACCTCTGGAGGAAATGCAGGTGGAAACACCAGTGCCATAAAGGTCACGGACAACACAGTAGAAAGAGTTGGCGTGTGTGTGTGTGTGTGTGTGTGTGTGTGTGTGTGTGTGTGTATGTGTGTGTGTCTGTGTATGTGTGTGTGTGTGTGTGTGTGTGTGTGTGTGTGTGTGTGTGTGTGAGTGTGTGTGTGTGTGTGTATGTGTGTGTGTGTGTGTGTGTGTATGTGTGTGTGTCTGTGTATGTGTGTGTATGCGTGCGCGTGTGCGTGTGTATGAATACAAGAATACAAGACACATGTTGTTACACTTCTGCGGTCCAAATAATCCAGAATATGTGGGAGAAATAAAAAAAATCATACAAATTTATACCTCGGGTCTTAAGAGGGTGTTTGAGTGTGGTAGTTTGATCTTTGCTATTTCCAACCTCAGGTTTAAGTATGTTGAGTGTGTTTGTGCTCTCTCTCAGTTGTCTTTACTCCTGTGTTTATTGAATGTGTAGGTAGGTTTCATGTGTCCCATTTTGTTTACTCATATACCTCTTAGCCAGACATCAGAAACTTGAGAAGTGATTTACTATTACAAACAATGCAAATGTTGATTATATTCAATCAGAATGGGAATCTCTTATACTATTTAAGTTATCAACACAGACATTCTATCACCTTTCTTGTTGTTTGCCCTAACTTCTTTTTAAAACTGGTGCGCAAAACAAATGTGACAGATGTTATGACATCTAAGTATCACCACAATACTATTCATTAGAGTATGAGTAAAGATAGTCATGTGCTCTGTAAGAATAAGGACACTTGAGAGTCACAAGTGGATGACATCATGAAGTTAAACCCATAACATTTTATCTAAAGGTATGAAACTACTGCTGGTAACTGATAATTTTTTGACTGCTGTGCTGTTTCTGCTATGTGTGATATAATAATATAATAATAATAATAATCATCTTTGTATAGCACAATTCATACATACAAGATGCAGCTGAAAGTGCTTTACAGTTTGGCAAGGTCACCACAAGACAACATTTCTTGCAGTCCAGTGGCGTCATAGCGGATGAACACAGTAACAAAATGTTTATGCGGGCTCTTGCGTGAACTGACATATGTCAGTTACTGCTTGAACAGCTTGTGTTCTAATTAGCTGATGAACACCAACTAACCTATTGTGACAAAAACACCCGGACACTTGTTCCGCAATTCCAGCAAATTGTTTATTTCAAATGCTGTCGATGGCTTTGATTTAACAGTCCGTCCCCAAATAATGACACATGAGATATGAACACGACGACATACTTACAACACAACGGTGGGCAAATTATAACAGGGGTTAACTCAGTCCTATATTATAGACACAATGACAATATAATCATAACACATTATTACAATATTCTAACAATTACCCACACATTTAACACCTCATAACTTTAATAAAACACTGCACTCCCAACATGCCCGGCAACAGGAAGTAACAGGAACTGTCCTGTTACACTATGGTCCACACATTACCTTCTTCATTACCCTTTTATCCCTCTTCGTCTATCTCTGCTCTCTAGTCCGTGGTCTAACTCAATCCTCTCCATTCTACTGTGCTTGCTTATGCATACTTATCTGCAGTTTATAGTTATGCACACATAACAGCAGCACAGTTTATTTCTTCTCTTTTCAAGGAAATGTGGAAAATGGTTGGTTGTAATGCACAATCCACATCTGCACCTCAAGAACAACCTATGTTTTTTGCCTGTCTCCTCTACGTCCAAAAGACACATCAGTGAACATATAGTTAGTCATACCTCACCTCAACATATTATTATTTTCATTCTGGGAGTCTAATTTGGCATCCAAGTAAATAATGACGAGTCTATATATAGAAAGTAATAAAACCATTGGTGTCTCTACAAAAACCAAATTTAATTTGCAGGAGAGGGAGCAACGGAGCAGTGGAGCGGGAGGAGACACAGAGAGGGAGAAATTACGAGACAGAGAAGTAATGAGAGAGCGCTGCACTTTTTGGACGTCAGTCAACTCTGCTCAGGAAGTGGGACTGCCGATGACGCTGAACGAGCAGCCGTTTAGGGTTGGAAAAAACCAACCCCGCCAGTCTGCCAGGCCAGCTGCCACTCACTCTACTGTACTCCCTTTTTTACATACCCTCTCTACCAAATATGCGGCTTTACATTGGCCCCATGACTCCCTAGCCAGTCCTACAAAGGAGCATAACGCTTGAAGTGTAGGAGGGCCAGGCTGTCTGCTATGTCTTTTGTGGGTGTGTCTGTTGGCCTTTGCCTTGGACTGTCTAACCCTCGTCCTCCCTCTTTGGTTTCATCTGTGTGTGTGTATGTGTGTGTTTGTGTGTGTGTGTGTGTGAGTGTGGGTGTGTGTGTGTGTTGGTCCTTCTGTCTGGATAACTTCGCCTCTACTAATCTATTCTGTCCTTTCTCTCCTTCTCCTTCTCTCTACATGGGCAGCAGTCTGCATTTTTCCACTGGGAGGGACAGGGGTCCGGGGCAGCTGTGGGCCAACAGCTGAAGGACATCGAGCACACTGGCCTGGTGCCTTATGCCCAGTACAAGTATGTCCACACCCTCCTCTTCCTCTGTGTCCAGTCTTCCCCATCTCAACACCCACTCTTTTTCTCTCTCTGCTTTATTCTAAATAAGGACTTCAGATGCAGGATGGCCGAAGTGAACTAGTGGAATGTATGACATGGGACACACTTGAGAACGTTTGACTGCCGCAATCTGGTTCATTGTCCCACACCTGTCCAACGCTCACTTGTTACAATTATGTTAATGAAAATTAAGTAAATTGATTAGATTGCATGGAGTTGAATCTTGAATAATGGCATCACATACAACATAAAACATTCAGTCAGTCAGTCATCATATACTGTATGTCAGTCTAGTTATTTGATATAGTTGTGCTTTAAGTGATTGTTGTGGACGTCCCAGTATCGTGATGGGAAGGTAAGCTTATCTCCCAGAGGGTTTCCTCTCCACCCAAAACGGACAAATGAAAGTGCTTCAGAGATGTTACTGTGTGCCTGCCAAGTACCCTTCCCCCACCCAACCCACTGGACACACTCACACACACACACACAGCTCTCCACAGAGAAGATGATGTCACTGTGCTGTGGGTCTGTGAGACTGAGCTGTTGTTTTGGGTCTTAAATCTAGTCTTTCCACATGCGACGAGTTGAGGAGGCGTGATAAACCAATTACTTAAGAGCAGCTTCTACTCACTGTGATTGGTGCTCTGTCAGCCATTGAGAGAACGTGCTGACTTCGAGCTGCAAGGCAGAGGGTAACAGAGGACACCATGCGAGCTACAGCAAACTGTATTCATCTGGCGCCCTCTGTTGGTCAGAATGATAACGCACCCTGAACCAAATGCGTGACCAAGCCACCTCATGTCCACTGGCTAAAGCCTTCTTTTAATTATCTCCTTGGATTTGTGTATCCGGGAAATATGGCAAAAACATAAACTGAAAACAAACAACTTGTCTTTGGTGTCTGTGATGAAGAAACCGAGAAGCACGCATGCTGACAATAACAATTTTGCATATAACAACAGTTTGGGCTGGTGGTGAGTGATGAGTACCAGCATATGAAACGTTAGATGATTGCAGGTTCAACCCCAAGGTCTGCAACCATATGTCCCTGAGGAAGGAACTTAACCCAAAGTTACTCCAGGGGGACTGTCTCTGCAGTTAGTTCATTGTAAGTCGTTCTGTTTAAGAGCACCTGCTAAAGGACACGCAATGGAACATGATATGTGAAGGTCACACTTTTGTATTACAGTGCATACACCACAGTGTATGCACTACATTCACAACAATATTAACATATACATTGTTTAAAAAGCTGAAATAATGTCTTGTTTAAGTTAGGTTCTACTCTACCTCACACTTTCTTTTTAAGTTACACAAAGTTGTTCAAAAGGTAAATTACCTTGACTTTGACTTTTGGTTGTTGTGAGTGATGATTTCCAGAGGAGATTGTTGTGGTCAACTGTGGTACATTGCCTTGTTTATACCTATCTGAACGCTTCAACCAGCGTCACATTCATTGAAGCAGCATTACTGGTTTGTTCTGCTAATCTACACATGACCTTGGGAAAACGGAGTTCATAACTCCTGTAAAAAAAAAGAGTACCAGGAAGTGGCCCACTCTTGCATTGTGTGTGTGTTTCTGTGTGTGTGTGTGTGTGTGTGGGTAGGTGTGATGGAAGGAAGAGCATTCTCCATGCGAAGCGAAGTGCAGGCCATGGTGGCGACGCTGTCATTTTTTCCACTCTTTCACAACATCAACTTCTGATCTCACCCACAGGGCTGGAGTCGCTGCATCACCAACTTTCACTTGAGATCTCTTCACCGAAGCTACGCCACTGAAATCAATCACTCCAATCCAGCCTCACACTTTAACCTGCAAGGTGATGTGAGTGGGTGGGTGGTGATGTGAGGTGGGTGGGTATAAGAGCTTTTATTATTTACGAGGAAACTATCCTGGGGGTTTTCCCCCTCCTCTATGGGTCTGTGTGTAATTAAAATACTCAGCGGAATCAGAGGGGAAGGGTGAGGAAGGGGTGTTGGGGGTGGGGGGTGTTGGGGGCTGACAGAGAGAGAGGAGGGGAATATGCTTTCCTAATTGATTTCTTCTGTGGCACCCTTAAGCTCTCTACTGCTCTCGACCACAGCAAAGGCAAGAAGACCATCTGGGGCCACCAACCACAGCAACTGTACCTGCCTGTGTGTCTGTGTATCTGTCTATATGTCTGCGTACCAGTGTACATACTTGACTATGTGTGGCTTTGTGTCTGCCTCACTTTGATTTGCTAGCTTTAGTATCCTGTGGACACATGCTTCCCTTCTACCCAGAGGAAAGAGAAATGAGATTTCTTCTATGTCTCTTGTTTCTCCAAGACAATAATGAGATCACAGTGATACAAAAATAAGACTATTGCCTTCGTCTCCTGTTTCTCAGGTTTGTCTCTGTAGTGTGTCTCAAATAATGCTCAATGCTGTATGAGAAAGAACTGTGACAAAAGTAATACTTCAATGAGCCTTAAAAGAGAATCGCCATTTTGTCTCCTGTGCAACACAAGAGATACAAATCAGAAACAAAATTTTCCTCTGGGTAGTCTGTATTTGCAGCAAACTGCTTTTTGTTTCATAGCATGGCTGATTGTTAGTGTGTTTCTGTCTGTTTTTTTGGTTGTTTGTTTCCCAAACTACATCATGTTGCTTATCTGCCTTTTGGATTTTTTGTCTCATGACTCTTTTTACTGGTCATTCTGGATGCCTTACTAACTGCATGGGTTTGTATTTATCTTTAAAGATGCAGGAGGTGGGGGAAATGGGTTCTGTTAAATATGAAAAAGAGCTGCTGATTTAGTCCAGTGTTTGGTTTCATGCTTAATATTTCATTGTTTGTTTTGTGTAAATACTAAACCCCTAATTATATAGAATTGCAGGGTCAGGATCATGATTTTACCAAATTTCCACTTAACCATTGTTAATATACTAGGATGTGCCAAGTATAATGATTCCACGTAGTATCTGGGTGTATTTTTCTTTGTGTCTGACTAGCTGGCTACCAGCATCACTTGTTCATTGGCGGCTTCAGCCTGTCTCTCTCTCTGTCTCTCTCTATCTCTCTCCATGTGATTGCCTTGCACCCTGCCAGTCTCTCTCTCTCTCTCTCTCTCCATGTGATTGTCTTGCACCCTGTCTCTCTCTCTCTCTCTCTCTCTCTCTGATTGTCTTGCACCCTGCCTGTCTGTCTCTCGGTTGGACCATTTTCGCTGGAACACAGGAGCAGCAGCCTTGGTTTTTGGAGGTGCTTTAACTCGTTCTGTGCTGTGGAGGAGCCTGGACTTGTGCAGTAGTGCTGGCGCAGGGAAAACAAAAAAACATCTGGACAGAGAGCGCAGCCAGCTCTTTAAGGAAACTTCTGTTAGTGTGTGAGCAGCTGTCAGATTATGAAAATGTACAATAACATATGACCTGCATTGTGTATATATGTTCTGATGTTCTATGGCTTCATGATATCTGTTGAATGGCACACTGATAGCTATGCTATACACCCTATAGACATTCTTTAGCAGCAAGTTGTGTGTGTGTATGTGTATGTGTAAGAGAGGAAGAGAGTGCGTGTGTGCGCCTGGTGTGTGGGTGGGTGTGTGTGTGAGAGAGAGAGAGAGAGAGAGAGAGAGACAGACAGACAGACAGACAGACAGAGAGTGTGCACAAGAGAGAGAGAAAGGGAGAAAAAAAGAAAATGAGAAACAAAAAACTTGATGAGAAAATGAGAAACAAAAAAAGACGATCACATCAACATATTGACATACACCGCCACTAACACATTTGTTATGACCATACATATGGCATGCACAAAGATGCTTACACACTAAACACAAACTGTGCAACACACACACACACACACACACACACACACACACACACACGCACACACACGCACACACACGCACACACTCCATGGCGCAGTAGAATAGCTTTGTGTTGTGTGAAGGGTAAAGTAAAGCCTGTAATTGGCTGAAAGGAGTCACATGATCACAGATTAAAGGCACCCTCTGGGTTTAGCTTTGTTTCAGGGCTGTTCGAATGGTGTGGATCACATGCACACACACCCAGACTGACATGTACACACACAGACACACACACACGTACGCACACACATACACAGAAGCATGCACACACACACACACACACACACACACACACACACACACACACACACACACACACACACACACACACACACACACAGCACACAACAGCAGCATTCCTCTCTTGACCACATTCATAAGGAAAACCTCTTTAGTAGACACTACCTCATCAGAAAAACTAAAAAATGAAATAAATCACCATTCCCTGTGTAGGCTACAGTGACATGGGCCTAGGAGTTGTGACGGTAGATAGACTGTCATAAAATCACACAACCTCCCATCAGCTCTCTCAATATGAAGCAAGTTCACTGTTCCCAAATTCATCTGAGGCCTTCTTTGGAACAGGCCTACCATCTCCATAATAGTACAACTTGGGAACTTGTGATCGGTAAAGTCATAACACAATTTCCCTGTAGTTTCTCTTCATGACCATTTTTCCGACTCTCAGTGTGGCTTTTCATAAATGTGGCTCATCCAAAATGTTTTACAACAGAGGGGTTGTGAGGTTTATGATTAGTGGACGTTTGTTCTCAAAACAGCCAGTTAAGACCTTTTCCCTCACTGTACTCCGTACAACCTCTGACTGTTGGATTCTTTGTGATTTTGACAAAAGGCTTACCTGTGATGTGGAAATTTTGAAAAGGAATCAAATTTGCTAGACGTTTTTTTTCATGAACTAATCTGTGTGTAATGTGATTTACAATGTAGATGCCCACACCCACACGTCTATTCAAAACACGTAAGATGGCTACAAAACAAAATATAGCTCCTAATATTAAGTTAATTAAAGGAGGTATGGGTTAGGTCTTGAACTGATGTAGACATTTTATTTGTGAAGAAATGTTGGAATACACAGAATATAAGATTAAATGGAATTAAGGAAATGGAACAGCAGTATTCTAATGGGATACGTATGGCCAACAGATGAGTGTTTGTTATGCCAACCTGAAATAAAACATCCACTTGAATGCTTACCTAGGTTCAGAGATTTAATAAACATTTGATCTCCCCTTATTTAAGGTGTTATGTCCAGGACTGGCAAAAGACCTCAACTAACACGGGGTCTGTTTAGTGGCCTATGCCTTGTGTAGTGGATATGACCAAAGCATAGCCTGTTCAAACACAACTGAGAATGTTGTCTTTGATGAACCCCTAAATCCAGAGAAAGAAAGAAAGAAAGAAAGAAAGAAAGAAGGAAAGAAAGAAAGAAAGAAAGAAAGAAAGAAAGAAAGAAAGAAAGAAAAAAAAGAAAGAAAGAAAGAAAGAAAGAAAGAAAGAAAGAAAGAAGGAAAGAAAGAACCCTGTGACTTTTCACTAATTTACCTTAAGTAGGAATGGTTCGGGCGAGACAGCAACAGTTGTTTACCTCTCTGTGTTTTTCCTGCTCCAAGTCCGTCTAGCAGCAAATGTCTCTTTTTGGAGGAAGGCGGGGAGAAGCGGGTGGGTCGTGCTGCTCGCGCTGCCCCTGGTCCATCTCGAGTCCACCCCCTGGAGGAGGCCAACCCGTGACCGATTCTGGCTCGGCGTCCTGATGAGCTGCTTTGTTACGTGTTGTCCAAATTTTACGCGGGTTTTTCAGGTTTACCCCCCACACTATACTGTTTTGTGAAGCGCGTCCTAAAAATATGTGCGCTGTCGCTTTAAGATCCCTCAGCTAGTCTGCTTCGTATTGATCAATCCACCATTTTCCAACACACAGCACACTCCGCGGCAGTGGTAACGCAGCGACGGCGGCAGCAGAAAGCCCTACCTGGAGACGCCAGGACCTGGGGCAGTCATGGCAGCCAACATGTATCGGGTCGGAGGTAGAGCACGTTTTTGATGTAACGTTATTTATGTGTCCACAATGGCGTACTCGCCGGTGTTTATACGCCACACGAATGCAGCTGCGTTGGTCCTTCCTCTTTTATTTCTCAAAGCTAAAGAGCCTTGTGCTGTAGCTACAGAGGATGATGATGGTGACTGTGAGAAGGGAGATGAAGAGTGTTGGAACCAAGTGAAGGGGCTTTTACTGTTGTCGTTTAAACTGTCTTTAGTTTTAGCAGAATGAAAATGTGTTTTCGGACGAGTGCGAACTAGCTCTGTCTGTTTTCCTGTGACATGGTTAAGTCTCTTCAGCTTTTAAAGTTAAGTTTGGCCAGCTAGCTTTGTTGGAAACTGCGTTCGACTAAGTAGGCTGAGCCAGTTCTCCCTCGTCTAAAGTGACTACTGGATGTCGAAAGATGTGAACTCCCACAGGCACCTTTTTAAACTGATAACACAACTTTAGTAAAAAAGCTTTAGCATCCAACTAGTTTTTAAGTTTTTTTTTAGCTCCACTTACTTGTACCAACGACACAAATTTGCAGGTGTCCTGTTAAACTTAATGTAAATATTGTCCTTCAAATTCCCTTCCAAACACTTGATTAGAAGTTATGGCAACCTTAAGCCAGATCAGTTATGGATCCTAGATACTTCATTGAGAAACACTAAAACCCTTTAAAACCCTAGGTAGCTCCAAACATGTACTTTTGATAGCCACCAGATTCAGACCAAGATGCTAGCACCTGAGGGGTCATACCTGGGAAGTGGGACTAACAATGTATGCCCATGATGAACCAAAACTTGCTCTGGGACAGTATAGTGGGTATAGTGGGTATTCTAGGCACAGCCTATAGGTAGACTAGCTTCTGTGTTAAATTATATTTACAAAGATGATTATTATTACTATAATTGCCAGGATTTGTTATTCAGAGTTCGTTACTGACATCCTGTCTGTCTCTAGATTACTAGTACACATGTCATATTTTGATGGTGTAAGAGTGTGACACTGGTGTTTGCCGCAAGAGTGTACTGCAAGTACCTGGAAAGTGCACTGATAATGCTCAAAGAGTTGACTGTGGAACGCTTTTTGATCTCAGTGGTGGCCATCTTTACTACATAACCGAGGGGTAGGACCACCAAACAGTTTCCTAGCTCCTAAAAATGCTGCAAAAATGCCTTTAGAAATGTAAGTTACAACATTAGACGTCCACACGCAGTGTTTGCATTTCGCCAAGAAGCACTATTGTATTGTTGGGTGTTGAACTGTGGTTGAATGTTGTGTTCGTCATATCCGTACAGTAAAAATGTTGTATTCTTCATTTCCACTAAGTGCACAACCTGGGTGTGTAGCACTACACCATTAAACTTCATACACTTTATGTCTAAGTACATAGTGCAGACAGTGCAATATAATGAAGGGTACTGTTGGCAGTGTGTGAAAATATTAATACAGTGGGTTCTGATGTATCCTAAATTTTCATTATAGATGAGAAGTAAGGACACTTTTTATTTTTGTCAGCGTGGAAAAATGTTTTTTGGAGAACAGTCAGATAGCTAGACAGTGGGCAGTTATTTAGTCTGTACTCAAGGTGAAGCCCTGAAAAAAAGCTAAAAATGTAGTTGAATATCTGAAAAGTAATTTTTCTAGTAAAATAGAACCCACTGCTTTAGGTAGACCTGTGTTGTTTAGGAAGTTTGGCGTGTTGATGTTCTCATTAAGGTGTTCCTCTCAACTACGAGTTTGGTGTTGACAGATGTGTGTTAAGGAGGAAGTGAATAGAGGCCCAGATTCATGATTGTCAACGAGTCCTTCTCAGCTCCTACGAGGGCCTCCTGAGTTTAGGAGCCCTCTCCTCATCAACTTCAGGTAGGCCTATGTAACGGATGCCAGCTAGCACAGCTCGGAGGATAACGTTATTAAACCTTCTTCCCGACGCCTTAAAAAAGATACTTTACTTAGCTCACTTCGCCGGAGTTGCTGCAAGGTCGCGGATTTGAGACTGGGTCTGGACTGCGCAGGAAGACCTCGGTTACACCTACTTGTCAATTGGAGTGGATCTCTACCCTCACCAAAGAATCTTGCTTGTTTTCAGGTCTCCCCCGTTTTCTACGGCTGGGCTCAGCCCTACACTCCTCACACTCACATTGGTCATTGGTTTTATTCCTTCCTGCAACGTGTGTTTCAGAAAGCAGATTAGAGGTGGTCCTCCTGACCCTTGTGCTCCCTGGAACACACTCGTGGTAGCAAACGAAAGCTGCTTGTAAAATGCATGGGAACTTACCAGATTGCGCATAAGCAGGGGGGTGAGTAACAAGGGAAGTTTATTTCCCTCTGGGAGTCACAGGGTCCTTTGGTTGATGTTAGAACATGTGTGTATTGATGTGGCATTCTTCTTGCTCTGCCGCTATTGTAGCATGGATTTTACAGGTCTATTAGGAGGATCATGGTCACTGGCTATCAGCTTTCAAGTTTGCCTACAATACTGTTGGAAGGGTTTCCGTAAAACAGTTCAGTTAGCCTACAGGCTGCCGCTGAGGCATAGGCTAGTCTGTGGCATCGGTGTGCATTTTTAACCCTGTAGTGTTCGGACGAAAAGCTAGTGGGGCTGAGTGAAGCCAGCTGGCTGACTGGGTGTGTGTTGGTACAATAGAGGCACAGCAGGACTTTTTTCTACCCCCTAAACCTGCAGCTCCACCCAAGGCAGTACCAGTCTCACTCACTGCGTGCACATGGAGGAGTTGAATCCGATTGGAAATGGTTTGGGATCGTATCGACTTCATGTGCCCAGGCTAAGGATCGTATAGGGATTGGTTTCGCGAATCCGATTGCAACCCCTGGCTTGAGCCGGTTACAATCCGCTTGGTGCCGCCTTGTGCACGGTTATTGGTTTGGATTCGTGTACTGCGCATTAGGGCTGGCAAGGAATATTCGAAATTCGAATATATATTCGAATAGTTTTAGTTAGAAAAGCAATTCGAAGGTGAAAGTTAATATTGGAATGTGAAAAAAACGTGCACTTGCGCTTTGGAATGTCGGAGGCAAAAGAAATACTCGGTGTAGTTGGAATATTTGTGTTTTATTTGGAGCGAATATTCGAAAATCATTTTTGAGCAATGTTGACAGCCCTACTGCGCATGTAAAACCACTCGATCCCAGAAGCTTCTGTCCCTGATTTTCATCCATACTGAACGTCGAGGCTTTCTATCGCCTGCTCTCAACAAGTCTCGTTGTCCTCAATGGCTTGTAATATCAAACGCCGACGGCACAGTTCATGTCGTATCAAGGAAACCAAAAACGCTGTTTGTTCTTTCATACGGACTTCCAAAGAAAGGAGAATGCACAGCTTGCATGCAACTGCTGCTCTGTCAACCTCCTCAAGCGCTATCTTTGTTTTGTATGCCGCCAGATAGTTTGTTTATTTTCTTTTAGCAGCCGTTAACCTGAAGTAGTTCTAACACCACTTGTTGAAAGGAATATAGCGCCATCTAGCGTAGCGGAAACGGCCAGATCTCTGACCATTATCCGCTAACACGAACTCTCATGTGCACAGACATTTGGTACAGACCACCCGTTGGGTAGCAACACCCAACCCAATCCCAATCCAATCCGATCCTACCATGTGCCCGTAGTCACTGCCTTGTCTCACTCTCCAGACCAAGCGAAGCTCCATTTGGGTCTTGGTGGATGGCTTTTGACCCAGAGCGCTAGCATCTGTGATTTCACCTTTAGCAGGGCTGGGCTAAAGGGGCTCGGCTGGGCTGGGCTAGGCTGGCCTGGTCTAGTCGGGAAGGACAAAAGGTCATTCTCTCAAATCATTGCCTTTCGTTTGTTTCTGTGGAAGTTATGGGGGTGCTGCACATACATTTTCACGGAAGCAAAAGTTTACTTCTAAATATGTGAACATTAAAATATTTTAGCAAGGTTTGTTAGCAGATATTCTCTTGTGTTGCTTTCAAGGTCAGGTCAGAGTCTCCTAGGGTCCCCTCACTGTCTGTTAGCTGTAGCTGACTGATAAGGTCAGAGTACACCCAGCGTGAAACAACCACTCTACTGTATTTCTAATGGTGCCTTCAGTTTGGGTATACAGTATTTGTATCTCTGCCATTCTTCTACTTTTTGAGTTGAACTTGTAAACTTGTTGAAATATTATGTTTGGATATCTCAAAGATAAACAATAAACCCAGGGTTATTTTCCTAGCTGAAATTAGTATTAAAATATGAACAACAAGGCTTTCATTTTTTGGTGTCTGCTTCATACAAGCATGCATGCCACATCATTTTTGCTCATCATATTGCATTAGTCAGGCCTGTGTGTTAAAATGCTGCAAAAACACAATCATTAGCGTTATAAATGATTCTTGCCTTGTGTTTGCAGACATGAAAGCATTGTTTATACTCTCTTTGTATTTCCCTCCAGAAAAAATGCTGAGACCTACCAGTAGTGACAAGACTGTCTAATAGCAACAGAAACACAAGATGAAGATGCCTTATTAAATAAGGTCACATTAAAATTTACAGTGACTTCTTAGGGCTGGTTGCCCAAAATCTCTTGCTTGCTTTATTTATTTATTTATTTATTTATTTATTTATTTATTTATTTATTTATTTATTTAACCAGAGGCCTAAAGCAATCTCCCTAGTTGTTGGATGTGATGTATGTGCATGCATTTAAGTTGCTGGTTAGCAAAAAAAGACTTTTATTTAGCTAATGAGTGTTGAGCTCATTTCCTGTGGAGGAATGTATGGCACTTTGCATTCAAATAAGGCCATCAGAGAGACAATGAGTTGTAGAGACAAAGGCTGTCTGCATCCCACTGTGTCTTCCCCACATCCCCTCGCTTCCAGGTACAGCTGCTCTCAGGGTCTCTGTGAACGTATGCAAAACAGACAAAACGCAAAGATTCAGCCTTTGTTTTCGCAGAGTAACTTCAGCTAATGTAACCTGACACCATCTAAATGTATAGTGCTGTGGTTAGGCCTAACTCAGTCTTTAAATCAGATCTTCTCTGAGTTGTGGTTTTGCCTGGCTCCTGAGGGTTTCCTCCCTTTTTTTGGGGTGTCGTAGGAATGCTCCTCATGTGAGCGAGCTGGTTTACTGACCTGTGCTCAGGCTGTATCTGGAACACCCCGCGAACGTCTCGGTTTCAGTGAGGCACTTAAGGTAAAACCCTCTGTGGCCTTGCTCAGGGAACAGGAGGTCACTACCTCCACCCCCCTCTCTGTTGGACTCTGCTGTAAGTCCATAAGTGGATAGAACGCCCATGTGATATGGGTCCTTCTTTCGTATGTAAAAAAAAAAATGTCACAGAAGCCAGCCGTGTCGAATGAATGAGAAGTGAGTTGTCCCCGGGACGAGCGAATCTACCTCGTCTTTTGGGGAGACCAGACACTGGTAACAACCTTCAACATAAGCACAGTAATGGTTTAGTTCTGTCAAATGTTTGCGGTTTTGTTCACCCACAACAGTTGCTCGCATAGCCCAGAGTCCCTTTCTGACAGGCCTTTGGGAAACCCTCACCCCCCCCCCCCACACACACACACACACACATACACACAACCATGTTACCACCTTGGTGTAAGGATGCATCGGCCTCAGGGCAGTGTGTTTTATGCATTCAGCTTGCGCTGCTGCTGCTGCTGCTGTGGAGGAGCTGCAGAAGCTGGAGATGGCTAATGGGGATGCGCGTGTGTGGTGAGGAGCCAAGGAGGAGGGGGAGGGGCATAGACATCCATGGCTTCTGGAGAATTCCATAGGCCCTTTCATCAGCAAAAAAAAACCCAACAAAAACGATTCATTTACATCACGTTACATTTTTTTATTCGAAATGTCTTCTGTTGCATTTCACATCGTTAGGAGTGTTAACGGCAACCCTGTGGGAACAGCTATGCCCAAGCTAATAGTGGATCTCTTTTGAAACTGTCTATACGAGGTAGTCCTCCTTTGGTGCTCCTCTGCGTTCTTTGGTGGAAATATCAGTGATTACCAGAAAACACAAAGAAAGCTGTA
>CM050205.1:17317500-17325000 GCA_027475355.1 Coilia nasus
ATGTGCACAGGTATTTGGGACAGACCACCCGTTGGGTAGCAACACCCAATCCAATACCAATCCAATCCGATCCTACCATGTGCCCGTAGTGATAGTCCTACCCAGCCCCACTGAGTGCTCTGTGTCTGTGGTGTGTGTGTGTGTGTGTGTGCGTGTGTGTGTGTGTGTGTACAATCCACCTGTCTCTCACTGAGATCTGAGGAGCAACATTTACTGCTGTCGTTAGCCTGTCGATCACCCTGGTACTTGGCCCTTAACTGTTGGAGATGGAGGTGGAGTGGGTGATGGGGTTGCCGGGGGGTGGGTGGGGTGTTTGCTTGCTTGCATGGCCAAGCAGTAATGGGCTTGCGCGCTTAAAGGGTTCAATCGAAGTGGCGTGTCAGTAAACCACGCCCCACGCACACCTCTAATTACTGCTCTAGACCCATCAACCCACCCCATCACGCTCTCACTGCCCCCATCCTTGCTTCAGCGTGTTGTCTGTCTGATAATCACCTTAAATCCACTCGTGAGGAGAGTGGGGCTGATTTCATTTGTTTGGTTTACTTATTTATTTTTTTGGATTGAATATTTCATGGAAGGTCTTTGTTATGGTGCAGTGCAGTTGACTATTTCACTGAGATGGTCTCAGACCACAGAGATACCTTTGGGGAAAAAAAAAAACACGAACACCAACACACGCTGCAATAACTATCGACAAATGGGCTTGTTGTTTGTGTAGTCACGACAGCTGAATCACCCCTTCATTTTGAGCTTTTAGGGGAAAAAATATTTAAATGATTCATCCAAAACTCAAGGGTTTAGTTCTTAGTCATTTGCTTTTCAGTAGATGTGAGCTGCACCTGTAATATTTTTAATCTGTGTGTGTGTTTTTCTCTCTCATAGATTATGTATATTTTGAAAACTCTTCCAGTAACCCCCTGCTCATCAGGCGAATAGAAGAACTGAACAAGGTAAGTGTATGTTTGCAGCATAAAATAGCCCCAGTATATGTTTATCATTGGATATGTTTATGTCTACATTTATTTTTGTAAACTGTCCAATGTGTGTGTGTGTGTGTGTGTAAGTAAATGACAAGTTGTATATTTGCACGTATTGGTGTGTACAGCCTGTATGCTGGCCATGTGTTCATATGTGCAGTGCGGGTATGTGTGTTTATATATGACATGTTGTGTGTGTGTGTGTGTGTGTGTGTGTGTGTGTGTGTGTGTGTGTGTGTGTCCTCCTGCCCTCACAGACGGCAAACGGTAATGTGGAGGCCAAGGTGGTGTGTTTCTACAGGCGCAGGGACATCTCCAGCACGCTGATTGCCTTGGCTGACAAACACGCACGTGAGTTCACCAGCATCGTTTGCCTGTTTGTGTACACTGTGTGAGAGTGAGAGAGACACAGAGACAGAGGGAGCGAGAGAGAGGGCGAAATTCATGCATGTACAGCCGTTTCATTCTGTCCACAGATTACTCTTTGGCGAAGTGATTTTCATCTTTGTTGCAAAAGTCAGTTTAGCAGCGGCAGCGCAATCAGAACGTTTTTTTTCCATGAATCAGTGTCCCTGAAACGCAGTCGGCCAAGGCCACGAGCCAGCGCTCCTCTTCATTCCTGCGCTCCACAATGGCTCATGTTCACCATGTTCCCTTCACCTGACTCCCTGTCAGCACACTGCTTCTGCATGCGAGATGTGTGTCTGTGAGACAGACAGACAGACAGACAGACAGACAGACAGACAGACAGACAGACAGACAGACAAGACAGACAAGACAGACAAGACAGACAAGACAGACAGACAAGACAGAATACAAATGGATACACACACATTCATATATATAAGTATAAGGTTATGATTTTTTTGTGTTTGATAGAGTAGAGTAGAACATTACTTAAGGATATGAAGCAGTACCTTATATTTGTAACTATGCCTACATTTCTTACACATTAGAATCGGGTAAGATCTTTCAGTGAAGCCAAGACTTCAATAGTAAATGTCAGCATCAGGATATGACAAAATACATAAAGTTCTACATTTACGAAAACGGGGAAAATGTGCAAGAAAATGGTTCACACAAAATCGAGATGGTAGAATAATAATATGAATATAAATTACACACAAATTGCACAAAACGGTATCTGTCGAAAGCTATCTCTCCAACTGAAGTTGCTAATATCTAAAACAGTGTAGGTGAAAGCGTTTGGGTTGAAATGATTGAATTGCCCTCTTTTGGCAGCGGGCGTCCTGTGCTGAATGCTAAATGGTGGTGGCCTCAGCAGCCCTTGCTCCGAGTGACATGTGGGCTCGTGCTCGAGCTGTGCGCGGGTGGGAGTGGGAGTGGAAGCAGGAGCGGGTGTAGTGGGAGGATGGAAAATGTGGACTGTGCTCTGTTGGGTGACGACGGAGGGTCCGTTCATGTTATAGCCTCTCTGTGGTGTGTGTGCATGAAAAAGGGGTAGGTGGATGGATGTGTGTGCAGTTTAAGAGTGGAGATTTGTGTTACGTGTGTAGAAATCCAGTGTGTATGTTTGTATTTGTGTGAAGGAGAGCAAGAATGACCGTGTGTGTGTGTGTGTGCATGTGTGTGCATGATAAAGGGGTAGGTGGATGGATGTGTGTGCAGTTTAAGAGTGGTGATTTGTGTTACGTGTATTGAAATCCTGTGTGTATGTTTGTATTTGTGTGAAGGAGAGCAAGAATGAGTGTGTGTGTGTGTATGCATGTGCATGGAAAAGGGGTTGGGGGATGGATGTGTGTGCAGTATAAGAGTGGTGATTTGTGTTACGTGTGTAGAAATCCTGTGTGTGTTTGTGCTTTTATTCGTGCGAAGGAGAGCAAGACTGAGCATGTGTGTGCACATCTGTGTGTGTGAGTGAGAGATCATTCAAGGTTGAGCGTCTGTGTATGTGTGTGTGTGTGTGTGTGTGTGCACATATATGTGTATTTGTGGCTTTGTGTGAGTAGCAGTTCGGTGGTGTGGCTAAGACCCCAGCATGAGAGCGGTGTCGGATACCAGCAGTCCCACAGCGGACTCCCAGGCATTTGCAATATGTGAAAAATCAAAGCCGACACGATCTTGGGAATGAATGGATGGATGAATGAATGAATAAGAGGGGAGGAGAAGTAGAGTTGGAGGAGGCTTGAGAGAGAGAGAGAAGGGGTGGAGAGATGCAGGATGGATGGATGAACACGGGGGGACGGCAGGAAGTAGAGAGAGAGGGGAGGAAGGGGAGAAAGCAAGTGAAATGAGAGTGAAAGGGGTGATGTAGTGAGGGCTGCAAAGGGTAATGGTGAGAGTTGAAAGGAGTGATAGAATGATGGTTAGAATGATAGAATGAAGGATTAACTGAGTGAGTGAGTGAGTGGGTATTTGAGTGAATGTCTAAGCAAGGCAGGGATGGAGTTTTGAAGAGTATGCATGATACAATTAGCAGATTTCGCCTGCTTGCAGGACCTCTCAACGACGGTCTGTCCATCCAAAACATCTCTCTCTCTCCATCTGATTGCACTGAATTTGGGAAGAATGATTCATGCACGGCCCTGAACTAGTCCGGACCAGATCTGGGTCTGTTTAAGGCTTTCCCCACTAATCTGGTCTCGCAATCTGGTTAAGGAGACACAGACAGACAGAAGGTACACACTGAGAGAAAAGAAGACAGTGTGCCACAGAGACAGAAAGAGAATGTCTCTGTGTATGTTTCACTGGAGTATATTTGTAGTTAACATTTGTCAGACTGTGCTCTCTCTGTGTGCCTGAGTGTATTAGAGAGTGTGTGTGTATGTGAGTGTGTGTGTGTGTGTGTGTGTGTGTGTGTGTGTGTGTGTGTTGGGTGAGTCACAGATTAAATATTTTACTTTCTGTGATGCTGCCTCCTCCGTGCCTGAAGCCCGTTACCCCACCCTACTTCAGGGAGTCGCTGGGCCACTCTGTAGCCTTGTGACGAGTGAGTTAGCGAGGCAGAATGAGAATTTCAAAACATCGAAAATGAATAAATGACACAGTAATAGCAAAATAGCTTCCTGCCATCATCTCTTTCGCCATCTGATTCCGGAACAGTCTTTCCGATGTCCCTCGCGTATACTTTTGGAACATTAGCATTTTGGCCGAGCGAAATGGTCATCTTAAGCACATTTTGTTTGTGTTTGTGGTGTTGTGTGTCGGCCAGCTATGAAAGTCTTTCATTTCAGTGGCAGGCAAACTTGGCCTGCGTCTCCCTCTCTCTCCACTGCATCTCCAAAAAAAAAAAAAACGACTTTTTATGGCAGGGTATCCACAGACCAGTCCATAGCAATGATGGGAAAAAAAAAATCCTAAAATGATTTTTATGTTTTATGAATGAGGGAAGACGGGGCAGTTCACACTTTCCATTAAAGAAAAATGGTGCAGTGCATTTAGAACCAATGAACTTGCAGGACATAAAGTTGCTGTAGGACTTTTTTACATATTTGAATTTAGATGGGTTATCTTAATATGAATGAGGCACACTTTGTGAATTATTAAAGGCTGTGTTTTTTTTCAAGGTATTACAAAACCTTAATTAAATGGTAACATTCCATCACGTTCTTTTGTAAAAAATACCCGTTTTAGACTCTTAAAGACGGTAGCTCAAATAGTATGCTGTATTTTAGCTCTCGTAGCGTCTCCACTGTCTCTTCCCTCTCGCTCGCTTTCCCTCTACTCATGTGGTAAGGTGATTCATTCAGCAATAATTGATGATTGGTGGAACAAGGTGAATCGCAGTGGGAGTTGGGTGAGAACGGCTCCTATGCTTTAGCCAGTCGGCTCTGCTGCAAGTCTGCGGTTGCTAGCCTGGGAATAGCTACACCTGCGTGCTCACATGCACTGTCGAACGTATTCACTCTCACACTCGCTCACGCACTCTTTCTCACACTCTTTCTCTCACTCTCTCCCTCGCTGTCTCTTGCTTGCTCTTTTTCTTTGTCTTTCTTTCTTGTTCTCTGTCTCTGTCACTCTCTTCCTCTCTCTATCTGACTGTTGATTAGTTTTTTCTATCTTTAACTCCTTTTTTTTTGCACAATCGCCCTCCCTCTCTCTTTTGAAAGAGAGGAAAATCCCATGGTTGTGCTTAGCCTGTTGTGATTAAGAGAATTATGCCTTGCTAAAAATGTATGGCCTGGTGTCCAACTTTTACTTTGCATGTGAAACAGATGCCATCTAGCCTAGCTATGTTAGTAAACCTTTGTCCTAACACTAAAGCACTTTTCCTCTTTGGTCGCGCTACAGGTTGGAAGCGGAATTGTCTTTCTTGTGTGTCATTCGAACTACAGATCGGAGCGACCCGTTTTTGCAAATTTGCATAGTGCAGTTATAGCCCATGGAGGGCCACAAAGCGCAAAGTGCATCCTGTTACGAGTTGATGAAATCACTGAAACAAAAATTTGGAAACATTATGTTAAGATTGAAAAGACTACTTGGTGTTTCAAGAGACGTTGCTGGTTAGTTGACTGGTAGCCTGGGCTTTTCAGTCAACTGGCTCGTGCACTTGACTCTCATTCGGTAGTTGCTGTGAAGTCGCGTGTTTGAGTGCGGGGCTGAACAGCATGGAATGACCCCGCTTGCTGCAGTGCCATGCGAGTGCTAACTAACACTTCAGTAGGTGCTGCTCTGATTTTTGGTTGGGGATTTCAAAGTGGTGGCCAGGCGGTCAGGACACATCACAGATAAACATGCTCATTATGTTCGGTCTGCAGCAACGACTTAATCAGTTTTAGGACACAGAACTGACCTCAATTATGGGCCTGTGTCCTTCAAACACATGCACATTTGGATGATCTGAGAGACCCTTAGATGTGGTGTGTGTGTTTGCTTGCTTGCTGATGTGTGTATGTGTGTGTGTGTGTGTGTGTGTGTGTATTTGTTTGTTTGCTGGTGTGTGTGTGTTTGCTTGATTGTGTGTGTGTGTGCATTTGCACGGACATTTCGGTGAAGGACCAGAAAGGTGAATTTGATTGTGAATGCTGGAGAGCTTAGTGAATGAGCTGGAAATATGTATTGATTTTAGACTTGCATCTCAAACCCTCTGATTGCCTCTCTTTCTTGGTCTCTCTTTCTCTCTCTCCCTCTCGTTCTCTCTCTCCCCCTCCCGCTCTCTCTCTCTCTCTCTCTCCCTCTCTCTCTCACATACTCTCTCTCTTTCTTTCTCTCTTTCTTTCTTGATGAACAACTGAATGAATTGGAGCATACTCATTTGGTTTAATCCACCATCTATCTGTCTTACACTTTCTCTTTTTTCCTCTCTGTCTATGGAGTACCCAATCTGATCTCATGGTACATTTTTAAGGCACATTTGCGCCTATTTGTCCTTCAGATGAAACCGAGAGACCGTGAGAGAATGAAATTGGAGTGCGGTGAGGTGAAGATTGATTGAAAGATCTGAAAGAGTGATGGAGGAGGACGATTTGTGCAAATAGATGTCTACATTGATAAAAAGGGAGTATTGCCTTTAAAGCAAGGCCTTCAGTGTGTTTAGTCTACGTGTGTTTATTGCTAAAATAAGGCCTCTGAAGGCAGCTATTCCTCTGCAATAAGTAGGATGGGTCCGGGTCACAGACTCCACATGCCAAACTAACAGTCTTACGGAGTCCGTTCTTTTCCTCCTGCCTAATTGGAGAGACTTTGGCAGTTTGGAACTGCATTTCTCTACAGCACATATCAGGCTTTCAGCAAAGGTCTTACCCAAAGCAACCTCAGAGATCTGCAAAGCGCTACTGCATATTTTAACTGGATGATGACATTTTCACCAGTGTGTGTTTGCCTTGCAGTCAGTGCGTGGCAAAAACAGGTACACTTCAACTTCCAGAAAGTGCTAATGGGTGCTTAATAAAGAGGTTATGAATGCTTTATAAAGGCCTTATGAGTGGGTTCTTCCTGAGCTCCAGAGAGCCTCCTCACAGGAAGCGTCACGGGAGCCTGAAGCCAGGCGCATACCAATCAGCCGCGCTAGCCGATACTCGCCGCCGGCACCCGGCACCGCTGTTGCCTAGCAACCAGTAATACTGTTGTCCCAAGCACTGCAAGAGCGGGTACTACTGATGTAGCAACCCAACGTGGTGTTTCACAATCAATACACCCCATATGTAGGCTTCAGGCAAATGCTGCACAAATAACTTCATTGCAAAAGACCACATTATAGGCCACCATGCGTTTGCATTAAAATACATTTAAGAAAATCTCTGATTTGTGATAGAGACTACTCGGTTATTTACCGTGAAGGGGTGGGGCGATAAATGAAAATAATTTTCAGTTGAATTGTAGCCTAACTGACCAGTATTTTTGATGATTGGGTAGGCAAGTTTATCTTGTAGCAATGCTTGTGTGCTGTGTCTCTGTGATTGTATGCTTGTGGTGAACCTTTGATCTTTTCATGTTTGGACTTATGCTTGACTGCTTGTCCCACCCCACCCCCTGAAAAAAACACACACACACAATTACACACACACCTACACACACACACACACACACCTACACACACACACACACACACACACACACA
>CM050205.1:17330000-17362500 GCA_027475355.1 Coilia nasus
GACTTTGACTGTAAATGCTACACAAGAAGGAAGGAGAACGCTCTCCTTGGGACATGCTCATGTAGCAAGAAAACTTTCTCCTCAGTGTACAGAATGCGATCGGATCATCTAGCTGCTGAAAGAGAGTGAGAGAGAGCGTGAAAGGCAAATCGTCCTTTATGTAGAGCAGAGTCAAGACTGTTTCATTGAATAGGACACTCGTGGAATTTAACTAATAAATTAGTCCTTACGTCTTTCTGGATTTGTTGATGGTTCTTTTTAACAAGGTGTCACAATCCGCAATTATTTGTGATTATTTCAAGCCTAATAGTGTACGTTGTTACTGTTTGGATTTCCAGAAAATTAGCTTCATTTCAGACCAGGCTGCAGCCTGTATGGTGTTGTTAGCGCGCTAACGCTAGCGAACTACGCTAGCATAATGTTTTAAACTGAAAGCTGCCACTTTACTCACCAACACTCACCTAAATAACCTACTAATACTGATATTAGCTGAAGTAGAGAAAGTGTTAAATTCAAGGTGAGTCGATGACTGTTAGCATTACCACATTACCAATCATTTCAATGAGCTAGTTCGTTAGCTTGTTACATGAGAACTGAAATAAGATTTTGTCGTCATCAGACATCATTCTAGATAATACTACACTACACTGAAATATATTTATCTGCAGAATCTAAGATCTGTGGTACCAATTCAGCTTTCATGTGGCCATACAGGGAGATATTTAGCGTGGTGCTCATTAGCATCGAGGGTCCACCTGTCCGAGAGATGTGGTTGGATGCTGCGGCAGACAAGTGGGCGGCCCAGAAAAACAGGAGGCTCAACATTTAGTTTAGACATTTTAGTGACAGCCTAGTCAAATTCATGTGACATTATATAGTGCTTGCAGTATTTCTTGTGTGACAATAAATTAGCCTTCCCACCTGGGAGTTTTGGCTCTTTCAACTCACCAAGTGCAACGAGTTTTTTGTTCTATTTGTGCCAAAAAATGCAACATTTTATTAAAAGTGTTATGTTTCCACCAGCCTTCTGGGACCAAAATTTAGCTTAAGATCTTCCTAGAATGCACCATTTTAGCTCTAGGGAAAAAAAAATTCCCAGGGTGCATGCCCACCAATCCTCCTAGCTACCGTGCCACCGCGTCATCGTATTTACATAAAAATTAAACCCTTCTTTTTATTTCTGGGGAAAACACTGCTAATGTTTCATATTTTTAATAATCCATCCATTTTGATAATCCATTTTATTTATTTATTTTGGTTATATTTTGTTTATTGATTTGGGGTATTTAATGTGTCTTCTAGTTCGAGTGTTAAATATTCCTTAGCCCCTGTGACCAGCCAATCCCAACACCAACTCCTGAACCATTAGGCCACAGCTGCCTCCTCAGGCAAGACCCTACACTTTTTCCTCTGAACCTAAGCCTTTGCTCCAGGGCCCCAACCAAGCACCCCAAAACTGTTACCTGTGGAAAGTGGTAGTTCAGTCATTGGTCAGATTCTATACCCAATGCTGAACCAGCAAGTTTAGACCATGCTCAAACCGTCTTGTATGTCATTCTGATGAGTAAGTACTCTAAACCAGACTTGAGATGCCTACATTCACTGTTCATAATATTCATTCTTGGAGTCTATTAAACTAGAGCAACATGCTTCCATGACCCAAAACACTTAGTCTTTATTACATTTCACAACTCTATCCAGCCTCTGCATGAAGCGTGCATGAAGCATTGGTCAGCACGCCTACTCTGATGTCATTGGTCAGGTGGTGGCAGGGTGTCCTCCTCCAACAAAAGTAAATGCTGATTTTACAGGAAATGGCCATGAAAAAAACCAGAAACAAAGTCCGCGACACCAGTAAGCTCCCACAAAAAGTTTTTGGGTAGTGACTTTGCTTTCTGGTCCAGCACCCAGAAGAACAAGGTGAACGTGCGTGCCGTAGTCCTACACAGACTGGAAGCAGGCATGCTGTTTACACCTAGGCTAACTCTTATTTGTGGTTGCTTTTATGCTATTTCTTGTTTTCACACCGGTTAAGGACTGCAATACAAAGTGGCGTTACTTTGTACTTGAAAGGGGGCTTATATCGTGCAGAAAACATGCACAAAAACATGCAGCATCAGGCACTAAGTACATGGCAGAAGTCACAAAGGCATCAGAGGTCGTCTCTATAAGCAGGAAGCAATCAGTGATCCTTTGACTCACCACACAGTAATGAGCTCTCTCTCCATCTTCTGAGGTTAAAACCACGTACTAAGAAAGCTGTTCTGTGCTGAGCTGGTCTCGATTGAGAACACCCTCAGTGCTGCCCTCGTGTGGGTAAAGGCGGAAATGCACTCGGTGCTGCTGCCGTCATGGTGAGGCCCAGAGGACTCGCGTTGCCCTGAGCCTGCCTCCTCAAAAACCCTGATGGGTCATGACATCACCCGTCATCTCCTCTCCTTCAGCGCTGTTGCATAGCAACGACACCAATATGCCAAGAGGAAAAAAAAAATACAGCCTCCACTCTCACTGACATAGACACAGACACAGAAAGTGTGTGCTTAGACATACACACACATGTAAACACAAGAAGGCCTCATGACTACATCTCGTTTAACATTGAGTGGTGTGTTTCTGCATGGAGCAGATGCTTTTATGGCATGAAACAGTAGTAGACTGGGATTCAAGAGTTAAGACCTCGCCAGCAGCCTTAGTCAGCGCACTGCTTAAGTGCCAGTGTCTACCCTCCACTAATTAAACAGAGCAGGAATGCAGGAATGGGTGCTGCTGCAAACATCTCAGCCTAGATGCCAAATACCTCTGCCATGATTTGACAATCTGTCTGTTACAGATATGCATATGTTAGTGTGTGTGACAGTTGGTATGTATGTATTAATTTGTGTGTATGCCAGTAAGCATGTGTATATATATATATAACTTGCGTGTCAGCAAGAGTATGTGTTTGTCTCTCTCTGCGTGGGTCTGAGTACTCACCAAAATCTAATCACTTTTAAGTTTTTTAAAAGGTTTTAAAGTTTGACCTACCCCAGAAATTTCATCAAAATCCATCTATAACTTTTTGAGTTATGTTGCTCACTAACAAACAAACGCAGATGATTACATAACCTCCACTGGCGTAGGTAAAATTATGCAATCATGTAAAAAGTGTTTTGTGTGTGTGTGTGTAAAAGTATAAGTCAAGCTACACATTTGTAAGTGTCCAAACTTGTCTCCCTCCTCTGCACAGTTCCACGCCATGGACACGCTGCACAAGAATGGCTACGACATGACGCGGGCCATCGCCGCACTCGTGCCCCAGGGCGGCCCTGTGCTGTGCCGCGACGAGATGGAGGAGTGGAGCGCCTCGGAGGCCAACCTCTTCGAGGAGGCGCTCGAGAAGTACGGCAAGGACTTTGCCGACATCCAGCAGGACTTCGTAAGTAAAGGGAGCAAGGGAGGGCACACGAGCCAGCGACCAACATTAGAACTTGTTAGGGAATAG
Organism: Coilia nasus; assembly: GCA_027475355.1. NCBI lineage: Eukaryota > Metazoa > Chordata > Actinopteri > Clupeiformes > Engraulidae > Coilia > Coilia nasus. The sequence goes on from CM050205.1 coordinate 17,333,482, forward strand.
GGAATAGCCTCTGTAGCAAGTGTTAGTGTTTTGTTAGTGTTTTGTGTCATGAAAAACAAACAAACAAACAAAAATAAATAAATAAAAACTTGTTAGGGATTCGGAACTTGTTAAGGAAGAGAGACTGAGAACTTCAAAGTCAAAGTCAGCTTTATTGTCAAAAAACCATATGTACAGGTTGCACACACAGAATTTGAAATTGCAATGCTCCCTAGGCCCACAGTGTTATAAACAAGACAGGAGGACATGACGACATAAGACATAATAATATGAACACAACAAAAAGTACAGTAGGCTTGTATATAGTACAAATAAGTAAAAACACAGTGTTTAGTGTAGTAAAGCTCAAATGGTGCCATTTAAGCAGTTGTGTCATTGGTTGTAGTGCAAATGTTAAGTGTGCATTGAAATGTCTGTGGAGTAGTGGGGGAAAAAAAAGTTCCACAGTAGAGAGATGTGCTTCAGGTAGGTTTCTCCAGACTGGGACACTTACACTAAGGCCCCGTCCACACGACAACGTTCCTGGATTTTTTTCTTGCCGGGTTAAAAAAAAAGTCGCGTCCACACGACAACGGAGCAGTAAATATTTACGTCCACACGGGAACGTTTTCATTGCGTTTTCATTGCAGAAGGTGCGCTGTCCCAGCTTGAGGGGCATGATCAGAAGCCAATGATTCACTTTAAACATGTAATGTATGTTGATTTTAGCAATGTGGGTTCTAGTTTAGATGGGTCGGATGCAGCGACAGTTGCCCTATTTAAAAAGAATAACGTGAAAAGCGTTTGTTGGGCTGAACTAGCGATGTATACAAAAACATCCTGTAGTTCAATATCAGAAGGTAGAAACAGTTGCATTACACATAGCCTACACTGCAGACGATTTTTACCCCAAAGTATCCCACAACAACCTGTTTGTAAAAGTTTGACGCTGTTGTGAGATGTCACGTCGTTAAATTGACCCATTTAAGCGATACGGAGCAGAACATGAAAAAATAGAAGGAGCTGCAAATAAACTTGAGACAACTGCAATTATTCGCATTAAAACATGCCATATGTTGATTTTAGCAATGCGTGTTGTTACTGAGGGGAGCTGAAAGCAGCGACAGTTGCTCTTTAATTAATTAAGAATAATGAAAGCCTACAAGAAGTAGCATACTAGCCATACAGACAGTTTAATGGCAAATTATAGAAACAATTGCACAACAGCCAGCCTACAGTACAAGCTAATCAAATCACAATTTATTTGACAGCAACCAGTTTGGAAAAGTTTGAAGTTGTTGTTATATGTGCAGCGCAAGGTGAATGGGCGACGACGTCATCGTTTTCAAAAGGTTGCGTTTTGCCTGTCTACACGAAAACGAAACGGCGGCGTTGTCAGACTTTCTCACTTTGGAACCCGTTCTCAAAAGTTATCGTTTTCGGTCACCCAAAACGCCGGCGCCGTGTGGACGGAAGGCCAAAACGCAAACAAACTTTACCGTTTTCACCCGAAAACGTTGTCGTGTGGACGGGCCCTAAGAGCACCGGGAGAGGGAGCTGGTGTGTGTGGGGGTCAGATGGGGGGGGGACAATGGAATGGAAAGGGACAATGAAAACTTGTGAAGGAGGAAAGACAGAACTTGTTAGTGTAAAGAGACAAGAGAACTTGTTAAGAAAGAGCAGCTGAGAACTTGTTAAGGAAGGGAGAATGAGAACCTGTTAGTGAAGAGAGACTGAGAATTTATTAAAGAGAAAGTGATGAATGAATGGTGTAGTTTAAAAGACAAAGTGAAGGGAGTCCCAGCCAAGAGAGGAGAGCTTCAGGAGAGAGGAGGCAGCTAGGAAAAGAGGCCATTCTCAGTGAAGAGGAGGATTGAGGGGAAGGAGGAGAGAGAAAGGAGGAGAAAGAGTCGGAGGAGAGCCGAAGAACAATGCAGAGTACGGAGGCCCCTTTGTTTTCTTTGTCTTAGCGGCGGACAACCTCCCGCTGCTTTCTATTTTCACCCCGTTTGATGGATGGAGAGCCAGCAGGTCCCTTTGTTAGAAGGTCTGTTTCTGGTCATTATTACGGCATCCATGTTCTTCTCATGGTCTCCCCCCAAGTTGGCGGTCTCGGGTCAACCCACAACCTTCAGTTAATACACAAGACACATGTTTTCCTGCCAGAATAACTGAATTTCAAGAAACATTAAATGATAGATTACACCTGATTTAATGTATTAAATATGTTAAAATATTTAGGCATGTGTTATTATTTAAAAGCTTTAAAAACTGTTTTTAGTCAGTAAAAACTGAGTTGTGATGCATGTAGGATTCGTAATGCTCATGTTGACTGCCCTCTGCCTTGCAGCTTCCCTGGAAGTCCTTGACCAGTATTATTGAGTATTACTACATGTGGAAGACCACAGACAGATACGTACAGCAGGTATGCCTGTCTCCCTCTTGCACATTATATCTGTACTTTGCTTCATCTTTGGATCAACTGTTATGCTTCATCTTTCGATCAACATTTGCATTTTATTACTACAGACACACACACACACATACAAAGGAAACTTGAATGCAACGTTTAATGACCTAATTTTGTGTGTGAGTGGGTGTGTGTGTGTGTGTGTGTGTGTGTGTGTGTGTGTGTGTGTGTGTGGGAAACATGCACTGAGACTGAGACGTTAAAAACGGTAGATAATAATTTCGCTGTTTCTCTCTCTGCTAATGGTTATACGGCTGTGTCTCCTCCCCCTGACTCTGCTGCTGCTGTTGTTGTCTTCTGTCATCTCCATTGAGTCAATCATCATCATCCTCCTAATAAACAAATGACATTCTTACCTTCTATACTGTTCTTGTCTCTGTTGGGTACAGAAACGGTTAAAAGCAGCAGAGGCCGAGAGCAAACTGAAGCAGGTCTACATCCCTAACTAGTGAGTACTGACACGTCAAAAGCCAGATTATTATATTCAAGATGATCCCTCTTTTGTTTGTACTTTTTACAGTTGTGTTGAGAGGTCTAGGCTAAACCACTTTAATTTCACTCTGAGCGGTTTAAAGAAACATGGGTTTGTTAAAATGGGTCTAGGTCACTAAATAATGTGTGTGTGTGTGTTAATGTGTGTGTGTGTGTGTGCATTTCCTCTGCCTTCCTCTCCTCCAGTAACAAGCCCAACCCCAACCAGCTGAGCTCCAACAGTGTGAAGCTGGCCGGCCTGGTGAATGGAGGCGGGGCAGCGACAGTGGCGGCAGCAGCAGCAGCAGCAGCAGCAGCAGCAGCCGTTGTGGGGGGAGCAGCAGCAGCATCAGCCCCGGGTCAGCCAGTGGTCCTGGGCCGTGCCTGCGAGAGCTGCTACAGTGAGTACCAGCTGATCCCACATCAGTTGCGAGAGGGTTTACCTCCCTCCAGTGCAAGTCAACAGGGGGCTGCTGCAGAATGGAGGGCGATTTGACCAGACCTGCCCAGAGAGATGACTGGGTCTCTGAAAAGATCCAGTTATTGGGACCCAAAAAGCTTTCATATTTATCCCCCCTTATGGGCGGCCCTGGATTTGACCTTCCTAATAGCGATCACTGACCTTGTTTCATAATGCGTGTAGATGTGTTATACATAAATACATAAATATGTTGGGCAGCTGTGGTATAATATAATTATGGATGGGGTCATGGGATTGGAGGGTCACAGGTTTGATTTCTGTAGCTATAGGAAACGTGGGTAGAGAATTGAATAACTATTGTTCCTCTGCACCCTCATTGATGGCTGAGGGGGCCTTGTTCAGTGCATCTAATCCTATATTGCTTTAGGGGAACTAGTCTTAGACCTAATTCACTGTAGTGCAGTCTGGGTAAGTGTGTCTGTAGATGCTCACTAATCCAGGTCATGGTAGTCAAAGGAGCTAAGTTGTAAGCAACTGGACTTCTTTGTGGAGCTTCACCTTTCATCCAAAAGGCTTCTTCAGTTCTAAAAAAGGCAGAACTGAAGAACCCTTTTTGGATGAAAGGTGAAACTAGGGGTGGGCGATATAGCCTAAAATTTATATCACGGTATAATTTGAACCATAGACGGTAGGCGGTATATATCACGGTATACTTTGGTATGTAACAGTATTAACTGTTAACAGCTTCTTAATGCTGAACGTCAATATTTCTGAACGTCACCAAACACGATATAAAACATTGGAACATTTTCGTGTGGGAACTTGGCTCAGCCAGAGGGTAGGCAAACCGGGACCGAGCTAAATATACAACGCGTTCAGAGCAGAATAACGTCGTATTCCACAGGATGCGCACACAAAACAACTAGATTAACACGTGAGAATAATGGCACAGGAAATTATGATGTTGGGAGAGTGCAGTCAATCCGTGCACTTTGCCAATTGGACAAAGCTGGGTCGTCAGTGACTTGCTGTCGTCGCAGGCGGGTCAGTCAAGTGCAGATGTAGCTGTCTATGAAACAGCGTGACAGGCTCCTCATTAAGCATTACCTAAAGTGAAATTATTGTATTGGTGGCTTGCAGAAGCTAAACGTGAGATGTTGCTAGGAAAATAGTAGCTTAAGCAACATGGTCTGCATAGTAGCAGTGGAGGGGGTTGCGAGATGATTTCCAAAAATAATACTTTTGCCTGTTTGCTAACCAGAGGACCATCACCTTCCCATTAGCGGGCATCAAATGTGTGACCTGTTTTTGTTCTATTGCCCTGCCCTGCCCGATTAGCATAGCTATCAGCAGACCCTCCTCTGGCGATCACCTTCTGTTTAAATCGGTGTTCCAGCGTTAGGTTTTTGAGCTTTTAGCTTTGACGTCCTCGCACACGAGAGTCTAAACTGGCAAAATTGTTTAGGCATATGAACACCAAACATCCCAGCTTCACAGATAAACCCAGTGACGTTTTTAGCAGAAAAGAGCGTGTTACAGGGGCAAAAGAAAGCCTTTACTAAGCAACCAACTATGTCTGCAAAGGCGCAGAAGGCTTCATACGAGGTGGCATATTTAATTGTTTTCGCTCGTGAGTTTGGTAATAAAATACACTAGTTTAGAGATTGTGTTCAGTTTTGTTTTTGCTCTACTGCCTTGCATGGGTAAAACAGCCACATCATGAGAGAGAGAGGGAGAGAGAGCGATAGAGAGCAAGAACGCGCGCCAGATTACAGAAGTTGAGCCGGTCTTTTTCCACTAGCTCCTATTCCATGTGTTCACTGCTCGCAGCTATTTTTCCTTCTTCCTTGTTGTGGTGACGCAATAAACTATCGCGGTAGGAAGGTATAATCCAAAACCTCTACAGTTGGCCAAATTTATACCGCATACCATTTATACCTTTTATACCGCCCACCCCTAGGTGAAACGTCTTCAAGCTCCAAAAAGAAGTCCAGTTGCTTACAACCTAGCTCCTTTGATGGTCTGGATAAGTGTATCAGCTAAACTTGTTTCTAATCTAATGTGTGTTTTTTTCTGTGTGTGTGTGTGTGTTTTATGTCCATCGATGTCATCTGTAGCTACCACCTCATACCAGTGGTACTCGTGGGGTCCCCCCAACATGCAGTGTCGCCTGTGCGCCTCCTGCTGGACGTACTGGAAGAAGTACGGTGGCCTGAAGATGCCCACGAGACTGGACGGAGAGAGGCCGGGACCCAACCGCAACAACCTGGTCAGTCCAGACACACTGGTCAGTCCCAACACACAACACTAAAGCCTGAAACACAATCTTTCTAAAAGGGCAGCTCTAGTAATAGTTTTTTTTTTATTGAAACAGTGCAGTCAGCTAATTGCAAGGGCTGGAGTTAGATGTGCGGTTGGCAACTGTTGCCCAGTGGCTAATCTCTTCATATTTATGATTTCATATTCATGTCATCACTGTAGTGGAACAGGCAGTGAAGCTGATGTGCTATGTATGTTGACCAATCAGCAGGCAGTGAAGCTGATGCGCTATGTATGTTGACCAATCGGCAGGCAGTGAAGCTGATGCGCTATGTATGTTGACCAATCAGGCCCAACTAAGTAAAGTGCACCTCAGAAAACTGAACTTACCGTTCACACCAAGAACTATAGCAATAACGACAACTATAACTACAACGATATATGCATCCACACTGAAGAACGACATTTTAATGGCAACATTCTAGTTGTGATTTAAACATCTAATGGAACATAATGTCCTGTGAATTCTTAAGAATTCGGATTGGCTGATAGTGCTTTTATAGTTCATAAAATCCCTCTGAAAGTGATCCCAATGATATTGTTCAGCCTGTCGTTGTCATTATAGTTGATATGTGAACGGCACGATTCACTAAAGTTAAAAGATTTTTACAATGTTAGTTATATTTATCTTTATAGTTATCGTATCCAACGGCATCCAAGAACACATGGATGCTTAGGAGGATGATGATGTGGGATGCTTTGTATCCCCTTCCACTTTGCGTCAGGCTTTCTCTCAAGTTCCTTCTCTCCCACAAAGAGCATTACACCCTGGCTCCCTCCACCAAAAAAAAAAAAGAATGTAAAAATTGCACACCAAAAACTGAAACTTCCAGAAAGAAAAGCTGTACTCTCTCTGAACAGAAACTCTTTTATAGCTTGGCATTACAACTGCAGTGTGTGTACCTGTGTGGGTGGCAGGCTTACAGTAGAAGCACAGTCTGTTCACCCTTTTGAAATGTGGAAAGTACGGACGTCCTAAAATATGTTATGTTCATATGAAGATGCTGCTCATCTCTGAAGCCATATGCCCTTCGCGATGGTTTGAAGAGAATCATCTCAGTAAATGACAAATATTTGTGACATATCCAGCTTTCATTCTCTAGCTACAGTAGTGTTCCAGACTGTAAACTGGTATTAGAGGTGTTTAGATTCTAATGTAGTATTTTTTGCCTTTCAAATTAATTAAATTAATAATCTGCTTCTGATTAAATTCATTTCTCACATATACAATCATATTATCATCATATACAATCATATACAATCACACATTATGTTTTACTCTTTGTACTTCTTATGTCAAGATGAGGAATAAAAAAAAATATATGGCTTTCTGAAACAGAAAATTTGATATCGTACTTTGTGCCTTTCTGATATATCAACTAAATTACTCAGTTGCATCTTTTTTTTTTTACACACACTCACACTGTCTGTCTGTCTGTCTGTCTGTCTGTCTGTCTGTCTGTCTCAGAGCACTCACAGCCTGACGGTGAGGCACAGCGGCAGCCCCAAGTTTGCGGTGAAGACGAGACAGGCCTTCTACCTGCACACATCCCAGCTGACCCGCGCCGCCCGCCGCGTCTGCCAGGACCTGCTGCGCTCCCGCGTGCTGGGCCGCCACCCCTACAACCCTGTCAACACGGCCGCCATCAAGGCTGAGTGTGGGTGCACACTACCGACACCACTACCGTCTGCTTTGGACAGTGATCCCCTATCTGTGTTATGTTCCAGAACCTGAAAGTCCGTAATGTAGAGAGGCCATATAGAAAACCATTTAATTATATAGTTTAAGCCTTAAAATACGCCTCCCACATGCTGTTTTAATACATTTACTGTATGTATTATTGAATTATTATTATTATTATTATTATTATTATTATTCCTGCATTTTAATCAATGTTTTTATGTTGCAGTATAGTTATCATAGCTATTATTGTTCTGAGGAATGCATGTTGACATAGCATGCATATATTAATGAAAAAAAAAACCTCTGATATAGTGGGACCGTGAAGGGTTAACTGCGATATAGTGGCGATCACTGTACACTCTGACAGATTGTCTTCTCGTTGAGGATGGCTTTTAAGCGGTTTGTAGTGTGTTTGGGGTTGTTATCTTGTTGGAAGATGTAGCAATGCCCAAGCACATATTTCCTATAGTTTATATAGGTCTTGAAATTCTTTCTGTAAGACCCACAATTTAATTAACTTTTATGGCAATTTGTCAAGAGTGCACGAATATTTTTTGGATGCTATATATCAAGTTCAATCAAAATAATGTTAATTAAAACTGATTTTCTATGACCCACACAGTCAATGCATGAATAGAATGAATCAGGGTCCTGCTTTTTCCAATTATATTAGCCATTATAGTCAATTGTTGGTTAGCATGAAATTAGCACGTCAAGTGAGCAATTTGCTACACAAGGAACTGGAGTCAGCAGTCTTTCCAATTCCTTCTAAATGCATAGCACCGATTCATTTGAATTTTAGTAACTTATGTAAGCAAATACTGACATAATTGTTTCCAATTGGCCTCTATTTATAGCCATAACCATTTCAGACAAAAATAAGCAATCAAAACTGTGCAGTCCTCAGGAATAGAGAAAAACACGCAGCCACACTGGTGTCCATGTCCATAACTCTTTGTTGCTGTGGTGCTGCATGTATCATTATCTCACCGCGACTGCAGTTTTAATTACAATGCCACGACTGCAGCGCTGGAATGAAGCTGAGTGCGGCGATGATGAAAGTGGAGCATGTCTGGGCTTGCCCTTAGCTTATTAGTCTGCCATCTTTCCATCCATAGGTGTGGTACGGTTGCCAGATACTCCTAAAAAGCTGCAGCCTCTCAAACCGCTGGTGAGGAAGCCCCTGGAGTCAGTGGTTAGATATCTAGGTAAGAGGAGAAGTGGTGTACCATAAAAAACTAACATCTGAGAGTGTTACCTGTGTATGTTGTGTACATCTCTTCCACTAGTAAATAATTGTTATACTTGAGTGTAATTGATATTTTTTCTAACATGGAAGACTTACAAAGCCACATATGACTTAAAATAAGCCTTTAAAGGGATACATAATTGTAATATTTTATAAGTTACACACAACTGTAACATTTTATAATTTTTGGTGTGTGTAAATGTAAAAAAAAAAGTGCATAGTTGTAGTTTGCATTTTACACATTGTTCTGAAGGACCAGTTTCAGCACTGTCACTGTTGAGTCATGGTGTGTACAGTAGATGTGTGTGAGTGTGTGTGTTAATGTGTGTGTCTCTCTGATGTCTCAGAGGCCCACCCGTGCCCCCCCAAACCAGAGCCCCAGCGCAGCTCCACCATCTCCACCAGCAGCCTGACGCCCATCAAGTCCTCGCCCATCCTCAACAACGGCTCTCCCACCATCCTGGGCAAACGCAACTACGAGCAGCACAACGGCCTGGAGGGTGAGTGTGTGTATGTGTGTGTGGAGAGAGGAGGGGGGAGGGGAGATTTGCATGTGGGGGGTGGGCTGGTGTGAGTGTGAGTGGGGGAAGGTAGAGTTGCGGGTGTTGGGTGAGTATAAAGGATAAAGGGGGGTGGGAGGGAGAGCGGGAAAGGAGAAGGAGAGAGAGACAGAAATGAATGTAGACTAAGGGCTCATTTCCACCAAACTCTCTGACACCATTTCCACCGCAGGCGTGATCTGAGGGTATTCTGCATTGTACAAACCTATTGTACACGGATACGCGCTGTACACGCTCAAGCCGGTGGAAATGAGCTCTGAGTACCTGTCCACACGACAACACTTGTTTTTTTTTTTTTCTTGTTCTTTTACGATTGAAATTTGCGTCCACACACGTCGGATCAATAAATATTCACATACAGATGGGAACGTTCTCTGATGGGTCTGACACAATGCGTCATGGAATGTGTGCACATCCCAGCTTGAGCAGCAGGGAGAGAAGGCAACTGTGCAACGATTCGCTTTAAACATATCATATGTTGATTTTAGCAATGTGTGTTGTTTCTTAGGTGGGTCGGATGCAGCAACAGCTGCTCTTTTATTAAATAAGCATAATGATAGTCTACAAGACGTTTTTGTTATGTGGTATGAACTACTAGCGATATAAAAAAAAAAAGCCTGTAGTTCAATGGCAGAAGGCAGAAACGTGGACAGGCCCTTAAAATTCACTTTCTTCCCCCAAAGTCCACCCAGTAATGCAAGTGCCCGTGGTCACCAGCCCAACATCACACATGCCAAAAGCACAAAGACGTCTCTGATTTTTCTTCCATGTCTGTATGTTTCTGTGTCTTTGTCTGTCTGTGTGTGTCCGTGTCAGACTGTGTGTGTGTCTGTCCATGTCCGACTGTGTGTGTGTACTACTTCGTGTTTACATTTTGTGCCCTTGCAGTGTTCTTTCTGACCAGCAGGGGGCAGGTGCCTGAGCATTTATGGGAAGTGGGATTTTGTTTTGAGGGATCAGTTTTTGCAGCGAACACACAACCACAAGCTCCTAACAAAAACCCACACAGACTCTTCCTCCTCCTACTGCCCCTGCTTTTAAGTGGAATTGGGAGGCTTGACTGAGGTTTTACATGTTTAATTCATCAGCACCAGTTAATCATGCTCTCTACTTTCTGCCCCATTTTTCCCTCCTTCTGTTCTCTATTTTATTTATTCTGTCGCTCCTCCTGTCCTCCTTGGCTCGCAGGCACCAAACCCAAAGCGCTGACGGCTCAGTGGGACATCATGTCCAAGCGCGTGTGTGAGCCGGGCCGGAATGCTGCGGCTCTGCAGGACCAGGTCCACGAGCTCGACTGACACCCCCTCCCCACCCCCCCCCCCCCTCACCCTCCGAAGGTGACCGCCGCACCATACTGCACAGAGACAAGGTCAGACTTGAGTCTCTACTAGCCTGGTAAACCAGCCCCTCGTCCTTCCATTTCATTTTGTACAGAGGTCTGGCCTTGCTGCATTCAGAAATGATTTCTTCTTGGATGTGGGCACTCTGCTGAAGAAGCAAGTAGCTCTGCCTTTACCCAATCCCTGACGTCTGGTTGTCACGTATGCAACTAGCCTGTCTGCACACAACAACTCAAATGTAGCACACAAAGTCAACGTCATCGCTCACAAACACTCCCTCTGTTTGCTGATTGGCTTGGTCCAAATACACGAATGTCAAAGGCAGCAAGGCCAGACACACTGTACAAAATGAAACGAAGTACGAGGGACTGGCTTACCAGGCCAAGTCTACACCAATGACTGTGTATGAGGTCTACACATGTGCCCTACACGCACTCACACACAGTTGTATAATTTAGCTGCATATGGCCACCAGACAGCCTTAGTTGTTAGAGGTCACATAAAAAGTAAAAGCATGTGTTGTCTTGTGAGGCATGATTACCAGTGCAGTTAGATTACAACGAGACAAACAGAGAAGCCGTTTGACCTTGAAAACTGGTGTGTGTGTGGGTGTGGTTTGTTTCAGGCCTCAGACAGGAGGCGGCTGAAGGAAGATGACGTGCTCAATGTTTGACCACCAGCCAGCCTGCACTGTCCACTCGCCAGTCCCTGAGCCGGAACCTCGCAGGAACTGACCAATCGTCTCACCGGGTTTCTAGGCTTCAACCTATCACAGGGCTCGGCTGTCTGTACAGGACTGTTTAATCACCATTATTATTCAAATTATTATTGTTGTTGTTGTTATTATTATTATTATTATGGCAATGTCTGCCATTGTAATTATATTCTTGTTCTTTTTTTTTATCAGCTGTAATCATATGCTTATCATTTAATTGTTGGAAAAAAATTGAAGGAATGCAAAAACAAAAAAACAAAAAAAAAATGAAGCCCATTGAGGCCTCAAAGAACCTTAGGGCCTCCTGCATCAGTTCTATGTATGTTTTTGTTTTTTCGGTTCTGATTTTTTTTTCCCTGTGTTTTTAGAACTGTAAAAAAAAAAAAAAACGAAAAGCAAATATGAAAGAGAAAGAGAGGGGTGTTTTTTGTATGATTGTTGACTGGATAAACATACCCCTGCCCTGTTCTGCTTGCTGTTTTTGTTTGGTTACTTTTTTTTTTTTTTTTTTAAGAAAAAAATATCCTAAGTTCCTTCTGCACGCTGATGGATTTAACTTATTGAGAAAGACTAAGACGTGCTCTTTTTCTACCTTTTCATAAATGATGCATCTTCTGCTTCGATGATGTCATTAAAAAACAAGACTATTTGGTTGCTCTGCTTCTCTTGTGAGTATGTGTACAACCTATGGGAGGTGCTGTTGCGCACAGTAAATATGTGAAGCTTGATTCATTAATTTAATTGGCAGAGTTTTCATGAAGTACAGCATTATATTCTACAATCTTTTGGGTATTGAAGACTGAATTTGTGGATAGATTAACCATCATATTGAGATGGATAGCGAAACGAGAAGCCGACTAGTTTAGAGAAGCAAGCCCTGCACATTTAAATCCTAGTTGTGTTTGACCGCAAGTTAACTCTAGCCAGGGGTGCAGGTCATCTGACTAACTGAATCTTTTCGGTGGAACACCTGCTGTATGTAGCGTGAGCTCAGGTTACGCTTCTTCCCAGAAACTAAAGTCTGACAGAATTTCAAGCAGCTAACAGGACCTCTGTTCACTTGTGGAGTGGAGGTGAAATTTCCCAGGCTTTCAAGAAGTCTGCTGGTACACATACACTAAATGAAAGCAAAAGAGGTGCTTGAATGATAAAGAGGAACTTGTCATTTTTCTGCAAGAACGACTAAATGGAAAGTCTCTCGTAACTTCAGTCTGCTGTGTTTCACCCCAGTCTGTATAGCCTTGCATCCTGATGTCTTATTCATGGCATGTGGATTACTTTAGGAGGAAACACTGGCCTCCAAAAAAACACTATGTAGTTGAAGTACTGCATGTCCAGGAACAGCAATAAGATAAAGTTTCACCATTAGCTTTAAGGTGTTAGATGGTTACATAATCGTGTATGATAAATCTATGCTCAAGCTTGCAAATTGTTACCCTGCTTCAATAACATGCTGGTGACAGTGCACCCTATAAAATCTATCAATTTTACAACATGGCATTTTGCAAATGTTAGAAGTGCTAAATTATCTAATGTAGAACTAATACAGGGCTTAATTTATAGGAAACACGAGGCCATTGAATGCATATGTATATAGTGATATACATGGAATACGAATCCTTTCGGTTATCTATCTGCCAGTTCTAAAGAGCCTCTTTTCTCTCTTTCATCCAGTGTTCCATTAGGTTTGTTTTCATTTTTTTATCTTTCTTTTTTAATGCTAACTCTTTAGTTGATATAACACAGTGCAAATACCCCTGAGGGGCACTGTCACCCTCTGTGACTGATTGATTTGTTTGACAAAGGTACCGGGTGTCACTGCCATCCCCAGAATGTGAGTGGTCAGCTGGTGATACTGGATACACCCTTTTCCCCTCCCCTTCCTCACACTACTCACCACCCATGAAATATTTGTTAGGTAGCAGGTGGTAAACGGAAACATATCTCCATAACATCCCTCTCAACGTACACCTGGAACACTAAAACAAGTGAGGCACCACCCAAGGAGGACAGTGGAGCATTGATCGCCCAAACAGTTTCTGTGGTAACTGGAGTTGTACAATGTGTAGGCTTGCAAGTTAAAAACTACATCAGGGAAGGTCAGGGGCCAAAGCGGCCTACTGTTGTGTAACACTGCCTAAATGAAACTCGGTCTCTGTGAAACTTCCCACTCTGGTGGGAACTGATTTTGAAGCCAAAAGATGTATCAGAAGTGTAGCCATGTGAGTTTGCTGGCATCGCTGACTGTTTCTTCTGTTTTTTTTCGCACTCACTTTTATGCTGCACATCAAACGCTAGGTGACTCATTGTAGATGTGGACTCATTATTACTTAGACCACGAAATTGATACTGACATTGGGCACCTCATCATGAGACGCACAAAAAACCTGGACACAATTTCTTCCTCCAATGGACTGACAAAGGCCATGACAAATAATTTTCTTTCATCCTGACCCGTTGCCTTGGCTCACCTTAGAATGTAGAGTGGCAGGAAGGCTCTCACTGAGGCTTTGTATGGCTACTGAAAGGTTGCCATGACATCCAGTGAACCCAGTGAACCCTGTCCAGAACTCAGCTCCTGATCTAGAGGCTTTGTCACGTATGGAGCCTCTAATCACATTGGTATTTTTTAATGAGTGTGTATTCCACTGGATTTAGCCTACTCCTTTGAGGAACTTGCATAAACGTTCCCTGTTTAACAGTTAAATAGTTGGTCATTATGGTGATGATAATATCCTATTTCAAGCTTTGGAGTTGTGATAAAAGCTTGCATTGGTGGTGCAGCCAACTGTTATAACATGTGTATAAAAAGCTAATTGAAAATGCTTCGGCAGGATCATTTTGACACATTTTGACATTGGTCAACATTTTCAATGGAATGAATAATCTGACTGTAGAACACCTTCTTAGGTGGCAGACTTTATAGCTTAATGTTTTGCTTGGAAAGCAATTTTCCTGCTAGTTGGCCATAACCCTTCAAATATAACAAAAACATTCTGAAATTGGTGTAAATGGGGATGGGGAATCCACCAGCAACGAAGTAGTTAAACAGGAGAGGGAGATCTGAGGAGCCCGAGCATGTGCTGCGAACTGCTGCAGTGAAGTCAAAATGTGTCAATTTTCATTGGATAGCAGAGAGAAAGCTAGAGAGAGCGAGAGAAAGAGAGAGAGACGGAGAGAGAGATAGAGTCCGACCGAAGCGACAGCGGTCGAAAATCTGCGAAAAGCGTGGATGTTCTCTCTCATATTAGGCTGTTAAACTAAATGCGTTTCTTTCATTTTGGGAGCATACACATCTACCGCTGAAGGACAATTTGACGGTAAGCACTGCAACTATGTTCACATCAGTTTATGCCGGATGCCGGATGTCTGTAATACCAAAACAATCGTTGCGCAAACGATCCTTTTGCTTCAGTGAGGATTGTGTGTTATGTTTAATGGCTAAAACCTGAAGAGATGCCACACGCGTTTTTATGTCGACGCATTATTACCACTGAATGAAACGTTTTGCTGACAGAACCTGTCCTTTCCGTCGTCGCTCAGATGTGTCATTTGCTCCTAACTCAGCTGTCCCACCTCCTCAAGGCTTGTCAGTCACTATGCCTGTAAATGTTTATTTCCTACTGACAGAAGAGATTTCCACCGTTGGGAGTAGGCTACTAATCACAGGCTGGAGTATGTCGTTCCTACCAGCAGGCCACTTCGTGTGTAAAATTCTCATGCTTCGTATTTTGCAATTGCAAAGCTTCTGTAAACATTGGCTTACAGTGGGCTGTTTAAGGACGTCCGGTTTTGGGGCATCGTCAGGGGGCTATGAACCGGCCTCGGCCTTATGATGTGCGTGACGCATTGAATCATTTGATACTTTGAATCATTTGATCTTTGTCCGGCCGGTGCGTTGATGCTGCATCGCCTGTGGTCTCCCACGTAGGCGGAGGCCTGTCTGAAGCCCTAAAATACAGCGGGGAAGCTGGATATTCCTGTGTAAAGTGCTGTCAAAAATATTGTCGTATTTTCATCTTTGCTTTGATTGTACAGTATGTGAAACCACCGGTAGTTTGGCCTCGTACGAACTTGGCCGCTTCAGTCATGTGTGAACCCCTCAAGCTACATAACAACCTTCCAGGCCGTCCAAGTACCCTATAAGGCTCTTACTGCTGGCAACCAATCGTTTACCGGCTTTACAGTAGACGCAAAGGAAAGGAAGACCCGATTGCGTGCCCAGAACAAATCACTGGAGTTAGAGAAATTACTTTTAGTGTGCCTTCAGCACTACTGTCAGTGTCCGGCCGAAAGCCCAGAGCGGTGAGGTGAACAGAGCTGTCGGCTCAGACTGCGAGTGTTATAGGGATAGAAAGGTCATTGCGTACCACTAATCACCCTTCTCTGCGGCGTTCGTTTTAACAAACTGCCCTGTCGGCTATCTGCAGGTGATCCTGTCTCTGTGTGCGTGTCTGTGTGTCAAAATGGTAGGAAAGACGGGCTTCTGCAAAAATGAACTGTTATCACGCAATATAAATTGACGTATTACTAAGCTGTTTTGTTGCTATTTTATATATTTCGAGTGTAAAGAAAATCACATGACATTTTAAGTAGTCATCAAAGTGTATTGCCGTCAGCTGTATCACTGAGATATAAATCAGTTGACAGTTTCAGCTCTAGGTCGATTGCAGAATCAACATTGATTCAGTTATTTTTAGTTTTACAGCTCTACTACAGAAGATGATAACATTGATCTGAGGACAAATACTATCTACTGCTGTACACTACTATCCCTCGGCAAACAGAGTGCCTGTTTATTATTGTTCATGAGGGTTATCCATGAACTGGTAGTCTGACAGATAGTCTGACCTGTGATACCACTTCACCCCCCCCCCCCCCCCCCCCCCCCCCCCACACACACACAAACACACACACACACACACACATGATCACACACACTGATCAGAGTGCCTATCAGCACAGACAGTCCTCACACCAACAATGTATTATTGACAAGAGATTCCCATTGAGGATGAGTGAGCAATGACTACACACTTTTACCCAAATCTGGAGTTCTTTGCTGTTTAGAAAACAAGCCTTTCTTAAGTCTGCAGCAGCTCCTAATCTCATGGCCATGACCCACATGCCAGCCAGCCAGCCAGCTTGAGGGGCCCTAAGCCCCAAGCCCTCATGCTGCAGCTGCTATAGGATGGGGGACTCGCTCGGACTCCACCACCCAAACAAGAAAAGCCTTAATACCCTGACACAGAATTCACTAGTGCAGCTCACACACACACACATACACACACATTACTCACGCAAAGGCATGATTAGGAATTTAATAACGCTGAATAAATCTTGGCTTGGTATTCCCAAAGGATTTGCTTTGTTTTGTTTAGCTTTGTAGTATACCATAATGAGAAGACAATTTGTCATAAAACACACAGATTTCCAAGATCTCCGACTCTTAATCCAGGCTGGATCGTGTGGCCATAGCTTTGTCCACAACCTTAGCTGGGGCGCAAAACTGAAATCCAAGCAGTTGGACAGAGTGCAGAGATTGGTGATCTCAGGTTGTACTTGTGCTGCCAGTCGGACCATTGCATTTAAAGCTCTCGAACCGCGTAGGCTAATAAATTAACTGCTAAATATAAATTCCTTAATGATCTTACTCTAAGTTAATTTCTTCATGTTCAGTGCCATGTGTTTGATTTGCCTGTATCAGAATGATCTGGGCCACTAAGGTCAAATCACTCCAGCTCAGGGTCACCAGCAGTCTTGTGATATGACATATTTAAACAACATCTCTTATCAGGACAGTTTATATAACACAGTAAGGATGTCCCACAGCAGAGAGCACAGAAGTAGCCACGGGTGGGCTGGGATGGGCCTGTGCCTGATTTTTTTCTGGGGCCACCCATTTTATGATTCCTGGCTACACTCCTAGCACAGACTTAGGTCTGTTCCATGTATAACGTTAATTTACTGTGGTTTTGTGCTTTGCTCTCAGGTGTGGTAACATCGACGCAAGAGTTTTGACCCTGTGTTTATAATAAAGGAGACTAGATTGATGGATATGAATTGCGGTCAAAAACAGTGGATCCTTTGGCTGTGATGATGTGTGTGTGTTTGCGGCTGTCTGCTTGCACTTTTATCAAACAAGCCATCTCGTCTTTAAAAGAGAGGTCACTAATGGAGCTGAAAGTGGAGGTTGATGGTCAAGTGTGTGTCTTGCTTTAATGGAATAGCCTTTGCCACAGTGATCACAAAGGGAGGAACTGCTCTGCTCGCAGCATTGGCGGATGAAAGGTGGACTTGCAGACTTGGCAGACATGCTCACAGGACGCTGGTGTCGAGCGAGGGAGCCGTCTCACAGTAGGCCATGGGCGAGGTCATCAAAGAGAGAGATAGGAAGTATCTGAGGCTGAACGATGTAGGTCAGAGTTCGCATGGTGAGGGCAAATCACATGAGCAAACATGAAACTCATCCTGAACGACGAGAGAACAATTGCCCTGTGCTGTAAAGTTGTGAAGAGTACACACACAGGAACATTTGTATCTTATCGTCACGTGGTTCTAAAGTGCTACCTTTGTGTGACACTGATGCCACAATGATAAAGGTGTATGGCAAGCCATTTTAACATTTAAAAGCTAAGTTTGACTATACGAAATTAACATTGTAGATATCAACAACGTCTTTCTGACTAGTCGTAATTACATTTTGGATAGTCGAAATTGTCATTCAAGATATCTGTAACGTAATTGTCACTAATCGAAACGATAGATAGAGATATCTGTAATTCAGTTTTGACTAGGCAAAACTGAATTACAGATATCTGCAAATACGTCATTGAAAACGACATTCAACTCGTCACACATCTTAAATGACAATTGTGGATATCTGTAATTCAGTTTTGACTAGGCAATATGAAAGTTAAAGATATTTCAAACGTCATTATGACTAGTGCAAATTGTTGTGCATGACGTTGCTCTATGTAATGTCCATCCCCGCCAAAATCAAAGAGGAAGTCTTGTTATAGAAAGCAACGTACTACCATTTCTCTCTGGCAGCTCCTGTCTTGCATGGGCATCGGCGTTAAAAAGTCAGTTAAACACAATTTCTCCCTCTGGCCACTCCGAAACGTTCATTAAGTACCATAATCATTTAACAGTTAGGTGGATGAAGGCGCTCTGCTTCCGCCTAAAGTGGGATGGGGATTAATTTGCATACAGATAACGTCATTTCGCCTAGTCAAAACTCTAATTCAAGATATCTGTAATTACATTTTGGCTAGGCAAAATGAACATTACAGATATCTCCAATTTCAGATATCTCTAATCAAAATTCATTTGAAGATATCTATAACTTGATAATAGATATCTACAATTACATTATAACTATCCCTAACTCCAGTTTGAGATATCTACAATGTCATTTTGACTAGTCATAATTCCAGTTACAGTTATCTACAACTGCATTTCGCCTAGTCAAAACTGAATTTAAGACATCCAAAAAGGAACATATAGATATCTTGAATTGAGGTGAATTAAAGATATCTTGAACTGGAGTTATGACTAGTCAAAATCAAATTGTAGATATCTCAAATTGGAATTACAGATATCTATAATTCAGTTGTGGATATCCGTAATTCACGTAGTGGATATCTGGAACTGAATTGTAGATATCCGTAATGATGAACCCCATACAAATGAATGACAAAAGTGACGTTGTTTGCCCTAGGAAGAATTTCCTTGTGGATATCTGAAATGACAATTACGGATAGGAAGAATGTAGTTGCAGATATCTGAAATGTTTTTTTTGACTAGGCAAAACTGAATTACAGATATCTGCAATACATATTCAGTTTAGCTTTTAAATGTTAAGATGGCTTGCCATAAAAGGTGGGGCTGCTGTTGTGTGAGGGCAGTGCAATTCTTTATACTTATAGTCATACCTCTTATAGTTGCCACTGTTATTCATGATGATTATGAATTGGTCAATTAGTGTTGTCATAATGATTTATCCGTCAATTCATGTCATTGTTAGTCCTTGAAAGAGCATTCATATCACACACACAGTAGCAGTTTTATACCTTTTGCTGTCATTCATTTAAAAACTGTTTAAACAGAAAATAGACATGAAGTTAGAAGTAATAGACATGAAGTTAGTTAGAAACATAGACATGGTACAGGTACACAAAGGGAAAAAGCAGATGCACTGTTGAACACATTAATTGTCTATATGGTAATTTTAACAATAATTGAACCACTCCTACCGCAATTATCGAGTTAAACACATTACGCATTAAAGCCCAAAGACGAGCGCATCCTCTGGTGTTACACGTGTTTGTCTCGCTCTGCTTTAGCCATCGCCCGCACTAATTATGCATGGCCCCCAGGTGCCAGGTGTTCGTGTCCTCAGTCTCGCACTGTCCCCAGGGGGAGGATGGACCAACTCTGGCTTTGGGTGCGGAATCACGACACCCAATGAACAATGCATGGGCCACCGCAGTCTACCGCTAAGCTAGGGGTATACTCGCCAAAAGTGACGTCACAGCGCCGTGCACCCATATATACTTCATTCGACACACACGGCAATCCTCTCCTCGTCAGAGGTGTTAAATGCCACAGTAGTTCGGGAACTGCAGGTTTGCACCTATAAGTTTGTTTGTGGATAAAACTGAACAAAATCCTAAAAGTTTTTAGTCAGTGTTTGTATTTCTTGTGAGTTTCCAGTAATATTAGCTGATTTGTAGCAATGGAAAATACATGTTTAGGCTGGTAGTTACTAGGCTAAAGTTAGCTGAAACCAGACTAGCCATTGCCTATTGTTTTTAATGGGGCTGCCGCACGCAAGTTACAAAAAATCGGAGGTGCAGACATGGCAAATATGCGCTTGAGAACGCCGTGCCAGATGTGCACTGACGTCATTTTGACGTCACTTTTGCGCGCGCACCACTGCGCGCGGCGAGTATATCCAGGCCTTTACTCCTGACGGCACCTCGCTGACTCAGCTTGAGGCAGGCCGACGTGCGCCACCGCTTCCTCCACTGTGTGTGATGAAATGAAGGTCGCAAAGAGTATTCACCTTATTCTGACACGCCCATTTTCAAAGTTGCTCGTCTTCCGCAATTGTAACATTTCTTCCGGTCGGTTTGTTACAGCAAGTCAGCTACGTTGGAAAACCTTGCGAATAAAGATGGGCGATTCGATTTGGTGCTGCTCCACATTTACGCTAACCAGGCCAGCGCCACCATATTACCTCTGCTCGGTATTATATTTTGCAACAGCTCTGTCAGGCAACCCTACCAAGGCTTTCAGCTTGATTTGACCAAATGTTTTGGGTGTATGCTGCTGGATGAGTTAAAATCAGTCCCAGGAATTCTAAAGTTAAGAGAAAGAAATCTGCCCCCTGAGAAAGCAAATGTATGAGTCTGGTCTACATGGCTACGTTTACGCCTTAGCCGTAGCAAAGTGAAGCTCACAGAGCGAAGAGGGCAATGAGGATGTCAGAGTGCTGGGCAGAATCCCATCTCGAGTCGTCCTCCACAGTCTGAGTGTTTTTTACTGAGGCATCGATCCCCAGGGCTGCGCTCAGGGCCTGCCAGCTGCTGAGTGGAGCTGTTTCTGCCAGAGAGGAGGAAGGTGGTGTGACATCATATCCTGTTGTCGTGTTTGTCTCCTTACTGCTCTTTACGCACATATGTCTCAGGTTGCCTTA
Source organism: Coilia nasus (assembly GCA_027475355.1). Classification (NCBI taxonomy): domain Eukaryota; kingdom Metazoa; phylum Chordata; class Actinopteri; order Clupeiformes; family Engraulidae; genus Coilia; species Coilia nasus. Next base: position 17,354,393 of record CM050205.1, read on the forward strand.
GGCTTTGTCCTTCAGACCACCGAAGAACAGGCTGAACAAAGGTGCCCGCTTGAGATACGATTCAATTACTTACAAGCCTAATTTGTTTGTTAACTCTGTTTTCAACTTGATCTGGCAAAGGACTATTTTCTGTCAGGCCTGCTTAGCACAATTTGATACCACAGTTCATCAATACTTGAAATATCTTCAAAGTACAGCACAGAAAAGTGTGAGACAAACATCAGACGGAGCTGCAACAACAGGTTTGCTGGGCTGTCGAGGCAAGTTACCTCTGCTGTCATGTCACGCTCAACATTGCGACCTATTGCACTGTGACTTTCTCCCGGCTGTTGTGTCACACCTGCATTTAGCATTGCTTAAGCACACCCGCTGGCACAAAACTCCAGCCTGCTCACAGAACTTCATACATCAGCAGTTCTCCGACTCTTTCCTACTACAACCACCCTCTTTGGCACGAAACGCTTATTCTCCGCCCTCCAAAACTGATATGTTGTCGGGCGTTGGTGTTGACATACCTATGCCTGTAGGCGTGTGGTGCAGGCAGACAGGATGGACAGGTTGTTGCAGGGATGGGATGGCACACAGAACTGCAGACAACGGGGGCAGCCTGCTGCCCTGGGCCTGGATAGTTGGTTCAATACTGAAGGAACAATCAATGGGCCTGAATCGCTTTATGTGTGTATTTGTGTGTGTGTGTGTGTGTGTGTGTGTGTGTGTGTGTGTGTGTGTGTGTGTGTGTGTACAGTATGTGTGTGTGTTAGGGGGTTTGGACACATGTACAGACATACATGTAAACGCACACCCATTGCAGACAGCAGACATACATCTATAAATATATGAGCGCTAGAGAGAGAGAGAGAGAAAAAGAGAGACACATACATTTAGTTTATTAATACCTATTAATGACATTGAAGTTAATCTACCATCAAACATGTTCCAAGAACAGGCCAGATTCCTTCATTCCTTTCCAGATATTCTGCAAAAACACATATAGAGATTAACTTTACACAATCCACAGGACTTTGATATGCTGTATATTTTGTCTTTGAAATCTTTTGACTTTACCTCTTCCTGTCTCCTCTTACACAGCTTCGAAAGTTCCGTATAGCCAACATTATTTTATGGGATGATTGATGATGATGATGAGTACAGGGGTACATTGGGCATTCATGGGCGCAAAACGCTCAGGTGGACAAATTACGAGCGCATCCTTTTCTGCACCTTTGTTGCCATGGATACTATACAGCATTTCCTGCCTGGGTGTCTGTGGTGTTCTTTGGGTTGTTTGGTTTAAGTGCAGCGATAGAATGTGAGCTAACAAGATCAAGAAGGCCCTCTGTGGACAGACACACACTCACTAGCTTGCCACACACAGACACAGACGCACATGCACACGCACACACACACACACACACACACACACACACACACACACACACACAAAACCACACACACACCCACACAGACACACACACTTTCTCCCTCTCTGTCAGACATTAGCTGAGCTGTGAGAGCCTGTAGTAGGACAGACATCTGGTGTGGAGGAGGCAGAGGAGGGACTGAGAGAGCAGGATGGTGTTGGATGATAGTTAGGGAAAAGAGAGAGAGAGAGAGAGAGAGATAAAGAGAGAGAGAGGGAGAGAGTTTGGTTAGCTGAAGGTTGGCCAGCATAGTAGGCGGTGAAGGTAGGCAGAGATAGAGAACATGGAAAAAGAAATGTGATGGTGGCGGAAAATCGGGCCAGTCTTGGATTTTTGCACATATCGCTTTGTTCCTACAAGTAAAAGAAAGTGATTCCCATTTGTCATTGTGATTACACAGCACACCACAGCTAAATGTATCATCTGCTTTCAACCCATCACCTGTGTGTGCAGGGGTTAAGCCATGACAGTGGCGGCCCGGGGAGCAGTGTGTGGGCACGGTACCATGCTTAGGGTATCTCAGTGGCACTCCAGGCAGTTCTGGCAGCCCTCCAGTCACAGGTCCATTACCATATCCTCCCCAGCGGAACCAAGCTCTGGACTGAGCCCTTGGATGTTGGGTGCTATATTAGCTTTCCACTGTACTTGTCACTGATAGATGACATTTGCTACTTAATCTGAGATTGAAGAACTCTCAAGGACACTACCCATATAGTTTCCCCTTGACACATGATCCATGTGGTGTATGTGTGTGTGTGAGTGAGAGTGTGTGTGTGTGTGTGTGTGTGGGTGTTTGTGTGAGTGTGTGTGTGAGTGTATGCATGCGTGTGTGTGTGTGTGTGTCTGTGCGTACTTAAGGGGATTTACACCCCGACCAAATGAAGCAGACGTGTCGTATACTAATCAGATAGCCTGTGACAGTATCAGGTGGCTGGAAACACTCGCTGGCCAAGTCAGACTAACAGACAAGCAGTGCCAGATGCCACTGGAACTGCACGTAATATGCTGGGCCAGGCCAGACTAAGTGAGAATAAATGCTAGATGCAATTGAAACTACACACTGGCCAGGCCAGACCAACAGACAAGCAGTGCTTGATGCCAATGGTTGACTTACATAACTGAGCTCCATCACATTTATTAAAGTGGAATAAATGGGGGTTCTGGGGGGTATTCCAGAAAGCAGGTTTAGCCACCTACTTGGGTATGTCACCTCTCAGTAAGTGGTAAACCTCCTGAAAGCTGAGCTCTCTGGCTTGTTTTATGAGAAGACAGAAGATGAGTTCTTGTACAGCGTACTCTGAGTTAACTGATGTGGGTCAGTCACTTCACCACCTACTTGGAAAACATCATCACATCCTTGTCATCTGTGAACTTGAAGAAAAGATATGTAAATGTGTTGGCCATTGTTTCAACTGATGGATTGAGAATACTCATAGACATTCTTAGCCCATGAGTGTTCTGTTAGCTTTCTATGAAGCTTATATTCCTAAGGCTCTATAACCACATTCATAAAGCGTTAGAATGCCTTCATAAAGCTTACTAATGGTTGAAATTAGTATTCATAGCAATTTATACACACTCATGACTACACGGCGTCACTTGAAATTAGAATAGGGCTTGTGACATACCATTATAATGCCTTAGGAGTACAGTCATGAGTTATGCAGACTTTACATACTTTACATATGCCTATAAGCCTTTATGAATGTGTTTATAAAGTGTTACGAATATGTGTTTATAAAGTGTTACGAATAAAATTCTTTTTTTGTTTGTTCACAGTTGCTTGTTGTTTTGCTGTTGCTTCAGCCCCCTCTAAGACTCCTTTTTCTTCCAGCAGGGCCCTGTCGGCCTCCCACTGTCCACCTCCCATCTCTCTCCATTCGTACCCATCTCTGCCACAGACGAGGGAGAGAGAGAGAGAGACAGAGAGAGAGAGAGCTGTGCTACGTCTTGGAAGGAAGGAAGGAAGGAAGGAAGGAAGGATGGTGTCTGCCGAGATCCCCCCGGTGGCGGCTGCCTCGGCGGCGGCCCTCCCCGCCTCCTGCCCCGAGCCCCTGACGGCGCTGTCGCGCTGGTACCTCTACGCCATCCACGGCTACTTCTGCGAGGTGATGTTCACGGCCGCCTGGGAGTTCGTGGTGAACTGCAACTGGAAGTTCCCCGGCGTGACCAGCGTGTGGGCGCTGTTCATCTACGGCACGTGCATCCTGATCGTGGAGCGCATGTACCTGCGGCTGCGGGGGCGCTGCCCCGTCCTGGTGCGCTGCCTCATCTACACGCTGTGGACGTACCTGTGGGAGTTCGGCACGGGCTTCCTGCTGCGCCAGTTCGACGCCTGCCCCTGGGACTACTCGCAGTTCAGCTACAACTTCATGGGCCTGATCACAGCCGAGTACGCCGTGCCCTGGTTCTGCGCCTCCTTCATCGTGGAGCGGCTGGTCATCCGCAACACGCTGCGCCTCTGCTTCACGGAGCGGGGGGAGCCGGCGCGGGCTGTGGGAGCAGGAGGAGGAGGAGGAGGTGGAGGAGGAGGTGGTGGAGGAGGAGCGAGAGAGGGGCTGAGGGCAAGGGGGGCGATGAGCACCAACGGATACATGAAGGTGGACTGAGACGGAGAGAAAGGGGAAAAATATGGATGGCAGCAGGACTGCTTGTGTCTTGACCTCTCCTGCCCGCCACTGGAAACATGCATCCGCACACAAACACATGCACGTACGCACACACACACACACACACAGGCACACACACAAACACAGAACTACAGTACATGCAAGAGGAAAGTGTGCACGTACACATACACGTACATACACATTCACATACACAAACACATACACACACCTCCTAACTGTCTAACCTTTACCAACACCAATCCTCTACTCTACTCTAACTAGCAAGCAACACACCTTCTCCATGACATATCATATTCCTCTCCTGCTCACAGTACCCATACTAGAAGAGAGAGGGAGGAGAGAGAGAGAGAGAGAGAGAATGAGGGCAGAGAGAGTGTAGAGGTGGAAGAAATGAGAGGAGAAAGAAGAGAGGTGGAGGAAGGAGAGAAACTAGAAACAGAACGAGCAACCGAGAGGTGAGGCAGAGGAGGAGGAGACAGAAGTAAATAGATATGCAGCTGTGAAAAGCTGCTGAGAAGGAGCAGGCCAACAGACACTTCAAAAATAAGTATTAGAGAAGTGTCAAAGTCAACCATGAACACACACACACACACACACACACACACACATACAAAGGGACACACACACACACAGACATACAAACACACACACACACACACACACACACACAGACATACAAACACTCACACACACACACAGAAATACAAACACACACACACACACACACACACACTTGCCCTCCCTGTGAGGACTGCCCAATTCATGTCTCTCTCCGCTCTGCGTTGCAGCAGTGAACGTTTGAGAGGACCGAACTAGCAGCTAATCCATTCCAGCGCAGCTCCACACATCTCCGTGTGTGTGTACGTGTGTATGTGTGTGAGTGTGTGCTTGTGTGTGTATGTGTGGGCGCTGCGCAAACACGTCGACAGCTGGGCCTCCGTGACATCGCCGCATCATACATCATAGGTCATCATCCTGTCAATCATGTCACCCACTGAGAGGTAGAAAAATAACATCTGTCAAGACTAAGAGAAAGTAGCATTTAAAAAGAACGAACGTCATAAATGAAAAATCAAATCCTTCCACTAAAAAAGCAAGTAAAGAAACCTTTTTAGAATTCTAATTGTCCATGTATGTTGTAGCAAAAGCAAATAACAGTCGATAACGCATGCTATTATTTCTAATTTCTGTTATTTATTAATATTTATCTTGAATAATCGTGTGTAGCTTGAAATTAATATATTAATAATGAATGGTAGATATTTATTGAGACTAATGTATGTCTGAGTTCAGTGTTTCCCAGGAAATTGTCACATTTTTTAAAACGCAAAAGAAAAACTTGTGTGCTCGAATCTGCATGTGACCAGTTGTCTTCAAACAAAACATAAACAAGTTCCTTCCAAGACAAATGTTTTTATTTTGTTGTATGTGCATACTTCATCTTGCATCCACGCCTGCGTGTGTTCCCTCGAGAAAGCCCAGCAGAGACATCTGGAGTGGTTTTAACTTGAAAAAAAATAAAATAAAAAGATGAACCTGAAAAAAGTGATGTCTGACCAGAAGTATAGCGGGGGTGTTTGGTGGGCCATATGAGTCAAATATGCGTCAAAATGGGAGCTGCTTGAATGGATGAAACAGAAAGAATCATTTGGTGCTACATTTTCAATAAACCTTTTGAATTTCTATTTTTGTCCCTCTGAACATTTTCTGTTTTTTAGTGCATGTGAATTAATAATTTGTAATAATTACACCAGCTCGTGCATGTCTTAACAAAGGAGAGACAGTCAGCATATTGGTACGAACACTCTGAGAATTTATTAGTGACTTGCCCTTCAAGTGTTGAGCGATTAACTAAACACTGATCTATTAGCACTCTTGACACAGTCATTTTACACTACACAGTGTAAAATGGCACATCAAAAAGAGGAAAATGTTGAGTGAGCTGAGGGACTTGCATCTATTCTTCCCATAATTCCATATACCACACCATCTTATGATATTATAAGATGTTATATGGTTATGCGATAAACTGTTGATACACTAAATCAGGTATTCATCAACGATTCATACAGAGCTGTTTGGATCTCTGCTGTATCTTCAGACTGAGTGTGCTGATAAAACACATGTGCATCGACAGGAGTAGTGTGTGTTTCTGGCATGGAAGGACAGAAACAGACTGTTTAGGCTAACTTGGGCCCTCCATTAAAAGTGAAGTCTGGTGTGAATCAATCCATAGGCCTGTTGTTGGAGGTCACAGATTGCTGTTGGTAGGAAAAAGAATGAGAATATTTGATGCGACATAGACCATATCATGAACTGGCAGCTAACACTGCATGGGGCATAGAAAACAACTTTCGGTTTCATTCCTCTATGCCCAATTTAGTTAATATTAGCTACTGGTTTGGTATTCGGTCCATGCTGTTTTGGATTGGATTTTTGCATTCTTTACCCTATAAACAGCACTCAGTGACCTCAAACCACAGGGCTATGAATTGATTCACACTGGACTTCTCCTTTATCATTTACTAATGTTTTGTAAGAGCAGACTTGTCTATATTTCCTGACTCTGTGAATGACTTGACCAACTGGGCTGGTCAATGCATGGCTGGTGCAAAAAATAGCGTAGTGCAATAGTTCTACTTCCTTCCTGGATCTGCATAGTGAAGCTCGACATTCAGGGTCCACCTCCCAACCTCTAAAAGGCCATAACATCTGTCATAAGCCTATTACTATACCGTGTGACAACGATGCCATTAAAACGATGTTAAAACAGGACGAGGCATTAATTCACAAATGTATTGTACTGTACTGAATGCACTGATGTACTTACCGCCAGGTTTACCTGTATTAACTCAATAAAATGTAACATGCAGCCATGCTGATGGCTCAAGAGGATCGTCTGATCAAAGGCTTGACAAGTATCACTCCTCTTCCAAAGGTTTTATGTTGATGTGACCTCTATGAAGTGGGCCTTTGCCCCAAGTACTTCCTGTAATAATAAAGTGGTGACAGTATGGAGTGAGAATCTCCCTCTGCAACTGACAGTCTTCATGAAAGGTCTTGCTACACTGTCAGAGCTTACAAACAGTCTAGTCATGACTTGAGACGCACATCTTGTGCAGCAACTCAGGGACTGCTTCTGTGACTGCTGCCTTTGATGCCACGATAAACGTGACTCAGGGAACAATGGCCCAATTACCCAGTGGACACCTTTTGTATCCCTGCATCTATTTTAATTGTCCTTGTGGCACCTTGTCCATAAGGCCGATATTCCACACATTTGTTCTCTATGGTGTTAGGCAGTCTGCCAACTGTTATGTCACAGTTGCCCACTTATTGTCATTGTCTCTCTCTCTGTCTCTTTCTGTCTCTCTCTCCCTTTCCTTCTCTCTCTCTCTCTCCAACTCTACCTACTGTGACTATGTTCATACTTTGTCTTTCTGCACATTTGTGCATGTTCTGTAAAGCAAACCTCCTGAACAAATGGGTCAGTTTCACTACAGCATTTCTACCTTCTTTCCTGCAGGGGGCAGTATTCTATCATCATTTTGATTTTAAGTTTTTTATTCAAACAGCTCTGGATTATGATACAGGAACATCATGTACAGGACAGTGATGTCTGTTTAAGTGATAAACAACATTCAGGATTGAATGCTGATATGTTTAATTAATCATGTTGGCATGTGTTTTTTAATAAGTTTGTGCTCTGAAAAGAAGAGAGACGCAAAAAAACTCTTCTTTCATTTCTGTAAAAGCAACAACTGTCACTGAACAAAAGTCAGTGTCTTTGTTTGTACATGGCATTGCTATCATTCATTAAGGATTTCTACCTAGAGTCTGCTTTTGTTATAACGTAACACTGAGAAGATGTAATGTTAGTCACTGACCACAAGATGTTGATCTCTCACCAACAAAACATTCACCACTCTTTTGTACTTGCCCCTCTCTACCTGAAACCACAAATATAATTGAATGTATTTATTCACTTATTTTGTGTGAACTAAGTTGGCAATACTAAGTGACAGTATTGGTTGCCATACATAATGCAATACAGGCA
>CM050205.1:17365000-17370000 GCA_027475355.1 Coilia nasus
CTGCTTTCTCTCCTCTCTCTCTCTCTCTTTCTCTGTTTCCCTCCTTCCCCTCTCCTCTCTCTTTCCTCCCTCTTCATCACACCATCTCACTAATCTTGCCGTTGTGTTTCTTGTCCACACGGCAGCTTTATGGTGTGCTATGTTGGTATCTGAGTGGAGCCACTGTTGGCCATGGAGGTTGTCTTGACTGGGCCCCGGGGTCTTGTGGATGCCTGCTCTGTTCTCCCCTCACTTTTTTCCCTAGTACTGTTTCCAAATGCGTCAGTCGCACTCAAGTCCTTACTCTATAATTGAGGTCAGAGAACCTTTCTCACTTTTTCTCTTACTGTATGTGTGTGTGTGTGTGTGTGTGCGCGTGTGTGTGCGTGTGTGTGTGTGTGTGGCTTTATTTCTGTGTGAGTGTGTGCAATTGCATGTGTGTGGAGGGAAGAGTGTTTTTATGTGTACATCTTCAAATGTTGTAGCCCAAGACAACCTTTGAAAGTAACTATCTAATGTCATGCTTTAAACAATGGTCTGAGGTGTGTGGTTCTCTGGCCTGTGATTTAGCAAGTGGTGTTTCTAAAACTGTATCGTGTCACCGCTCAAAAACCTAAACACGTACTGTCACACATATCCATCGCTCAATGCTGAACCACCAGTCTGGTGCCTGTTGCTTATGAATAATATTGTTATCTCTTGGAATAAGGTCTAACACAGATACCAGGGTAGTTAATCTGGTTTTGGTTTGAGAATATCCACAAAGCACCAGAAATGCAAGTGACCTTCAGCTGGTCTAGAGCAGTGTTTCTCGAAGTGTGGTCCGCGGATCAGTGGTGGTCCGCAAGAAATTCCAAGTGGTCCGCAAGCATTTGTGTTATTATATTTTCATGTTTCTTAAGCTGCCTATGCTATGCACAGTGTGTTTAAACAACATATATATCATCTTCATGCCTTTTCCTAGTTAGGGCCGCGATGCACCAATTCATGCATTTACATAGCCCCGTTATCCTCAAGTGATCCTTGAGGGGTTTTGAAGTAGGGTGGGGGGTGGGGGTGGTCCTCGGCCTGAAAAACTTTGAGAAACACAGGCCTACAGGAAAAAAGAGAGAGAACGTCTAGAATATTTTGACCTAAATCCACAGGGACTGATAGCCCCCTGTTTTGCCAGGCTGCCAACCCAAAATAGGCAATGCTGAACTGACCACTGAATTGGTTGTACATGCGAGGAAACCTACATCCACAGAATTTTGGAACAACCTACCAGCTGAGTTCCTTTAAAAACTGTATGCCAAGTATACCTAGAAGAATTGATGCTCTTTTGAAGGCAATGGGTGGTCACACCAAATATTGATTTGATTTAGATTTTTCTTTTGTTCATTCACTGCATTTTGTTGATTGATACCATAACCATAAATGATTAACACCTCCATTTCTCAAGGCATTCCTAGTTTACAGCATTTTATTCACACCTGCTTATAACTTTTGAACAGTACTGTACATGTATGACCTCCACTCTAAGTGTGCGTTCATCAGTTCAATCTGCCACTCTCAAACGGAGTTACGCTACAACCAGTTGGTGTGACATCACACTCTGCTACTCTCTCTTCTTTCGTCTGGAGTACGCTATGAATGCTCTTGGAGTGTGGCACTCTAAATTAACGAACAACAGTTCGGCATTTTAATATGGTCAGAATAAACAACTGAACTTTAATTAGAAAGTAGATATTCTTTGGCGTAGGTCCGGTCATCAGCCTGGGTCTTGCATCGTTGGGAACCGGCAGAACCAGCCGTTGCCGTTTAGCAGAACCCAGAATTTTCCCCCAGGCGGATGGACAGGGACCAAACTGGTGGTGGTGGGGAGGGAGGAGGATGCGTCGAAACGTTGGCACCTGAAGCAGCGAAAAAGGTAAATTAGTCAGGTCATTATAAAGCAGGTGGTGGCCGCTGATTGGTCGGAGACAGCGCCCGTCCCAGCCATTGTCGTCTTCCTGGCAGAACTTTCGCAGGCTTTCATTTCGATAAGCACTGGGAATTTACGAACGGTTTAAAAGTGCCAGAGTATGCTCCAAGCACTCTGAGTAGCAGTTTACGAATGCACCCTAAGTGTTCTACGTCAATACACAAGCATGTAATGAGTCACAGTCGGCCTATGTGTGTTTTTCACATCGTAAATAGCATGAAGTAAGCTGCTGCTGGTTAGTGAGATCCCCTTTACTGTAAAGTGCCTTGGGTTTCTTGAAAAGTGCTATATAAATACAATGTGTTGTTGTTGTTCTGCAGTTCACAATGGGTAAAGGGCATAATAGATTTCACTGAACTGGAGTGAAAAGTCAAACAGAAATATCTTCATCCTAGTTCTAGTCTATGGTCACGGGGGCAGGTCAGTTTTAGGGAACAGGTTGTGACCTTGACTGTGACCCTGCATGTGGTCTTGGTACACACACACACACCCTCTGGGGACACCGGTGGGTGTGTGTGACACACACACATGGCCAGCAGTGTCATCCAGTACTGAAGAATGTGCTCTTGTGCGATGGCCTGGGTATCAGGTCGCCCTCTCTGGACACACACACACACACACACACACACACACACACACACACACACACACACACACACACACACACACACACTCATGTAAGCGTATTCTCAGCGCATACCAAATGCTGAGAGGGTGTCCCAGGTCTTCTGGGGGTCCAGATGGGGACGAGTCTGGGAATTCTTTTGAAGGGGAGCCTCTTGAGATTGCTGGCCCGCTTGGCGACGGGTCGGGTTCTGGGTGGTCCGATACGCTGTATAGGGTGTGCCGCTACAAGGCCACAGACAGACCAACTGTCGGCCCACGGTGCGAGAAAGAAAAACGCAGGGATCAAACGCCGACCTGGGGGTCTGATACGGTGTAGCGTAGACAAGCGCGTGTGTGTGTGTGGTGTGTGTGTGTGTTTTTGTTTGGATGTGTGCGCTGGGAATCGGTGACCTGATACTGGGCTCAACCCTGTCTGTCTGTCATATAGTCATATTTTGTAGAGGATCACATAGTCCCTGTGTGTACATATGTGAAAAGAGGTAGTGCGTGTGTGTGTGTGTGTGTGTGTGTGTGTGTGTGTGTGTGTGTGTGTGTGTGTGTGTGTGTGTGTGTGTGTGTGTGTGTGTGTGTGTGGCCTCCATAAAACAAAACTTTGGACTTATCCTGATTTAATGTGACCTTATAGCCTCTACTGAAGAAAACCCTGGCTATCTATTTTTTCAATTAGTCTTGCCTAAGTTTTAGGGGTATTGCTTTTACATATTTTTCAGCACTGCACAAGACTATACAGGCCAATAGCCATTTTCCCCCTACACCCCCTTTCACAGTCTAATGCTGAATGCTTGTTTACACAGCAAAAAAGACCAATGTTGAATTGACACCCACACACTTTTGAGGGTTTATCTCCACACTCTTCAGAGTTGAAATAACACTTTCAAAACGTGAAATAACCCCGACTCTGGACACCATTTAAATCCAAAAGGGTTAAAATTACACATTGGGAGTTACAATCAACTCCCAAATTTTCAACCCTGAAATTTTAACACTCCAATTTTTGCTGTGTATGGTTCAGTGCAGCTTGTCAAAAGGCAAAAACGTTTGTAAACCTCCCTTCCAACACCTCAAAAGGATACACTACTGAATTAGCTAATTGCGTGGCTTTTGACTCACTTGGTAGTATGTCTGTCTCCCAAACCAGAATTGCTGTGAGGTCGCCGGTTCGAGCTTGAGGCTAGACTGTGCAGGTAACTGCTTGGGACCCCTAGGCCATTACAGGGCCCCTGGGGGGCTGACAAACCTGAAGTTAAACTTCAGTAGTGGCAATACAGTTTCAAATGAAGGTTGTGGATGTTTTGGCCTGCGGCCCCAACCTACTCTAAAATCGCCTGTGCCAATAGTTATCCTACATCCCTCTTATAGTGTGATGTTGAATGGTTGTTTATGGATTAATGTGTGACCAGTTCAGAGGTTGTAAGCAGCTGGTAAAAGACGTTGGGCGAGCACTGTAAAACCACCCGTCTCTGGGCGTGAACACATCCAGGGGAGTTGCCTGTCTGTCGCATGGTTTTATCAGCTTTCGTCAATGCATACTGATAGGCCCAGCTTTACACATGGGTACAGCAAACTCACACACACAGGCATAGTCACACATGCACACACACATATGGTACACAAACTTACATGCATGCACATATGTACATGCATGAAGGGATGTGCACACACATGCCCACACACATGCATGGATGCACACTGCACACACACACACACACACACACACACACACACACACACACACACACACACACACACACACACACACACACACACAGACACACACACACACATTATACAGGCTAACCGCCAAAACTGCACTTATCACTCTGTTCAAACACAAGCCTGTATAATGTGTGTGTGTGTGTGTGTGTGTGTGTGTGTTTGTGCGTGTGTGTGTGTGTGTGTGTGAAACTCCCCCGTTTTAGATCTGGTTTCCTAAAGGGCGTACCTGAGATTTCTCAACAGCGAGTCAACATGTGCGCAATGTTCCCTCTGTCTTGAGGTTTGTCTGCTTAAAGACAAATGACTGTTGAGTGCAGAGGGTCAGGGCAAATATCATTGTGGGCTCTCGTGTTGAACTTCCCCACAACCACTTCTGACCACAAACCGTCACATAAACTCACATTGATTTGCATAACACACACATACACACACACACACACACACACACACACACACATGCACACACACTCACACACGCACACACACACACGCACACACACACACACGCACACACACTATGGCTATGGTTCCAGAAGTAAATGGACAGTTTTGATATTCCAGTAAAATGTTATGTCCCAGTTTTTAAAGCATACAGAACAACTGAATCAGAACTGGTCAAAGTGATGCACAGTGTAAACACGTACATAATTGTGGCCAAAATATTTGTCTGACATGACAGCTGTGATGCAAGCTCTATGTTCCTGACCTCCAGCTG
>CM050205.1:17375000-17377500 GCA_027475355.1 Coilia nasus
TTCCACTTCCAACCCGTAGGGCGACCAAAGACAAAAACTACTTAGTATTGCTTTAAATGACACCAACAGTAAGCTGGAAGAGTCCTGATGAAAGCATTGTAAACTAGAACTTCTCAACTTAGGCCCACTGAACAACCAATGACTGTCAGTGTGAGAAATGATGTTATGTTCCTTTTCCTAGAGTACAGTGTGTACAGCCAGTCTTAGGTCAAAGGTCAAGTGTTTGTAAAACTGAACTGAGTTGATTGAGAATGTGTATGAATGAGTGAGAGTAGCCTGGTAAAACAGCCCCTTGTACTTCATTTCATTTTGTACAGAGAGTCTAGCAGTGCTGTATTGTGAAACGATTCCTTCCTGGAGGTGTGGACTGATAATGAAGTGTGCAGTTAGCCTTTCTACGCACTACAATTCAAATTCAGCACACAAAGTCAGCGTCATCGCTCAGGAACACTGCCTCTGTTCCCTGATTGGCTAGGAATGGCTGGTACCTAATACAGCGATGTCAATGGCAGCACGGCCAGACGCTCTGTAGAAAATGAAATGAAGTAAGAGGGGCTGGTTTACCAGGCTAGAGTAAGAGTGCAGCGGTGTGTGAATGAGTGAGTAGGAGAAGAGGGAAACCAAGTAAATGAATGACAGCATGAATGAAGGGAAGGAAAGAGGGAGTGTGTGAAGTGAGCGAAGAAAAAAAAAACAACTCTGGTGAGGACAGGCAACTGTCTCAACCTCTTTTTCTCTATTCATCCGCTCATTTACCCCCCCACACACACACATCCACCACCTCACTCAACCAACCTCCACCCCCCTTGTCCACCCCACCCGCTGTTCATCAGAGGCCAGCGTTGGGATGACCTACTTCCATGAAAACTCAATAGCGCTGCTCCTTGCCAACACCGCTTGCCTAGCCTGCCCGTCCGCCCGCCCGCCTGCCCGCCTGCCCGCCTGCCTGCCTGCTGCCCTGCTCCCTGGCCATGCCAGCTTGCGTGAGAACCAGCCATCCAATGGTGCCCGTTTAATGCCCATCTGCCCACCCGACCCACACACACACAGACACACAGACATACACACACACACACACACACACACAGACACACACACATACATACACACACACACACACACACACACACACACACACACACATATACACACACACATATACATACACAAAGACACACACACATACATACACGCACACAGACACATACACACATACACACACACACACACACACACACACACACACAATCACTTGGCCTCCTGCACGTCGATTGGGCCGGGGCTGCCATGCCTGCTCACCCATAAGCCCTGGACCCAAATCTGTGAGAGAAAGAGAGAAAGAGAGAGAGAGAGAGAGAGAGAGAGAGAGAGAGAGAGACAGAGAGGCAGAGAGAGCGAGAAAGAGAGAGAGAGAGGGGAAAGTGTTTTTCTCTCTTGTTATGTGTGCGACACAGGGTGAGAGAGACAGACAGGGTGAGAGACAGAAAGAGTGAGAAAAAGAGAGACAGATAGAGAGAGAGAGAGAGAGAGAGAAAGAGAGAAAGAGAGGTTAAGAGAGACAGAGTGAGACAATTGGGGGAATCTCTTGCTGTGTGCACTTTATATATTGAGAATTGGGATGGTAAAGAAATGGAATCTTAAAAGTATTAAATTATATGAGTGTGTCCATGAGTATTGGTTGCCAGCATGTGGAGTCTGCATAATGTGTGTCTATGGTCTATGTGTGTCAGGTGCAGTGTTGGGGTCGTTACTCAAAGAAAGTAATCCATTATACATTACTCGCTACTAAAACTGGCTAACTTCATAACAGCGCTCACTAAAAATAGAATGAATGAAATAGCATGCAGACACTGGCATATAGGCTACAACATAAATCCCTTAACAAACTAGACCATTTAAATAAAACGTGCTACTAAATAAAGTAACTCTCGACATTTAACCACATTAGATGATGTCAGGGTAAACACATTTCATTGGTATGGTCTAGGGCAAAGGCACTTTCTTAAGTCATTGGGGGTGCTCCCCACTAAAACGATGATCATACTGATGAGAGGCTCTTGACTGACGCCCTAGATGGGGTAGCTGTGTTAATTTCCATATACTTTTTATATGAGGGAAAAGGTTAAGGTCTTCATTGTCTGACTCCGACTTTAAATACTCTGTTGTTTTAGTGTCAAAGTTAAAGGAAGCTGTATATTCCTCATTCTCATCAAAAGCAATTGTCCTTCTCAGCGACAGTGCTATATGGTGCAGGTTTCTGACTGCTGCGCAACCAGTCCCACATCACGGTGCAAAACACGACATAAAAAAATCTCACTGCTTCTCCCTTCTCCTCTTCCCTAAACCATTGCACTTTAACTTCGGCAACGTCTCCCAACATATTAAAAACAATGAGCTTATCGCCACACCCCGGATGGCTTAGCCATTTCCCCGAATTTAACAATCAAGGACAGTTGCGTGTGGACATGTCTCCCGACTTTTGTGCAAGCGTGCACCTGAG
>CM050205.1:17385000-17390000 GCA_027475355.1 Coilia nasus
TTGCGTTCGGGTGTGAGTGTTTGTGCATGTGTGTGTGTGTGTGTGTGTGCTTGGGGAGCGTGTGATTTCGACAGACACACGTCTAAGCGCTGGTGAGACTCTGAAAGAGGAAGTGGAGACGCATGTGTGGTGCACACGCACAGAGGAAGTCTCTTTGTTGCCAAGAGGCATTGTTGAAAAACTGCTAAGCTGCTGCATTTACAACCCCCTTCCTCTACTTTCTTTCCTTCTGTCTTTCTTTTGCTTTCTGTCTTTTTTACCCTCTGTCTTTCTTTCTTTCTTTCTTTCTTTCTTTCTTTCTTTCTTTCTTTCTTTCTTTCTTTCTTTCTGTCTTTCTTTCTTTCTTTCTTTCTTTCTATTTCTGTTCTTCATTTAACTTCTTTCTATCATTCTATATCTTTCTTCACATTAACTTGCTTTTTGTCTAAAAGACGGGTCTGCTGTTTTGTCTATAAACTTCCTCACGTTCTCCCCTCCCCCTCCCCCTCCCCCTCTGTGCTGGTGCGGAGCCAAGAGCCTGTCTTCATGGCCTGCTGCTGCAGCAGGTACTGCTCCACTGTGGGTAGCTGGAGTGTTTTTCATTAAAGACGGTTCTAGGCTTTCTCTTTTATATAACCACGCAGAGTGCTTGCATAGCACACACATGCAGCATGTCTCCCAACCCTCTCTCTCTCTCTCTCTCTCTGTCTCTGTCTCTGTCTCTCTCTCTCTCTCTCTCTCTCTCTCTCTCTCTCTCTCACACACACACACACACACGCACACACACACACACACACACACACACACACACACACACACACATACACACACACATGCATGCATGTCTCCCAACCATCAGACAACCAACTCTCTCTCTCTCTCCCTTCCTCTGTCTTTCTGTCTCTCTCTACCTCTCTATCTCTTTTTCTCTCTACCTCATTCTCTATCTCTCTCTTCTTCTTTCCTTCTCCTTCTCTCTCTCTCTCTCTCACACACACACACACACACACACACACACACACACACACACACACACACACACACACACACACACACACACACACACACACCATGCAGCATGTATACACAAGAGCTCTCCTTTTTTGTCTCATTGACTAATTCTGCATCCCTCCTCGGAAGAAGCATTCATTTCAGCATTTTTTTGAACAGTGATGATGTTTCCAGTGTGTGTTCACCACAAGAATTTATGAAGAGGCAGTGTATTATAAAATAAGAGGGGGGGGCGGGGGAGGAGGTTTGGCTGGAGGTAGCTGAACGTTGGAGGGAAACCAAGTACGTGGGAGAAGAAGAAGAGGTGGGTGGTGTCCTTTCCTCTGTTCAAGTATGGGATTTGAACCTGAACTTGAATCTAGAACGTTCCTGTGGTATAATTCTTTTTCAGTTGCTGTTTTAGGCTTGACTTTGCGGTTTATATTTTTAAAAAGTGTTTTTTTTTCTGTCTTACATATCCCAGGTGATTGAGTGGGATCTCATCAGCCTAGGTAATACATATTTCTTGGTGGAAGTTCAGGAGAATGCTGCTCCATCTAATACTGTATATGTTCAACAGCCAAACCATGGTTAATGTAAAACCCAAGGCTCCGTTACTGTGTTTAACGTATGGATCTAACCCCCATAACACATGAAATTCAGTCAGTCAGTTAGATCAATCATTAGAGGAATGGCCAGCAACACAGGATCCCTGCTGTATAGGTATAAACTATAAACCAAACATCCATGTAGCCATAGATACATACACACACACAGACACAGACACACACACACACACACACACACACACAGACACACACACACACACGCGTGCACATACACACAGGCCCCAGCATTGTAGTTATTTAATAGTATATCGTGGGCCGTATGTTTGTTTGATATATGGTGCAGCAGACTGGTGTGTTTTCCAGCGTGAGGGCCCTAGCCTGTGCAAGCAAGTCTCGCTGGAGCTATTTGGCCAGATCCTGTTTCACAGTTCCAGTCCACACTGACACAGGAGGAGAAAAAGGGATCACCCTGATGTGCGTCAGAGAGAGAGAAAGAGAGAGGGAGAGAGAGAGAGAGAGAGAGAGAGAGGGTGAGAAAGAGAGGGGGAGAGAAAGAAAGAGTGTCTTTCATAAGAGAGGGAGAATGGGTGGCGGGGGGGTGGGGGTAACACAAAATGGCAGTGAGATAAGAGAAGAAGAAAATAAATCTTTGACTTCCTTTGACCTCCAGGGCCAAGAGAGGCCAAGAAAGAGGAACGGCATATGCATGTGTATGAAGGTTTGTGTTTGTGTGTATGTGTGAGGGAGCGTGTGTCTCAGAGAGTGAGAGGTACAGCAAGAGTGTGTATGTGCATGATTGCATATGCGAGCATGTGTGTGTGTGCAGTAGCACCACTCAGTGAGTTTGTTGTCCTTGGTGATTTATCTAAAACCTCTCTACCCTCAACTTTTCCTTCCATCCTTTTCTCTCTCTCTCCCTCTCTTTCTTTCTCTCTCTCTCTCTCTCTCTCTCTCTCTCTCGCTCTCCCTCCCTCCCTCTCTCTCTGTCCCTCTCTCTGCACTCTGCACTGCATCAGTGAAGCTAATCTGGTCCTCTCCTACACAAAGGCGTCTTTTCAGGCCGGGTGGCTTCCTGCATGTCAAACAGGGCCTGCTGCTCCGCTCCGTGTCTCCCGCTCTCAATGAGTCAGTCTTCACTGGTCGTATTGATCCGGCAGACGCCACTCTCCGCACCTCCCCCTGAGCCTCCCCCCATTCTCTTCTCCTCAGTGACGCTCCTCTACTCTGTCACCCGCGACATGTCCTGTCCAATGCGGGTGAATTAGGTGTTGTGTGCCTCCTTTCATTCAAGGCTTGTGTGTATGCAACTCCTTTTTTTAATAGCTGTGTAGTATTCACAGATAAGACATGAATGGCTAGGAGTTCCTGTGAATAGCTAGTAGTAGTGAAGATGAAGAACTAAGGCCAATGAAGAACTGCATAATACCGATGAAGAGAAACAACTAGTAGCTAACTAGTAATTCTGAATAGCTAATTAGGTAAAAAGCTAACCATGGTTCTTGTAAGTAGCTAACAAGTAGTTGTTTGAAATAGCACACTAGTAAAGATTAAGAGTTAGGTATTGGCTGTTGAGAATAGCTAACTAGCATTTGTTGAGAATTGCAAACTAGTAAAGATGAAAAGCTAACTGTTGTTGTTGTGAAAAGCTAACTAGTAGTTATTAGGAATAAGCATTGGGCATGGAGGCATCAGTGTCATTGCAGTTCCTCGCAATATCTTAGTAGACAGCAAGTCATTATTCTATGATGGTAGATCCAAAAACAGGTTGTGAAAATGCAGGTGAAAGCATTACTTTGCCACATACACATTATCTCCTTCCTCGTGGTACTTTACCACTGTGTGCCATGTTGTGTTATGACTATGGCAGTGTGTGTGTGTGTGTGTGTGTGTGAGTGTGCATATGTTTGTGTGTTTTGGGAGAAACCTCCTGATAGTTATGATCGTGAAACCAGACTGATTTCATTCCTCAGGTCTGAGCTAGTGTCGGGCCATTCATTATACCACCCCATGTCAACCAATTAGAGAGCAGTGCCGTAAGCCATGTCGATAGTACACCTACCGTGTGACTAACCTGAAGGTGAGTTTGTTTTCAATAGCCTTCTCAGAAGATCTTATCAGTCATCAGGATAAACAGAATTATGTTTCACTGCTGACCTACCCAGATACCACTGTTCCATTGTTTTTCTTTTGTTTCTTTGTCTGTTTCCATTCTAAAATATCTTTGGGTCTTACCCAGAGGCTTTGGAACAAACATTTGTGTCAGATTGCCAGAAGTCAGAACCCTTCAAACATCAAAATCCTTCACCTCACAGTACCTTTACTAGTGCCCCTGTGACTAAGTAAGCTTTCGTTGGTCTAGATGACTAGGTGACTAATAAGAGACAAATTGCATCATTCACTTGTAATAACAGATTCTACGAAGGGGTAAAATCACAATAACACTATTGTAATGCTTTGAGTGGTTGCCATTCCTTTGTCTATGATACAATAGCTTACATTATTTATGACACCTGGGTGACAGAACATAGGGCCATTACCCCTAATGCAGTAAATGGTTTCTTGCTTGACATCTCTTGCTTTTTGTGTGGCAGGCAGGGCAGCATTAACCATTAACCAGTGAAGCCTCTACAGTTTATTAGCTGTGTGTATGAAGCCATGTCTTCATAGAGCCACCAGAAAGGGACTCTACATGGCTGGCCCAATGTGTGACACATATAGGAGGACTAAGTAATGAGCATGGTGTACTCACCTTCTCTGTCTAGCTAAGTGGTGTGAGCATGTGCTATGCCTCTGGTTTGGAAAATTACCTGACCTTGACCTGTATACAAAAATAGACAGAGCAATGAGTAAGACCTCTTCACCTTCATCTATTCTACACCTACCCTGACCACACACACCCACACACCACAGACACAGACACACACACACGCGGGCACACACACACACACACACACACACACACACACACACACACACACACACACACACACAAACATACTAACAAACAAAGAAACTAACAAACAAAGAAACACACACAAACATGTACATGTACACACATAAAAGTCATGAAACCTTTTCATTCAGGTTACATTGATTCTTGTGCCACTATTCGCCTATGTGTCATGTCCACCATGTTTGGCACAGCTTCAGGTCAGACAAACACTAAACCACTTGAGTCAGCGCTGTAGTCCTAAAAACACAGGTGGGTGAACAAGTACAACTATACATACTGCAGGAAATTATGCGGCTGAATCGTGCATATCCTTCACATTTACAGTATGATCATAGAAAGGCGAGCGAATGCTGATTTGTAATTTAAAAAGGTGTGTAAATGCCATTCATGTCTGTTTTAATTGACTATTGACTGTTGAAAGGTGCTCAAGACCAAGGTCCATTGAACCAAGTTCCCTGGAACAACTGTTATCTGAGCCATCAGTGAGTAAATTATACATGTTATCTCAG
>CM050205.1:17395000-17397500 GCA_027475355.1 Coilia nasus
CTATCTTTATATCGCTTTCTCTCCCTCTCCCTATCTCTCTTTCTGTCTGTCTGTCTGTCTCTCTCTCTCTCTAACTCTCTCTCTCTCTCCCTCTGTCTCCCAGACAGACAATGCCAGTGTGTTCATGCTCTTGGAGGGGGAGACATTTCACACTCGCTGGCTGCTCTTCCACAGGACCTGGCTCCAAACGAGGACCCATCTGTCAGCACTCTGCCCAGGAGGAGCGCTGGTGGAGCGGGGGGACCGTGGGAACCGGGACGCCAAGAGACTCTCCAGCATGCAGGCCCTCCTCAGGAGGATGAGGAGGTGGAGGAGGAGGAGGAGGAGGTGTAGGAGGAGGACAGTGGCACTGGTAGGGAGTTGACTAGTGCCAAGATATGACTGACACAGAGTCAGACAGACAGTCAAGCGCAACCCCACTGACAGCATTCATAGCTATGCTGAATGCCCACAAGACTATTCCCTACCAAGACTATTCCCTACCCCTAACTATTCCCTAACCCTATTCCAACTTAAAGTGACACAGTGCATTCTTGGTTATAAAGCTTCACTTGCCCATGACTGCAATCATTAGTATGTATAAATAGTTATGGATGCTGATTATAACCATTATTAAGCTTTATGAAGTCTTATGAAACGAGCTTCCTAGAAAGTGTTACCAACATTTTAGACATCTTTAGGCACAAGATAGACTCTTAAACAGACCTACACACTTGTACAGACTGAAAGACAGACAGACAGACACAGCTTTCACTGACTCTCACGGACAGAGCACCATATTGTGAAAATACTGATTTGCTCTGTTTACATAATATATAAAGACTGTCAACCAAACCATAAAATTAGAACTTGGAGCAAGAGAATTCAGTAGGAAAAATGTGTGTATGTGTATGTACATGTATATCGTGTATATATATGTGTATGTGTCAGTGTGTAAATGTGTTTGTTTGTGTGTGTGTAAGTCAGTGTGTGAGACAGAGATTGTGCATATGTGTGTGTGTTTGTGTGTGTGTGTTTGTGTGTGTGTGCACGTGTGCATGTGAGTGTTTGTGTGTGTGTGTATGTGTGTGTGTGTGTGTAAGTCAGTGTGTGTGTGTCTTTGGGTGTGTGTATATTTGTGTGAGTATGTGTGTGTGAAAGAGATCATGTATGTGTGCATGTGTGTGCGCAAGTGTGTGTATGCGTGTCTGTCTGTGAGTGTGCATATGTTTGTGTAACTATGTGTGTGTGAGCTAGATTGTGTATGTGTATATGCAAGTGCAAGTGTGTATGTGCAAGTGTGTGTCTGTGTGTGTGTGTGTGTGTGTGTGTGCTTGTGCGCGTATGTTTGTGTGACTGTGAGTGTGAGAAAGGTGGTGTATGTGCAAGGGTGTGTGTGTGTGTGTGTGTGAAAGAGAAACTACTACTATGTGAGTGTGTGCGAGAGACAGCAGGCAGCGAAGAGAGAGTTAAGCGTGTTTCCTCCTGCGGCGGTCTGCAGGAGAAGAGTCTTGTAATCTGCGGCAGGAATGTAGTTAGTGTGCGCCGCCGTACACTCCCTAAGCCCTGGCCTGCCTCTCCACTCTCTCAGCAGCGCACACAAAAGCCCCTTTGTTCTCCCCTGCTCATGAAAAGCAATGCTCTGTCACTCCCTCTCTCTTTCTTTCACTCTCTTTTACTGCAACTCCCCCCCTCCCTTCCCCACACACACATGCACACACACACACACACACACACACATAACACACCACCGTGCATTCTTTTTTTGGCATGTTACATTAATTGCCCTCTCTCTCTCTCTCTCTCTCTCTCTCTCTCTGTCTATCCCTCTCTCTCTCTCTCTCTCTCACACTCACTCAGTCACTGTACTGTATCCTCTGTTCTCTCACACTTTCACTCCCTTTTCCGACTGCTAAAAACTACTTTCCCCCTCTTCTTCTAAGCATTACTCTCCTTCTGTTCTTAGTGTGGGTATGCTGTCCTCGTCCGTTCCTCCCTCTCTCCCTTCATCTCTCTCTCCATCTCTCTCTCTCTCTCCATCTCTCTCCATCTCTCTCTCTCTTTCACTCTCTCTCTCTGTCTCAAATCACATCTGCCTCGCTTGCTCTGTCCATATCACTTGTTTTATTTTTCCCTTTCACTTCTTACTACACAGCT
This sequence comes from Coilia nasus, assembly GCA_027475355.1. Lineage (NCBI taxonomy): Eukaryota > Metazoa > Chordata > Actinopteri > Clupeiformes > Engraulidae > Coilia > Coilia nasus. The sequence continues at coordinate 17,397,137 of CM050205.1, forward strand.
CTTCAGCACTGAAGACCTCAGCTGCTTGCCTGTCCTGTCCTCCCTCTTCCTCTCCCTCTCCCTCTCCCTCTCCCTCTTCCTCCTCCTTTTGCTTCTTCTCCTGATCTTCATCTTCCCCTCTCCTTGTCTGACTTTATCAGGTTTGAGGTTCCAGTTCATGTCATCCACAGTTGTCCAGAATGTGAAATTCCCAGACTGTTTCTCATTCTTCTTTAAAAGGTTTCTCTCTGTTTCTCTCTCTCTCTCTTTCTCTCTGTCTGTCTCTCTCTCTCTCTCTCTGTCTCTCATTCTCTCTCTTCTTCTTCCCATCCCCTCTCCTCTTCAACAGCAGTAATTTTGGTTTGACCACATGTTTAATATGCTG
>CM050205.1:17405000-17407500 GCA_027475355.1 Coilia nasus
CTTCTTCAAGGCTCCATGTAATTGGCCTGTGGTGACAAAAAGCGAGGGACAGTGTCAAGAATGGGTATGATATGCCAGGGGGTTCTTTCCCCATTGCCTGGCAAGGGACATCATTGCTTGTGATGTGGATGAGGTGCTGTGGTCTGACCCAGCCTAAAGGCATGGAGATGGAGATCTCTTGTTTGCAGCACTGTATACAGCACATGTGGTTTTCATTAGTACACCAAAATGTATTTTTGTTTGAAACATTTTAACAAGTAAGTTAATACTACCACTTTGTTTTAGTCTATGTACAGTACATATACATGCTGACTTTTGCTTTTTTCGGTTAAAAATGCTTATGTTTATTGTATGCATCTGAATGTTGTGCTTTTCATTTTTTTGGTGTAGTGTTTCCTAACGTCTTCATCGTGATTTCATTTTGACTGGTTTGCTTCTTTTTTGAGGACAGAGTTTGGTTTTTAACACACGTAAAATAGTTTTGAGGCAATGGTTCGCTTTTGAGAACAAGAGTTTTGGGAAATGCTTTTGGACCATTGGAGTTTGTGATCACAGTTTTGAGAATATGGTGTAAAATGGTTTCTGAAACTGAGTTTCAGCATTTGAGAAAAACTGTAACAGTAACGGTAAGCCTGAGCAATCAGTCCGAGAACCAGCCTTTGAGCGGTCAGTCTGTGGTCTGAGATTTTTAAAGTTTATTTCTGTCTCATCATGAAAAGTGGTAAATTACTCATGCCTCTGACATGTAATCACGGAGTGAGCAGAGTTTGCTGATAGCAGCGTCCGATGTTTATCTTGCTGTGACAGTAAATAGTGGATGAGCGAGGTGTTACTTTCTGTGGTGGCTTTGTGAGAACTGTAATGAAAAAGAGTGTTGGAGAAGAGCCAGGGAGAGGTCATCAGTTCCTGCTTCTGGGGCACACGATGACAATGTTGTCCATTTAGTTGCGGACCGAGACGTTGTAGAGGGACGTAATGGCTTCAACGTGGTGTGGGAGAGTTCAGTGGCACTGCAGAGAGAAACCATCTTGGATAGACAGGAAGAGAAACCAGCCAGGAGAACAGACAAATCAGGCGTGTATGCAGACACACACACACACACACACACACACACACACACACACACACACACACACACACACACACACACACACACACACACACACATTACACTCACGGGCGTACTCACATTGCATTAAACTTACACACAATATTTCTCTCTTTTTCTTACAACCTCAGGATAAGCTCTGAGCAATATTTCTATTTCTTTTAAGGCCTTGCATTGTCCAACTTTAATGACACTCATACCAGAAACAAACATCTTTACATACCTATCTGAATAAACTGATGCATTTTGTGTGTTTCTGTGTGTGTGTGTGTGTGTGTGTGTGTGTGTGTGTGTGTGTGTGTGTGTGTGTGTGTGTGTGTGTGTGTGTGTGTCTCAGATATAACTATTGACTGATCCATGAGTGTTTGGCATAGAGTAGCTCTTTGTTTGTGTCTATTAGCATATCAGCCAGACATGACAAATTATGTCTGTATGTGAGAATGACGAATCTAGCTTGTACCTGATAAACACACACAGCCACACGCACACACACAGCCACATGCGCACACACACACACACACACACACGCACACATGCACACACACACACACAGACACACAGTCACAGGTGGTAAAAGCATTAGTCAGAGCGACATCATTGGCGCTGTCTGACTTATATTGTGTGTGGCCTTCCTTCTTTCACCTCACCTACTCAACTAAATAATGACCTGAAACCCATTTTTTTGCCCCCCGACAAGAACAAGTGCAAACAAACACTGACCTCCTGTGTGAACTCGGCCATTTATGTGAAAGGTACACAACAACACCTAGCAAAGGTATTGTTCAGTTCCAAGAATTGTGGGCAGTTGTGTCTAGATTTCCCCCGTGGAGCTGGTTTGGCCTGTGTAAATAGATAGGTTTACGATTCTCACTCCTCATTAGGCACAATTAGCTTGTTAGCTCGATTTTGGTCATTTTCCCCACTTAAATTATTTAGTTTACCACGGAGGGCCAATTACCAACTACTAGCACTACTCTAAACATAGAAAGCTCTCTCCATTATGCAATGCAGTTGTGCAACAGAAAAGATGTATTGCTAAATTCGGGACTGTTCTGTTCTTGCCTAACTGCTGGATGTTGACTCAGTTATGGCCACTGCTATCGCGCTTACCTTGCAAAACACAATATTTGCCGTTACAAGCATTCACACAGCGTTTTTTTGCTTTCAATTTGGATTGGGAAAGAGGAAAAAGTATTCCTGTAAAGTTACTCTGTATGCGTGTATGTGTGTGCGTGTGTGTGTGTGTGTATGTATGTTGTCTGTGTGTGTGTTTATGGTTTTTCATGTACGTTAGAGAGTAAATGTGTGTGTGTGTGTGTGTGTGTGTGTGTGTGTGTGTAAGTGAGTGAGAGAGAGAGACAGTGTGTGTGTGTGTGTGTGTGTGTGTGGTAG